>CM060822.1:11238969-12477938 GCA_030704555.1 Heliconius charithonia | reverse complement strand
CGATTTGTATACAACAGTTTCTTATAGACAAGATAAGTAACAAAAATCAAATATTACTAGAATCCAAATACTGTTTGTTGTGTGGCGGATGTTAACGCCGGGTTACCATAGCGAAAATCGAATCGAACCTAAAACCGTCATGTTTACAAATAGCTACTGCAGACACTGCACCACGACCGCCTTAAATTTTCTTTTCAGCTTCACGCTGAATCCCGTATACAGCAGAGTAGACAGAGTTAGCGTAGTGTTAAAACACTCCGCTCTCCACTCTCCGCCGAATTCTACAAGCATTACGTGTTAAGATACTTCGATATTATTACATTTTCAACAAGTACATACCAGCCAGCTAATACTCTAATGGCTTAATTGAGTGAATCAGCATTAATACGTTTCCTTGACTTAATAAACGTAATCTAGTTAGTGGGGCCGTTACATTTGCTTTGTAGTGTAAAACGGTTATTTTCTTATTTGCTTTTACTTATTGTATGACGGAGCTCAACGCCGTGCTCTATCTTAATAAAAAAATCAAATAAGAATGGCTAAAATCTCTAATTATCGCGTAAAAATCGTGTTGCAAAGGCACAGGCGTGTGACTGTAAAAATGTCGGGTTGTGGGTTTGATTCCCATTTAAGGTATTATAATTTTGTTTTCTTCGATCTGTTCTGGCACTGGGTTCCATCACTTGACACGCAGTGAAGTAAAGAATAAGTAACCTAGAGTTAAAACTAGGTTTCTTATTTAGTTTAGTTCCTACAGTAGCCGTATTTGAACTACGTTCATCTGGCACAACTCAATGTCGTGTCACCAGAGCGAGGAAATAAAGGTGGATAATACTGTGTCTGAGCGAGAATCGTACCAACAATCATCGCACTTACTGTTCCGCTGTGCCATGACGGCCTTTATTTTTCAAAAGGAAATTAACTTGGAAAGCCGTATAGAATCTATATTGTAAAAGCCGCGACAAAGAGGCATGTCGACGTATTGTCTATTATAATGAAACCCTTATAAGATTATTATTAAACGTAAATAGGCCTTAGGCTGAGGCAAGTTTGTGACTGTAAACTGTGTGTGACTGATCGGGTGTGGGTTCGAGCGCTACTCGAGAAAATGAAATATTTATTTTAATTTATATTTAAGTACTAGCGAGGATGTCACGGTGAGAATGAAGAAGAACATGCTCAGCTGGTTTGGGCACGTCGAACGAATGAGTGATAAAAGAATAGCAAAAAAGATTTATGACGGAAAGTGAGGGGTGAGAGAGATAGAGGGAGACCTCGGTTGATCTTAGAAAACACAGTACCAAAATACAGATAGATGAAGAAGGTCAAGTAAAAAGCATGTGGACCCCCCGGAGCGCATGTATGAAGAGGTTGATGACAGTGGACGAGGCGAAAGAGGTATGTAGAGACTGTAGCGTTTGGCGCTCCGTTCTCTCTGACTACCCCGATTGGGATACAGCGTGAAGCTAAGTTAAATTTCTATTTTCATTTCTTTGCTCGGATGTCGAGGCAAAACGTGGTATTGAGTTCCGCCATTTTTAAGTTTAAGGGAAAAAATAAGTGATAATATTATTAAGTTGTCGTTGTTGAAGAATTTTTTTAAAAGAAATTGTTTCTAAACAACAAATTTGTTTTCTGTAAAGGCTGTTTACGGAAAATAATACGTGTAATTTACGTGATAACGTCATAAGAAAACATTCATGAAAAATTGCGCCATTTGTTAAATTGAATTGAATAAGTATCAATAAATTACCATTATTTGTACCATTATTAAAGAAAGAGTGAAAATTATTCTATTTTATTATTATATTTTGAAACGTAAATATTCTACGTAAGTCAATTTCTTCAGTGGGCACTCTAGTCGATTAATCTTATCAAGTGGATGTATTAGTTACATGATTTCAAACATTTAATTGAAATAAAATAGTAATTACATTTGTAAGCCGTTGCGGCGTAGTGAGAAAAGTTGGACACGTGAGGCGCAGTCGTAGGTTCATCTTCACTCAGAGGAATGAGTGGAACAAAATTAATTTTAATTCCACAATAACCGTGGTATTAAATTTCACTGTCCAACAGTAATGTCTTGAAAATTGGATGGGCAAAGAAATGTCTTAACATAAGACTTCTGCGGTTTTCCGGAAAAAACGCGTGAAAAAGTTTGTTTATATAGATAAAGATTTAAGTTTAAAGAAGAAAAATATGCTACGTCACAATAATTTAAATATGCAAAGTCGGTACTATCAGTCCTCAGGGAGAGGCCACTTAATAAATTTCTAATATGTAAATATCTTTAATGGCGTACTTTCTTCGTTTATAATGTAACTTTCATTAGTTTTTGAACAAGAATATATTTTTTTTTGCAAATTGTTTATACAAATATTTAATTGAAGGGCAACTGTCGTGGCGTGTAACGTTGTGAGTTTGATTTCCACTCGAAGGAAATAAAAAATAATATTATTATTTCACCGCTCACTCTTTCCTTTAATTTCTACGCCAATCACTACGCATTGTATCTAGAGTTTGGTGAATATGAGAAACGAAACGACTTAATGAATACGGAGTGTCTTACAAAGTTCCCAGGTTCTTACGCTTACGCTGCAAGCAAAGGGCTTACGCTGCTTTGTGCGGGATGCAGAAATAATATATTAATGCGAAGAAATGAAAATATCAAATATTTTACTTCCTCGAGTTCCTCGACAATCTGTCGCGTTTACAGTGGCCCGCTAGTGCCACGACAGTTGCCCTGGCCTATTAGATTAATTAAAAAATAAAAGACAAGAAATAAAGGAAACAGTTATAAGAAAAGAGAAACATACACAAACCACATATACAAAACATATAATTAAAGAAAAAGCTTACTTAGATCCTTCAGAGCACTTTTCACTAAAATCAACAACAAAAACACCCTATAATATAAAATGTATATGACAATACAATATGTACAGGGTGATACAATACCTTAACTAATTTAATTAAGCCTAATTATATTACCGAGAGAAGAAGCCAAATGTATATATATAAACACCTTATATACACACGATATAAAATAACCATTTATTTTATTTTAACTTTATAAAAAAACAGACATTTATGTAACGAAAAATGTTTTTTTTTAAGTATTTTTTAATTTTTTTTATTACCGTGATTAAAGCAACCGATCTTGAGTGCCACTGGTGTAGTAATACGAACCTAGTATGGTTTCCACGCTCCATTTGTAAAACAGTACTATGCAGGTGGTAGCCAAAAAGTTAAGAAAATCTGAAAATATAGTGAAACGTTTATATAAATATGAGGGCGCAGGGGCACGAACGTGTCCCGCGACAAGTTGTAGGTTCGATTCCCATTCCAGGAAATTAATATTATACACAATGCCTCCAGAATTCGGCGGAAAGTAGAGCGGAGTGTCTTAACTCTAGGCTCTGGCTCTGGCTAGGCCTGCTTTTATCCTGCTACATGCGGGATACAGCGTGAAGCTGACAAAAAATATGTAAATATCTATTGACCATCTATACTGTCGGTATAATATCGATGAGGTTCGATTACCATTTATGTTAATTAATTATTTTAATTTCAGTGATCTTAATTATTATTACAGTTAATGTAATATATGAAATATTGGGCGGTGCGTGATAAACAGAATGTCTTAACACTTTGATCTCTCTGCCTACCGTGCTATAAATAGGATAAAGCGAAAATCTAAAAAAAATACAAATATATTTTTTATTGCCTTAGGCAGAGGACACTTGAAGCCTAGTGTTAAGATGCTCTGTTACCATTAAGACACTTCCGTTCCTTACTTTTCGCGTTTATGATGAAACTTTACGACTGCGCTTTGCTTCGTTACCAGACCGAGTAAATTAAAATATTAAATATTTCATTCCCAAGAGTAAGAATCGAACCTGCTCTCTGCGCAACGACCTCGAAAGCACAGATAATAACAAATATTTAATTGTTGAAACTATTACAGCATAACACCATCCACAAGGGCCGTCCACACAAACAAACACCGCACACTACAGCTATCCATACATGATGCATATTGACCGTTTAATATCTACTAGTATGAGTAAGGTAAGTGGACTCGTCTCCAAAGGTAAATTATTTTATATAATAATGTAATAAATAGTTATATATATAGTTTTGGTTCTGAGGCTTGTGGTAGGTAAAGCGCGGCGTTGAATTTCGCCAGTCAAAATTGGACGAAAGTGGGAAACGGAGTGTTTTAACATTAGGTTCTTTTTGCGAAGCGTGAAGCATATTATCTTTTCAGGAGACCTAGCAAAAAAATATAAACACAAACTTCTTTATCTCAGCGCAAAATGGGGAATGGAGTGTCTTAACACTAGGTTCCCTCTGCCTACCCTGCTGTGTGCGGGATACAACGTGAAGCTGATTTTTTTTATTACAACGTTCTTTAATCTGGAAACTTTTGAACCGCCGACAATTGACAAAAGTGCGTGTGGAAACGTAATCGAACAATAACATTACGATTTCGATTTTTTTACAAATACACCTACACGCCACGCTTTGCTTCGTTACGAGAAGACGGCAATAAAAATATTAAATATATTTCACTTCTCCGACCAGGAATCGAACTCACAATCTGTCGCGTTTACAGTCCAACGTTGCACCGTGTTTTGCCTCGTAAGTCGATTACATAAAAATATCTAAATCGTCATTGGTGAGTGCCACAGCCTAATAAATACGGGTATCGAACTCACTATCCTCAACAAATAACCAACCAACTAGAACAGAAATGTAAACCAGTTGAAATGGAAACGAGCCCGATCCCCTATAGTCTACAGTATATACGATAGCAGTACAAAACGTATAGGTAATTAATACAGTATGCAACAGTACAGCTGCAGGTGCGGAATTGTTTAAAATTCACATACTATCACCTGGTATACAACTTGGCTCGGCTTGGCGTGTGTGCACGCTATGTGATAATTTGTTGTATCTTTTTAGTTTAGAATAAAAATAGTGGTTTGAGGCTGTTGGTGGTGCACGGGTTCGATTCGCACTCGGGGAAATTTAAGATTTTCTTTTCAAGTTCACGATGAATGAATTTAGCAGGGTAAGTCGAGCCTAGTGTTAAAACAGTCACTGTTTCAAATTCTTGTTTGAAATTCTGGTAGCATTCCATGTTGATTGGCAGAACTCAACGCCGCGCACGACTGGCCTCAAATAATAATAAATATAAATAATTAGTCAAATATTCAATTATTAATCATTATAAATAAATAATCTATACCAGTCGTAGCGCAGGGGCACAAAGTGTGACTGTAAAATCGACTGGTTGTGGGTTCGATCTCCACTCGAGGAGATGAAATATTTATTTAAATTCACATTGCACACAGACAATGCTTCCTTCGTTTGCGGGATACAGCGTGAAGCTGATTTTTATTAATAACTAATAATATCTCCTTTGAAAATCAACAGAACGCACGTAAATCAGCACAGCTACTACGTAACGTGACATGGTTCTATATGACGTCTCGCGGCCATTGTGCTTCTACCCTTGTCGCGGCTGGCAGTCGAACCATTATTGTACAACCAATTGTGTTTGTAGGGATGCGTGTTGTATAAATATTAAATTAATTAAATTAAAAAAATAAATGAGAAATAGATTAGATAGATAAAATGAGACATTTCCTTTGATACACATATTAGGTGGGTTGTGTAAAAAATTGTAATAGGTACCTTACGCCATTTTGTTACGGTGACCATTTTGAATTAACAACAGTATTGATAATACGGTTGTCATCAGAACTGAAATCGTTATTTAAATTTCAGCTCAGTCAGTCCGGCGAATTTTTGAGGCATTGCGTGTCGAGTAGCGGAACTGAATGCCGCGCTTGGTTTAGGATTTTTTTATAAACAATTTCATTCCCCCGAGTTTGAACCGAACCCACAACCGTCGTACTTACGTATTAGTACACTTGTGTCTCTACAACAAGACGGTATAAAAAATATTTAAATAGAGGATATTTCCTATAATATACTTTATATACTTAACCGAGATTTATCCAATTATCTATAAAACCAATCTCAACTGTCTAAGTATAAAAGAGGGAACTAGCAAAGTTCTTAACTAAGATGACATTTTGATGTAAAAATCCCTTTAGTGCAAGACTATTGTGGATACGATACCCACTCGTTTATATTTGAATTGTTTTCATTTCTTCACTTCAGCGTTAAGCCCCGCAAATCATCAAGCAACAACTCGGAGGAAATGGGCGAACGGAGTATTTTGAAATTAGCTTCCATTTGTCTACCCTGCCATGTAAATAAAACCATAATAAAAGTGACACTGTGGCTCAATACTAAACAACTATTAGTGATGTTTAAATTTTATTTTTTTTAAGAAATTATATTTATTATATAAGTGCTTATATAATAAATATGATTTAATTAAATATAATATAAGATAATCGTGCGATAGTTGTCAATGTCTATGTCAATCCACTATTCAGTATAACTTAAATAATTAAGAAGAACCAAGTGTCTTCATGGGAACGGAGTGTCATAGCATACCCTATTGGCCATCCCCCCATTTAAAATTATAATTTAAATAAGTATTAGTATTTACAAAACGGATTCAGACTTGAAAAACAAAGACGATTTCATCTTTAGGAAGTTTTTTGTATGTAAAATTAGAATAAACATAGCTTTTGAGATTGACTTTCTATGCTATAATATTTTTCTTTAAAAAATAAACCATATCGCGCATTTCTTCTATTTTCATAGTAAACCGGGAACGGAATAAAATAATACAAATTATAGCAACTTCTACTTAACCAATATATAATTCACTTAATAAACAAATAAGTATTTTACTTCTGAAACTGTCGATAATATTAATTAACAAAATTTTTGAGGCCATTCGTGGAACAGGGGCACACGCATGCGACTGAAACGTGATAGGTTGTGGGTTTAATATTTTCATTAGCTCACTCTGATATTGAGGCAAACCGCTGCGTTGAGTTCCGCAACTCAACACGCAATGTCTCTAGACTTTACTGGAAAGTGTGTCTCTTAACGAGAATATAGTGTCTTAGCACTAGGTGTCCATTTTCCCTCTGCCTACCCATGTTATATACGGGATACAGCGTACCCGGATGCTAAAAACAGAACTAAATATTTGAAAAGCTTACGTCTTCAAATACCGCTAGTCCCGAACTTCATATACATAATTGTTCACGTCTACGTTGATCTCTCTAAGGACTGACAATTTATATGAAGAACGTTTTTCGTTTTTCTTTTTATTACATTCATACGTATTATTTAAGAAATGGGTGTGGGTTCTATTTACACTGGGTCAATGAATTGTTTAATATTTTCATTCCTTCCAAGACTAATATTTTTCAAATTTTATTCTTATCCTACATTTGGGAAAAAAAATATTATAAGAAAAAAACATATAAAACATTGCATCTAGCGAGATTCGAACTGGCGTCTCTTGGGAATCGTTCCCAGTTATCAAGTTATCGAAGTTTTATTGGTCGAAGCGCGAGTCGGGCTTGCCCACCGATGGTTCTGTACAAAAATTTAAGATCTCGAGCTTATACTAAAATTCAGGCTTAGCTTAGCCAGAGCCCTTTCATCTGAGTACCTCACTTGAACTAGCGGCTTTAATACCAAATTTTGCACCCCTTTTAAGGTTATTATTTTATAGGATTTAACCACATATGTATAGTTTTCAGATATTTTTTTCTAATTAGATTTTTTTCCTGAATTAGTACTATATGTAGGTGCTAGCTGCCAAATTTCATAACTCTAGGTTAACCGGAAGTACCTTATTAATTTTGGTTTTTTCATTATGTCGAAATACACGTTTTTGCTATATAAGCGGCTATATCTTATTTTAAGTTAATATAGAAATATGTTTCTTTCAGGAAATCATGGCTCCGTAGATCTGAGTTCATGGTTTAAATTTCAACTCGATATCTCCAAACATTCCTTATAAAGCATTCAGATAAAGGCTCTTAACAGACAGACAGACAGAACGACAGGCAGACCTATAACAAAGTGATCTTGTAAGGGTTCCTTTTTTCCTTAAAATGTACGGAACCCTAAAAAAGACAATCAACACGCTTTATCTCTAAAATATGCAAAAGCTGGTAACCAGTGCCCTTAACACTAAGTCGAAGTATGAAAATAAAAATAAAAACCAGCCAAGTGCGAGTTGGACACGCACACGAAGTGTTCCGTAAATGAATTAATTATCTATTCTACCAATATTTACTTCTAGAACACAGTATTAATGACCCTTAGAGCTGGGCGCTCTTTTGTCTCTGTTCACACCACTATGGATAAATCGTAAAGCTTAAAAACAACTCTCTCTCCTCTTTTTAAACAAAACCAAGCCATAAATAAAACTAAATATCAAATGGCCGCCAATCGTCGAATAGTGTTGAAATTTGTCCCCATAGCTCCATATAGGTGATTGCAAACGTTAGTTACTCCCGGGATCTAATTCCAATTTATCAGGGGATGACTGTCATTCAACCAGAACTTTGTTCCAAAGGCTTTCGCTTTTTGCAGTTAGGTTTCGTGCACAATTTCAAATATTTGGTTTTTAGGGCAGAAATCAGAGTATAATGGGTGCGCTCCGTTCCTTTTATTTAGTTTCACGCTTTATCCCGAACATAGCAGGCTAGGCTGAAGGAACCTGGGAACCTAGTGTAAAGACTCCGTCCCATTAAGACACTTCCGTTTTTTATTTTCAGCCAAATTCTCACGACTTTGCGTGTTAATTGGTGAAACTTATCTAGGTGTTAGCAATAACATTTTAAATAATTCATCCCCTCGAGTGAGAATCAAACAAAAAACCGTCAGTTTTACGGCCCTAAAGGCTGACGATTACAATTTACGACCAATACATATGATATTTTTCAAAATTTTTTCAACCTTTTTTTCATTTACAACCCTGAAACGAATTCAAGTACAGTTTGTATGGCGTAGTAGCGTCATAATGCCTTTCACATCTACATATTTACGGAGTTACTTTTATTAGTAATACACCATTATATACTTAAAAATGAGCTATTCTATGGAAAGTTTGTGAAATCACTTTTAAATTGGCAATAAAGCGGAGTGAACAGAGAACGCTTACTGTTAAGCACTCTGTTTCCTGCTATTCTCATTTGAAAGGAGGTAGCTCGTACTCATCTTAAACAAAACAATTGAATGAGCTCTTGAGGTCAGTAGTGGCCCAGGAGCTCAAGAGTTAGAGTGTAAACGCGACAGATTATGGGTTCCATTCCCACTTGAGGAAATAAAATATTTTCTATTTTTATTTTCTCGTTCTGGTAACGACGCAAATCAAGATGTTCCGCCACTTAACATGCAATGCCTCCATATTCAGGGAAATGTATGTTAATGAGAACGGACTGTCTTAATAATAGGTTCCCATGTTCCCTTTGCGTACCGTCCTATGTGCAGGGTACATTGTGAAACAAAAAAAAGTCCACAAGTCTTAATTATTTCCTTAAAGAGACCACAGATAAAGCTTACTTCGAAAATATAATAATAACTATATATTTAAAAGAGTATAAAATGAACTCAAAGGCACGACGCCTTTGCGTTCATACACTTTGATGCATCGGCCACTAAGAGAACATTTATAGCAATAACTCCGATATTGCTCGTCGGCTTGACATAGATTATTCTGAAAATTATATTTTTTTGCTGTACTAAATTTAACTTTTAAATTGTATTTTTAGCCTTTACTCAGCCGCACGGCGCCTAACTTTAATCCACACGGTTGTAAGTTCGGTTCCCACTTGAGGAACTAAATTATCTTCATTTTCTGTCCAAATTCAGTCACACAATGAGTGGGTATGAGTGGATCCTAGATGATAGAAATCCGGCTTCTCTTGATATTGAAATTGAGATGTTTTAGTATTTTAATAGCCGCGCGGCGGATTGTTCTGGGATGTTGGGTGTATTAAACCTAATGTGACTGTCGTATTTTGTGGGTTAGCTTCACGATATATCCCGCACACAGTAGAATAGGCAGAGGGAACAAAGTGTTAAGATATTCTGTTCCCCAATATCCCCAATATCAAGCATTGCGTGTTGAGTGGTGGAACTCAACGCCGCGCTTTGCCTTGACACCAGAGCGAATAAATGAAAATATAAATGTAAATAAATATTTCATTTCCTCGAGTGAAACATCGAATAAAACCATCAAAAGTCAATTTAAAAAATCAATAAATACTGTATATAGATTTTTTTTTTTCATATAGTAACACTCGCGTCATCAATACAAACTAATGAGTAACTACAACATATCATTTACATACGATACGTTATGTAGACGTATCAGTTTACAGGTCTCACTGTTACAAGAGAACAAATGAATGGAAAGAGAACATCTATACACGTTACACATAGGTTAAAACATAACCTTTCTTTTGGGCTTCGCCACAGTCGGTTAAACATACGTGTCTGTTCGTTACCTCCTCTATATAATCTCCAGTCTAAAATCCGTACGAAGAAGTATTATTGGATTTCAGTTTAGATATTCCTTTTGGTTCAGTTCTTATTATTTGATCTGTCTGGAGTGTATATTGAGTAGAAGAGATGAAATCGTTATTATTTTTTTACTCAAGCGATTTTAATCAATTTTAGAATTAATTTTGAGCAAAAAAGTTAATGATTATAGAGATAAAAATCAAAATCAGCTTCACACTGTATACCGCACACAGCAGAGTAGGCAGAGGGAACCTACTGTTAAGACACTCCGTTCCCCACTTTCTGCCGAATTCTGAAGGCATTGCGTGTTGAGTGATTATAGAGATTTTTTTTTTATTTCACACTGCCGCATATAGTACTAGGTTTCCTTATAGGACACTTCCGTTTTTTACTTTCTGCTGAATTCTTAAGGTATTGCGCGTCGAGTGGCGAAACTCAACGCCGCGCTTTGCGTCGTTATCAGATTGAAATAACGAAAAAATATACATTACCGAAATGTAGCTTACCTATATTCGGCGGAAAATGTGAAACGGAAGAGTCTTAATGAAGAATGGAGTGATTGAATTCTGGGTTCCCATATTCCCTCTGTCTAAGAGAAGAGAAGATAGAAAAAAAAACCAAGAATGAGGCTGTAGTGACTGCTTCAAATTATCAAAAAATCTTTAACATCAATTACTATGTCAGACACGCGAAGTAAAGTGAAATATAGAAAACCAAAAAATCAAACATTTTCATAACTAAAATAAAACACTTAAACTAACATTTAAAAAAAAACAAACACCTTTACAAAATTGTAGGAATTGTTCTGAAACCTAAAATCCAGTTTTTATTCCAGTATTTCCTAGACCCTAGACTTGTAATCCAGAACGGGGGCGCAGCAATTAGGACCATATCCTCGTGTGTAGCTGGCGGCCATGGAAGCGGAACATTGACTAATGATGAAAGCACTTAAGATTTGAAGACGATAGAGGTTTTTCCTGGAATATGACAAACAACATGTTTTTTTTTAAAGAAAAACAACAAATACTATTCGATGTTCGAATTCCACTGGGGGGAATCAATTATTTTATATACCCGTTCTAATAACGAGACAGAACACAGCATTGGGTCGAAAACCAGACAGAAAATGATCCTCTTTCTGCTCTACTTTATCGCATGCAGCTAAAAAGCCGGCCAAGTGCGATATGGACTTGCGCGAATGATTATTTACCATTATCCATAAAAATGACAAACAATCACTCTTGTTGTTTGAATAAAAACTCCTTAAATATTTTTTTTATTCTGCTTCTAAATTATAGCAACATAAATACATTATAAAAAAAATTTCAGCTGTCAACTATGACAGTTCATGAGACAGCCTAGTGACAGATGGACAAATAACGAAGTCTTAATAAGAGCGTTTTGTTTTAACCTTTGGGTAGGAAACCCTAAAAAATATGTTATTTGCAGATATCGTAGAGAAGTGCAATAGATGTAGGCTCGCGATTTTTTGTAATTCCACGCTTGGAATGGATTCGACGCGGTCTAGGTCTAACACTCACGTCAGTAAGTGAGTGAGAGTCGTGACACTAACGTACTTCAGGATATTCTGCTACATAAGCACTGCATAAAGCGTGAAGCTAACATAAAAAATATAAAACAATCTTTTATTACTTTATATTCAATTTTACTTTACAAAAAAAGGTGTGCATCATATTTTTAATATGTTTAGGTCACGTCCAAATACAAAATCGCCGATTCTTGATAAAAAACTGGCAACAATGAAAATTGTTCGGCGATACGAGAAATTGGTTTCACAAATTCATTTACATTTATATTACGGTGGTTATCTTCATGTTTGTTACTGTTAAAAAAAAATGGCATGATGATAATTAAAGATTGGTGCTTCCATCACTCATAGCATATCTAGATCAGATCTGGCTTTAAGTGTGAGAGTTGTGGGTTCGAGTCCCGTTATTAGAAATAGATCATCATTTTCTCGCACTAATGGCAAGCAAAACGCAGCGATAAGTTCTGATACTCAACGCGCAACGTCTCCAAAATTGGCCAGTGCGTAGAACGGAGTGTCTTTGCACTAGGTTACCTCTGCCTACTCTACTAAATGCAGATTACATCATGAAGTTAAAGATCATTAATATTTTTAGCTCTTCATCTACCACGGCACAAACAGCAAATTACAACAAAAGTCATTAGAATTGTTAAAATCTTATATTTAAATCCATAGAAATCTATATTTAGACATTAAAATTAGGCTGGATTTATTTTCCGTTTACTTCTTTTTCTTATCTTCTTGTTTCTTCTTAGTAGCAGATAGAACTCTGAGAGCTTCTCGAGCTACTGCGTCATCTCTCTCTTCTAGAACACTATTTAATTCAGGTTTCCACTGGGCATCTGTAAATTTTTGTAAAATATTTGTATACTTATATTGTAAAACTATTGAGTTTGTTTGATTGAGAGCGCTAATCTCAGAAACTACTGGTTTAAATTGAAAAAAAAATTATTGATATAGAGTTGGTATAATCTATATTATATCACGTTTATTCTTTGATAGAGGATTTATTGATTTTAAAATGAGGTAGAAATTGGAAAGTGGAGTGTATTAACTCTAGCTTACCTCCACCTGATATTCTAGATTTGTATTCCACACATAATAGGGTAAGCTAAGGGAATCTGGGAACCTAATGTTAAGATATTCCGTTTCCATAAATATATTTCTGTTCGCCACTTTCCGCCGAATTATGGAGACATTGCATATTGAATTACGGAAAATTAAATATTTCATTTCATCAGACGGGAATCGAAATCACAATTTCTGGCCACTTTTAGCCTCACCTACATGCTGGATACGGCGTATATTTTTTTTTTTCATTATCACACATTTTAAGCCGTTTGATAGGCATATACAAACATATACATGTATAGAAAGTAAGTATAAAAACAAAGCTATAAAAACGAGAAGTGCGGCCGTTTAAGTTGAACAGTCACGTTTTTCAACTTGGGCACCACTCGAGCCAAAGTGTAACTCAAGATTGGGTCAATATATCTATTTTCATACGGTTTTTTTTTGTTTAAGTTTCCATTTTGATAATTATTTAATAATATTTAAATTAATATTATGTATCAATATAACTGGCATTATGATATACATAAATAACATTAAACATGTATTGCATTATTATTTATTATATGCTTATATTTTTTTTGTTTCACGCAGCAGCCTTCTCATAGAGGCAGATGAAACTGGGAACCTGTCGTTAAGATACTCGATACCCCTGTTAGATATCTCCGTTTCGGAGAACGGAGAAAATGAAAATATTAAATATTTCTTTTCCCAAAGCAAGAATCCAATCCACAACTGTTGTGGACTTATACAGCCTCATAAAGATCAGAATTTAATGGAAAATCCCTTTTATTTCCATTTTTGTAGGAATTTCAAGAAATCCTGGCTAGCAGAGAAGCACCCCTGCACTCTTTATACCACCTACATGACACATTACGACTTTCGAAATCCAGCTGATTCGTTTGTCCGTCGTCCAGCAGTTTCGTCGTTTCTTCGTGAGTAACGAAATAGAAGCTTATTTTTATTTCCTTGCTTCCACCACTAATTCCGACACAATAATGTCTTAATTTAATTTACCTCCACGCTGTATCGCCACATAGATAGATAGTAAGAGGGAACCCGTCATCCTTACCTTAACATACTCCATTCCTCACTTACCGTCGATTTTTTCAAGGCATTGCGTGGTTAATTGGCGGAATTCAACGCTAATCTGCTGCCTCGGTGCCAGAGCGAAGAAATGAGAATATTAAAAAACAATAATTCATTTCTCGAGCAGTGATCGAACCCACAACCCAGTCTCGTTTACATTCACACACACCTGTGCCGTTGCGTTCTACTTACCTGAAGCTAAAAAACAAAAAAATTAATAGTATATTACACATTCTAACCAACGAGTAGGTTCTCTAAAAGGCGACACCTCCTCTTTTGTCTTCCGAGCACGTAAATTTCATTGTATTTTTGCAACTGTCTCATATGTTCCAGCGCCAATTTGATTCGTTCTTGACGACGTACCTCAGCCGTTTCAGCCATTTCGAGTGTTAATATTGTTCTAGAGGTGTAAAATGGAAGTTGACATATAAAAAAGACTATTGTGGTGTTTGATTGTAAGCGTGAAGGTTATGGGTTCGATTCTCGTTCTGAGAAATTAAATATTTTCATTTTTTTCGTTTCAATGAGTTGTTGAGTACTGAAATATTTTAAATATGAGGCCAGTCATTGCGCAGCGGCACGAAGTGTGACTGTAAAACTGACTGGTTGTGGGTTCGATCCCCACTCGAGGAGATGAAATATTTACTTAAATTTATATTTTCATTTCTTCGCTCTGGTGTCGAGGCAAAAGTGCGGCGTTAAGTTCTGCCACTCAACACGCAATGCCTCCAAAATTTGGCAGAAAGTGGGGAACGGAGTGTCTTAACTTTAGGTTCCCTCTGCCTACCCTGCTGTGTGCGGGATATAGCGTGAAGCTAATTTAATTATTTTTTTATATTTTTAATATGGACAACACGGATAGTTAGGACTTTGAATAGTAGTACCTAGTTCAGATATTCTGTTCTAACAGAATATGTTGAACACTATTCGAATCACGAGGTGCAATCAATAAACAACAATTTCCATGCCATATATTTTTAGCTCTACACTGTCGCCCGCATATAGGCAGGATGAGAAAGCGTAGTGTCAAGACCCTACGCGTCCGAATTTCGAGAAGATTTCTTTTTCTTACTCTGATTACTTAAATTTCAGCATTAAGGACCGCTGTTTGACATACGATACCTCCGAAAAAAAAAGTGGAGAACACGATAATAGAACACTACGTTCTTTTTTATTACCATTTTTCATATAAAATTTCTAAAAGAAGTGAAAGCAACGTTGTCGTATACCCACATAATGTTGCCTGCATTTCAAACGAGCAAGTATTACGCCTACCTGCTGTCATTACGTTAATATATCATTCGCTATAGCACTACCAGCTAGTACTGTAAAGCTTCTATAAATATACATATGTGAGGGTATCGTATCGCAGCGACTGTAGACGAGACGGTTGCGGGTTCTATTCTCATTTGAGAGGATTTAATTATCACAATGTTCCAAAAACATAGTGTCTTAACACTGAGTTTATATAGATACAAAAAAATTCAGACAAAAATGTAACCATTACTAAAACGTTAATTTCGTCAAATATTAATATTCAAATAGTCAAGTCAAAAATCAAATATATCAATATAGTCTGTAAAATTTTGCAAGATCAATTTAATCTGTACTTCCCAGTGTCCGATTAAGCTGAAATTTAGACTACGGCTGCAGCTCTGACGATTTTCGTCACAACTGAAGGACCTCTCTCTTTCTCTCTCTCTCTCTCTCTCTCTCTCTCTCTCTCTCTCTGAATCGTAAAATTTGTGCTCAACCAAATAATTAATTATTTATAAAATTATATACATTATATATATTCAATATTGTTGTTAATTCAAAATGACCTCAAATAAAAAATATAAAAAAATATAGAAAACTTGTTTTTAAAAGATTTTTTAAATAAATGTTTTATATTACAAGAGTTGCTTAATGGACCCCCAAGAGAGCATGGAAACCACACACGATTGTTCACGTTCCACTATACCACGATTGGCGTCTAATGAAAGTCTATTACATCCAATAATATTTTTTAGTAATTAAAACAGAGAATAAAATTAAAAAAAAAACTTACTTTTCGTCCTCATAGTATTCTTTAGTACACAGCGGTACAAAATACAAGGGGATAAATTTGTCCATCAACTGTTCAGGCATAGTCAAAAACTTGGCTTCTTCGAGACTCTCTAGAGACATTTCTAAAACTGCAAAGATATAATTTTCCATTAAATACGAGCACAACCTTTGATTTTCGATTTAATATTAGTCGTTACATGATTTTTTACCTTTACGCTGTACTCGTATACGTATAAAGCAGGGTTGGAACATGGAAACCTAGTGTTAAAACACTCCGTTCCCAAAAAGACACTACCGTTTCCAAATTCCGAAGGCGTTGCGTGGTGAATGGTAAAATTTAACGTCACGCTTATCCTCGTTACCAGAGCAAAGAAATCAAAATATTAAATATGTATTTGCCCCGAGTGGGAATCGAAGCCACAACCATCGCGTTTACACACACCGGCCACAACGGTCTCTAATATTTTGAATATCCAAATGTTCATAGCATAAACGCATCTAGTACGCTTCTTTTGTATTTTTAAAGGTTAAAATTAATCAACATAATTATAACTTACTACCACTTTCTGTAGCTGGAGTAGGACCCTGTTTTAGTGGAGGTGGTTGTTCTTCTACAATTTTAAAAGATTAATATATTATATAGGGTATATACTTACAAAATTTCTTTATTTATGGGATTAGTGTAAATAATAATAACTTTTAAACATAATATAAAGCATCCAAATGAAATCACGTTATTTATCAAATCCACTTTGTTTTAGCGGATGCCAGAAAGAAACCATTAACAATATATTTTATTGAAGTTAAATACATATTAACAATAGCGTTACATGGTCTTATGTATTATAATTTCATTCGGATTAAGAAAAATTGTATTTTTAAATACTTTAAAGTAACTTACTCCCTAGGCCGGTCGTGGCGCAGTGGCACAAAGTGTGACTGTAAAACCGACTGGTTGTGGGTTCGATCCCCACTCGAGGAGATGAAATATTCACTTAAATTTGTATTTTCATTTCTTCGCTCTGGTGTCGAGGCCAAGCGCGGCGTTGAGTTCTGCCACTCAACACGCAATGCCTCCAAAATTCGGCAGAAAGTGGGGAACGGAGTGTCTTAACACTGGGTTCCCTCTGCCTACCCTGCTGTGTGCGGGATACAGCGTGAAGCTAATTTAATTTAATTTTTTTTTTAACTTACTCCCATCTTCACATATTATTTCTTCATGTAACAGCTCCTAAAAAAGTTATACTAAATTTTATGATTTTTTCTATTGTATAAAAATATGTATATGAGTGATTTTAAGGAACTGTCGTAATTAATCATTACTTAAGTTAAACATTTATTTATATTACCATTCATCATCCAATCCATCAATCATTTACCGCTTGATATGGGTAACTGATGACGGATGACGAATGACAGGTGATGGATTAAAGACAAATAGAAAAATATTTATTTAAAAAAATATTTTAAGTGTAAACATTGCAACGTAGCGGGACTCGAACCCGCGCCTCAGGGAAACCGACCAGGCTCTCTGACCACTAAGACATATACGTTCTCGTCCATCATCATCGAAATTTTATATACGCTTGTTACCACTTATTTATGTTGTTGTAAAATAAAATATAAAATTTATTTAATAAATAGCATTCTCTCTTGCCAGGCGATAATTTGTAAAATTCCCTACAGAGACGACGATATTTTTCTTTCCAAAGTGTGAAATAACACTTTGAAAATGTTAAAAGCAAATAGAAGTTTCTTATTCAAAAAACTGAACAATTTTTAAACTATTTCTATATTGTTTTTTTATATACAATTGGAAAATTATGATAAAGCTAGGGTTAAAGATCATACAAACTGATTCCTCATTTTCACGTACCACACAATTTTCGTGATATAGCGTGCTGAGCGCCTGTACTCAACGATAAATGTATAATAAACATATTTTACCTCTCCTACTGATTGTGACTTTTCAGAAGGCTGTATAGCAATCGTCTCAAGGAATTCTGATCTGAATTCTTTCCTAAGAACAATTTATACTATAAATCATTCAAACAATGAAATAAATATATAATTAAATCATCAATATATTTGTTTTATTGCCAAAAAAATATGTAGACCATAGTTTATTTTTTTACGCTTTCCCGCAATGGGAGGGATAAATCAAAAAGTAAAGATTCGAATCTGCATTTTCCTGAGCTGTCCAAGAGGTGGGGGTGAGATCTGGCTACCATAAAAAAAAATTATAAATAAATAAAAGCAAATCAGCTTCACTCTGTATCCCACACCACCTAAACACCATAGCGAAGAAATGGAAGTATAAATTTAAATAAATATTTGGCTCTGGCCTCACTTTTTTTAAGTTTCCTCATAATACTTTTCCAAGTGTGGGATAATATTCCAAAAAATGTTCAAATACCGAAAAAACGTATTTACCTAATCTCAGCACCTCGTAAATTTCGACCAGATTCATTTGCATCCCAGGATTTTAAAGCGAGAGAAAACTCAATTTCCCTCCCGTCATCACGTCTGGCAGAACAACTTTCTGACACAGAACACTCCAGTTCTATGTACGCGTCTCCTGGTTCCGGCTGGTAAATGGAGGCTGGGACGGACTTGTCTTTATCTTTTGCAGAACTCTGTTATTTTATTTGTACTTGTTATCTTCATTTTTTGTTGGAGGCCGTAGTGGTGCAGTGGGACAGCGTCTGACTATAAGCGCGGTGGTTATGGGCTCGATCACCTCTCAAGGATATGATAGCGCATCGTTTGATTTTTAAGACACTGCGTGTTAAGTGGCGAAACTCAACGTCGCGCATTTTCTTGTTACTAGAGCAAGGATAAATAATAGACTCCCGAGTGGCAATCAAACCCACAACTATCGCGCTTCCAATGAGACACAGTCTCACTAAACATATACGTAGGGAAATTTAAAAACAGTCTAAAATGTTAAATATCTCATTTTACCTTTTCTTTTGTTGGTTTCTTAATTGGTACATCGAGTTTTTTACTCTCTTGTGAATTACGAATTTCGTCGACTCTGTACCACTGAGATATGGATAAAGGCCATCCATTTGGAGCAATTACTCTAATAAAATGGAGGAGCTAATTAAGTATCAATCGATATCGAAGCAGCCCATAGACGCGACGGTCGTGGGTTCTCATTTGGAGAACAAAATGAGATGAAACGTTTTAATTTCCTCGATTTGGCAACAAGTTTCACTGCATTTGTGAGTGGGAATCGAACCTACAACCGTCGCGTTTACAGTCAGCATCAAAATATTTGATTGTGTATTTTTAAATTAGTCTAAAACCTTTATGCGCAATGCGCTATATGCAGACCTTGTAGGGGATAGCGGAGTCGTCACGTATGTTAAATATGTAGGTGCGGATAGTCAGTTACTTATAGATGAGGCCGTCGCGGCGCATCCGCACAGCATCTGACTGGAAGAGGGACGCTTGCAAGTTCAATTCCCACTGAGGGGAATGAATTATTTTCATTTACTGGTAACAAGACAAATGGCGGCGTTGAGTTGCGTGGTAAAAATTGGGCGGTGCATGGAGAACCGGGTAGCTTAATACCGGGTTCCCTCTATGTGCTAGCAGAAATATATATAGTGATTACAAAAAGTGATTTAGAAATGGAGCACCATTCCGTTTTCCGCTTTTTCATATATTAATTATGTTCCCCAAAATAGAATCGGCATGTATGACCATATGGCAATCAAATATATAATTTTCTCCTCAAATTGAGACATTATGATACTTACTCAATACAGTACTGTTTTGGTTCTATTTGTACGGTTTTATCTTCTTTTAGCTGCAAAAATATAAAATAATAATAATAATAATATTTTGGCGTACTTGGAGTAGAAGTATATATTAGAAAACTTTGATGTCCTCGCTCTGGCGTCGAGGCAAAGCGCGGTGTTGAGTTCCGCCACTCAACATGCAATGCCTCAGAATCCGGCGACAATCGGGAACGGAATATCTTAACACTAGGTTCCCTCTGCCCCGCTGTGTCCGGGATACAATATGAAGCTATTTTTTTTATTCATCCATTACATCGAGCGAAGCGAGCAGGGGTTTGGCGAGTGAAGTGAACTGTTCACCTTGTTTTATTTTATTACTTATTGGAGCTTACCTTTGTAGATGATTTGTTTTTGGCTCCGGGGTACGACTGTTTTTGTTTTGGGCCCTTTAAGGATCGGGCGCTCGAAAACATGGATCCACGAACAGTCTTTGTAACATAAAATATTTTTAATAACGCTAATCTAATATTATAAAGGTTATATGAGGTTCTATATATGATATTATATTTTTTTTTATACAATTAACGATAAAAATAAATTAACAAAAAAGAAAAAAATATTTTTTATCTGTTAATAACGACAAATTAAAACACATTAAAGTTATATTTCAGTAAATTTATTTCTAAAAACAAATAAATTATACAAATTCCCCTTCCCCCATAAATTTCCCGGAATTAAATTATTACATTGAAAGTTTACGTAATATTAAGTAAGCTTAAGTAACATTTCTGCAAGAACAAAAAAAAGTAAACCCTTCAATAAAGATAATTTTATGTATATAAAATATATATATAATTTAAAAAGAAATTTGATATTTTGTATCTATTTATGTATTTAATATTTTGTATGGCTACCCACCCTTTGTTGTAGTAATATAATAATAATAATAATATAATAATTTATTTTATTTCTTCTTATTATATTCTGGTTAGCGCTGTATGCCGCATATAGCAGAGTAAGTATTAACGGAAGTTAGTGTCAAGACACTCCATTCACAACTTTAATTATTAATTGCATGTTAAATGGCTTTTACCTCACTGTCACGCTTTGTATTACTACGAGAAGCGAATAAATCAAAACAATTAGTACCGCGACCGGGAATAGTACCCACAACCGTAGCGTATACAATCAGAAGCTGCCCCACTCCGCCACATGGAACAAACGAAAGTACGGAATACATAATACACTTACAGCTGTCAAGTTTAAGTGAGATACCGAATGCTTATTTACAAGGGTATCGGATACGACGGTCGGCTCCAGTCTTATATACGGCCAGTACAGCTCACCGACACCTGAGCACGTCGCTATTTCTTTTGCTTCACCCGTTTTTGATATGATTTTTAAAACTGCCACCATTTTCAACTACAAACAACATGCAATTGTAACGTGTATTTTTACTAGCTGTCATTTGCAGTTTTGTTTGAGTAGAATATAAGACATGAAATGGAAAACTCTCTTTTTTTCTTACTGCCGTAGGTAATACGTATCATCGTCTCACTCCCTAAAATATTTATCGAAATTTATATTTTAATTTCTTCGCTCTGGTGCCTAGGTAAAGCGCGGCGTTGGTTTCCGCCGCTGAACAGGCAACACCTCCAAAATACGGCGGAAATAACGTAGGAACATAGTAACTTAACACTCTCTCTCACCTCTGCCTACCCAGCTGTGTGCGGGATACATCGTGAAGCTGATTCATTTTTTCAAATAATGAGTAGCAATTGTATTTTAGTTTCAAAAGGACCAAAGCTAAAAAAATATATGACTACCTCAGGAGACGTAGCAGCAGCTCTAAAACTCACAACCTCGTGCTTATTAACCAAGAGTTGGATGCCACCCAAAATATTTCTCCTATTCGGGATAAAGATTTCATCTATATGCATTTTGTTGGCTGATGCCAGATTCATTTCCTTACAAGGGTCCCTGTTGTCGCATATGTGGAATGAGTTAGCTGTTGAAGAGAGCATGGTCAGTTGCCAGTGGCACTCCGAGCTGATCCCTGGTGGTTGGCTTAAACATCCATGGCCTGTTATAGTGTAACTAAAATATATGTATAAAATTAATATTTATTAGTCAGTCCATCATAAGTGGGACAGTGTCCAATTATTAAAGTAGTGGGTTCGATTCGAAGGGAAAATTTCCTAGCTCAATTAATATGAAACGCAAAGCTAAATTCCGCCAACTCAATTCACAACGTCTCAAAAATTGGTCGAGGAGGTTAAATGGGGAAATGTCCTAAGTATTTTTTAATTTATCTAATTGAAATATATTTTCAGCAGGATATTACATTACAGTAAAAAGTATTCAAAATTACCCGCGCTCATTTGGTTCAAAATGAAAAGTTATATGCGCGTTAAAAGCTTGAGGCATTTCTTCGCCTGTATCATTATTAAACACGGCCAGAGTACTGTGCTGTATGGAACTTTGTACATCCAGATGTACTTGAACTGGTGTGTGACAGTTGAAAACACCTTGAAAGTACGGTATCCACTTGCATTTCGTAGTTATGAAGCAGTTCCCGGTATATTGCTGAAGACCATACACACCACTCAGGGCGGAGGCCACGGAGTACGCATATTTAGCCCCGGGATACATTCTGAAGAATTCGTTCATCAACGCTGACAGAGCTTCCAAATTGCCAAAAGCGTTTTCCATTATCTTAATTGAAATGTAATATAATTACTGTTTGGTCGCATACTTTGTACGTAAACTCATTTTGAGTTTACGATAATTTGTGCTTTATTTGAGGTTCACGGTTGTGGGTTTGGTTCTCATTGGTTGGAAAGAACTACTTTCATGTCCTCGTTCTGGTATCAAGACAAAGCGCGGCGTTGAGTTTCACCACTCAACACGCAACGTCTCGTAAATTAAGCGGAGAGTGGGAAATGGAGGGTATTAACACTTCTTTTCTGTGCCTACTGTAATATATGCGGGATGAATGGGTGAGAAAGAAGCGCAGTGAAGCTGAGAAACGCCTTGAAAAAATATGGTGGGCAAAAACTTCACTTTAGAGATTATTAATGTATGCCTTAGGCGCATTCTCGCAAAATTTAAGATAAAAAGAAAAAAAAGTAAAATGACATTAATAACTTTTGTTTAATATGCAAGTATAAAATTTTTATATTTTAACTAAATGTAGGGGCACAGAAGAAGGAACAACGTCTCACTTAATCTTCACTTATCTTGGGTAACTTAAATGCATTTATATGTGTAAGATTTAAACGTCCACACATCAAGAACAAAAAATAGAGTCCATAGCTGGGACACAGCTCATTCAATAGAATGTATGATTTTGATTCCCCCACTTACTCTCGCGTCGTTGAGTTTCGCCATTCAACATTCAATATTTAAACACAAGTTTAGCTCTGCCTACCCTTCTTTATACAAAATACAGCAAATTTTATTTATTATTATTTATTTTATTTCAGACACATGTCATATTTTGTTATTATTACAAGACAACCTTAAAAATCTAATGTTAGTAAATAATAAAAAGTAGACAAAGGGAAAAGAAAAACAAAATCAGTCCTTAGCCAACATGTAGCCGTACCCAGTGGCGCAGAATTTTCGAGTCCCAGCGGTCAGCCAGTGCAGACAGGATGCCGTTCGAGCTAGTTCGTAACCTCTGGAGCGTAGATGCACTCCTTTTACGAATAATAGCGTGGAAGTCATCAACACGCCTCTCAGCAAACATTCCGGAGGCACTACAGTAGCGCGGTAACCCGAACAGCACTCTGAATGCATTGTTATACTGGACTCTTAGGGCGCCGTACGCACGCTGCGTATACCTAACCCAAAGGCTGCAGGTGTAGAAGGATTGACAATAAGCCTTGAACAATGTTACCTTTACAGAATCAGTACACCGTGCAAACCTTCGGGCCAGCATGTTACAGCGCACAGCCAGCGCCCTGCGCTCTCTCTCTAAGTCCACGTCATCGCTGAGGCAGTCTGACACCCAGTGACCCAGATACTTAAATCGCTCTACTCTTTTTAAAGCAGTGCCCTCAAGATACACCGGTGGCACATGGGTACAAACTTTCTTACCTGACTTAAACACCAGGAATTCAAAGAAAAGCAAAAACTGTAAGAAAACACAATTTGGCCTTAATAAGGTACATGCATTTTTTTTAGCGTTAAAGAATTTGAAAAACCGCGCCAATCCCTCTACATTATAATAACATACATTTATCCCAAAAAAAGGAACTTTCACTGACCACTTTCAACACTTCGGGAGCAACAAGCACATGACCAGTCAAACACTTTCTCGCCCAAGCTCCTCTCCAGTGTGCTTGTATTAGCGTAGCTGCCTCATGTTTCCTGATAACTTTCTCTCTTTCCTTCTTCAGAAGCCCGCATGGAAGTTCCTCTGTTGCTAGTTCGCAAATTTGCGATGTGATCGGAGGTCTTACTGGTATCAACAATTGGTCCATCATTGATTGACTTACTGGGGATTTTTCTTCCACCTACATATATATATTTTTTCTAAATTATGTCGTAGTCGTAGTAAAAAACACATAATTGTGACAAAATATCGGAGATCAACTTCACGCTGTATCCCGCACACAGCGAGGTAGGCAGAGGGAACCTAGTGTTAAGACACACCGTTCCCCACTTTCTGCCGAATTATGGAGGTATTGCGTGTTGAGTGGCAGAACTCAACGCCACGATTAGCCTCGACACCAGAGCGAGGAAATGGAAATATAAATTTAAGTAAATATTTCATCTACTCGAGTGGGGATCGAACCCACAACCAGTCGGTTTTACAGTCACACTTCGTGCCGCTGCGCCACGACTGGCTTCTAGTCTTATGTACTTAGACTTAACGCTGTATTCCCCATATACCAGGGTAGCAGAACACCTAGTGTTAAAACCAAAAGTCCGACGTCCGACGTCCCATCAACGCCCCGTTTTCTCTTGTTGTGACAGCAAGGAAATTAATTAATAACAAAACTATGATTTCAGTTTCCTTGAAATAAATTATTTTTTTCGGTTGGATCTATCCATTCAGAGAGATCAAATGATCTCATTTTCCTCGAAATAAAATAATTTCCTTTAGTAGGTTCAATTGATTTAGAGAAATGAAATAATTTAATTTCCTTAGGTGGGCATCGAAATAACAGCCATCTTATTTAAAATCAGATGCTGTCCCGCTGCGCCATGACAGCCTAAACTCAAATGAATGAATATTAATCTAATTTAAATTATATTTAAACTAATACTACATAAGGGAGTCCGTCGTGGCGCATTATGACTGTAAAACCGACTGGTGGTGGGTTGCGATGAAATATTTACTTAAATTGGTACTGCTGTCGAGGCTAAGCGCGGCGTTGAGTTCTGCCAGTCAACACGCAATGCCTCCAGAATTCCGCAGAAAGCGGGGAACGGAGTGTCTTAACACTAGGTTCCCTCCCACACACCCTGCTGTGTGCGGGATACAGCGTGAAGCTGATTTTTAATTTAATAAATAAGAAATTACTTGTTCTTGTTCTTCCAAGAGCTGCTCATATATTTCAGTTTCCTCAGCCTCCGGCATCACACAATCGCATGGATCCATTAAACCTATGCCTCTTAAAGACTTATTAGGTGCAGGTTTTGGTGGAAGACCAAAATCTGGATCGCACAAGTATTTTCTCAGTACAACACAGACGGCGCGGAATTCAGGAGGAGGAAGCCGTTTAATTAACAAAGATTGCAAGGCTTGTCTGAACATCCAATGTAATAAATTTTTGTTATAGCGAACTATTTTAGGGTTCCACTCCAAGTCCGGTTGATAGGATCTGGATGAAATATTTAAATGATTTTTTATTTTTTTTCAACAGTTTGCTTGCTTGTTTGGAAAAAAAATTAAAAACAACATTTTTGATAGCTCAATTATCTTATAAATATAATTCTTTTGCAGGTGATTCGTCGCTTCATGTTGTACTCGGCATATAGCATGCTATATAGAAGAAATGAAATTACCATTTTAGTGCTAAGCATGTAACAAGCAACCTTTGACGATGCACAAGAAATACAGGTCTCAAATCCTACTTGGAATTAATTTTTATTAACTTTGTTTTGTAAATTTTTTCTTCTTTTGATAATCACTAGCAACTAACAAAAAAAAAACAAGTTAAATAAATCAATGTTTGCGGAAAGACTATTTACAGACTTCTCATGTGTCCTGCAATATATTAAATAGATACTTCAGCGATATCAAAAATCTTAGTTACATTAAGTACTCTCCACTTACCCCGTGTAATGTGGAAAAAATTTTGCATTTAAATTAAAAACATACTATACCTGTAAAATTCTAAATCTGTTGCACCCACGTCCTGGATGGATCTATTCACTTTTATCCAACTTGAAAAAGCAGCACCAAGATTTAGTAGAAATCTCGACGCCCACGGACACTCTCTGACAGCGGCGCACTGTATTAAATCACGTGTGCCAAGTAATAGCGATGATTCACTTAAGAGCATCGCATACCAATTTGTACGAGAATGAATCCAAACTCTAAAAATATACAGTTAGTTGTACTTGAATAATTTATTTGTGAAAAGATAAAAACAAACTTGGTGAAACATTCGCCTTTAAATAATGACAACGAGTGAATTTCAAATATTTTGTATTGGTTTAAGCTTATTTTTTTGTAAAATGATCAGCTTCACGCTGTATTCCGCACACTGCAGGGTAACTTAGTGTTAAGACACTCTGTTCCCCACTTTCTGCCAAATTCTGGACGCATTGCGTTCTGCGCTTATTCTCGACACCAGAGCGAAGAAATGGAAATATAAATTTTAGTAAATATTTCATCTCCTCAAGTGGGGATCGAATCCACAACCAGTCGGTTTTAAAGTCCCACTTTGTTTCTGCGTCAAAAAAAAACGAAAGCAAAAATTTTAATCTTAAGTGTAAAATATATTTTTAGTATTTTTCTCGAAATTGTTGAGGAACCTGGTTCATGTTATCTATGCTCTATATTTTGCTTATACCTGTCACAATTAACCATTATGTCATATTCACGTTAATCATATCCTCACCTGCAAAAATGTCTTCCAGGAGGTAACCTCACTTCAACAGCATCATAACCTTTTGTCTTAATAAATGCTTTAGCATCTGGCAACTCACAATCAACAAACCATTCAAATACCTCCAATACTAAATACGCTGAATCTATCTCATCGACCAATGGTACACCACAATTCAAAAGTACTCTAGGATTTATTACATTAAGGGATATTCTTATAATATTTTCATCTGGTCCATCTATTTGTAGGTATAGTGGTCCATACTTCGGTGCAGATATATCCAACGCCTTGTTTGGAGGTGCCTTAGTAATTCGTATCGGTGGATTGCTTGCTGCCGTCGTAAATCGATACATGGATGGATAATAGAGAATTGCGATGTTTTTTATTACTTTTTCCATCTAAAAACAACTTATAGATAAAAAAAAAACTTATATTATTTGTGTTAATAGGGAATATAGTTTTAGTATTTTTAACAGTTTCAGGTTTTAGGAAAGCTAAGCTAGCGAAGTAGGAGCTTTTCAGAAATACAGCTGTATTCCTCGTCGTAAGCGTCAAATATTTCGTTTTCCGTTCGATTTTTTATCTTGAGTGGTGAAACTGTGCTTTGTCTTATCCGAAGATAAAAAAATAATAATAATAAAATAATAATTAATTGCCCCGAATGTAGAATGAACTCAAGACTTTTCCATTCAAACCTTGATCCACTGCGTCACAATAACCTTGATAGTTTTTACACATATATATATCAATTATAAGGCATTATAAAATTGAAATTCATAAATACATGTATATAAAAAGAAAATATAAACCATATCGTATTGGATCCAGTCACGTAATTCCTCTTTGGTTTGCTGACCCATACTTGAATTAGCAGTTGTGGAGCGATTGACATCCTTACCGGTTTTCTTTCCCTATTGAAATAAACGTATATCGTGTATTTAATGATGTAGCTTAGAGCACAGTCTTCGTCGATTAAATGGCTACCCAATACAATATTATTTTTCCATTCACAGATCCTGATATTAAATCTCTTCAGCTTTAAATTATTTGTATTTAGACTAAAAAATATTATTTTATATTATAATCGTTACCCATTTATTTAAGTAAAGTAGGTACAGCGTTCGGTTCCGTCAAATGAGAAAATAAGTGGAAGGCAAAGCCAAATTTGTTATTTTAGAAAAAAGAAAAGAATCTCTTAAAATGTATAATACTTACAGGAGGATTCGTTTTGTCATGCTCTTCTCGAAATCGGAATGTAATCTGTAAAAATCTAATAAATTAATATAATTAATTAAATTTGGAAGTAAGATTATTTAATGAAAGTTTCAAATAAAATCCAATTAGACATATTCAGTTTGACGCATTTTCCCGATTTCGGTAGGATAGGCAAAATAAACCTAGTGTCAAGATACTCCGTGCTCCGGTTTGCGCCCGCATTCCAGGCTCCGCAAAAATGAACAAAATTGCAACACTACAACACTAACAAATAAAATTATACAATTTAGTAAGAAACAAATTTTAGTATATAAAACAAATATTTACAGATTCAGTACTCTGCAAGTCCAGCAGATGAGGTGCGTATGACAGTTTCAAGAGTCCATTCACTTTCAGAAACCTCGTCCTGGGACAGTCGTAGGCTTCGTAGAGACCGTGGTGGCGAGCCCAGTCGACCCATCGGATGGTTTTCCATAGTGGTACATCTAAAAAAAATATGGATTTATCCAATGTTGTTATACACTTTTTTGCTGTTAGTAATTATAAACAAAAAGTTCTGACATTCTTTATAAAAATTTGAAAGTAGGATTTACTATGAGATTGTTGTAATAGTAAACCCCTAACTTTTAAGTTACTATTACGTTAAAAGTTAATAGTAACTTAAAAGTTGTGGGTTTGATTTTCGCTCAGGAGAATGCTTTATTTTCATTTCCTAGCCAACATGTCTAACACTCCATCCCCACTTCGTGCATAGTTTTCGACACATTGCGTGTTAAACGGCGGAACTCAACGCCGCGATTTATCTCGATTCCCAATCGACAAAATAAAAATATTAAACATTTCATTTCCTCGAATGGGAATCGAACCAATAACCGGTCACGTTTACAGTCACACGCTTGTACCACTGCGCCAATACTGACCTCTCATAAGAAGTTATTAATTTATTAAAAAAAAAAATAACCTGGTTCGGGCAAAGGTTTTTTCAGTGGCAGATCCCTGACCATGATCACAAGTAGGTCCATTTCGTGTCCAGGCGATATACCCGGGAGGATGTACGGCTGTAGACTCTTTGTATCTTCAATTTTGATAGACGTCATTGAACTTCGCTGTAATGTACGAAGTTTGTGTATAGAAAAAAATGATTGGAAATGCAATGCGGTTTTCAGCAGAACTGTGGAACAGTCGATAGTAGGTTGTACATACAAAAGTGCTTGCAAAAGCCTATTTCAATATTTTATATAAGAAAAATTTGGATTTCTATCATTTTGGTATTTTTTTCTACGTAATTACGAATTAAGCTAATATTTTTAAGGTGAAAATATTTATGCTGACATTTGTGAAGTTGATCTACGTTCATAGGAATAAATTATTGTAATTTTGCTTGCTTTGGTATACATAGCCCAGCGTTAAAAACCGTTAATCTATATGTAATATCTTGAAAAAGCAGGTCTTGTGTTGTGAATGGAAATGGAAATATAATCCAAGTGGAATTTACAGTACAGCTATACATACATTCATACATGTATATGTACATACTTCACATGAGACTAATGAGCAACGCCTGATAAGTATTTTCTACAAAAAAAAACAAAACTAAAATAAAACATGAAAATATGGAATATATGAACTATCATTTTATTATTTGCCGAATTTCTAAAATCAAGTGTTGTTGATAGAATATACACGCAAAAATTAAATTATAAAAAAAATGGAGGCGCCGGGTATCGATCCCGGTACCTCTCGCATGCTAAGCGAGCGCTCTACCATCTGAGCTACGCCCCCGTTGTACACATAATTGAAATATTAATAAACCTTATATATCGAAGCGTAGTTATTATTCGTATTGCATTTTACGCGAGGACAGTGCCTTTCACTGGAAAAAAGTTTCGAAATACTAACCACGCTTCGATAATAATATCTATCTATTTACGTGAATTACCGGACCCTTAGACACGTAAACTACGGGTTACCATAGAAACGAAAAATCGTAATTGACATTTTGAATAAAAACGACAACACATGTCAAATTTATGGTAGTGTCTGTCATTTAGGTTCTTGAAAGCAAATTATATAGGATAGTCACAACTTAGTGACACATCACTCCATTTTTTTTGTTTTCTTTTATTCTTTTTTATGTAAAAATACCCTACCTACTAATACCCGACTACGCGACGCAAATGAGGATAATGAGCTTACAAACTTTCTCCATTCTCCAACTGACTAAATCTTCACTGTAAAATTTAAATGGGTCACGGATGTTATTCCGTTTTTTTTTCGTTTCACGAGATGTCAATATTATATATTAATTACTCGAACAACTGCCGTTTCTTTTGTAGCTGGCTTCTTAGTACTCCTGGACTTGGTTGTGCTGGCTAAGGTGTCGTCGTCGTCGTCCCAAGAAAATACTGGCACCTCTGATGAGAGCCGCCGCCATAGTCCCTCGTAATCTGTATAAATAAATTCATTGATCTCAGAGTGGCGCAGTTTAAAAGTGTTTAACTGTAAACAATAGGAACATAGGTTCGAACTTCATTTTTTGGATTTAGGGGAAGTTGTTATTTCTCTAGTTTCGTTTGTTCCGACTAAAATAGCAAGCAGATAATTTTGTATATTATAAATTATACGAAGAAAACTGTTATTGTTCCATATAAGGTTACTAATATTACTTCAATTTACAGAAAATATTAAATACTACTAATATCAGGCCCATATTGTCTCTGACAACACAAACAAAAGTACTGGACTGGACCTAAAAAAAAATCACCTGGACTGGACCTAGAAAGTTAAAATATGGTATATTTGTATATTAGGGAAGCGTAGGAAAGAATTAAGACAGTACAAAACTATGGATTTCAACTGGCAAAAATATAATAAATTCCCAAACAGATCAATAATATAGGTACTTAAGTTTAGAAAATAATATAACATACTCCTAGCAAATTTCCGACTGATCATTAAAAGTTAAGGTATCTCTCTTGTGAACATTTCCAAGAAAATTGTAATTGAAATATATGAGTAAATTGCGAAATTTCAAGAAATAAAGCAATTTATGTTTAATATTATAAGCCCTATTATGTATAAGTGTTGTTGGTATTCATATTTTTCAAGTCTCTTGGAAGTCTAAAAAGCTTGTATTAGAAAAAAATAAATACTAGGAGTTAAGTGACTAGTCACTTCGCTTAAAAAATAATCCGCTTCACGGTGTCTCCACCAGCAGGGTAAGCAATGTATCTAGTTACTCCGTTCCTCATTTTCCGCCAAATTGTGGAGGCAATGCATATTGAGTGGCGGAACTCAACGCCGTGCTTTGCCTTAACACTACAGCGAGGAAATGAATACATACAAAAAAAAATATTTCATGTCCTCGAATGTATCTTAAGACTACATTTTATCTAAAGATTTTTTAGTTATACGCTGTGTTCCGAACATGGCAGGATAGACAGAGGGAACCTGGGAGCCTAGTGTTAAGACACTTCATTTCCATATCCGCCGTATTCTTGAGGCATTGCGTGGTGAGTGGGTGATCTCAACGTCGCGCTTTGTGTCAGGCAAATCGAGGTGAAGAAAATATTAAATATTTCAATTCATTGAGTGGGAATCGAACCCACATTATAATATTAAATAACATGAAAATATCTTTATTGTAAATGTAAACAAAGTTTTGTATTGGATTTAAAACCATATCATATCTATCATTAAATTTAAAAACCGTTTCGATTTGACTTTAAAAATTAGCTTGAATTTTTCCTCAAAAATGGAATTTCCAGAACGGTTTTAATGAAAATAGATTAATCATTTTCAAGTAGTCAAATCTAGGTCTACCACCGTACAATGCCGTATATGGGGAATTCTTTGGTTTTCTGATAATTATGGCCAAATACGTTTTTAGTTGAGTTTAAGCTAGTCTGATTCATATTTTATTTCAAAAATACAACCTAACATATTTGTGTATATAAAACTTTTCTGTTAGTGAATGAGTGACAATGCACAGACGAAACTATCGCGCCTAGAAAATTGAAATTTAGCATGTAGGTAGTTCAGGGACTATGGGGAAGCTATACAACAGGTTTTCTTGAAATTCCCAAGGGAATAGGAAAAAAAAGTTTTTTCCATTTCCATTCAGTCCAAAGAAACAAATTTAATATATAAAATGATTCCCATTCAGGAGTAACTAAAAGATGACGCATAGTTAAAAATACATGGCAGGTAACTGATATTTGGCATGTCCTTAACCTAAGGAGTGTAGAGGAGTGCTAAGAGAGGGTTCCGGATTCCGAAATTCCTTTTAGCCTTCAAATCCTACTATTACTTAAATTACTATCCATAATATTTTAATATTTTTAATCTGAAAATATTTAAATATCTATAAAAGAAATTTAAACAATCTAGTGACAGGTTTGCACTTTCAATTCTTTTACGCAGATAAATTAATAAAAAATCGTTTTTAAATTCATTAAAATATTTGTATAATGCACGAATGCGTTATACATATTATACCTTTTATACATATTATAACTTTTATTACCCACCTCTGTCCTTGTAAGTCAGGTTCAAGCCGCCAGTCAAAGCGTGCAGTATATCAAAATCTAACACCAACTCATCTTCGAACCCACTGTCCTCATCATTCATGTCAGGCGCGGCGAGCTTCAACAGCGCCTGTCCAATTTTCTTAGCAATTAAACATTAATAATTAAACAAGGCCCTGTTGGAACAGGCGCAAGTCAATTTTAATGGAAACGATTTGATATTTTGGGTGAATTATTAGTTAGTAGTATAATTTACTGTATTTTGTAATTAGAGATTAGAGGCAACTATGTGCCGTGGTGATGCAGCGGCACACAGTTGGACTATAAACGTGATGGTTGTGGGTTCAATTCACACACGTAGGAAATATTATTTTTTTTTAAGACTTCTATTGAGTATCCTGCTCATATTTTTTTTAATAAAAACTAATTATTATTATATTATTTTCTCTCAAAACATTTTATTCAAATTGTAGAAATATAGAATTTTAAATTAAAAATCTCCATTTTTCGATCATTTATTATTTATTTATATATAGCACGTTAAAAGCCTTATCAGATCGTAGAAGTTGATTAAATTTCCATCAATCGTGACGTCCTGCAGGATAATTTCCAATTGTGTTATAAGAGTTATAGGAATATTAGCATTCGCATTCCCTTTATTTTTTCTGAGGCCAGTCGTGGCGCAGAGGCACAAAGTGTGACTGTAAAACCGACTGTTTGCGGGTTCGATCCTCCCACTCGAGGAAGTGAAATATATTTATTTACATCTATATTTTAATTTCTTCTTGCTCTGGTGTCGAGGCAAAACGCGACGTTGAGTTCCGCCATTCAACACGCAATGCCTCCAGAACTCGGAGGATAATGGAGAACGGAGTGTCTTAACACTAAATTCACTCTGCCTATAATGTTGTGTGCGGGATACAGCGTGAAGCTTTATTATTAATTTATTTTTTCTGTTCCCTTTCTGTTTCCTGGTCCCATTTTCCTGTTCTGATGTAATAAGGCTTGGCGCCTATGGATCGAAAGTAGTGTGTGAGTTAATCTTTCGTTATATTTGTTAAACGTTTTAATAAATATGATCGCTATCAATAATTTGGTTGGGTTGGATATAAGACTATGATATATAATTTTTTTATAGAAAATCTATTTCTAGTTTCCCCTAAATATTTAAATGATGTTAAACTTTTGTATGTATGCCCAGTCAAGACGTGTTTTAAAAGTGTATTTGACAACCAAATAGTCATATTCTTTTCCTTTTTTTTTTGAAGCGTAACATCTCAATATCAAATATAAAAATTCAAATGGTCAAATCCTCAAGCTTTGATTATACGCTGAATTCCATGAATTATAGATTATTTTAGGTCAGTCGTGGCGCAGGAGCACACACGAGTGACTATGAAGGCGACAGGTTGGGGGTCCGAATCTCACTTGAGAAAATGAAATATTTCGCATTTTCATTTCTTCGCTCTGGTGTCTGGTGGCAGACCGCGGCGTTCACTTCATTACATTACACACATATCATGCAGAAGCCACGAATTCGCTAGAAAGTAAAGAGAGAAATGTTGTAACACTGGGTTCCCTCTGCCTACCATGCGGGATACAGCGTGAAACTGAAAAAAAATATAGATTTTTTCCTATTTATCAAGGGATTGAAGATACTCTTGAGAGAAATTAAAAAAATAATGATATACAGACAGACGGATCTCAACGTAATCTTTTCATCTCTAAATATATGTACATTTCTTATCCATACAACAAAAAACAATAAAATCCTTTCTTCTGTATGAAGACAAATTCGAAAATCAATAATTTTATCTATTTTATGTAAAAGAAGACAAAAATAAATCATTTCCAGCCACTCTTGCGTTTGTTGTTTGTTCATAACTAACGGAATTGGCTCCACTTCGTTACTAGTCATAAATCTTGGTAAGTGGTTGTGGTGTTTAGGAATTTGTATTGAGAAAGCATAAATACTTCAGGCTGTCGTGGCGCAGTGGATAGCGTCAGATTGTAAACGCACTGTTGTGAGTGCGATTCCTTTTTTAAGAGAAATAATAATTTTAATTTCTCCGGTGCGGTGTGACACCGTTGATTTCCACCACCGGATACCAGAATGCCTTAAAACTAACGTATTTACTAACGTAGATATTACAACAGCTTAAAGTTTAAAATTTCTAATATATTTTTTTTTAAAAATAGGTTACAAGTTAACTTACAAGTAAATGCGATAATATATTTTTTTAAGGTTGCGTAAGTACCTCAAGTTGTACTTCCCATTGATCGGTGACCCTCAACCGCCAGTCCGACTCGCACTTGACCGGTTTTTTTTTAATATTCATTATATAAAAAAAAATAAAGCATAAAACTGCCAGTGCATTTGTATCCTAAGTTACCTTAAGCAGCCGTTACGTAAGTAACGTAACGAGCACTTGTGTAATTGAAGTAATTCCACGACGTTTCATATTATAATAATTTTACGATAGAGCAATATCGAATCTTGTAAAACCGCTGAATGAAATGTTATTATTGCGAAATACTCCTGTTGTGTTTACGTAAACTGAGAATTTCATTTTATTCAGGCCGACGTGGCGCTGGGGCAAAAGGTTGTGACTGTAACGCGACAGTTGTGGGTTCGATTCCAACTTGAGGAAATAATATATTATTTATATATATTTTCATTACTTTCTCTCTGTCACCAAGAAAAAAGCCTAACACTAGGTTCTCTCTACCTGTTCATTGTATGTGGGATACAGCGTAAGCGCAAAATTAAACCCACAACCATTGCGTAATGAATCACCAATTAGCAAAAAAAATATTGAATTTAAAAACATTTAATTTTTATACATTTCCTACCAACCTTGCAGATAAGGAGTGGCCAAAGGTGCACCACATTAGATGTGACAGCGGGAGCCTGTTTTACTCCAGGTTTCGTCGGAGAGTTATTTAAGAGCGGAGAGAACGGAAGGAGTGGAGAGTCGGTCGCATCCACTGGGACTTGATCACTGATCCATACACAACGCCACGCTCCGAGATAGAATAGTCTTACTAGGTAGCATCCTGGAATATGTAAAACTATATAAAAACATCTGATTTACCGGAGTCCGCTCCACTTGTAGATAAAAGGTATATAAAAGGAACCTAGTGTGAAGAGTTAAGATGTGGAACTCAATCATGATTTTTGTATAACATATTTAATCATCAGAAAATAATTTAAATATCACCAGCAGCATTTGTGGGTACAAATCCAGCAAGTTTTGATTTCATACGCATTTTAAAAAAATATTATATTTTTTTTATAATTTAAGAATAAATCAGCTTCACGCTGTATCCCGCACACATCAGGGTAGGCAGAGGGAACCTAATGTTAAGACACGCCGTTCCCCACGTTTATAATTTAAGACTTAAAACGATTTTAGGTTAAAAAATATATTTTTTTCACAACATTCGACACAAATGGAAACCGAAAGTATGAGGTCGAAATACACAAAAATATAATGATATTAAGCAACAAACGTTTTCGTGGGATTTTCTCAAAGCTTCCGGAAATAGTGGAATTATTTCTAATCTGCTGTTTTATCTAGGCACTATAGTTAATTGCATACATTTAATAGTCAACATTTAAAGTTTAATTTTTAATAGAAAAAAAATCCAGTTAAACACACAATGGTAGCAAGTCCAATTTCTACTTAAGTTAAAAATAGTAAACAGAGACTAAATCGGAGAAAGCAGAGTCTCCAAAGAACATTTCCTAATATTTTGATGGAAACAAGAGCTATGTGACGATAAACAAGAGCGGCGTTCAGTTCTGCGGAAAAAGGGATTGTCTTAACATTGAGTTCACTCCGCCTTTCCTGTCATACGTTACAAACAGGGTGAAGTTTAAAAATACTATTTAATTTAACACAAAAACATATTATAAAAACAACTAACTCACGTACTTATATTTCGCTATTATAATAGTAACTTTCGTCATACAATTTCTCATATATTTACAAATTCTTACACTATATGCATTCAAATGCTTTATTTACATAATAAATCATTTATATACAATATTTACATGTAATACATATTACGAGTTACGTACGAACATAATTTGAATCATAAGTTAGTATAGTTTTGTCGGTGCATATTTGAAATAGATGGAGAGAATTTATTTTCTATTCTTTTTGCTCTCCGTTCTTTCAAATGATTGAGAATAATAGATACTATTACTTTGCACTTGAGGTAATGATTCAATATAAATTATTTTCCTTTTTTCTTTCTGGTAGACAAAGTGCGGCGTTAAGCTCCGCCACACAACACGCAACGTCTCAATTTTTTATCGAAAATTGGGGGACAATCAAAAATCTCCAGTCAAGAAAGCTATCATTTTTAGCACCATTTTTTGACAGTGTCGGTCGATGCTGTGGTCCACCGCCAGGCTTCAGACCCGGTGAATAGATATGATACTTTGGACGCCAACCTTCCGTACCCATGTTGAAAGTGAAGTTTTCCCATTGATGTTCTACCTGAAGACAAAAAATATAAATTTAGATAAAAAAATATGTTTAAAGCTTAAAAGACGCTTTTATACGGCAGCGAAACGTGGGTATTACAGGAAAAGAGTTAACTAAAAATGAGTGCTGTCGAGATGCGATCTTTTCGTAAGATATGCAAAGTCAACTTAGCTATACACAGAATGGCAGAGACGTCATGGTCAGAATACAGAAACAAAGCTCAGGTGGTTTTGGCACGTCATGATGTAAGAGTGTTAAGAGAAGAAGGGGGAGATCTGGGTCGACAACAAAATGGTAAAGATATTAGGGATGAAGTTAACGTAAAAAACATGAAGACCCCCGGAGGTCATCCATAAAGAGGTTGATGACAGTGGAAGAGGCGAAAGAGGTATACAGATACCGTAGAGTTAGACGCTACGTTTTCCATGGCTATCTCGCTAGCGATACTGCAAGAAACTACATAAGTAATAGGAGAAAAAAGTAATTAAGTATACCTTTTTCCGATTTTTTTTCTGATTAATAAGTTTTTTACAAGAACTACGATATATGATATCGTACGATACGATAAGACTTTCTGTAGCAGTTCTGTAGCGCATAGTGATAAAACCATAAATTGTATTTCCATTTACTTAATTATATTTTAATTCACCATAAATCAAGATACAAATTTAATATTTGAACCTACAAATAACGTACATACGTACATTGCACTACAAAATAATAAAAAAATAATAAAAAAGACCTTACAGAAACAATGAAATTTCTGAACAATAAAATTCCTAAATCAATTGTGCTGATTTTATTTCTTCACATTTCATTTGCAGTCTATTATAGGTATTCGATTAAGTAACATTTTTCCGTCGAAGGAATCTCTAATTAACGCTAACGCTCGGTGGAAAGTTAAGAAAATATGCATTTTTCGCTCAATTTTCTGCTAGCTGTAATGATGTAGAAATAAAAAGGTAATAAAATTTTAATTTTTTTTCCAGCTTCACGCTGTATCCCGCATATAGCACGGTAGTCAGAGGGGATCTAGTGGTAAGATAGGTAGGATAGATGGAAAGATGAGTAAAAGATAATTATAATATGCTCATATTATTATAATATATCTATTTAAAACATCGTGGCACAGTGAATAATGGCTGATTGCAAAACACGATGGTTGTGCATTCAACCCCACTCGACAAAATAATTATTTTCATTGCCACGTTTTGGTGAAGCGCGGTGTTGAGTTTCGCCACTGTTAAGTATTTTTTGCTCAATAAGAAATATCTTGGTAAACTAGTTCACGCTATATCTCATATAGTGCCACATCCCGCCCAATTTTAAGACAATATTGAAAGGCGGAACTCAATGTCACGCTTTGTCTTGTTATCAGTGCGAAACCTTAAAAAATTACTTACACCCCAAAACCAAGCGGAAATCAAACTTACGACCGTTGCGTTTACCGCCTCAGAGGTTAAAAAAATACACATACCATTAGCCCATCGACCCGTTCGAGTATATAACACAAGGAAAGGACGCGTCTGCAAAAAGACGATCGAAGCATAACTTGGGCGTGACTCAACTGGACATCCATTATGGACATTTTTCCGCTGTTGTTCTCCTGAAAAAAAAAATATAAATCCATTCGCCAGGGTTACTTGAGTCATAAAGTGATTTTGATGATTTTAAGCTTGATGATCGATTAATCTCATTTCCTTACTGTGGCAATAAAACAAAGCGTGGCGTTGAGTTTCGCTACTCAACATGTGATGTCTTGAAAACTCGACAAAAGAAATGCAAAAAAGGGAGAACCTTAATATAGGAGATTTTTAATGTACTTTTTTAGAAAAAAAAACATTAAATTTCGAATAACACTTGAAAATAGTGAAATTATTGTCAAGATTTTTTTTAATTAAGCCAGTCGGCGCTTTACTGTAAATGCTATGGTTTATAGGTTCAATTTCTGCTCATAGGAATGAAATATTTGGTTCCCTCTGCCGCTGCTATGTGCGGGATATAAAAAAAAATGTATACATATTACAAGCAAAGCAAAAATATAAATATGTATATAAATAAATTTAAAAAAACAAAAATTAAATCAGCTTCACACTGTATCCCGCACACAGCAGGGTAGGCAGAGGGAACCTAGTGTTTTAGACACTCCGTTCCCCACTTTCTGCCGAATTCTGGAGGCATTGCGCGTTGAGTGGCAGAACTCAACGCCGCGCTTAGCCTCGACACCAGAGCGAAGAAATGGAAATATAAATTTAAGTAAATATTTCATCTCCTGGAGTGGGGATCAAACCCACAACCAGTCGATTTACAGTCACACTTTGTGCCGCTGCGCCACGACTGGCCACATATATAAATAAATATAGATTCATAACATCTTCTTATAGTGAAATACTTTTGCTACGTTTCCAATTTTAAAACCAAACAAGTCTGCGTCAGTGTCGGAAAGAAGTTACCGAGTATCTTATGAATACAAAATACGTGGAGATTTAAAAAAAAAAAACATGAATATTACTATCTTTTAAAAGATAACTCTTTTTCTAAGGAGTTTCTTGTATAAATACAAATTTAGTTTTGAGACGATTGTGAGTGCGATCCCTAGTTGGAGAAATTATTTTTTTTTAACTTGACGGTATATTTCACATATATTCCCGGGCTCCCTCTGTTTACCTTAAACAGAGGGAGCCCGGGAACCCTAGTGTTAAGACACCCCGTACCTTGAAAGCACTTCTGTTCCCTCATCGTCGGTAAATTCTTGAGGCATCATGTATTGGTATGATTCTATTTTATTAACAGCAATTTTTCCGTAATATATATAAGTCTAAGTATAGACAATATCACAAAAAATCGGCGGTAAGTCAAGATTTATATTAAAATGTTATTATTAAATAAGACCATAATTGTCTATTTATATGTATTATTATAATAATAAGGTTGCTTTCCGCTGTAACCCACATTGCCACTGCCATTCCCACGCTGGGAAGGTCGAGGCAATCTAGTGTTAAGACACTCCGTTTCCCACTTTCCATTGAATCCTCGAGACATGCCTGTTGAGTAGTGATATTCTCCTCCTCCTCTCAACAACCAGAACGGGAAAATGAAGACAAATTAAATTTGATCACGTCCTCGATTGAATTTCAACCAACTACTGTCGCGTTTACAGTTTGATATCGATCTAGTAGAAAAAGGAATCCATACGAACATATACAAATAAAACACCTCAAAAATAACAACTTCGGCGTTCCACCTGTTTAGCGCCAGTTCCTCAGCTCGAACCCAGCTATGTAGGTAATGTCTGGCTGATCTTGGTAGTGGTTGGGCCTGGTCATCCGCCCATACAAAATCGGCCATGGACTTTGAAGCCTTACTCACAATGTGGCTACTGCGGAACGCTGCAGGGCCCTAATGAAATGAAAAGAAAATATATTTTTATATTTAGAATATTTTTAAGTGTTATTCCACACTTAGGAAACTGTATAAGCGAAAGGTTGTGGGTTCAATTTCTACTCGAGGAAAATATTTAAACAGTAGGTTCCCAGGTTCCCCCTGTCTACTCTGATATGTGTGAAATGCAACGTGAAAGACATTATATCCAAATGATTACATACAATATTAAGATATTGAATAAGAATTTAATTTTATTACCATTCCCCAATAGTCTGGAGAAAGTTCGTTGTCTTTAAACTCCTTGTACGGACACTCCGCGGGATTAAAAGTGTTAACGAGAACGTTCTGTTTTATTACATCACTCTTTTTCGCCATATTTAAATTAAGTAAAAGTTTGTTTTTCGTAAATTTAATTATTAATATAATATGCTATTGATATAATTAATAATTGACATTCATATTTTGACGTATTTTAATTGGACAGATTTAGTTGTTTTTTTTTTCATTGTTATATAAACTTTTTGAATGCTTTCTTAATAATCATTTTATATCAGCTATTAATTTATACTATAATATTATAAGACTGAAGAATTTGTTTGATTGATCACCCCAATCTCAGAAACTACTGCTTCGAAGTTATTTTTTTGTGTTGGATAGTTAAATAGGTAGCCTCACTGGCAACACTATAGGGCTTATTAAATCACTATATCAGAGGTCAATACCCTAACCCATTGCACTTGCTATAACAAGGTAGGCAGAGACAACCTGGGAATCGAGTGTTAAGTCACTCCGATCTCATTGAGACACTAAAACCCACGTTTCATCTTGTTACCAGAGCGAATAAATGAAGCCATTAAATATCTAATTTCCTCGAGAGGAATTGAACCTGCAACCTGCATCTACATAACGCACGCTCGTGCGCCACGACTGGCCCTTATATTTGAATTAGATATTCGAAATTTTCTTCACGTTATACAAGTTCTTAACTAAATAACATTAGTTTCCGTTCAATTATAGTATTATATGATTGTAATGTATATGTTTGTAACAATTATACCAACTTTTGTAATTATATTGAAATACAACTAATATTTCTCTACCGTTGACCACACCTGTATCGTAAATTTTTGTATATAAAAAGGTTATATCTAATCTACTATGCTATATGCAATTGGATCGAAGGCTGTGGGGGGGTTGTGGGTTCTGTTCCTAATCGAGGCAATGAAATAGAGAATATTTTCATTTCCTAGCTGTGGTAACGCTCAAAGCACGGCATTCAATGCCTCCAGGAAAATTTAGGTTACGGAAGTGTTATAGCGACCGGCACAGTAGTCCCATAGACACCGCGAAATATAAAATTCAGTTTATTATCACTGATTTTCATATTCAATCCGCCGCTGCTGAGCAAGTTGAGCTTACATATATATCAGCTTCACGCTGTATCCCGCACACAGCAGGGTAGGCAAAGGGAACCTAGTGTCTTTAGACACTCCGTTCCCCACTTTCTGCCGAATTCTGGAGGCATTGCGTGTTGAGTGTCAGTACTCAACGCCGCGCTTAGCCTCGACACCAGAGCGAAGAAATGGAAATATAAATTTAAGTAAATATTTCATCTCCTCGAGTGGGGATCGAACCCACAACCAGTCGGTTTACAGTCACACTTTATGCCGCTGCGCCACGACTGGCCTCAAATATATATATTTATAATAATGTTAAAAATAAAATAAATTTTAAATTTTTGATTATAAAGAATAGCCACATCCTTACAAAGACTTTTCCATATCGGTATATTCGAAAAATGACAAATAGATACAGGACACCTCGATATAATTGCAGATTATAATCGCACGGAAGGTAGAGTGGAAAAGATGGATAAGAAATAAAAGACAAATCTATTTGTTGTTGCAGCCGCCGTCATATCTTTTTCAAAATGCTGGACATGGCAGACTAAATAGCTTTGTATTGTATCAAAATTGTCGTGACAACGAATATTTTTTTTCCTTCTGTCTCTTAAATTTTTCATTTAAGATAGAAATAGTTTTTTTTTTATTGATTTCTTTTATGAATATCAAGAGATTTAGATCTTGATGATATGAAAAACAAAAAAAAACGTAATTTACGGTGAAAGATGGTCAAAGGAGGCTTATGACTATTACTGGGGCATACTAAAAGCAATATTTGGTAGTATTTGGGTATATTTTAACAAATAACAAAGGTTTATGTCATAGTTGTCCAAAAAGAACTAAATATTGTTTTGTTCGTTCGTTTTTTCTTGAATAATTGTCAAAAATAGATGTAATTTTGACTGTCCAATTTTATATTCAACCATTGAATTTATTTCATATTCCTTAGGGTCTAGTAGTTGCTACTATCGAAATAAAATTGATTTTGTATTTTTTCCTGTTTCATTAATGTTAAAGAAGAGATTCTTAGTGTGGGTTTATGAAAAGTCAATAAACGCTGTATAATTTAAAAAAAAACACATTGTTTTCTTTATTTTAAATATATTTAACATATAAAAAATACTAGTAATTTAAAAAATATATAAATAAAATAGCTGCATAAGTTTATTCTATAAACTCCTCCCTACTCCTCCTCCCCCCTCTGCCAACCCTGTTTTGTGCTCGATACAGCCTAAAAAAATGGGATTGAAATTTCAATACATAATTAAAACGCAGAGTTGAGTTCCCCCACTAACCACGCAATATCTTAATTAAGACGGGTAACTGAAAAGCTAGTGTCTTAATTTTGAAACTTAATTTAAAATTAAACTGAGAACCTATCTGAACCTGAACCTAAGTTTATACGCTTAACAATGGTTACACTCCCCCCCCCCCCCCCCCCCCCCGTGCGGGATAAAGCGTGAACCAGAGAAACAATCAGTCACGGTAGCGTGATTCGTCATGCTCTTTTTCTTTCATAACTGCGAAAATTTTATAACTTTTGTAATTTAAAAGTAATGGCTCTAGAGGTACATTGAGTCGTTGCTAAATACTTACGATATTACGTTACGCGTTGGGACGAAAACGTTCCGTAAAGTGCACTAAACAAGTCCGGTGGCATTCATTTTGTGAAATTTTATAATAATTTAACTTCGTTTAAGCATATTTTTTTGGTGCCAAAGTTCAGAGTAAGCTATTTATTTGGCATTGTTTCTTCAAAGAAGCAGCAATTTTTGAATGTACAGTAAAATAAATAAAGACCGTCGTGGCGTGACTGCAAATTGTCTCACTGCACGCGACGGTTGTGGGTTGATTTCTATTAGAGGGAGAGAGTCTCTGTTACTAGATTTCCTCTGTCTATTCTGCCCGGTTTGCCCAGGATATAGGCAGACTTTCTGGTGGTGTGTTGGAACTTAACACCGCGCTTTGTGTTATTTGTTTCAATATTTAGATTTAAAAATACACATAAAAATTTGAGACCAGTCGTAGCGCAGTGGCACAACGTACACTATAAACGCGACTGGTTGTGAGTTTGGTTTCCGCTCAAAGAAATGAAATATTTCATAGTTTGCGCAACGTTGACTTCCAGGTTTCCAGGTTCTCTTCACCTACTCTGCTATAATATGCGTGATAAAACATAAAATTTAAAAAGAAACAAAAATAAAATGTATATTTTTCTTCTAACATTTATAAAATAATTTTTCTTTCTTCGAACGGATTCATCGAAATTTTGTTTACGTATTCGAATTACGTAGAATGTTCAAAAAGTTAGGAAAACAAGTCCATTTAAAATAAACAAGTGTAAGCAGCGACTCCTTACTTCTTGGAAAACAACTTCAGCGGAGTTTTAGTAATTTTTAATGAGATGCTTAATACGGAGAAAACAATTAAACCTTAGTATTTTTACTTATTTGGAAAACATTTAAAAATTTAAACGTAGCGGGACTCAAACCCGCGCCACTTGGTAACCGACCAGGCGCTCTGACCACTGAGCCATATTGGCTTAGTAGCTACGTTCAATTTTTTGTACGTTTTCTAAATTAAAATTTTTCTTTCCTAAGTGTAAGAAATACTTAGTATGTTTTTTGAGTTAATTATGATTTATTTATTTTGTATTTTTTGTGGTGCTAGAAATAAGTAAAGTACGAGTATGTGGCTTTTCACGCTGTATCCCGCTTATAGCAGGGTAAACAGAGAGAATCTAGTGTTTAGGCACTTCAGTTCTCAAGCATCCCCAATTTTTGAGAAATGGCGTGTTTAATAGCGTAATTTAACGTCGCACGTTGTCTTCTTAATGAGGGAAGAAATTACTAATAATTTATTTCGACGTTACTCGTCGACACCACAATTGTCTTGTTTATACTCAAAAGAGAGTCTGATGTCAAAGCATTTCGTTCTCCTCTTTCCGTCTGAAATCGTAATCTTAATCTACTCTCGTTGCGAGACGGAACTTAACGCTGCGCTTTACATAGCTAGATAAAGTAAATGATAATAACTTTCTTTTCTCCAAGTCACAGACAATTTATATTTATATACTGATCGACATTGTGCAGAAATTACGGTATAGGGAACAATAGTGAATTCTCCATTGCGTGAGTGATCAAACTCAAAGTCGCGCTTTGCTTATTTACAACAGCGATTAAATGGAAATATTAAATATTTAATTTCCTCGAGTGGAAATCGAACCCACAACCCGTCGCGTTTACAATCGCACACTTACACACCCCTGCGACACGACCAGCCTCATATTTAATCCTAAAGTTGTTTTAACTCGGAGCGTAGCCTACAGTGATAACAAGGGCGACCTACCAACGCTTATTTGTCTGTCCGTGACAAGGTTTTTTTTGTGTGAACAACCTCCTTTGTTTGGTATCAGATGAAAACCGTCCACAAAAGATTTTAAAATTGAAATCTCTTGCTTTCTTATCAGGTCCTGATGAAACCTTATTTTCGTTCTTTGATTAAAATTTTCTGCACTGCGGTTACCGTTACTGTTACTATTATGAACGTGTTCCCTCCTGTGTCTTTGCTTGCGTGGACTAAACAATTCTCTTGGCTTTGTGCTTTATCTTTGAGGGGATAACCTGAAGACGAAGCGCCATACGCTAAAGACTCTGTATACCTCTTTAGAATCGTCCACTATCATCAACCTCTTCGCACATGCCCTCTGGGGCGTCTTCATGCGTGATTTCGTGACCTTCCTCCAGTTTAATGGATACTATGTTCTCAGAGGTCAAGTGTGTCCTCTCCTACACGATGATGGCTATAATATTATTTCCCGTTTTGTAGAAGTGCAAAATAATTAAATTTATTATTTTTTTTTTTTTTTGTTTGGTTCTTATTTTTTTTATTCTTACTGCTTTCTTTTTCTTTTTTTTTCTTTTCATTAAAGTCTTGAAGCTTGAACATTAATTATGTCTATGTAATAAATATTACTTAATGATTTAAGAATACATATATTTTATTCACTCATTCTTATGAGGTCGTTTTTGAGGTCGTTTTTTTTATTTGCACGCTGTATCCCGCGTGACATAATAGAGGGTACCCGGGTACCTAATGTACACACCGTTTCCCACTTCCCACTGAATCCTGGAGGTATGCGTGTTGAGTAGCGCAACTCACTGCCCTTCCCAAATTAGAGCGAAGTAAATATATTAAATATTTCATTTCCTCGAAGTATTGAACTCGCGTGTCCTATAACCGTGGTTCACTTCTATATTTGTACTGTGAATTTTCACTTTTCATGTTTTATTTTAGTCGTATTGTAATTCACATTTTATGCTAAATTTAATAACTGTAGGTACAAGGGAAGTAATATAAAGACATAAACTTATCTTCAATTATTTATTTATATTGCCGTTTCTATATATTTATTAATAAAAAGCGTTTTAATACCATTTCATTTATACTATTTCACATTATTTATATTCTTTCTATAGGACATATAGAATTTGGTGTTTTCTTCACTTTTTAGTATATGACACGACGTCGTTAAGTTACGCCTGTCAACAACAATGCCTTTAGAATTCAGCGGAAAGTGGGAAACTTAGTGTTTATATATAGCGAAGTCGTCTTTTTAAGAAAAAAGTTCACCTTATAATGTCTTTGAAATAAATGAAATATAGGACTCATATAGATAAATATATAAGTTCTATTTTTCCATTTCTATCCTTCTTATTATTGTTAAAAAATCAATACATAAATCCATTATTAATAGATTGACATTTTTCACGGTGAACCGGTGTGTGGCGGACAACTTCCTGGGCGGTGAATGTCGTACTATATTTGCTTGTTATAATTATAATTTAGGTTCCATATTACATATTCCATAATATGATACTATAACAACATAGCGAGGTCATTTGTGGCGCAGGCGCACAAGCGTTTGTCTCGCTATGATAACGAGGCAAATGTAGCGTTGAGTTCCACCAATCCGCACGCAATATTTACTACTAAACCCAATAAATATAATATAAATTAATTAAGAAAAGTGTGTGTGGAAGTACAAATGAAGATTTACAAACTAGACACTTTTAATGAAATATGAATAATATAAAGAAAATTTAAAAAATGGAATAATAAAACCATTTTCTTAATACAAAAAAATAATTAAGAAACACTAAAATAAAAAAAAAACACGCAATGTTTCGAGAGAATTCGGTGGAAAGTGGGTAACACTAGGTTCCCTCTGCTTACCCTACTCTGCGCAGGATACATAGTGACGCTAAAAAAAAATTCCAACCATAACAAAAAAAAAATCCATCTCAATATCAACAACAACAAGAGCAATCGACACGCATTAACAGAAATGTTCTCTTTAAAAACAGATCAACTCCAAGCACTTCTAATACAATTGTCGAACTGCATACCTTTACTTCGAAACTGCCGACCAGTTTAAGTAGAGCTGGCTCCCTCATACAATATCCTCTGGGTGTTCGTTCTTAGCTTCGAGAAGGGGGGGCGAGGAGGTCATTATAGTTGGTGGTTCAAAACTACTTTCACCAGAGTTCGTTTATTTTGCAACTGACCTTAATATCACTGCGTTGTTGCAAACGTCGCATTGGACCAATTATTAAATCTCTATACATTTTGTGCTTATTGTATGTAGAAATAATAATGTAGAAGTAATATATAGAATATTTTATATTATTGAGGTCTGTCGTGGCACAGGGGCGCAAAGTGTGACTGTCAACGCTACGGTTGTGGGTTCGATTCACACGCGAGGAAATGAGTATTTAATATTTCCATTTCTATGCTCTGGTAACAAGACAAAACACAGCGTTGAGTTCCGCCACTCATCACGCATATCTGTCAAAATTTGGTACTGAGTGAGGAATGGAGTATCTTAATAATAGGTTCTCTGTTTCTTCCTCTATATGCGGAAAATATTGTGAATCTGTAATAAATGAATCACTGCGACGCATATTTTCTTAAAAAGAGTGATTCATCATTTTACCATTTTACAGTGATTTTATGAATGATCGAAACTTTCTTTTTAAATAGTATAAGTGCATATTTTTGAACATTACGAGTGCACAGAACAAAATTATTTTGATAAACGTGGCATTTGAATTCCACTATATGGATTAACCGCAGACCCATCATCATGTTGCAATTTCGACTGCTCGAAGTGATACTTCCACTTTTTACACTTAGTTATTTTTAAATTTGTTAAGCTAAACCAAATTCAAAATTTTCAAAATTATTCCGAATTTAGTGTTAAGACATTTCAGTTCACCAACTCAATCCGCTCTTTGCTTCGTCACAGAGTAAAGAAATGAAAAAAATAAATATTTCATTCCGTCCAGTGGGAATTAAATCCAAAGCTGTAGCCTGGCCTGGCCTGAAACTAAGTTAATGAATGCTGTCGTCATAGTTCTGGCGTGTTTGTAGCGTTTATCCTATTACTTGATCTGAAATGCCAATGTGCAGCGTTGAGTTACAGAAAGTGGGAACGAAGTCCTAGGCTTCCAGGTTCCCTCTGTTTACCTTGTTATGTGTGGCAGCCAAAAAAATACAATATGCGGCGTTAAGCTTCGCCACCTAATATTCTGTAATGTAGATTATTTTTGGTATTTCCTTAAAAAATTGCATTTGTTTAAAGTTAAAAAATAATCTATTTAATATATATATATTATGTATATATGTATATTTATGTCTATAGAAAAGAAAGTCCCATTGATAACTGGTTGTAACACGACAATTGTGGGTTCGATTCCTATTTGGGAGAAGATTTAGGGGACGGAATGTTATAATACTGTGTTTCTTCAGTCTACTGTAAAAAATAATTGGTAGTTAGTTGAGAAAAGTTAGTTAATTGATTATATCAATTAGTTGCGTTTATTAAATTACACATTTAACCTAAAAATATCTAATTAAAACTTTAATTAGTACTAATTTAAAAATGATCCGTTTTGAAACTAATTTTTCCAAATTAGTTATCCATGTGAACATATTTTTTTAAGTTTCACATATAGCAGGGTAGGTAGAGACAACTTAGAGTCAGGACACTGTTCCTGCCAGAGGAAGGAAATTACAATCACTTATTACCCCTAAGCAAGAATCGAATCCACAACCATAATTAGCACTGCACTACGCCAAGATAGCCTTATGATTTTTTTATGTCATTTAAATTCCTTTTTCTATTTTATATTTCCTATGAGATTTCTATACATTATAAACATGCTTGTACTTGCACTCTTACTATATTTTATTAAACATTTTTTTATAAATAAAACTAGCTAATTCAAAATCTCGATATTATTAAAAAGTATAACGATAATACTAAGATCTGTTAATAACGGTTGTGAGTTCGTTTTCCACTCGAGGAAATGAAATATTTAATATTTTCATTTTCTCGCTTTCGACTTAACGAGCGTAGTGTCTTAACACTATGTAACTGACATCCCACCCTACACTCAATAAAACATTTAAATAAAATTATTTAAATACTAATCTTATTATTTTAGTATGGCTCGTGATAAGTTTAATATAGTTTCGTAGTGATCGTAAATAATTCAAGTTCTTTTAGAGATTCAGAGGTAACGATATTAATATGAAACGTACCATAAATTGAATATAAGGACAAATAAAATATATTATGATAAATAACATGTCATAGTCGTTCCGTTTTAAACTCCCGTGACATTTCTTAAGTACATCGAAGACGTCCTATCTTCCTCTCTACTGTTTGGAATATTTAGTTATAATAAAAGGAAGAAAGCGCAAGGGCACCGCCCCGCCCCTACACCGTGAATTCCTACCAGACCGTGGTTGCAACTAGGTTTCCCAAGTTCCCTCTGCCTACCCTGCGAAGTGAGGCATACAGCGTGATACCAACATTTAAATGAAGGGTTAAAATATTGAAGTTAGATAAGTATAGCTATTGATACACGACATACGGATGTAATTTAGCCGAGCGGAAGTCAGTTGATTTTGAAATTTTACACCAAATGCATTTCCCGCGTAACAAGTTAATGAAAGTTGTATAGTAACTTGTTAGTATAGGAAGGGATTGATTAAAGTTCCTATTAATTTTCCATTTAAACTTAGTTCTGCTAATATTATCAATATATTTTTTATAATTTTACACTTATATATTATTCTACACATAGAATGGTAGTCAAAGAGAGTTTGTTTTCCTAAATTGGGATCGAACCCACAACTATTGCGTTTACATACCATTGGCCACTATGATGGCCCCGTTCATTATCTCTAATTATATAACATTTTAAATATAGTAAATATTGAGACACTGTATTGTAATTTTCGGTAAATTCTGAGACATCGCCTTTAGTGGTAGACGCAGCTCTTTATATTACCAGTACAGAGAAAGGTAATTTAAATTAAATATTATTATTTTCCTCGTCGTTCATCGTTTAATATATTTTTTTCTAGTATATTTGTTACTTGTATCTATTTTAACGGCAAAATTGATGAGTAAGTTCATAATCTAGTGATGTACCTATATACGGACTTACCTCTACTTTTTCAATAAGGCAATTCGGTAAAATATATAGTTTAAACGAAAATAACTAAAATAAAAAGCCATCTCTGCCCACGCTCCATTTGCTATAACAAGGCATCCATTAAATCGATTCGCCATATTTTTAAACATTATATTCACATAAAAGTAATCTAAGACTACGAAATGAGTAATACTAATACGATATTACTCATTTTGTAGTAGTAATAATATGGATATTTCTATATTTAGACAAATTCGAGGGCAACACCTAGTTTACAATATTCGCTCGGTCTGGCCTCAAATGAACCGGTTTATAATGTCGTATCAGCGGTCGATAGTGACCAGATGTTTAGTAATTTAAGAAATATCAGATTATAAAATATGCCTTCACGCTCTATCTCGCATATAAGAGGGAAGGCAGAGGGAAGCTAGTGTTAATATACTCCGTTCCCTAGTTTTTGCCGCAAATTTCGAGGCATTGCCTGTTGAGTGGTGGAACTCAACATCGGTCTTTTGCCTTAGTGCCAGGGCGAAAAAATTATAATATTAATAAATAATCATTCATTCGCTCGGGTGGGAATCGAACCAACAACAACCATGTTACAATGTGCCCCTGCGCCACGTCGGCCTCGATAAATTAATAAATATTATTAAACGCTGTATTCACACAGTATCCCATATACAAAATGGTAGATGGAAGCTAAGGTTAAAACATTCCATTCAACAGTTTTAGGGTTGTAGGACAGAACTTAACATCGTATTATGTCTTGTTAATAGAGCAAGGAAATGTAGAATAATTAATCCTTAGAGAGAGAAAAATTCCATAACCGTCGCCCTGATAATAAGACACCGTGCCTATGTTCCACCATGGACTTTTTTTTAAAATGGCTTTTAATTATGGTGGGTTTTACTATTACTTGAGACTGTGTACAAACGCTCTGACCACTAAGCCATACGTTCTCCGTAAGCTACGTTGAATTTCTTATACGATTTTTACAACTTATTTAAGTTATTAACGTCTCTGTAGGGATATTTTTACAAGTTCCAAATTTGAAAAAAATCAAATTAGCTTCACGCTATATCCTTTCTACATATAGCAGGCTATTACTAAATAATTAATTCTCTGGGGTGGGGATCGAAACCACAACCATCGCGTTACAGTCACACCTTTGTGTACCTGCGCCATGACGGTCTCACTTACGGATTCTTTTCTTTTCTTCTTAAATTTAACTAAAAACATCGAAAAAGTGATCCAAAAAGATAAATTAATATAATATGAATTTATTCAAAAGCGGAATCAACAACATCAACAGTCTATATATATATATTTTTTAATTTACAGTATCAAGACACTCCGTTCTTCACTATCTGCTGAATTTCGAGATAGTGTCCGTGAATGAGGGTCGGAACTCACGAATTAGGTTGTTGATTCAATTTGCAAACTACCCTGATTGGGAATCGAACTTACATTCATCTCGTGAACACTTCCCCACTTTGCTGCAATGGCTTCTATTATTTTCATACATAATAATACATGAATGTCATACAACTTTCTCTCTCAATGTAATTATATTGTTTCGTAATGTAAGTATGTATGTACCTACTCGATGCAATTACAAATACAATCGACTTGATACAAATCATTCATTTATTTTAAATATTGGCTTGTAATTATATATTTTTTTCTAAATCGACGATAGAATGTTAGTCATGAAAAAATATACTTATTAATTTAAAAAACTTACTGATTATTAATAAATATACATATAAAATATTTTGTTTGAGAAATATTTTGTTCGTTAGAGAAAGTGCTTTTTTTTATAAGTATGTATGTCAGTTGCTGCATCACATTAATCCTTTGATGCTATCAATGTATATTAAACACGTATTGCTTTAGCTTTACTCTTTGACCCGCATATAACAGGACAGAGAGAAAGAACTTAGTGTCAAGATACTCTCTTTTTCTTCCACTTTCCGCCTGAATTCGTGGTCTTCCCAGAGGAGAGAAATCAAAATAATTATTTTTCTCAAGTTGAGATCGAAACCACAATCATGTTTAAAATCATTTGCGTTTCCACTATGCCACAATGACCTCGCAGTACCAATTGTGATAAGTATAAAAATGAGGAAGTGGATAATAATGTTGTGACTGACAGAGCGAGTCTTACAACCCTCTCGATCACACACACGGCGACATTCATGCGGGGTGAAAGGAAACGTGCGTAAAAATTTTAAGTTTAACAAAATCTTTATTAGTCTTATGTGTTGTGAATAGTCTTGATACTTTGTTTTTGTATATTATTCATTACGTCGATTTTGATTAAAAAAAAAGTAAAATATATACAAAATAATAACAAGATTATAATATAAAAAAATCACAACTTCTAATAAAACAAAAGTAAATCAAAACACATATTTTATAGGTTTACATGATATAAAAATATAATATACACTATCATAAGTTCTTGTTCAAAACATTTATTAAAGTAAGTTCTTTAAAATTCACAAAGTGTAAGTGGCTTTAATATAAGTCTAAAGTATTCGAACATTTTCAACCCAGAGTGAATAAGACTTAAAGTTTTGGAGATATATAGCTCGAAGGACTTTGAAAGCTTAAAATTAAATTTATTCACTTAAAATTTATGTAAATACTTAATTTTGGGGGACTTAATTGTTAAATAATACAGTTCGAATGAAAATTTAAAAACCATCTACGTGAATTATAAATAAAACTAATTATTTAAAAATATAAAAAAGTTTAATTTAAAATAAATTTATCATTAAAATTGCGGAATCATTTACATTAGGTAATTAAAAAGTAATCATTCTTTCTTTTGTTGTGAATTCATAACCAAAAATCACTTTCATTTTTATAATATTAGCATTCACAGCAAAGTATCAAGACAGTTAGGTTCGGTGCGCCAGCGCACGTCTATAGAATCGGTAAATCGTACCGCACTTTCGGTCCAGTCCACAACCGTCTTTCTAACGTGACAGACGACAGGACAGACATGTTATATATAGATTTAAGTTATTATATATGAAGTGAACTGTTCTTTCGTGATCTGTGTAGTATTTTTTTAGTGGTTGTGCTGTATTTTGTGTTATCAGGATATAAATATGGTGAGCTTTTTTTTTATTTTTTGTGTAATAATAACAAATTTAAGGGTAATTTCAAATTAATTAAATGTATTTCATTAATATTAAAATAAATTTAGTTTAATAATAAGTAATACAAAAAAACTAAATGTTAACAAAACAAGTTTCACTTTTTTATAAAATTCTTGGCCTTGTAATTTTAATGCCAAGCGAATATTTTTAAATTGAACAACGCATTAAAATATCCATATGGTCAATCATTACTATTGCAATAATGTTAATGATAATTATAATATAATGATAAACGTTAAAATGAACGAAAGTTTTCTAGTTTATCGTTATTTAATTATATTTTAAATTAATAAAGTAAAACAATAACGTCAAACTTTCGATATTTATGAGTAAGATAGTCTAGAAAAGCATAAACAAAAATAATATAATAAAATTAATAAAATACCTATTTAGCTAAAAGAAAAAAAAGCTACGTACAAATAATATGTAGAGTCGATATCGTTCTTTGTCGCGCGTTGATGTCTTTTCTTCGCGCGTTATGTACATATGTGTATATTATGCACAGAGACATGCATTTGCCATAATTAATTAATTTCTTGGCGATATTAAAAATTCGAAAACTGTTATTTACGTAGCAAATAGCGTACAATGGCTCAAACATAGTTTCACTAAGAGAAAGTGCTGTAGAAATCGCGAGAGTGTCTTTATGCTAATTTATTCCGTATTGTATGTGTGTATAACGATCGTTTTTGCTTATACTAATAGAGAAAAGACTCAGTTAATGTATTGTTATTGTTTTGGCATAACCTTTTGAATGTATTTTTATATATATATTTTTAATAATTTTACATTAAAGGAAAATCTGTATGACAATCTGATATTATAAAAATTAATTCAGCGCTTAAATAAAATTTTGTGGAGTGAGCGGGGAAATTTATTGATAGATGACTTTATTTTATTTTTTATTTTTTTGCCAATCAGGGACATACCAACATTTTTATATTAATAATATATTGTTATTCTTAAGTGAGACTTCAAATTACAAATATCTATATTTATATCAACATATATAAACTTGTAGTTATTTATTTTTAAGTTTGCTGTGTCATTTATATTTCTTTTTAAAAACAGCGCATATAGAAAAATATTTATATCTATATTTTGTTATAAGGAGATTAAATAAAGTTGCTTGTATATTTTTAATATGAGTACTATTCTTACGTATAATCCTTTGCTATAAGTGCAAAAGACATGAAAAAAGCTATACACTTAAGCATCATCTATTTTGTACTATTTACAGATTATGATACGAAAAAAAAATATAGTTTAATATGTTTATTTGTCATGGAACTGCATATTCGCTACTTTAGCCTATAGGGTACCTATAGGTAGGTATATTACATAATTACATTGACTTTATTGTGACAATAATATATTGTACCCCGCGTACACAAAGCTTGGCAATATATCACATTCAACATATATATAACACGATTTAAAATATTTTTACTTTCCCAGTCTAGTTATCTAAAAAAACCAGTCGCGAATAAAGTTCCATTAAATTATTTTTTTATTCCTTTCCTAGACTGTTTTTCTATTTGTAAATAATTCCTGCTGCTACTGCAATATATAATAAATATTTGAACATAAATAAAAACCACGGTAACAAAAATAAAAAGAGAGTAACAATTTCCGTTGAAAACATTTAGTAGAGACCACCCACAGTGTATCGAAAAATGAAACAATAAAAATTCTATGATATATCGTGTATCATATTCGTGATCAAATTGTTTATGGCAATATACAAAATATATTAAAGTAGTTAGAAACTATTAGCCAATGACTCTACATTTACAAGAGTATGTAATAATCATATATGATATATGTGGGCGTCGTAGCGCAGTGAGTGACATCTGATTATAATGGCGATGGTTGTACGTTTGATTCGTATTTGAAATTCTGTGTTTCTATTTATATATTTACGCTCTGGCAAATCATAATGCGTCGTAAATTATAGTTATTTTAAAGGCTATATCAAGTTTGTCCACTATTTATCTCTTTTTATTTATTTAATGATGTTTTTGTTATATACGCAAATGTTTTACATAATGATAAACGATCACAGACACAGCATCCGTGACGTTTTTTTACTTAACTTGAGCTAGAAGGATAAATAGGGAGAATTTATTGTTATATCTCTTTTCATTTTTGACTCGTATTTGCTTAACTCTACTCTCAGGAGTATTATCTAAACCTCCTCTTGTTTTGTTAAACCAACCATAAAAATATTAAAGAAATGTATAAGAAGACTTTGAATTTATCACGTTCGCCACATATCTACTAAACCACAACGGTCTTATATTTTATTCAAATAATGATGACATCAAATTAGCAATATACTGTTATATTTTAATTGTATATAATTAAAATATAACATTATACTTATTTTAATATTAGGAACTCTATTTTATGTTTATTTAACCACTGATTGTGGTTTATAACGGGTTTTTATAAATCAATTTGTGGTTTATTTCGTGTATATCATTTACAATGAACGGTTATAAATGTGTCACAATAAATAAAAACAAAAAGGCAGTTTGTGCATTTTAAATTGAATGATATTTATAAAAATCACTAACTGTCACCAACAACAACAAACTATACATATATACAGTGTATGCATGAATTGTATAACATAATCTTTAAAATTATTTAGTGCCGTTCCCTGTACAATTTTATAAGATTCCCTATTAGTACTCCTCTACACTCCCCAGGGAAGATATATGACCAATTTCAACGTTCTACGCCGCATGTCTGGCTATCATTCAATAACGAAAATGTTTTATATCTGGAGAGTTTTTTAAGGTTTGACTCTTAAAATGATTTTTAACTTGTAACAATAATAGTATTTTTGGTTGCTGTTGAGCTATAAATTAATAAAAATTTTGTAAATTATTATAAAAATTTGCTTTCATATTTGAATATTCTTCACATGTGATTTAACTCTACATAACCTATTTACTAATTATTTTTCTAGAAATAACCTTAATTATAAAATATAGAACAAATTTTTAGATGCCGACCTTAACCAAATTACATTTTAACAAGTTAAATTTTGAGATTACGAAATTGTTTCCGTTATTCCGCATGCATATATATATATATATATATATATATACATATACATATACATATACATATACATATACATATACATATACATATACATATACATATACATATACATATACATATACATATACATATACATATACATATACATATAATTTATATCAAGTACTTTTGTAAGCCTTACTTTTTCGCCTTAGCGGTTTGTCTATAATATAAGACTACGACTCGCTTATAATGTTTGTGTGAAGTACAGATTTTCTCTCTTGATTGAATGCACTAATCTCAGGAACTGCTGATTCGAATTAAAAAAAATTGTGCTATAAATCCATTTAGCCTTAAGGAAAGCCTTAGGTTACATTACTCTGGCCAGAGTTACCTTGGGCACTTAGAATGGGTCATTTATAAAATTGTAAAAGCTAGTAAATAATAAAAGATAAAAATATGTTGAAGTGGAATAATTGCCTTAGATTCGTACAGTGATTTCAAAGAATGTATGTGAAAGAATGTGCCTAACGCAAATTATTTAAGAACAATGTATTGAACATGAAAAGATCCGGGTTCAAAGAAAAATGTAGAATCGTTTTATTTTATTATTAAAAAACTATTTAAAAAGTTAGTACTTTATCCTTAAATTATCTTACATGTATTATATTAACATGTATTTATCATCTATTTTTAGATTAATATTTATAATTCACAGCAGTATTTGATTTTTGTATAGATTAGGTCATTTGCCGTCATCCGTCGCGTCGGGGCACATGCATTCGACTGAAAACGCGACGGTTGTGGATTCGATTCCCACTTGATGGAATGAAATATTTGATATTTTAATGTCTTTTCTTTGGCAAGGAAAAGCAATTAAAGGGGAGATAAAACCTATAACCTTAGATCGTCACCACCAATCATGTATGCATGCATATTTGTGCCGGGTAGTGTTAAAACATTCCGTTCCTCACATACTCCAATAATTATTTATTATTTCGAGACATTGCATATTGAGTGGCGGATCTCAATATTACGATATTGCCCTACCAAAAACAAGAAAAGGTAAATAATACATTCTCCCTCATTAGAATCGAACCCACAACCGTCACGTTACAGTCAGTTACAGTCAGACGATGCCGCTAAGTCAAAACGGCCTTTGAATTAAAAATTTAACATTCCAAGATATACATCATTAAAGTTAACTGGAACAGCAGCAACACGATGTTGAAATAGTGTAGTGAACACTGCCGTTAGTATCCTGCTATCCGACGTACAACGGTACTTCTATCATTAAATATATCCTAGATTTTCCAAGTTATATACTAGGTTTGGTATTCTAGAAATTTAAAGTAGAGATATTAAAATTAAATCAGCTTCACGGTGTATTCCGTATACAACAGGGGGTAAGCAGAAAGATTTTACTGTTAAGACACTCCGTTTCCTCACTTTCCATTGGAATTCAACGTTGAGCTTTTCATTGTGTTGCCAGAGCGAAGAAATTAAAATATTCAGAAATAATGATTTGTCCCCTCGATTGGGTATCCAACTCACAACCCTCGAGATATAGTAACACTAGTATGTCCCTGCGCCACGACGTATGTTTTTTATTTTAAGTATTGTTTATATTTCAAAGAAATCATTATTCGCTCTGGTAATTAGGTAAAGTGTTGAAACGTTTTTCTTTTTTATATTTAAAAAACACATTTACACGTTTCTTCTTCTTTCTTCTTTCTTTTCTTGGTCATTCTTTTTTGTGTTTTTGTTATTGAAACATTTTTATTAAATAATATAAAATATTATAAGTAAATATGTATTTAAAATAAAAGAAAAAATATTTAAGTTACTTCTTTCATAAGTGTAAGTGATATTAAGTACTTTAATACAAAAGACTAAAACGGAGTGCTGAAGCGAAAGGAGGAAAAGCGAAGCGAATCAGAGGATAAAGCCTAGTAGAATTCTTAATAAAAAGAGTGAAAGAGAGTGACGTGACAATCGATTCTCTATCATTGCTCATTTAGAAAAGAGAAAATAAATTAAGTGAAATCATATTACATATGTACGTGCTAGAAACTTTCGAGCCCAAGGCCAATTTTCAGTACAAATTATATTGAAGAAAAAAAAATCCATTCGATTCGATATCTTGGGTCGATTTTGCGTGCAAAATATAATTTACTTTAATTGTTACTAATAGTGATTACTGCGTACGCGTGTAAGAAAAATTTGACCTAGTCTCGTAGATTGTTTATATAGTACTTAAAAAAAATCTAATCTCAAATCAGCTTCACGCTGTATCTCGCACACAGCAGGGTAGGCACAGGGAACCTAGTGTAAAGACACTCCGTTCCCCATTTTCCGCCGAATGCTGGAGGCATTGCGTGTTGAGTGGCGGAACTCAACGCCGCACACATATAATACTTAAGAATGTTATAATATTTTTACATTTTAATTACAACTTACTATAGTTTACCTCATTTGTTTTTTTATAAAAATGCGTTTTTAACTTTTAAAACGTGTGATTCCGCACCAAATATTTTTTTTGAAAAATCAAATTCTTTTCACATTACAAATCTTAAATGCGTTGCAAGCCAGCGCCTATCTTGGTGCAATGGCACAAGCGTGACAGATTGTGGGTTTGATGAAAATGAGGGAAAATTGTTAAACGGCATGCTTACACCGCATCCCGCATACAGAGTATGCAGAGAGAACCTAGTGTTAAGACACTCCGTTCTCCGTTTTCCACCCAATTTTCAAGACATTTCTTGTTGAGTGGCGAAACTCAAAGTCTGACTCTTGCCTTCGTGTTTGAGCCAAGAAATTAAATTATTAATAAAAATCTCCACTAAAGGGAATAATACATTATTCCCTTTAGTGGGGATTGAACTCACAACTGTCATGTTAAATCGTATCCTTGTACCCCTGCGCTACGACGACGGCCTCAATATAAGTTAATGTTAAAGTTAATAGTAAAGTTAAAGTAGTTAAAACTAGAAAGCCTATTTGGTGTTATACCACGGCCTTGTACCTACTGCCTATTATGTCATCGAGCTATGAAAAGAATTGAGTATAATAGTAAAATTTCTCAATAAACAGAAATTTTGTTTTGAAATTATGACACCGTCAAGTACAATATGACAAAATAGTACGCTGTCATGGTGCAGTCGTTATGTTATTTTTGTAACACAAGGTTCCTAGGTCCCCTCTGCCTATTTTACTGTATGTGTTCAGCTAAATAAATAATTTTCAATACGTCACGTATTACGCTGTGGAACTCAACGCCACCCTTCGTCTACCAGAGCGGGGAAATGGAAATAAATTAGATATAACCACTCCCTAGAGTGCGACACGAACCCGCAACCGCCGTGGTTATAGTCACTACGCCACGACGACCTAATATTATTTAATAAGATAAGTAAATTAGGTCCCATATTTACATAATTCACAAAAAAACCGTTCAATGCACTTATTACGTGTAGTTTCCACGCCTTTGTATGAGATAGTATTATGTAAAATAAGCAAAAAATTGGATTTCCTTATGAAACTGACACATAATATATAGTAAAACAGAGTTATGTATTTAAACGCATTGTCGTATGAACTAGATTCATAACGTGAGATTGCGTGTTCGATTCCTGCTTTTTGTATATATGTATTTTCCACCTTTACGCAAAGTCGCAGACGCATATGCTTTGTATTGTCTTTTAATAAATTGCCTACTGACACCTAAACCTAGTTGAAATTTATTATTTCAGAGAGTGTAGGGAAGTATTAAGAGTATGTCTCAAAATTCCAACAACATTAATTTTAATATATATTTCTTATAGAATTCGCGCACGAGACGTTCCGTACCATTATCCATTACAAGTACTAGATTAAAAATAGTTTTTAGTATGTCTTTTTAAAGCGGCTACAGAAATACATCATCAGTGAATGTTTAAGCTGTCGTAACTATCAAATTGTATGAGATACAGCTTGGTGACAGACCGACAGACAGACAGACGGACATTGGAGTCTTAGTAATAGGTTCCCGTTTTATCTTTAAGATACGGAACCCTTATAAGGAAGAAATCGTGTAATTTGATTAAGAAGCAGCCACCTGAATGATCTATTTACCTTAATTGTGACTGCTGCTGGTGAAAAGACGTTTTTTTTCTGTTTGCTTTGTTTTGCTTATTATATTTAATTTTCGTTTATGATTTCTGCTTTCGTGTACCCGTTTATTGTATTTTGGACTAGCAGTAATAAAAATAGGTTTTTTCTTATTTTATGTTGTTCTTTTTTTTATTTAATATTTTGTATATATTTCTATTCAAATTTATAATTTGAGGCCGCCGTGGCGCAGTATCCACTGCGTGGTACTGGTGGATCAGCGTGATGGATGTAGGTTCAATTCCCACTAGGAGATAGAGTAATTTGTTCTGGTAACAGGACAAAGAGCGTCCAGTTCAGTGGTCGAGGTTCCCTCTGCCTACCTTCTGTATGCAGAAGGCAACTACAACAAAGGCTATATTTTTGGAATTATTTTCAAATGAATAGAAAATATTATTTAATGTTCCTCGCTTCCATATTGAATTATTAAATTACAAATTTGTTCAACTTTTATATAAACATTATAAATATTCACCAAATAAAATGCGTATTCGTTGTAATCATTACGTATATCATACTTATTTAACTATTTACATTTCATATTAGAAATTATATAAATCTTCACGCTTTTCCCTCGTATTGTAGAATAGACAAAAGGGAATCTAGTGCTAAAACTCTCAGTTCATTAATTTTAATTTATTTAATTAAAACTGCGTATCGAATCCACTCGAGGAAATATTTTTTTTATTTAAATGTATATTTTCATTTCTTCGCTCTGGTGTCGAGGCAAAGCGTGGCATTGAGTTCCGCCACTCAACACGCAACGCCTCCAGAAGTCGGCGGAAAGTGGGGAACGGCGTGTCTTAACACTAGGTTCCCTATGCCTACTCTGCTGTGTGCGGGATACAGCGTGAAGCTGTGTATCAAATGGTGAACGCATTTTGCCTGCCTGCTTGAAAAAGAAATGCATCAAGTTCACATATCTGTCTCTACCTAATCCAAATTAATTTGATAGAGGCCAAATTAGACTTTTTAAATTAAATTAGGGCAAATATAATATATTAAATTTAAGTCAGTGAGGTGTGGAGGTTCAAACGTGCGGCTGTAAACGTGACAGGTTCTGGGTTTGATTCCCACTTGAGGAAATGAAATATTTCATATTTTTATTTCCTCGCTCTTCATCGTTTATTTCATATGTGCGAAATACAGCGTGAAGCTAAAGAAAAACCAAAATTTTACTTATAAAATTGACTCGGCTTTTGAAATATCAACATTTTATGAACAAGAAACATGAACTGGTTGAATGCACTAAAAAGTCACGGCCGTCAATTGAAAGTACAAACTTAAGGTATTTTTTTTAAACTTATTTTATAATACCTATATAATGACGTACGAAGTGTCAATAACTTTTATAATTTCGAAATAAATGATTAATATTGATTATTGACTTATTATAAATGGATTTGACTGTTAACGAGATGAGTCGGTCTATGGGTTCGATTACTACTCGGGGTGTAAACCAATTGCGGTGCTTACATTTCACCGCTGTAGCGATATAAAGCGCGGCGTTATGTTCCGCTAATCGACACGTCTCTCAAAACAGATTGAGCAGAGCATGAGACGGCTTGTCTTAAACACTAAATTCCTTCCATACATACATACAATATCAAGCACCATTCTCATTCTCTTATTGTACCAACTATTTTGTTCACTTAAACATAAAAAAACGTTGTGGGTTCGGTGACAGATTGTGAATTCGATTCCCACGCGAGAAAAACTAATATTTAATATTTAAAAAAAACACATATTGAGCCATACTATATAAGCAGTAAACTTCTCACTGTGAACGCAATAGTTGTAGATAGGCGCGTCGTTAAGTACCGCCACATAACACGGAGTGTTTAGACTTGTCTATCCTGCTATATACCCTATGTAGTTATATATGTATATAATATGTAAAATAGTAGTCTGTCTGTTGTAACTAGCGAATGATGTCGAAAGCCCGCAAGGCCGCATCGTAAGGACGAACGTGCTTACTTAAACAATTTGTGCAAACACCACTTTGTATAATATAATGGGCCGAGTTTAAAGTAAATTTTGAAAAGACTTAAAAATTTGTAGTGTTTTTATGTTTATTTTTAGGTATTTTTTATATTATTGACGGTAACGGTGGCGGTGGGGACTTCGATTACCATACGGCGAAATTAGTTTTTTTTTTATTTCACCGCTTTGTGGTACTAAGACAATGCATGGTGTTGAGTTAAATAACGGTGGAACGTTGGGAACGGAGTGTCTCAACACAAGATTAGATATACAGGGATAGAGTGTGAAGTTAAAGAGAATCTACATACATTATACATACAGGATATGTTACGAAAACAAGTTAAACCCATATGTACTTTAAGTTCGTTTATTTTTGATCCCTTTTAGTAGCTTCACGATCGAGTGGGTATTGAACCCACAACCTATCGCAGTTACATTCGCACGTTTGCACCCCGTCCGTCATATAAAAATCTAAAAAGATCTTAAACGCTTAGTTACCTCGTTTTCTTATGAGCTCATATTAATTCTCTATTGTAACTGGGGCGTTAAAAATTGTGAAGCGTATCCGTTAACTTTCAAATACTTTCTTTTCATGGTACACATCGAGTTAATTGTAAAACACGATACGACACAACCTTCAAATATATGTGTTTTTGAGAACAAATGAAGTATAAGTAAATCCTACTGCATAAAATAAAATTATTAAAGGTATCTTGTAAGATATGCGACATGAAAACAAATCCAATCATCGTGGTATCAAAATCGGTTAAACTGTTTAATAATTAGAAAGGAACAAAAGGACATACAGACGTATTCGCTAAAAACATAACTCTTATTTTACGCATGGGGATAAAGAAATGAAAATATATAAAAAAATGTGTACCTAATATTGTTTTTTTTAGTTTTTCACAGGTGGACAGCAAACCAATTGTAGAAAAATGTCTATTTTCCACTTAACACCCAATTTTTCCAACATTGCACGTTAAACGACGGAATTTAACGCCGCGTTCTATGTTATTAAAACAAAGAAATGTGAAAAAACCTCTGTAATCATTGCCACTAAAAGAGATCTTAGACATGACCGCAATACCCTATGACATTGTTAATATTTTTCTTATTTTTTATATTTAAAAAAAATTTACATGTCCATGTTTTTATAAACTTCCGGTAACGTATTATTGACTTCGTAGATCTAGTTTAAAAATACCTGTTTATAATGTGATTTTTAATTTGTTTTTATGTTTCGAGTTGTGTTTTGTCATTTTTATGTGTATTTACTATATCGCAAAAAGTTTATATTATTATTCATATAATAAGTATTATTTCGAAATATTTAAATTTAAATTAGTCTAGCTAAATTTTAATTGTTATATTGCATTTAGTATATGTTTATATTATTATCTTATTATTATATAAATATTTTAAAATAGAAAATCTAATATAAAATATTTCTTATATTAGGAAAATAAAATATATAGTTTACAAATCATATTTTTCTACATCAATGGTTAATAGTGCCTCGGATGGCTTATTAGTCCCTCTGAAGACTTCCAATATTCAGGTTCATCAGCTCGTTAATACCATAATTTGGTCTCCTAAAATATTAAACTTAAAAAAAAATCTTACATTACTTGATCCCAATTCAAGATAAAAAAATAATTTCCATCTCTCCGCGTCAGCAAAACTAAACCAGACGCTCTTCACCAACAAACGTAGAAAACGTAGTGGTTTAACACTGTGCTTTATATATTTCCTTGTATATGCGAGAAAAAGCATAAAGTTACGAAAAAAATGATTAGTGATCTTTCCGTTCTCTCCATTACATTTTCATAAAAGAAAAAAATATATTTTATAAAACCTTTTCCATTGCTGTCGTATACGAAATAGCTTATAGCTAAAATATTATTATGTAAATTTATGCGAGTGACATAACACTCAAGATCTGTTTACCTATAGACACTGCACGCAACGAAACACACGCGGCCATGTAACAATTTGAATACGTTGACCCTTACTTTAGTTACTAATAGTAAAATAAATTAAAAATTAAATTAGCTTCACGCTATATCCCGCACACAGCAGGGTAGGCAGAGGGAACCTAGTGTTAAGACACTTCGTTCCCCACTTTCTGCCGAATTTTGGAGGCATTGCGTGTTGAGTGGCAGAACTCAATGCCGCGCTTTGCCTCGACACCAGAGCGAAGAAATGAAAATATAAATTTAAGTAAATATTTCATCTCCTCGAGTGGGAATCGAACGCACAACCAGTCGGTTTTACAGTCACACTTTGTACCACTGCGCCACGACTGGCCTCTAGTAAAATAGTAGCATAATATATATATATATATATATATATATATATATATATATATATATATATATATATATATATATATATATATATATTTTATGAAAGAATTATGGATTTTTTTCACGCAGTTTCACGCATTTCCCGCATTTACTGTTGCGACACTCCGTTCTCGTTTAATTGGAAATGAGACATTCAGTTAGGTATTAGAATAACTTCTATCACGCCGGTGTACCTGCCAGATCCGGATATGAAAAAAAGTAAAATAGAAATAAATATTACATTAGGAAGACTGGTTGTTAATACGATGTGTCTAGGTTGAAATTCTAAAGGATTGTCATTTTTCTTTATTCTTCCAATCTGGTAAGAAAAATATTAGATTGGAATCAAATATGTTTTTGACAGAAAATTACTTACAATATATCCTTAATGCGTGAAAAGGTAACAAAAACTATTATTAGTTTTTGTTACCTTTTCACGCATTAATTAACTGAAATACAAAAGTCAACAATAAATGGTTTTTATTTATCAAATGCGTAAGAGTCTTACAAATTGACTGGTTTAGATATATTTTGTCGATCTTGAATGTGTCGGTATAAGTAAATCATGAGTAGGATATCCCGCACATATCAGGGTAGGCGCAGGGAACCTGGGAATCTAGTTTTAGAGACAATCAGTTCTAATTAAATCACATCTGGGCCCCAATTACCGCTGTATTCTGTAGGCATGGTGCATTGAGTAGCGGAACTCAACGCCACGCTTTGCCTCTTTGCGAGAAAACATTAATATAAAATATTTTATTTCCTCGAGTGGGAATTGAATTCACAACCTGTCGCCTTTACAATCACATACATGTGCCTGCCTGCACCACGTCTGGTTTCAGAGAAAAATGTAATGTTGAGAAATTGTGTTTTGATCTTTGATATGTATTTTTTAGATGTTGTATGTTGAAAAGCGGAGCTAAACACCGCGTTATATCTATCAAAGCAGCTTAATGAAAATAATTCATGCATCCGAGTGGTAAACAAAACTAAGACTATCACGTTTACGGTAACACGATGTCCTAAAACTGAAATATTTTGCTTAAATCTAGATAAAAATCTAGATATACAAATTAGAAATAGATTATCTCTATTTATAAATGTCATGGAGAGGTAAATCTTGAAGACTAAATAAATTAAAATAATATATTAGTGAGGTTCTTTTTAAGCAGTGTTCTACTCACAATAAAATTGAAACTTATTTCTTTCTTACTAATAAAATTTTGGTGTTACCAAATATCAAAAATAAAATAAAGGCCATCGTGTAAACGCAACGTTAATGGGTTTAATTCCCGCTCCAGAGAGACAAAATACGGCGTTAATATTCACCACTCAACCCGCAGTTTACTGAATTCTTCGTCTGTCTATCCCGCTATTAGCGGGAAACAGCGTGAAGCTAAACAAAAGTACTAAACCCATTTTAACGTATTTCATTAATAGTCTCGAATCGGCAGTACGTAATAAAGGCTAGTACATTACGAAACCAATTGCATACCCTTAATCGGACGGAGTTAGGCAAGTTGTTACTCCATCGTGACTTTTGACGGCGATATGACATAAAATCATATGTCAAACGATCGATATTTATTTTAGCATCTATTGAAAGTGGATAAGGTCGAAATTTGAGTGAAAATTAAGAACATGGCAGTGGCATGGTCGAGTGGAAAGTGTTCTAGGTGCTAGAAGCCTGTGGGTTCAATTCTTGCTTTATTTATATGAAAAATAAAAAATATTTTTATTTTTTAAAATTAATAAGAAAATTTGTGTTTGGTTTTAGGCTCCATTATGTACCTACTATCTAAAACAAATGATGAATATCGTCATATTTTTCAATTCAACACGCCAATGCCTTCAGAATTCGACGGAAAGTTGGAAGTGGAGTGTTTTAACACTAGGATTTCTCTGCCTACCTACCTGCCTACATGCGGGATACAGCATGAAGCTGAAAAGAAAATTAAAAAAAAATATAATATCAATCAGTGAGAAATTGATGTGATAACACTCAGCTTTCATCTCTCAATTTCGAGACATTGCACGTTGATTATAGCGGAACCCAAAACCGTGATTTGTCTTGCCCAAGAGTTTAGTAAAGAATGGCTATTATTAAATAGACTTAGACATTACATTCAATGGTGTAATATCAAATCGATGTCAATTATTAAATATGGTTTGTAAACAGATCTCGTTACGGTCGAGGAGGTTATTGTGGCGTTTGAAACGTGTGTAGCAATATTGCACGTTTAACGGTTTTATGGGTTCAAATCTTTCATAAGTCATTATTCACTGCTATATAAAAGAAGAGGCCAGTTGTGTGATGAATAGAGGGGCATAAGAGTGACCGTTATCGCGACGGTGGTAGGTTCGATTTGTACTCGAGGAACCTAAATATTGTATATTTTAATTTCTTTGCTCAACACTAGTCGAGCAAAGCGTGACGTTGAGTTCCGCCACTCAGCGCACAATGTGGAAAGTGGGAAAACGGAAGACCTTTAATAAGAACACGGCTCCTTGGGGAGTGGGTTGTGGTGGAACTCAACGCCGCACTTTGCCTCATTACCAGAACGATAATGAAAATATTAAACATTTTAAATTTCTCGTGTGGAAATCGAACCCATAATGTGTCACATTTACAGTAGAACGCTTATGCTCCTGCGCCACGACTCACATTATACAGTGACGAAAAACAATTATATAGCATTTGATTTTCAAATTTAATCTAATATTTAAAACCATAAATTATTCAAAAAATTTAATATTTCATCCAAAGATTAATGTATGTTTGTACTTTAAAATATATAAGGCAGGAACCGTATAAAGTAGCTTTAATACCCTACGGAGCTCAAGTCGCTCACTTTGTCTTAAGACCCGTCGTGAGATTATATTTACATATTCATAATGTTGGTGTATGGGAATTTATGAAGTCACATTGCTTAGAACTTTATAAGATATCAAATGAGAAATATATTTTAGCTGCTGTGACTCGGTTATTATAATATATGTGACTTATTTTATTGTTGCGGGTTCGAATTCATTTATGAATTTCATATTTGTAATTAATATGGGTTAAGTGATGGCAAAATTTTTGAAAATTATTATATAATATAGCTTAGTGGTGTAGGCAGATGGAACCTATAACAAATTCCGGTCAACTTTCCGTCCAATTTTCTAGATATTGCGTATGAAGTGGCGGAACTCAACGCCGCGGTTTGTCTTGTTGCCACAGCGTGAAAATGAACATAACTCGTTCCCACTCAGTCAGCATAGAACCTACAATATAGGGGAATCACGTACAGGCAAACATTAAACCGATACGCCACGATGGCATCAAATTGTGTATTTAGTACAAATATTTAACCACTTTCAAAAATTGAGTATACAATATAACATACTTTTTATTTATTTTTTTATGTTGACTTACTTTCACTAAAAGCACGCAAATATTTATTGCTGTTTGAACAATTTGTTTTCGATAATCCTACAGAGTAATCTGATCCGATTTGAAGAAGATACTCTATTTCCAATTAAGGGAATTAACTGTTTAATTTATTGAATAGAATCCATACTAACATAACAAAGCTATAAAAAAATGTTTGATGAGCGCTCTAAACTCAGGAACTACTGGTTGAAATTAAAAACTATTTTTGTTTTGAATGTTCCATTTTTTGAGGAGAGCAATGATTGTAGGTTCGATCCCCACTGGGATGTATGAAATATTTCTATTTCTTTTATTATTTTGCTCCAGTAATACATAACACGGCGTTGAGTTCAGTCACACGACACGCAATTTCTCTCTGCTTTTCTTCTATTCAGTTTCCTTTGTCTATCCCAATATGCGGGTTAAAACGTGAAGTTTGAATTTGTTCTCGGTTTTAACTTTAAATGGAAGTCAAACTCTCTACTTTGAACAGCAAACCGAAGAACTAGCTTACTGAGCTTGCAGTATCATGATTTTAAATTATAATAAGTAAAATATGTAATTCATATTTCATATTTTAAAAATTACCTTAAAAGACGACCTATTAAATAGACTTTAATTAACACTATTAACTTTAAAAATGCTTGGAAGTGACCCACTGACTGACCTGACTGACCACTCCTAATATTTCAAGGACGTTTACTTAACGGTATTAAATTTCTAATTCTGTACATTCTTTTATCTGTACAGTGAATAGTAGGTTAATGTTTATACAAGATAATAGTTACCTATTTTTAGCTTCTCGCTGTATCCCTTAAAGCACAGAATTCTAGAGGCATGGCGTGTTGACTGGCGGAACTCAACGCTGCACTTTACCTAGTTTCCAGAGCGAGGAATTGATTGTACCTCTGCGCCATGATTGCTCTCACGCTATGTAACTCCATAGTGAGTTCCAATTTAGGCATAAAGTGACTTATCACTAAGCCCTCTTTTTTACTCCTTAAAATTCAAGAGACGCGAGGAAAAATTATGAAACGATACCTACATCACGTTCAATAACACAAAGTAGTACCGACCCTTTTCGTATGTAAAGTGAAACATAAAAAAACTTATACTTACTTCACATGTCCGTTACGATCCCTTATAGTTAACGATTGCGATACGATTTTTTAATATATTTTTTTAGTTTTTTTTTAAAGGACGTAGATTAAGCTCTTGTGGAACTTATAAAATAAATTAGTAAAATTTTTACTATTTTCATCATAAAAAATAAAATTATACTAAATTTTGAACGACATTTCAAAATAATTAGTCAGTAACGTTAAAAAAAATGATTTACTGCCTAGATTACACTTATACGTATGTATGTATTTTACATAAAAACTCCTATTTAATCATGTGTGTATCAGTGAAAACCTTATTATATTCGGTTGAGCTTAAAATATCTGGGTATATCCTATCTTACTTGGTTTTATATGTATTATAAAGAATTTAAAAGAAAATATTAACTTAATAAATCGTGTTGTGTAAATATTTTGTGAATGATCCTAAAAGATGAAACCTTACGGAGGTCCCAGAGCAATGACCTCTTTCTCAACATTTCTCAAAATTGTAATTGAAATTGTAAATTACATTATTTTTACATTCAGGCCACTGTGGTGTAGTGGAAGCGTTGGACTGTAAATACGACGGTTGTGGGTACGATTCCCACTCAAGAGCAATAATTATTATAATTTATAAGACTATCATAAAACAAAAAAAATCTTTTACCTCTGTCACTCAAAACACAATTTTTTAATTCGAGTTTCGCGTGGAAAATAGAGTGTTATGACACTAGGCTTTACTTCCCTATCCTGTTATGTGGGATAAAGTGTGAAGCTGAATATATTGTGACGATTGAAGAACGGTTTCTTTTGAAAAGCAAAATGCAATTCAAAAGTTAAACCTATATCTACCAAGTAGTGTCGAATATATCTTAAATGCGTCTTTTTTCGATAGAAATCGGTGGGTCGAATGACATATTTCATATTATCATTTTCTACCTCTGGAAACGAGGCAACTGAAAACACAATAAGTCTGGAATTCGGCGGAAGGGAACGCTCTTTCGTAACACTTGGTTCCCAGGTTGTCTCTGTCAATCCTGCTATGTGCAGGATACGGCGTGAAGCTAAATAAAAGATATCAAAATTTAAACCAAACCTCGAGTAGATTATTGTACTTGGGTACACATCATTGTGTCTTTAGGTAGTATCTAAAGGCGGTGACTCACAAATTAAATATTGTTTTATACTTACTCATATTTAAAGTACAAATTTAATTTTGAATATTATTTACGCATAATATACGTACAGTGTATTAAGATATAGAACAGCGTTGGGTTTCGCCACTATCGTAAAGGAGTAAGTTTATTTTATATTGTTATAAAAAAAATTCTTCTGTCTGGTAGGGAGTGGAAGACACTTCATGTAGAGCAGCGTTTCTCCGTTATTATTATTCTCCGAATTGAACCCATAACCGTCGCGATTAAAGGCAGGTGCTATACTTTGACGGGCTCAAAGCCTTTAAAGTAGGCTATGTTAGCCATTTTTAAAAATTAATAAAAAAATCTATACAACAGTGCACACCAGCCTTATACACAACCTCGTGAATGTAACAAAGTCATATCATACATATTAATATAAGGCTAAGTTTGCACTGTATGCGGCGTTTCATATTAGAGTATGCAGTTCTGACATGGAACTGCAGTATATGAATTATAATTTAATCTAACGTATTGAAGGAAGATAGTATGATTTAGATAGAGAAATGGCTATTGATCTTTTTAGGTTCATGCTGTATCCTCCATCCATAGAGCGTGATAGGTAGAGGTAGTGCAAAGACACTCCGTTCCAACATTCCGCCGAAATCTGGAGGCAATGCGTGTGTCGCAATTTTTTTATGTACCTAGTTAGATAAATGTTAATAATTTATTTTAATCCGCCTATTTTTATGTCAATATAATCATTCTTCAAGCAAAAATCGAATCCACAACCATCGTACATCAGAGACTGACAACCATGACTTCTTAATTCTAGTATCCCTCTATCCGGGATACCTAGCCTGTTATGCGTGAAAACGAGTGAAACTTCTATTTGCTTTTATTTCATACATTTAGTAATCAAATATTTATATTGCTAGAAATATATTTACACAGTTACATCCTGTATACAAGTTGTATAACTTTAGTTGGCCTTATGAGTGTTTGTATGTAAGAGGATTTTTATTGTAAGCCGTACATAACAACTTCCGTTACAAGAATCCTTTCACTATTGTTATTAGCGGAAACTATTGTTTATATTTGTGATATAAAGCGCGGCGTTGAGTTCCGCCACTCGACACGCAATGTTTCGAAAATAAGGCGAAGAGTGGGGAATGGGGTTTCTTAACATTAGGATCCCATATGTACGGGTTACAACGTGAAGATAAAAAATATTTTTAATAACTTTTGACTCCATATGCGATGATTGTGTTCCTTATAGTTTAAGAAATTTATAATTAAAATATTTAGATTTTTATTACCAAAATAATGGTGTTAAATTCCATCATTTAAGACATAATGTCTTCAAAATTGGATGAAAGTGGACTAACATTCAATTTAAAACTATATTTAAAAATTGCAATGTAGAGTTATTAGTATGATGCAACAAATCTATATATTACATACCTCTATATAAAAAATATAATTAAATCATTACAACACACTGTATAATGTTAATTTGTTTTAAAAATTCCATTGTACTGAAAGTAAAATTTTCAAGGTTATATAAATTTAAATAAAAATCAAATAAATCAGCTTCACCCTGTATCCCGCACACAGCAGGGTAAGCAAAAGGAGCCTAGTCTTAAAACACTACGCTCACCACTTTTCGCCGAATTGCGTGTGGAGTGGCGAAATTTAACAAAACGCTTTGCCTCGACACCAGAGGGAAGAAATGGAAATATAAATTTAAATAAATATTTCATCTCCTCGAGTGAGGATCGAACCCACAACTAGTCGATTTTACAGTCATATTTTATTGCGCTTAGGCGCTATTACTGAAATTTTAATTTTTTTTTTCAATTTTTGCGTACAAATTGTTATTAATTATTAATTTTTTATGTTTTGTTTTCAGGTAAGCGTTTTTTTTCTAATACTTGCATTAATGTCAGCATCACGTAGAATAAAGAGGTAAATAAAATACTTTTTAATTTTAGCGTTCTACGTCGCGTAAGTTTCGGCATTAACCGTGAGTCATTTTAATGGATGATATTTGTATATGTAACATGTTATAAATTAAGCAAAATTTTACTAAATATGATTAATACATTTAATTTCCTTATTTCGTTTTTGATTTGACGCTGTATACTGTGCAGAAAATGCTCTTCTTACGGAACCTGGAAATGAAGAGAAATTTCTTAGTGGGAACGCAGTTAAGTCACTTCGTTCCCACTAAGAAACTTCTGTTCTCCACGTTCCGCCGATTTCTGAAAGCATTGTGTGTCGAGTGATAAAATCCAACATCGCGCTATAATTCTATAATATTAACAACAACTTTGTTAATATTTTTCCAAAATATAAAAAATAGGCCATCGATTCTTTGCTTAGATACATAAACCAGTTTAAATTCATTTAAATAATAATTGGGTCTCCGAGTATCGCTTAATGACAATTAAAGATAATTAACGTAAACATTAGTCAATAATTAACGCTATCATAAAAATGCATAATCGGTCCACAGTCGTTTTTATGGCCATTTATTATATAAATATATATTTAAATGGAAATCGTTAAGTTCTTTAAGTACGTCGTGGCACAGTTTAAATGTACCTGATTAAATACGATAATACTAGATACAAACTAAAATTTATATTTTTCTTTAGTTTCACTCTGTATCTCGTATATAGCAGGATGTGCAAAGCAAATAAGTGTTAATTTTCTAGATGTAGAGTGTTTAGTGTCGGAACTCAACGCCGCGTTTTTTTCCTTGATTATAATAAGAAGCTGTGTCTTTGTATCATGACAGCCATTAATCAAAATAATAAATGCTCGGAGATACAATATAACATTATAAATATACTTAAAAATTTAAAATGAAACCACTTTTGTCGCAAACGCTACAAGTCGTAGGTTCGATTACCACTCAGTATTAATATTTTCATTTCCTCGCTCTGGTAATGAGGCAAAGCAAGGCATTATCTCCGTAAGGTCACTCAAGATGCAATAGCAAAGCGGGGTGCGGAAGTGGAAGGGAGTGGGGAACGGGAATTCGGAGGGATTGGAAGGGAAGAACGCTGGGTTCCCAAGTTCTCCCTACCTACTTTGCTATGTGCGGGATATAGCGAGAAGCTATTAAAAGTTTTAAGTTTATATGAAACGACAGACACAAAATTTTTATTTATATATAGGAAAATATAAATTATTATATAACAACCTTGGTTCTCGGTAAATGTTAGCGGATATTACATTTCGAGTCGATTGGCCGTTTTGACATTTTAATATTATATTAATTATGTGTCGCAATTGTGAATTTTAACTAAGTATATTGTACACTTTATATAAAATCTTGATTTTGTAGAGAACATTTAAAGAGAATATCTTCCCGCTGTATCCCGCATATAGCAGAGAAGGCAGAAGGAAGGTATTATTTTCACGCTTTATCCCGCATATAACAGGAAAGGCAGAAGGAAGGTATTGTTAAGGCACTTCCCTACTTTCCGCCCATTTTCAAGACGTTACATGTTGAGACGTGAAACTTAACTTTTATTACTTCGAGTGAAAATCGAACCCACAACCGTCGCGCTTATTGTCAGAAAGCCCCTTAGAGAATATCCTCTTATATTATATAGAGAAAGTAGAGAGATGCGACTCTCGATTTTTTGCCAATTTATTTTCGAATAATAAGCTTAACTTAAACCTTAATTTAAATTAAAAAATAACTAGAGGCAAAGTTACACAACATATAATTTGTCTACCAGACAGGAAATGATAAGAACCCTTTCCCCAAATGGAGATCGAATCCACAACCAGATTCGACCATATAATGCGACTAATAATTCTCGTGGGCTGTGAACTAGTTAAAACGACCTACACAAGTATCGGTTGACCATTTCCGCGTTTTATACATGTATGTATATATAATGTAGTTTTGCCGAATTGGTACGCCCACATACAAAAAGCTTTTATAGGAACCTATTTCTAAATACAAGTTGTATATTTGATTTTTAGGCCAGTCGTGGCGCAGGGGCACAAGTGTGTGACTGTGAATGGTTGTGGGTTCGATTCCCATTCGAGGAAATTAAATTTTAAATATTTAATAATTAAATTTCTTTGCTCTGGTGTCGAGGGAAGGAGGCGGTAAGAATAGAATTCGCAATTCTTAAAAAACAATATCTCCTAATATATAATCTCAAACAAAATTCCCTTTTGCTGTATGCAAAAGAAGGCCAAAAAATTAAATAAAAAGCGACTATAAGTTGATTAATGTCAGGGATGTCAGTCGTGGGTATGTGGAGGCCAAATAAAGAGCTGTTGGACTATATTGTATATTTTTCCGACCGCCCAGCATAAAAATGACTTTGTAGATTTATTTGTCTTTAGTGTTGAATATTGTTATATTATCAGATCATGTGGCCAACACCACTGAGGCCACTCGTGGCGCAATGGCACAGAGTGTGACTGTAAAATCGACTGGTTGTGGGTTCGATTCCCACTTGAGGAGACAAAATATTGACGTACATTTATATTTCTGCTATCTTCGCTCTAGTGTCGAGGCATAAGCGCGGCGTCGATTTCCGCAACTCAACACGCAATGCCTCCAGAACTCGGCGGAAAGTAGGGAACGTGTATTAACACTGGGTTCCCTCTGCCTGCTGTGTGCGGGATACAACGTGAAGCTGTTTTTTTAATTTAATTTAACGAATATCTATAGTCAATAATTTGAAATGGTGTACAGAATTTTTATCAAAACCTAATATATATAATCAATGTCCAAATCGTTAGACCTTTTGACCCCAACCTTGTGTAAATAAAGATTTATATATCTTGTTTTATTCTTTAAATAAATAATTAAATATGTATTACAAATATCTATATATGTATGTAAATGCATATTTTATTCAAAAGCCTTCAAGAGGTCACTAATTTGATAAATGTTTGAATTGTTTGAATATCTTGATAAACTTCAAGGCCATTGTTGCTCAGTGTTTGACTATAAACGTAATGGTTGTGGGTACGATGTCTCCGAGTTGTTACATATTATTTTTCATTTCTTTCGCAAGACAATGCGCCGAGTTGAATGATTTGATTGAGTTGATTGATGCAGTCAATATAGTAAATTTTATAGTAAAAATAAAATATCTATGAACATGACATTCTAAACGTCTGAGGAAACCTTTAGCGCAAGTACAGTAGGTTACATCTAAAAAAAAATATTTGAACGAAGCGGGACTCGAACCCGTGCCTCCTAGAAACCGACGAGCCATATGTTCTCAAAGTTTAGTGATCGGAGAGCCCCTGGTCAGTTTCCAGGAGGTGCAAGTTCGAGTCCCGCTTCGTTTAAATTTTTATACGTTTTAAATAAGTATTTTTCTTTCCTAAGTTTGGAATAACACTTTAAAAAAGTACTAAAAAAAACAAAAATAATTATTCCATTTGAACTAGTTGTTCCTGAGATTAATTCATTCAACCGAACAAACTCATCAGTTCTATAGGATAAAATAAAGATTCGGCCTAGCACTTACGGGTATGTACCTAAGGCCCTACTTGACGCAATCTAAATGCCAACAGTCGTCAAAACCGGTCGTTTTGTAATAATTTACGTGTACACTGATTTAAATCATTAATTTTCGACACCTTTAAAATCGCAAATAACTTGATTTTTTTTTATTTTGTAAAATGTTAATTGTGAAACTTTGTTGGTAGCGTGTATATATATATATATTTGAATTTATTACCATTTAAAAATTAATACATATAACATCTAAAAAACCAAGAAGGTTTGTAATTATGTTTAAAATATTTTTAAATTACACAATTCATTTTACAGTAAATTTTTTAAAAAAGTCAATTAATAAATGAATATTATACATAATAATATTATTTAATATATTCAAAATAGTAAGTAAATAAGAGGCCAGTCGTGGCGCAGCGGTACGAAGTGTGACTGTAAAACCGACTGGTTGTGGGTTCGATTCCCACTCGAGATGAAATATTTACTTAAATTTATAATTCCATTTCTTCGCTCTGGTGTCGAAGCTAAGCGCGGCATTGAGTTCTGCCACTCAACACACAATGCCTTCAGAATTTCGGCAGAAAGTGGGGAACGGAGTGTCTAAGCACTAGGTTCCCTCTACCTACCCTGCTGTGTGCGGGATACAGCGTGAAGCTGATTTTAGTAAGTAAATATTACCTCACTTAGATGTAATATTTAAAGAACATTAAAAACAAAAATGTGAATAAACCATTTATTTTGCACCATTACTTAAGTTGTCGATATACAAGTATAAGTTTTTAATGAAAGTAAAAGTCGTTCGTTCTATTATCTTATATAACTGTATTTTGACTTTTTAAGGGCTATCTGGGTTAATTGAAGTCATACTAACAACATAAATAAGTTGTAACAAGCGTATAAAAATTTCGACGTAGCTCGAAGAGAACGTATGGCTTAGTGATCGGAGCGCCTGGTCGTTTCCAGGAGGTGCGGGTTCGAGTCCCGCTACGTTTAATTTTTTGCACGTTTTCTAAATAAATGTTTTTCTTTCTTAAGTGCGGAAGAAGAATAACATTTTAAAAATGTTAAAAATCATGTAAACTTTTTAATTGAGGCCTGTGATGGCGCAGTGGAAACGAGGTAAAGAATTCGGTGGAAAATGGGAAACGGAAGTATATGTATGGAGAACGAAGTGTCTTAACGTTCAGTTTTTAGGTTCCCTATGCCTATCCTTATAGGTGAAGGATACAACTTAAGATTAAAAAAAAAACACCATATTTATTCATTTTTTTTCCTCTAAGGCTAAGGCATACAGGTTAAGCATATAGATTGGAATAGCGTTAAGACTGCGTTCTTTACTTCCTGCAATTTTATAAAAACTTAATTAAATTGATTAGCGGAACCCAACGCCGCTTTACTATTCCCCCGGATAGAAATCGAACCCGCAATCTTCACTTTAACAGTCAGACTGTACTTATATAATACTATTAAATATATATTTTCTTGGTCTACTTAAGAAATAATGAAACGAGCTTATGTTGTAAAATTATATTTGTTCGCAACGCTCTCTCAAAAATTATTTTTATAACGCTTAAATTTTGTACATACATACTATATTATGTAAATGGGGCAAGAGTACAACATATTTGTAAGCAATTGAGAAATTACCTACGATATAACGTTTTCTTTTATATAATTTTAGGTTTCAAAAATGTAATGAGCACAAACTCGATATGTTCACTAATAGGCAGTCCAAAGTTCCATCAGCAAGCAACCTTCCAGTTCCATCATCATATCAGCTCGATGGTGCTATTAGTATTATATCATTGTCATCTAGTCTACATGTAATTGCCAAATATTTAAGATAATAAGAATTAGAAATGTTCAGTGGAAAATGGAGGCCGGAAACGTCTTAACGGGAACGGAGTGTCTTAACACTAGGTTACAAGGTTACTTATTTTGACGCGCTTTGCTGCAAATACGAATGAAAAAGTAAAACAAATATATAAAATTAAATAAATATTTCATTTCCTCGAGCGGGGAATCGAACCCACAACCAGTGTTCTATTATCAATACATACAAAATGTACCAAAATCATTTACAACTAAGTACATAACAAAAACGCTTCCAACGTTTCACACACAATATTTCACGGCTGTAAGTTCCAGATGCTACTAAATTTCCAGGACACGTCGCCCACATAAATCAGGCTACCTCATTATGTTGAACGCAAAAATTTTCCTTTGATATTTTAAACTGAAATAAGATTGAAATGGGGTAGCTTCACACTGTATTCCGCTTATGGCGGGGAGGTCGAGGGAACCTAGTTTTAAGATACTTCGTTTTGAGACATTGCGTGTTGAATTGTAATGTTCAAATCCGTGCTTTGTCTTATTTTCAGAGCGAGTAATCAAATTATATAATTCGTACCCTTAAATATGAATCGAACCCGCGCTTACAATCAGAACATGTGCTACGCCACAACAAATAGAATATTGGATATAGATGAATATGTATATATTTAACGTCTGTAAAAACGATAGTTCTGGGTTTTTTCTGCTGAGGACAGAGTGTCTTGACACTTGATTCTCTCTCTCTCTCTCTGATCTACTCGGATATATATATAAATATAAAAAAAATATTTTTTTCATATTTAAACTTCTATTTTTTTTTAATTCTAATAAAGTAATATAAATATGAATAAAAACATTTTATAATCTATATTATAATAGCAACCATGAAAGAAACGTTTAACTTATCTTAATTATAGATGTAGTTTTATGAAGCAATTACTTTGCCTTTGAATCGAAGTGTTGCGGTCATTCGAAATAGGTAGCGGCAAGGAACATTGCGATATCACAACTGTAGACGATACTAGGAGGGTGTCATTTTAGAGATAAATTATAACAACAACAATAAAATAAAAAAAAAATAGCATAGAACTCTCGATGGGCGACTTCGACTCGCACTTTATCGATTTTATAGTTTAAATTTGATACGGTTCTTTTTATATAGCATTTAATATCTCCATACTTTTTTATACCAAAAATATAATTATCTACCCCAACCAAGAATAAAACCTATATACTTATAAATAAATATAGTAAATACTATTAACTACTTTACTATACATAATACAACCAGGTAGCCAATGACGCATGACCGCGTCGTTTTCTTTTTATATGTATAATTGATTACTAGACGGTTTAAATGAGTCGAATATGGTACGTAATTTATGAAGAAAATAATAATATAGACTTCCTATCTGTTATCTTTTTCTTTATAGCTCACGATGTATAGTAGAGTAGGTAGAGGGAACCTGGGAACCTAGTGTTTAGACACTCCGTTCTCAATCAATTCTGAAAGCTTTGCGTGTTGTACAATGGAACTCAAAGCCGTGCTTTGCCTCAAAATAGTAAATGTTAAATTCCCCCAAGTGTAAATTGAACCCACAACCGCCTCGTTTACAGTCATACCTTCATCTCCTTCGACACGATTGGCCTCAAAAGCTTAAATATATATTCTATTTCAGCTAAAATCACTTTCTACTTTAAATTTAGTCTTAACTTTTATCTCGAGGACACTTATAATGATAATTACTGAAATATTTTACAAGCGAAACCGACTCCGTTACAAAATAAGCAATAAACGTAAAACGTAAAATTTTTTATAGCGTTTACGTGCTCTATAGTTTTTTTTACGTCATTGTTATATTGTAGTTCAAATTTCTTATACAAATAGGCTAAGTATCGTATTTAAATTATAAAACAATTTTACGCATTGCTTTTGTATTTTTTTGTATTTTTTTTGCATTTTTAATTTAAATATTAATCAACTTTGTTTAAAAATAATATTAAATATAAAGTATCTTTCAAAAGATTGCGTGTTCAGCGGCCGAACTTAACGTCGCGTTTCGTTTTGTTACTAGAGCGAGGAAAAGAAAACAATTTATTGCTTCGAATGGGAATCGATCCCACGACTTGCGTTGCATTGCGTTGCGTTTTAAATTAGACGCCACGAGGACCTTGTTCTTCTTTATTTTATAGGATATATTTTATTATATGTAGCAACAGTAAACTATTAATAAAAATAATAGGTCATTGGTAGCGTAGGGGCATATGTGTGTAACTCTAATCGCGACTGTTGCGGGTTCGATTCGATTTCGATTTCTATTGTCACTTGATACTCTGGTGGCGGGGTAACACGCGGCGTTGAATTCCGTCACTCAACACGCAATGCCTCCAGATTTAGGTGAAAAATGGGAAACGGACTGTCTTAATAATAGGTTCCCTCTGCCTAACTGGCTGCGTGCAGGATACAGCGTGAAGGTATAAAAAAAAAGTATACATAAATCTCCATTTTATACTTTACTGCAGCATGCGTGTTGGTATCTATCACGCTCTAATTACAATAACGTACATACAATATGTCAATTTCTCAGCAAAAATTTTAAATGCGTGTTAGAATTGCACTATTATTTTTAATATACTGTTTCTTGAGGAAGAATTTCAATGAGATTTAGATTAAAGAAATTTATACAACAATATTAGTAGCAAGGCCGTCGTGGCGCAATGGTACTAACATAGGACCGTATCGACGATTGTGGGTTCGATTCCTACTCGGAGAAATTAATTATTGTTTATTTATATTTAATTTTTTTTTACTTAACACGAAATTCGAAAAACGAAACGGTTGCCTCTGCCTATCCTACTATATAATAGGGTAGCGGGATACAACGGGAAGCTGAAAAATAAATAGTAGTTAAACGTTACAGTTGTGAATTGTATTCCATACTATTTTTTATATGAAGCCAGTACATTTCCCCATTAGGTTCCCTACCTTAAATACACTGAATACAGAATTAAGCTAATCATATAAAAGTACAGTAATTCCAAATAATTTGATAGAAAGTAGTAAACAGAGAGTCTTATCACTAGATCCATGGTTACATCTGGTTATATTTTGTAGATATTATTATTATATGAGATACATAAAGTGAAAAAAAAAACAATCAATATAAAATTCCAACCAGTCCATTACTCTCTCCTGTCACAGGGAAATTAGATCCCAACTTTACTCAAAGTTTTGATGTATTTGTTTAAAACGAAAGCTGAAAGGTTTTGTAAATTATAAAGTTAGCAACTTCGTTATTTAGTACTGTGCGGTATTTTTGATAACTTTTTTATAAATTTTTAATAGTTATGCGCTGGAGGCATTGCGTGTTGAGTGCCAGAACTCAACTCGCTTTGCCTCATTACCAGAGCGAGTAGATTAAAATATTACATATTTAGTTTCATCGAGTGGGAATTGATCCCACAACTTATCTTGTGCCCTTTCCACGTCTGGCTTCAACTCCTCCTCGCTTATGTTTGGCTGAACACTCTTATCACAGGAACTTCTGGTATTGATTGAAAAGCGGAACTCAACTCCGCGCTTTATCTATCAGAAAAGGGACTCTTCTACTGACCACGAAAAAATAAAAAATAATCCATTTTATTGATAACTTCCATAGCTACGTTTGTACGTAGTTTATACTAGTAGGCTAATTACAAATTACGTTGATTCAACATTCTGCAGAAACTTTTGCCAAATTTTCTTTTGAATAGTGAAGAGAAAATATTTTTTTCATATATCGATATATTATATATATTTATAAATAATATCGATTATTGCAATAGAAAATGACTCAAATGCTTTAGTGTCTATTGAACACACTGAAATTTATTAAAAGATAACAAAATGTTTTATTTATATAGAAATGGTTATAGACAAAATATAATTTCGGAAGCATCTCGCAAGTGTCTGAATGGGAACAAAGTCGCTGAACAAAGATTTTCAGGTCCCTTCTGCCTACCCTGCTATGCAGGATACTTCAAATAAAAAGATAATAAATAATATTACAAAGCCATTGTAACTTTAACCATAGCATTCATATAAACTTATCATAATTTTGCAACAAGGGCGTCCAAACTGCTTAAATATTGTTAATATTTTGAATCGATTATATATAATATGCTAAGTATTTACCTTGGTCTCATCTTCAACAGGTTTTCTATTACATACAGTTTATGATACAAATAATATTATATGACACTGCGTTTGTGGCTTGAGATATATTTGATAAAATGGATTGTATGTCGGTGGTTGTACGTTCAAATTCAACTAAGAAATATAAGTATATAGTATTTTGTAGTAAGCAAGCAATTTGCTTTGCCTTGTCATCAAAGCGATAACAAGGCAAAGCAAATTGCTTTCCTCTGACTGGGAATAGAACCTACAACCGTCGCGTTAATAGTTACACGCATTGTATGCCTGCACCACGGCCTCATAGTAGTTTATTAAAATTATATTATTATTTTACATTTTGAATGTCAAACTTCGTATTAAAATAAGCAAAAAAAAAAACAATTTCAACCATAATAATAAAGGACAAAATATGTTTGTCGTTTACATTACGAACAAGAACTATACGAGACTGACCTCTGTTTAGAAGATAAATTCTTTAAGATTTTAAGCATTATAGATAAATATTTGCGTCATTCTTAGTTAATATTTAAGTTATTTTTATTTGATTAAGATTAAAGTAGGTTAAAGTAGTAGACATAATCTATCTCCGATTTGTGCTAATTTAAAAATTTTAAGAGAAGCGTGCGACTGTAAACACGATGGTTGTCTGTTCAATTTCCACTCACACATGGCAATTTAAAATTTAAAAAAAATGACTAAAGAAAAAATTTCTTCAGTTCTCACTTACAAAATAAACAAACATTTAAATAAATTACTATATTGACCCTAACTAGTTATATATGTTTGTATAATCAATTAAATAAACGGTTCAATGAACGCCCAAATCGAGTTTTTTTGACATCAACATACATTAGAAAAGAATTTTTTCAAACCTGTCTATATAACATATAATATGAATATGCGTTAAGACCATCGTAACTTAATGATTAATTGAACTGTAGTCACTCAGTCAGGAAATCATTTCCTTTTTCTATTTTATCTCTTGTCTGTCCTGTCACGTGGGAGTTTTTACTACCCTCGTTTGCGTGAAGCTTTATCCCACATAGGGTACTACTAGGGTAGGACCCTACTAGGGTAGGACAAGATAACCAGAGGATCTAGTGTTAAGATACTCCATTTCCCATTTACTACTTTCCTTCTCAATTCCCGCCCAATTCTTGAGGCGTTGTGTGTGTGTGTGTGTGATTAGCGGAACACAACGCATTTTGAGTCGTTCTGGTAACGCGAGTAAATAAAAATATTAAATATTTCATTCTCTCGATTAGGAAACAAACCTACAATCACTGCATAACTGTCGCACGCTTGTGCACCTGCACCTAAAATATTTGCAAATAAATTAATAAAAAATAAATTTCCTAAACTTAAAATTTTACCGTTATGATATTTTTTTGCGGTAATGTCAATCGTTATCTTTATTGGTACATCAACTAACAATCTAATATCTGTAATTTAAATTACATTAGTCAAAGTTAATTACCAATTATTGATATTTTCATTTTAAATAGATAATTTAATTTTTATTTTCATCTTCATAATAACTGTAAAAGATTTTTTACCCTATCTATAACAAAAAGTTATTAGAGACAGAACTCAACGCCGCGCTTTTTCTAGTTACCATAGCAAGCAAATGAAAATAATTATTCCTCTCCAGTGGGAATCGAAAGCCGTTGCGTATATAAGCAGACGCGGGTTTAAATATTCCTTTTATTATACGAGTTTGGGGTTTGGAGCTCCTTACCAAAGTGCAAAGTTGTAAGCTGAATCCGTGAAATACTAAATTATTTCTTCTCGTTTATTTCGTTTATACCCAAGTTTACGTTTAACACTAGAAAATATATTAAATAGAAAAAAAAGCATCGATATTTTACATTTTTTATTAAGCACCTCACTAGTCCTCATTTATAGGTCGAGTTGTCCAAAAAAGGCTTATTAGAGATTTATCAGTTTACTACCTAGTACTAATATTTCCGCTGCATTCGAATTTCCTTAGGTTTTTTTAAACATTTTATATAATTTTAATATTTTATAAAAATATTTTATAGCCTGGAATTGAATCTTAGACTTTCCTCTAATATTTATCTATAATTACACGTATCCATATCTTGCTCAGACCTGTTGCTCGTAGAAATATTGAACACGTCATGATTATGAAAGATGATGATTGATTATAGATACTAACAATGTGGTATTTTGATTTATTATAAGCTTCCTCTTTCTTTTGACTAAAATTATATAATATTATATTTTTTTCACTTTATAGCAGGGGCGTCTTGTGTTCATAGACCCTTCACTTTAAGAGATGTTACATGCAGAGCTGGCGGAGCTCAACGCCCTGTTTTACTTTACCAGACTCCCAAAAAGATAATCGCTTAAATATAAATATTTACTTATAATATATTGCGGTGAGATTTCCACTCGGAGGAATGAAATGAAATTTCCATGCTCCGGTAACTAGGCAAAGCGTGGCGTTGAGTTCTGCAACCCAGCACGCAATACCTGGAGATTTCGGCGAGAAAAAAATATCTTAATGTGAACGGAATGTCTTATCACTAGGTTCCTAGGTTCACTCTGTCTAATCTGCTTGTGCCAGATACAAATAGAGATAGATAGAGATCGAATCCATAATCAGAGTGTAGACTCTCCTAATATTATATTGATAATACTATAAGTACATGTTTATTTCACAATGTTTCATTTACTTTATAACGTACATGTGTCCAGTTTTAAAGGTCCAACCTATCGGTACTAAATGACCTTATCTAATGCTCAAACATAGTGTAATGTAAGAATAGAGTGTGCGTTATATTATAATTTTAATTCAATTATTTTAACGCTTTTGTGATATTTGTGCAGAGAAATTATGTTAAGCTAATATGTTCTCCGTGTTTTGATTAAAAAAGAGAGAAAAGAAATACAATTTTTCCAAGGCATATGCCTTGCTCTCTTTCACCACCACCGCCTTTACGCTCTATCCTGCAAATCTGAGTCTTAAGAAAATCCATTTCCTAATAACATCCAATTTTCGAGATAGGGCACGTTAAGTGGCGGATGTCAACGCCGCGCTGTGGCTAGCTACCAAAGCAATGAAATGAAAATGATCCGTTCTCACAAGCCATGTAAATAAACATTAAATTACACAGCAGGTAGGCATCGTGTTGAGACACTCCGTTCCCCACTTGCCGCCGAGTTCTGGAGACATTGGGTGTTGAGTAGCGGAACCTAACCCTGCGCATAAATAAACATAATATATTCAAAAAATACACTAAAATAAAATCTATCGAGTCTAAACGTTAAACGCTCTACAATGCGGCCTTTTCCTTTCATTTGGCCTTGCGCATGCGTGATATAGTAACGTTAGCACTGTGCATACAGCTTTGGAAGTAAATTGTTTAAGTACTTGGATTTTCAGTTATTGTAGTGTATTGTGGATTGGTGGTTTTTAGAGGGATAGTGGGTTCTTTTTATTTATTTTGTTGAAGAAAAAATGTGCTCATTGCTCTATATAATAGCGTCTGATTGACCACAGCTATTTTTACTTTTTTACTTTGAGGCCATCTGGAGTCGGGGCACGGGCGTGCGACTGTAAGCGCCACAGGTTGTGGAGTCGATTCCCAGTCGAGAAATTAAAAAAAAGTCTTATTTTCATTTTCTTCGTTCTGGTACCGAGGCAAAGCGCAGCGTTAAACATTCGGTGGAGAGTGGAGAACGGAAGTGTCTTAATGAGAAACGGAGTGTTTTAAACACTGTGTCTTATCCATGGCAGAGAGCTGCCTACCCTAAATAGCTTAAGTGGGCCTTATCAAAACATAGTCCATTCCTCGATAAATTAATTATTCAACACAAAAAAAAATCGAATCAAGCCAGTAGTTCCTGAGATTACAACGTTAAACTAAATGAACTCTTCAACCATATAATATTAATACATTAGTATATAGTAAAATAATAGTAATAAATTTAATTCTACATTTTATCGTTCATATCAAACGGAATGTTAATTGACACGCACACACATAAACACAAGGTCGTGTGCATTTTTGTGAAATTTTAATGAATACTGCATTGATTATATGAAATATTTTATTTTTATAAAAAAATGAGAAATAATATTTAAATTGTAGCTTTTTGGTATTTAACAAAATTATTATATTTTTATACATTTACTCTCGCATATAGCAGGGTACTAAAAGGGAACCTAATATTAAAACACAGTTTCCACGCACCACCCAAATTCCAAACTGGAAGCGAAACTCAACGCCGTGCTTTGTTTTGTTGTCAAAGCGAGAAAATCAATTCATTTGCCGAGAAGGACACGAGCCCTATAAGACACTTAAAAAAAGGGAGGAAATCAATTTATTTGTCATGTGGGTTTCAAACCCCATACGTACACACAAAATTACTATTATATATATAAAAAAATCACAAATTAGGCATCGGGGTCAGTGCCGCCGTGGCATGTGTTAAAACAATCATTAGGAACGAGGCGTCGAGACCATTGAGGTCAAGAAGTCATTGTAGCTGAATTATTTCATTTATTCAAAATTTTATATAGGCCTGTTTTTAAAATTATAATATTTTAGCATTGAAAAAATAATGTGTAACCTACCTAAGATAAGTGAGAGAAATTAATAAATGGAAAGCATTTTTTTTATGTGACTTTGATTCTCACTCGAGGAAATGTTTTTTTTTTATTTCACTTATCTGGTGACTAGGCAAACTGAGGCGTTAAATTGCGCCTCTCTTAACGCCTCCAGAATTAGAAACATTAGGTTCCCAGGTGCCCTCAGCCTACCCTACTATGTACCCTTACAATACTCTGTGCATCAATATAATATAATACAATAGTGACATCCACTTTACATTCAAATTCAAGACTATTTTGGTGGCGGAACTTAACACCACGCTTTACCTTACCAGTGCGGGGAAATGAAAATAATTTTAAACTCAATCAGTAAGTAATAACAGAATGGAAGTACAAAATATTCAATCGTACCGCTATTAGTGTAGCCATAGTGTTTCATTAAGCAACAATAAAAAGAGTCAAGATTTTAATCTTGAGAATGAACAAAGAGTAAAAATTAAATAAACACGATATAATTATTAAAAAGCTTCACACTTTTTGTTGCGGTACGGGAAAGGAAGAGGGAACCTACTGTTAAGTACTGTAACCGCACGTCAGTTAACGTTCCCCACGCTATGTTTTATTATCGACACTCCGCAAATTTTCTGTCTAACAGAGCAAATAAATGAAAATCATTTACTCCATCAACCTGCACATAGCAGGGTTGACAGAGGGAACATGGGAACCTACTATTAAGACACTCCATTTCCATTACACTTCCATCTATTACTTTCCGCCGAATTCTTGTAGTATTGCATGTTGCCGCTCAACACAGCGCTTTACCTCGTCAACATAGTGAAAAAAAATGAAAATATGAAATATTTCATTTCCTCGAGTAGGAATCGAACCCACCAACAACATGTCGCGTTTACAGTCGTACTCTTTTGCCCCTACGCTACGATTGACCCCAAAATATTAAACATTTCTACATTATAAACTAATATTCTTTGAGGAATTATGAACGTTTTAATTATTTTTCTTTTTAGTGGTAACCGCTCCATTGTTGAGGTTTAAAATTAAAAGCGCTCGGGGAGCTGTCCTTATTTCCTAGATACATAAGGCAGGTCGAGGTATTAATTATAAATAGCTTTGCTTTATCACTTTTTTTTTTGGTAGAGATTACCCATTTGCGCGAGGTATTTTGAATGGCGGAACTCAACGCCGCAGTGTATCTACTAACTATTTATCTACAAATTGTCTTTATTATCTAGATACGTTAGTATTATTAATAATTATTAATAGCGTTGACTATCGGGAGCTCGACAAAGTTTAACTTTTTTTCATTTACTTATCGATTTTTTTTATTATATGTCCGTTTTAAGACACTGCTTAGAAGTTTTCAAATGGCGAAATTAGTCGTTCCGCTTTATTTACTAGTGAAAATATTTTTTACATATATTTATCCGAAGCGTCGAACTCACGACCGACGTATGCTGACCGTCCTACATTGCAATGAAAGATATTGGATTTTTAAAGATAACTATTCTCCTATTAGTTATTATATAGTCATAGCCAATATTCTATATTATTTAGAAAAAACAATCAACCTCATATTATACTATGACGAAATTTAAACATAAGCTTTGAAAGCTTTACGAATCTTCCACATACAAAAGGAAAGGAAATCCCAAGTAATGTTAAAAGACAATTTAGAAATTAAAAGTAAGAGAGGTGTGGGAAATCTCATGTGACCTTCGATAACACAGAACTGATGATACTGGAAGAAAGTCACACAAAGCATGAGGACTAAGTGAAAGAGATGTGCGTAGTGTTTGACTCTCAGCTTTCCCTGGCTACCCCAACAGATAGGACAAAGCATACAGCGAATAAAAATCCCTGTAATAAATAAAAAAATGCCCTAGTCCAGAAAAGAATAAAACACATAAAGATATACTATCTCAATAACTGAGCCATGTTGTCCTAAATTCAAAATCCAATCCATAGACAAAACAACTAAATCCTTTAACGATTGTCTTTATTGTTATTGTACACAAATCTGCAATATCGTTAGATCGTAAAACTCGAATTTGCATTTCACCGGTAAGTGTTTAGCAGAACAAGCTAAAGCTAGAGTTTGGAAGTCCTTCATAAAATGTTATGGTGTAGCGATAGCATATTAGTAAGACTATTTTATATAACTAAGACTGGAGGGAATCTAGTGTTAAGATGACCCCTTTTGCGGCATACCGTGTTTCGCCTTGCAAATGTTGCGTGTTGTGTGGTGGAACTCAACGCCGCTTCGTTTGGATACCACAGCTATGAAAGCGTCGAAACGGCTTAATTATGTCGGATTGATTGCGTTTTTTAAATAATTTTATAATCAAGTACACAAATAGAAAAAAAAACACAAATTTATAGTTTATTATCTGTAAGTAATTGAGGCCAGTATAAATAATTTTATTATATTTTTTTTCCAACAGTACATTCTAATTTAGATTATAACTAATATTGGTTAAAGTTAGTGTTCGGCATTTGTAGGAAATTACAATGAATTGGGTTTTAGATTTAAGCTTTAAGTATAGAATTACATAGCGACTGTAGTTTGTTGGAGTTTAGCTGCAATAAATGAAAGGTTACGTAGGAAGGATGTATTTTGAACATATTTTATATATATAGTTAAACTTTTCAGGCGTGGCGCAGGAGCACGTACGTGTAACGATAAACGCGATAGTTTGTAGGTACGATTTTCATTCGGAGGAATGAAATATTTCATATTTTTATTTTATCGCTCTGGTAACGAGTCAAAGTACGGAGTTGAGTTCCGCCACTTCCAAAATTCGGCGGAAAGGAAGTATTCTGGAGGCAAGAAGGTAATCTGATTACCATTCCCTAGCCTTTTCAATGCCCTCTCAAGTGTGGAATACAGCAAGAAACAAAAGAAAAGAAAATATTCATTTAAAATTTCTTGAATTTCATGACCATACCTCTATAAACCACACATAAAAGGCTAGTAAACGTCAAAAAAGAACACCAAAGCGAACAACTAGAGTGGCTGCTACCACTCCAAAGGTACGCGTTTACCTTTAAAATTAGTAACTTTTCAGTGAAAAAAAAAAAAATCTCGACAGCACAGCTTTATAAAGTTCCCTCGTTATTGGTTTCACGGTAACATGCTACGTAGTTCATTTTAATTTTATTTGTTGAATGTATGTGAGTGTAGAGTTCATACATTCATATCTAACATTAGTTAGTTGACTCTATTAAAAATATTTCAATTCAAAGTTAGAATGTAAAAATTGTGAAAAAGTTTGAAACTTTTATTTAGGTCACCTGTGGTAGTTAGTTAGGGGAGTTTTTCTGTTTTTATAGTTAATTTAAACCTGGTATTTCAGTTAAAAGTCCTGACGGTATTATTGAGAATGTTTTGTAAATATAACTGCAATAAAGATATGCTAATTTACATTTTTAATATTTATTCATTTCGCTTCACGCTGTATATCGCATACAGTAACTATAATTATAGGCAGAAGAAACCAAGAGTTAAGACACTCGTTCTCCTTCTTTTTCAAGACATTGTGTATTGAGTGGCAGAACTCAACACCTCGCTTCGTCTTGTTACCAGAGCAAGAAAATAAAATTAATTCAGTTAGCAGTCAGACGGTTTTTTTTTCTATTAAAGGATTCATTTCGTAAGTGAATTTTCCCGTAAGTCTCGTCTATTAATGGATATAGCTGCATTACGTATAAAATTGAATTTTGAAGAATATAGAATTTTTATTGTCACGTTTTATCGTTTTTGCGATTTAAAGAGATTTTGTATTCATAGAAAACTGAATTAAATTATAATAAAATCTATGTATAATTCAAATCCAGTTATTTATGCTTGAAGCTTAGTACAAAATAAAATACGTCTTGCTTATATTGTATTTTAATATTTTATATTACATTTATAAATTATTTAAAGGCAATATTATTTTAAAAAAAACCAGACAAGAGCGAGTCGGCATCGCCCACCGAGGGTTCTGTAGGAGCTTTTTTAGAAATTCGGCTTCCAATACCAAGCCCTTTCATCTGATAGCTCACTTGAACTAGCTGGCTTTAATACCAAATTTTGCCATCATTTTAAGGCTATTTTTATTATGGCTTATTTTTTGGATTTAAACACAAGTGTATGGTTTTCAGATTTTTTCTTGAAGTAATACTTCTTTTATGGTGTCTCTGGGTCGTGGGTGATATCTCTAAGCGTTCCTGAGATAAAAGCTTTTGAAAAACAAACAAACGGACAGACACGGTCAAAGTGATCCTGTAATGGTTTCTTTTTGTGTACCGAACTCTAATGAACAAAACATAACAGTAAAATAATAAAATGAAGCATTTAATATTTTCACTTCCTCGATCTAAACCAAAGTTTCTTTAAGAATCTGCAGTATCTATCTGTCTGGTTCCCTCATCTTTGCATCTAACTATATACACTATAAATAATAAAAAAATACTAAAGTGCCAGTACCCAAATAAAAAAAGGAGCTATTTCCACAAAAAGATATGATTTTCATATGTTTTATATACGGTAAATAAGGTGAACACACAGCCACTATTGCTTACATATATTGGGCTGTAAATCAACAACGGATAGAGGCACAATATCAGCCTATGAATAATGCATAGGGGATATTAGACCGCGTGGAAGGTAATATTAATTTTATCCCCCAATACAATGTAAACGTGTGTAACGTGGGTTATATAATATAATAAGATTTAACATAGATTAAATTAATTTTTTAATATATATTTATAGTAAAGCTTTGAATAATGGTATACGACGATACTTACTTTAGATACAAAATATTTCAATATTTAATTTATCCAATATGACAAATCAGAGGTTTGGATCCAAATACCTATAAGCCTCACTATTTCTAAGTTCAATTTCCGTTTCGGACAAATGTCTCTATACTGACTGACCTAAAATATTTGTACTATCAATATTTTTAAAAAGGATGCATTATTTCAAACCTTCGTAGCTAAGAATCACAGCATCAAACTGTAATAATGAGTAAATGGATATTGTGGATTGGATTCCATTTTGGAGTGTCTTAAAAATCTCCGTATTATTTTTTTTATTATTATATTGTTTCTTAATTATTATTGTTTTGTTACAGTTGCCACCAAGACTGTTACGGTGGACGGTCACCGTTCTTCTTATAATCGCCGTCATCACTCCCACCTCAGATTCAACGAGTAAGTATTAAAATAGTGATATTTTTCTCTGTTTTTGTTTCTTAATAAGTATAGAGGTTATAATGACTAAGAATACTAAATGAACATTTTTTATCAGTTTAAAATTAAAAATGTATGCTTAAGTTTTTAATTTAATAAAAGTAGAATTCACATTTAAAATTAAAATGCATTAATTAATCTACAATTTAATTTTTATTTTAAAAACGTAAGTATATGTAGTAGATAAGTTTAGAAATTTAATTGATTTCAAGAGGAGCAGATTCAAATCTTGTCCTATATTTTCACAAAATACTTAATTGATTCAAATTAAGAGTGTGACTAAGTGGAAAGGAAGGTTTTTTAACTTTGCGCTCTATCTTATATATAAAAAGCAAAATTATATGTTAAAGACATTCTATTCCATATACCGCCTAATTATTGAGACATCGTGTGTTGAGTAGTGAAACCAGAGTGGGGACATATAAAAATAATTTAAGACATTAATCATCGTGGAGAACGAAAGTATCTTAATAGGAACGGTTGTTCTAAGCACTAGGGTCCTTGGAACCTTTTCTTACTCTGCTAGTTAGTCTAGTTGAGATGTCTCGTGGAGTTAAAAAAATAACATTTCCCCTTAATTGGTGATCAAACTCACTACAATAACGCTTATAGTCAGATGCTGAGCCACTGCACTACGATAGCCTTAATTCTTTAATGTTGGTATTTATTAATCGTAATTACTTTACTAACTCCAAAAAATGACACTAAAATACTACCTTTCCATTTGAAAAGATGTGAAAGTGTTTTAGTGTATTTTTGTGGTTGAATTTGACGACAGAGAGTGGAGTCACTGAATATTTTCTTATAATACAAGAAATATGCAAATATTAACAAATAACAAATTTCCACTGGACACGTTTGCATTGTTTTCCAAGCAATATTGAGTAATAAATTTCCTTTATTTTGAAATCAATGCCTCGTGGGACGTATAAGTAAAAAATTGATTTAAAACTTTAAAGTAAAGTAGTAAGGTTCAATTTTCTGTGATATTATTTAAGATATAATGTTATTTATGTACGATACATTCGACTCACTTCACGTTATGACGGGTTTATATTGTGTTTAAATTATTGAAGTTACTGAATGTAATTTATTTGGATTATATTGATTTTGATAATATTATGTGTTATGAAATAAGATATTTTACAATTATAATAAGCGTGCAAGCAGCAATAGCTGTGGGTTCGATTTCCACTTTGTGATTTTATTTCTTTTGCTCTTGTAGGATAAATGCATTGAATTCCATAATAAAAACACACAACGTCTCTAGGCGGAAGTGTTATGGGATATAAAACTTTTGGCTAATAGGTATCTACGATCAAAATTAAATAAAGTAAGGTACTTAATTTTGTAAATAGACACCTACTCTATATAAAAACATGAAAAACAATTATTAAATAGCCCAAACTTTTCCAGGCGTACGAAGAAGACTGCGGAAACCAAGCAAAGTGTCCACAACGTCATCGACCAGCTCATCGAGAACCACCGATCAAGTTATATCCGCTAGCGTGAACAGACCGAAGATACGTGGTCGACCCACATTAGCCAGCAGGAAGTCTTCAGCTGCTATTGACAATTCCGTTGGAACTGATGATCATAAGAATAAGGATGGATATAAGGTAAAATTACATTATATGACGCGACGACTGCGGGTTCGATTCCCAATCTGAGAAATGATTTATTGCGTTGGTTTAGTAACAGTAATAACGGTGTTGAACTCTGATTATTATTAGGTTAGTAACTTTATTATGGGAAGCTCGAAACTCACAGAGAACGTTTATTAGCGTATATAAATAAAATAAAAAATAAATCAGCTTCACGCTGTATCCCGCACACAGCAGGGTAGGCAGAGGGAACCTAGTGTTAAGACACTCCGTTCCCCACTTTCTGCCGAATTCTGGAGGCATTGCGTGTTGAGTGGCAGAACTCAACGCCGCCCTTAACCTCGACACCAGAGCGAAGAAATGGAAATATAAATTTAAGTAAATATTTCATCTCCTCGAGTGGGGATCGAACCCACAACCAGTCGGTTTTACAGTCACACCTCGTGCCGCTGCGCCACGACTGGCCTCAAATATATTATAAATAAAAAAAGTTATCAATCATTCTGTAAACCTATTGTTGAATTTTTCATGTGATTCCAATAGTTTGGTCAAATTATTATTTTTCACAATGTTCTTTTGTTACTTATGTTGATAATATATTTTTGTTTGGTTCATTGCAAGAAATCAATACCTTTTTGGCAGAAATATTTTTTTGTAATGTAATGAAACATTTGAAAATATTATATCAACTCTACGCATAATAACGCTTATGCGTAGAATTTGCAGAGACCGTCAGGTTTGTACGTTCGATTTCTACTCGGGAATTAATTATTATTTTACCTACTACTTATACTTTAAAGTCCGCTACTCAACACACGATGCTTTAAAAATTGGGCGGAAAGTAGAAAAAAAAATGGCTTAATAGGGGTATCTACTTATTTCAGCTATATGCAGGAAAAAGGTTCAGAAATCAGACTTATATTCCGACTGCCACGATGGCGTTAATTGTTATTGGTTTTTATCAAAATATCTTTTTACAAAATAAATAGTTAGACAACATAAAGGTTTTAATTTAAAATACATAAAAACACATTGACCTTTAATATTCGTTATGTTAATACCTCTAAAAATTAACTAGAAAAATAAAAATACATGATTAAACTGACAAATGTATCCGTTCTGATGTAAATTAGTTCAACTAATTAGAACACCATGTATATGATTATGTAGATACACATTGCATATACAGCAAGGACAACGGATATGACAGATCGACATTGAGTTGAGATTAACATAACTTTTCTAACATCTAATCAATTATCTTTATACAAAAAAAAACTTTTAAAGCTTTAAATGGAAGGAATATTAAAAATAGCTTTGTTAAAATCAGCTTTCACGCTGTATTTCGTTCACAGCGTGGTACGCAGAGGTAATCTAGTGTTAAGACACTCCGTTCTCCATTTTCCGCCGAATTCTAGAGGCATTACGTTTTGAGTAGTGAAACTGGACGGTGCGCTTTGCTTTGACACCAGAGCAAAGAAATGAAAAAATATAAATTGAAATAAATATTTCATTTCGTCGAGTGCGGATCGTATTCACAACTAGTCGCATTCACACACACATGTGCTCCAACGCCACCACTGTGCTTACATGAGAAAAACTTAGGTTAACTTAGAAAAAAATATTTTTTTACATTTTCTTTTGAATTAGATTATACGACATGTAAATCGATTGCCACGGCGATATTTGCTTTTAGTTTTCGATATCCCACTTATAGGAGGATAGACAACCGATAGGACACTCCGTTCCCTACTGTCCGCTCAAATTTTGACTGCGTCACGGCCATAGTACTGAATACCTACCGCAGTCTTAAGAAATTTAAATCAGATTTTCGCTTAACCCTCATACAGTGGAGTACACGACGGACTAAAGAAATTCGAGTTTACTTTTTACCATTCTCTACTCATAAAAAAACAGACCAGATGCAATGATACTTAGAACAAGATATATATAAAGAGATACAAAACGCGGATATCAGCTTTTGAACGCACACCAGTTGACCTTCAAAATCGATAGTGCTGTAAAGGTTCCTACATACTTACTTGTTATACTAGTATAACTACGCTAACGGAATTAAGTTTCCTGCGGTTGTAGCTAGGTCAATAGAATATGTAAGGACGTAAGTAACTTATATTGAATAAATTATTATATGTTTTTTAGCTTTTTTATATATATAAAGCATATGCAGGGTAGGCAGTGGGAACCTTTTTGTGGGAAGTTTCAAGACATGTTCTCCACTTTCTACCCAATTTTGGAGACAATGGTTGTTGAGTGGTGGAACTGAAGTTTCTAAACTCAGTTTTAGATAAAAGCATTTTTCTGCTCCATTTCCATACAATTTTGGAGGTAGGATATTAATTCCTCTGAGTGGAAATCAAACTCACAACCGTCACGTTTACAATCAGACGCTTTGCTTCCTAGAAAAATCCTTTTATAAAAAAAGAAATCTTCATAAATGGTAGAATTTACTCATAATTAAACATAATAAAAATACATCCTTTCAACCGTACATCAACTAATTAGCTTTTACTATATATTATGCACATATACAAAAAGTATGAAATGATTTTAATTTTTTAAAAAATGTTGAGATAAAACTATCAGCTTAGAAATTTTAAATAAGTTTTAAATTATACATGTATTTTTTTATAAAGAATAAATGCTCTTTATAAATTTAAGGTCGTCGTGGTACAGCGGCAAAATGTCTGTACTGTGAACGTAGCGGTTGTGGGTTCAATTTAATATCGGAGTATTTAATAATTGTCATTTCCTCCGTCGGTCGGTTAATCACCAGTATTCCAAGTAAAGAAAATTCCAATTAATATTATATATTTTTTCTCAGGTCGTCTGCTATTACACGAATTGGTCCCAATACAGAACTAAAATTGGTAAATTCATGCCAGAGGACATTCAGCCAGATCTTTGCACCCACATCATCTTCGCCTTCGGATGGATGAAGAAGGGGAAGCTCAGCTCTTTCGAATCAAACGACGAAACTAAAGATGGCAAGACTGGATTATACGACAGAATCAATGTGTTGAAAAAAGCAAATCCTAAATTGAAGACGCTTCTTGCTATTGGTATGTATTGTTAATAATAGAATAATGAGGCTATCGAATGAGGCCATTGTGATAGTTGTGGGTTTGATTTCCATTCGGGGATTTTTTTTTCGGTACCTCGTATCTAGAGAAAAGGCGGCGTTGAGTTTCAAGATATGAAGCGAAACAGAAAAAAAAATAAGACTTCGTTATTCAGACAGTTTCTGATTATCTAATATATATCTATTTTTTACGTTTATTTTATTTAAAAAAAAAACAAATAAGTTATAAAATTATAGAACATAAAAAAACCCGTTTACCAATTCTCTTTCCTTGTCTCAGTCATATTATGTCGATAACACCGTCCCCATTTATGTTTTTTATTTTTATTTTGAATTTTTCTCTAATTTATTTAGTGTATTGCTTGTATTAATAAAACAATACATAGACTAAACTAAATATGAACAGAAATGATGATTCAGCTACGCAGCTTCGCGCTTTTTACATTTAGCATAAATCTTAGTATCAATACATTCCCAATCCACTTTCTGCCTAATTTCGACATACTAAGTAGCAAAATAATAAAAATACTTGAATAAAACCATTCTCCGAGTAGTGAATCGAACCCATAACCGTCGCATTTATAGTGACTCTGACGGCACGACGACAGCTTTAATTTAATGATCCCAATAAGGAACCCTAAAAGTATACCACAAGCAACATACGACTTACGATACGTTTTCCCAATCGATTTCCTTAAGGTTACTTAACACATAATAGCTCTAGCTGTGTTACACACCGCAAGGCTGTAACCGATAGTGATGTTATATATAGATATTTAAGTTATCGATGATTTGGTATTGTCTTATTTTTAATAATAGCATATTTTTTTATAGATAATTAAATATCATGTATCGATTATTCTTAAATTTATATATTTTAGTTATTTTTCAAATAATGATTAATTTTAATTAATTTCATTTGAATTTAGGAAAATAAAATATATATACAATTTTTGTAGTAATATCTTTGGAGTATAGAAAAATTTAAATTCTAAATCAAAACATACGAGCGTTCATGCTTTTTATACTCGTCGTATAGTCAGAACCTATAGAATACTTACTGTTTAACTAGAATCATCAAATTTGGCAATAACTTAGAAGTTACAGTGTAAATAAAGGTAAAAAACATAAAATTAAAAAAAGAAATATCATCACAAAAAAAATACGGTGTGTATTTAGTTTTTTTGTAGCTAATTTTATACAAAATTTTTTTACAGTCAATTTTTACACGTATATTTCATGTGGTCAATATTATAATGAAATCATGAAAATAGTACGGAACCCTCGGTACGCGAGCCTGACTCGAGCTTACCTTATTTTTATTTATCAATACATGAAAAGGGAAATAATGAAATGTTTCTATGAAATTCTATAGTAACCAAACACGTCAGAAAGATTCGCACAATACATCAACTAGTATCATTAATCACTTTGTTTGGGTTTCCGGTTTCCGCTCGTATAAGTATTTATATTGCAGCAATTTTGCTTTTCATTTTTATTTATTACCTTATTAGGAAATTGTGTAATTTCGACAAACATTATATCTTTGATAATTTATAATATGTGTTTTAATTAGTTTTATATTATTATTTTTGTATTGTGTTATATTTTAAATAATAACTTAATAATAAACTTTAAGTATTGTTTTATTGTTTTTGTTTAAGTAAATTAGTTTATATATCTACAACATACAATCTACATATTTTATTGAGATTCTCAGGTGAAATATGAACCCACAACCATCACTTCAGGTTATGTAAAATTAAACGTTAGACTTTCTAAAGCAGTACCCGTGACACTGTCAGTTCCGGTAATGGTATACTGTTATTATATGACTATTGATTATTTCCTATAGCCTTTAGCATGTAAAGTTGCATACATATGCGATCTGCAAATAATTACACATTCATATTTATTAGGAGGCAACATCGCCACGACGACGTCCTAGTTCTTTTTATTGCTGAATCTTGTGTATGACCATGTAGACACTTCTGGTTTTCTCAATTTTGTGTTAAGACTTCTGTTCCCTACTTATAATCTTCCCATTGAGTAGCACTGAAATTAACACCGCGCTTTGTCATAGTACTAAGACGATGAAATGAAATCGATTTTATATTGACTTGATTCTGGTTGGATAAGATGTAGCGTTAAGTTCCGCCACGGAATATCTCTAAGAGATCGCAAATTTTTTTATATACATATATGAAAAAAAAATTGAGAAAACTATAAGATTCGTATTATCGATATAACCACATCACTAACTCATGTGAACACAACTTAGCTCTCACGGTACAAAATGCACGATATTTTCACCTACAAGCATTTTCACGGAACTATAAAAACCACAGGAGCGCAACAAAAGGCTTTTGTAGATCTGTAATATAATCGACTTAGGTTTTTGCACATCACTATTTAGGTTAATAGTAAATGTGTGAAGTGCAGTTTAAGAATAAAATAGTAGCATTATAGGAAAAGTGAAGATTTTCTGTTTTCACACATATTGAGTGGCGCAACTCAACGCCGCTCTTTGCCTTTCTTTTTACCAATAAGAAAAAATATAATTATTCATTCCCACGATTGGGAATCGAGCCCACAACCGTCCCTCAGCTAAGCTGTTAAGTAACTTAAATTATTGTACATACAGGTATACTAATATAATGATCTTCATAAAACACTAAGAAAATAAATCGAGTTAAAGTTAACAGCAATGAGCAGTGGAGCTGAGGTGCTTAACAAATAAAGAAAGAACGCTATAGTAATATTAGCATTGTGTTTTAAATCATTTTATAAGTAGATAGTGCCTTTACAATGAAAGAAGCAATTTTAAAAGTGTAATAATCTAGTTTGTGACCAGTTGTGGCTCAGGGGTACAAAGTGTGACTGTAAATGCGATTGGTTGTGGGTTCGATCCATTTTCGAGGAAATTATATATTTATTTATATTTTTTCGCTCTGGTGTCAAGGCAAAGCGCGGCGTTGAATTCCGCCACTCAACACGCAGTGTCTCCAGATATCGGGGGAAAGTGGGGAAAGGAGTGTCTTAACACTAGATTCCCTCTGCCTACCGTGCTGCAGGAGAGATACAGTTCCATGCTGTATGTATCACATGGCAGGGTAGGCAGAAGGAAGGAAAGAAAATTACTGTTAAGACACTCCATTTCTATTAAAACTCTGCCGTTTCGTAACACCGTGTTTTGCCTGATATAGGAAAATCTTATTTTTTACCGTTACCGTAATACGCTCCCTTACAATTACCTTACTTATTTACATCACAAATTTCAACTTTTTAAGTTCAGTATTATTTTTGTCTGCGTGTTGGCTTTTTTATTTTTTTTCTGTTTTTACAAATTTTCTTTTTACAGGTGGCTGGTCTTTCGGTACCCAGAAGTTCAAGGAAATGTCTGCAACAAGATACTCCCGACAGACGTTCATATACTCCGCCATACCTTACATGAGGGAACGCAACTTCGACGGCTTGGACGTGGACTGGGAGTACCCTAAAGGCAGCGATGACAAGAAAAACTACGTGTTGCTACTGAAAGGTATTTATTTTTGTATAAAATAATAGATATAAAATAATAGATAGTTAATATTTTAAAATTTTGGTATAATTCGCATAAAATTAAAATTATAAATATTCAGATTTGATATAGTTCAAAGAAATGATTTCCGTAACCGCGGTGTTTGGTGATGATTCAACACGGAATGTCGCGAGAATTCGGCAGATAGTAAGAAACAGAACTGTCTTATTGCACACAGACTGTCTTAACCCTAGGTTTCTAGGTTCCCTTGGCCTACCTTCCAATATAATGTATTCCAATATAATGTATCCAATTCCATGAAGTGACACACGATGTAATATAGATAAAAAAGCAGTTTTCAAATAATAAAAACGCTAAAAAAATATATTTTTCAATTATAAAATATACTGCATATAAATTTTATATGAAAAAAGCAATGAAATTTATATCATTATCGTTAAACATCCATCATCGTTAGACCAAGTAAGCTGATGAGTTTATAAAAAAAATATATGAAATTTTGTCGAATCATTACAAAAAATGACTATCCACCAACCAGTCTTAATGCTTAGAAAGTAAATAGATATCAACATAATAATATTTGAATATTTTCACTAAAGAAATTACTTATAAATATAAGACGATATTTATATAGAAGATCTTTATTTCTGATTTTGCTAAAGTTGCAGGTTCAATTTTATTCATTAAATCTTAAAAATCAAATTATGTTGCTATAAATATATTTCTTTTATATTATATTTCCTTTATTTCATCTTTATACAAAAAAAAATAATAAACTGAGTCCCCTGAGCTATGACCAATTATTTACAGTCAATGAGGCCAGTCGTGGCACAGTGGTACAAAGTGTGACTGTAAAACTGGTTGTGGGTTCGATCCCCACTCGAGGAGATGAAATATTTACTTAAATTTGTATTTTAATTTCTTCGCTCTGCTGTCAAGGCAAAGCGCGGCGTTGAATTCTGCCACTCAACACGCAATGCCTCCAAAATTCGGCAGAAAGTGGGGGTCTTAACACTAAGTTCCCTCTGCCTACCCTGCTGTGTGCGGGATACAGCGTGAAGCTAATTTAATTTAATTTACAGTCAATTACTGTCCCACTGTGCCACGATGGCGTCAACGTCCTACTAATATTACGATTGTGAAAGTTTGTGAGAATAGCTATTTTATTTTTCACCTAAAACTACTGAGAGGATTTAGATAAAACTATATTGTTTTTTTAACAGATTTCTGTAAAGTACGTTGTCAATTCGACTGTATTTTTTTATGATGAGAACTTCGGACTGGGTGAATTGATTTTGTTTTTTTTTTTTGAAAGCTAGTGCTTCTCATGTGGTCCCATTTCTAACAATGGTATCCATGAGAAAATCACTTAAATCTTAATTTGCATTCAGTATGTGGGTGAAAAACGATCGATTAGCTCTAGATCCCGCCAACCGATTCGTATCGATGATTTTTTTTTTTTATTGGAAAGGATACTGAAAAGGATACACTTCAAGGGTTGTTTGATGAAAGTTTGGTTAAAATATATTATGGGATCCGATAAAAATTGAAGAAGTAGATTTTTTTGTTGTTATTATTAATAAAATAAAGCGGGCGAAGCCGCTGTTTCAGTCGCTAGTAATAATATAAAGCTTCAATAAAAGCACAATGTTCCACTCGAAAGCGATTCCAAATGTTCTATTTCCACGTAACTCGCTGCACAGTACCGGCGTCGTACGTCTACGACCAAACATCCTCAGGATGTGTGCTCTACGAGTTCTCGTCACGAAATTTTGTGAATATTGTGAATTTAGCTCTATTTTATATGGAATATTGTATTTTTGTACGTTTTGAAATATTTTTTCGGTGTTATTCTTTAATAGCAATTCTGCAGGGACGTGAGCGTGTGAATGTAAATGCGCCAGTTGTAGGTTCGATTCTCACTCAAGGAAATGATTTTTTTTTTTATTACTCTGGTGTCGAGGCAAAGCGCGGCGTTGAATTCCGCCACTCGACAGAAAAGAAAACGGAAATGAAAAGTGAGGAACATAGTGTTCTAGGTTCCCTTTGCCTACTCCCTAAAATACTATACATTATCCATTGTTTTCGATATACTACATTATTAAACACACAACTTTCAGTTAAATGAATTTGGGCCACTTAGAAAGCAATATCCCGAAAATTGGGCGATTCGTGGGAAACGTAGTGTATTACTATTTCTTTTTTTTTTAACTATTTCTTTGATTCAATGGAAATGTAAGAGAGAAACGGACTGTTTGATCCCTACACTCTCTTTTCCTTTCTAGAAATAAAAATATAAAAAGAGACAAAACCACGTGCCCAAACAAGTAGAACGTATCGTGATCCGCCGGTATTGGCAAATATCTAGGCCAGCGGTTAACAGAGTTAGGAAATACGTACAAGTATATAGAGTTACCAGATTGATATTATTACTAGTTCGGCCTTTGAATTATCTGATAGTAAAAGGTGGGCAGAGAGATATATTTTTAATAGAAAATGTGATGGAAGTATGGATCACATCGGAAATAAAATATTAATAGTATTTGAAAACTCAGTAATTGTGGGACCAGCCTTGGCGTTTGGATTTGAATTTCCACTCGGGGGAATTAAATATCTTCGTATCTTCGCTCTGGTGAAAAGGCAAAGAGCGGCGTTTAGTTTCGTCATTCAACAAGCTATGTCTCGGAAATTGGACAGGACGTGGAAAACGGAGTGCTTTAACACTAGGCTCCAGTAGCTATGAAAAATAATAATAATGTTACATAACAGCAAATATAAACTTAAGGCTAAAGTGAAAGTACTAACCTTATATGCCCTGATGTCTATTACATATTGGTAGGTAAAGGTCCATGCATATTATAGACCAATTTAGTTCATTACAGACTAACTAAGAGAGAGAGAGTGGATACTAGTGGCGTAGAGACACAAGCGTGTGACTGTAAACGCAACAGGTTGTGGATTCGATTCCCACTGGAAAAAGTGAAATATTTAATATTTTCATTTCTTCGCTCTGGTAACGAGGGTAAGCGAAATTGTGTTTTGTGTCCCTGCGCCACAACGGCCTATGATTTTTTGTCTATTCCGTATTTTATATTCAAAGCACGATCATCTTTCCTCTCTTGTCGTGATCAAAAAAAGAGGAGTGTTATATCACTATATATATATATATATATATATATATATGAGACTCTACAGTCTTATAGAGTCCTCAGTCCTTACGTAACATAACGTGATAGGTAAACCCGACGAACCGTACAAAGGTAACGACCCTGCTTCATTAAGTATGCAAAGTTTCTAATACTACACAAACTTCCTTTGGCTAATGATTGATCAACAAAAGTGTTTCTGAATACTAATTTATGTTTTATGAAATCGTATAAACGTTTTGAAATGATTTTGTTTGGTTTTTTGCCTAAAAAAGACTGTTGAAGCAGGGGAAGCGATCGTTGTGGGTTCGATTTCCACTTGGGGGAATTAAATATTTAATACATATACACAGTCATTTCTTCTTTCTGATGCTGTAAAACTTCCTTTATTAAATAATAACTAGTGAAACGTGACGAAATTAAATATTAAATATTAAAAAAAAAAATTATTAGCTTCACGCTGTATCCCGCACTATTAAATATTTACTTTAAATGAAATATTAAATATTTCATTCCCTTGAGTGGCACTGAACCCACAACCTGTCACGCTTACACACCTACCTGTGCTCCTGCGCCACGATTGGTCTCATCAACATCATTAAAATTGAATATACGTTAATACTTAAATACTTAAGTATGTAAGTTATTAAATTAGATATTTCACATTTACCTTCCGCAAAGTTGGTTCACGGAAACCCTTTTTGAGTGATGGATCTAAAACATCCACCTGTATATGAATGTGGAAGTATTAGATATAGAATGCTATTAAAAATAAATATTTTGTATAATTATGATACTTCCATTTTAAACATGTATATTTTTCACCTTCACTCCCGTATATCCCGCTCTCCGCAGGATAGGCAGAGAGAACCTGGGAACCTAAGACTAAGACCTAAGACTCTCCGCTCTCATTAAATTATTTCCGTCTCCCACTTTTTTTCGACATCTGAAGGCATATAAAATAACAATACCTACCTTATTGTTGAGTGGTGGAATTAAACGCCGCACTTTACCTCGATTCCAAAGCGAGGAAATATAAATTAAAAAAATAAATCAGCTTCACGCTGTATCCCGCACACAGCAGGGTAGGCAGAAGGAACTTAGTGTTTAGACTCACCGTTCCCCACTTTTCGCCGAGTTTTGGGGGCATTGCGTATTGAGTGACGGAACTCAACGCCGCGCTGCGAGGAAATGTAAATGTTAAATATGTCACCGCTTCGAGAGGGAGATGCTTCTAAGAGAGGTAGAGGGAGACCTCGGTTGACCTTCGAAAACACAGTATCAAAGATACTGGAGGAAGGTCACGTAAAAAGCATGAGGATCCCCCGGAGGCCATGTATAAAGAGGTCGATGACAGTGGACGAGGCGAAAGAGATATGTAGAGACCGTAGCGTTTGGCACTCCGTTCTCTCTGACGACCCCGTTAGTGATAAAACGTGAAGCTAAGTTAAATTTTTTTCAATGCTTCTAGTGGGGACCCACAACACGTCGCGTTTACAGTCACATGCTTGTACTTCTGCGCCACGGCTGGCCTCTAACTAAAAATATTTCCAAGATAACCTGCTGAACATCACAAATTTCTGCAATATAATTTCTTCTTGGTATTACAAAATAAATCTCTCCGCTTACAAAGATAAACCGTGTAACCGAATATTTCTAATTAAATATAAAAGTTCAGCGTGTTTTTACTTTTAATAAACTTGCTAATAACAGACCGGTGTCGGGCAAATTGACTTCGTTAAAAAGTGTTTTGAAGATGATGGAAAGTCACTTTGTTTATTCATTATTCATCAATGTGATGGAAAGGACAGAAGTGGCTTAATAGGAATGAACACTCCGTTCCCATTGAGACACTTTTGTCCTAGCACTAGATTTCCACGTTACCATGTGCAAAAGCTAAAAAAATATGAATGTAATCTATCCACCGCCACAAAATGCAGCGTTGAGATACACAAGTGACATGCATTATAGGATATACGTCTAAGGACAACCCTAGACGTATTTTTTTTTAAAAAGTATGTAACGAATCGCTATAAGGTAGAAATTATTCTATGTTGTCATAAGTGAAAAATCTGAACCGAAATATTGCAAAAAATGTGATAGTATGCCAAAACTTTTAAAAATAAAAAATTAAAAAATCCTTATAAAGTTGGTTTTTTCATGGGAAATATTGAGTAATATTCTGGACTTATCTCACTTTATTAAGATTTTAATTTAGCTTCCAATAAAGAACTAATATTAAAGATGAAAATTTTGTATGCAATATGCAATAAAAGCAATGGAATACATACATAAAGCTACTTTAAGGTAAGCTGACGAGTAAAAGAAAAAAAATCGAGATCTTAGCCAACTGACATCCATCCTTTTTATCCGACTGCACTGAAACACAAGAGGGGGGTTATGTTTTTAGCGGGTATATATGTGTGACTATCCCTTTGTTCCCTAGTAACAGTTAAACCAGTTAACCCATTATGATATGGGAATAGGTCAATGGATTTGTCTTGATGGTAGGAGAATTGATATCGATAGCTAATGTGCTTGTGAAAAAATGTGTTATTTCTTTTAATAAAAATCGAAATCAGATATTATTTCACTGGAAAGGAAGCCTCGCCTCGCGTCACACTCAACACTTGGCCACCAGTGCGATCTAAATTAATATTTAATAATACATTATAATGTAATCAGGTGGTGTGACGGTTGTAAGTTCAATCCCCACTCGGGAGAATGCTTTTTTGTAAATAAAATTTTTATTTCTTCGTTCTGACACCAAGATAAAAAGGCTGACGTTTACTTCTACCAATAGAAAGAAAATAGGCGGAAAGCTTATAACGGAGTGTTTCAACACTAGGTTCCCTCTGCCTCTGCTATATGCGTGATACAGCGTGAAATTGGTTAATTTTTTAATATAATATGACATATTACACGCCAGTACCAGTTTAATCAGACGCCAGTCGCGTTCGCTGCAATGTAAATAGCATTCGTAATACTCAAAGGGGTTAAGTTTGGCGTGCACAGACTTTAATCATTTACACGGAGTTTTGGAACTTAATTTAAATTTGCGAATCTAGTTTATATAAGACAAGATAGTAAATAACATTTTATATTATCTAAAGGTATATTTTGCATTGGATCGTGTGGCTGGAAACGCGATGGCCGTGGGTTCGATTCCTACTCGAGGTACTTTAATTATTCTCGGGACCTCGCTTTGGTAAGGCTTAGTTTCACGTCTCAATACGCGATGTCTTGATAATTGGAAAGTGCATGGTGAACGGAGAGTTAAAACACTATCTACTAAGGTCTTTCTGCCTCCTTCCTTATATTTGGCTTATGTAGTGATTTTATCACCACACAGTTTGGCTCTCCTTCGTTTTCTAGGAAATGGATCTTTTCCTAAAACAATACGGGATTTCAGACGACAATACTACATTGCCATTTAACCAATTCTGTCACCTAAATAGGGTTAGCAAAATCAATAGTATCGCACCTTTCCTAACCTAATTTGGCAAACATAAATGTATTTGTAGCCCGAATTGCTAAATTATTTTTAGCAACCCTTCCTGACCTACATAATAGATAAAATAGTATAGCGAAGATGTAAAATACGTTTGTTTTTGTTAATGAGATAAATATTAAAGGTTACAGAAATTTTTCCCTGTCAATGTAAAATAAGCCCAAATCAAATACACAATGCCTTAAAAATTCGTGAACGTAAGTACGTAGGGACGTAGGCAAAGGGAACCTAGTTTAATCAGGTTCCTTTTGCCTACCCTTCTATGTACGGGATACAACGGGAAGCTAAATAAATAACTGATATGTATAATAAAATAGAAAATAGCAAGTTTGTACATAGTATTACTAATTGTATTTTACCCAAATTAAATATAAATCATTGGCTGGGGGCCAAACCTGCAACACTTAAATTCTGTTTCTTCTGCATTACTCACCAAGTCCTGAAGCAGATTTTTTTGAAAAAATCCAATAACTCGGTATAGTGAGGTTCTTCCAATCAAAAATCAATTTAGTAGAAAGCAAAGACAATCCGACGTATCCCCTCTCCTCTGAGAGGGGATACGTCGGATTAACGAACGAATAACGAGAAAAATACTGTCGAATCTCTCACGTTTAGGATTTTTAAAGCTTTTTTGAAATGCTGCTGATTTATTTGGAGTAATTACTTAAAGATTTTGTCTATTAAATGGTCGATTTTTTTATATTTATAAGTCATTTTATATTATTATTAATAGATATATTATAACTGTAAATAGCACGATTGTGCGTTCTATTTTTACTTGAAATAATTAATTATTTTCATGTCATGGCAAGACCAATTGCGGCGTTGGGTTGCGCTTCTCATTATGAGTGATCTTGAATATTGGGCGGAATAACAACAAGTTCTTTTTGCCCTTTCCTGTGCGAAAAAATTCATGACTTTTTTGGCTTCAGCTGTGTTCTGCATATAGGCTGCAGGGTAGGTTTAGGGAAACTAGTTAAGTTAAGACATTCCGTTCCCAATGAGTAATTTATATTTTATATAAAACAAAAGAATAAAAAATATATCATCGAAACTTTTTATACACACTAAATAACATAACATTATATCCTATAGCTTATAAAAATCTAAAAGAAGAAAAGAAACTTCAATAATAAATATGAGTTAAAATAATTTCCGTTTTTACGAGACGGTGGGAAATTTTATGGGTTTATAGCGATTCAGATGAGTTCCTTGTCGTTACTTGTTTCTTAGAATGGTTTTTCTTAGCTATTAAATTGTATGGGGGATCCAATTTTATAACGTAGATTATTATTTTATGTGGCGCCCAACGTGGGGCTCTATGCTTTATATTGATATAAATTTGTGATCGATATTTGCTCATTTATTTAATGATTTTTTTTTATATACAGTATGTTTTTGTCATCACCATTTTAAGTGAAACCACAGTTTTAATTACTCTATAAGAACCTGATACAATTAAAACAGAAAAGGTTTTTCCAAAAATTAGTAAGTGTTTTTCTTTAAACAAAAAAAAAAATAATAAAACGTTATTTGTCATAAATGACGCGCACAGACACAAACATATCAAAGCGATAACGCCGCACACGCCTCATTCCATTATATCTGGATTGGATATATTTTACCCTATATGCTGTTCCCGTAAAAGGAGTTTCCACCCTGTATATTTAAAATTTATTTTATTTTTTTGACTAGAAGACGTTTCCTTTTAAAATTAGTTCTCTCTTGTTTAAATTGTATTTAAGAATGAAATGGATCACTTCGGTTTTTCCAGTACCCTTTATAATTTCGATAAATCTACCTATATGTCAATTTTCAACTTTCTAGATGCACTGGATCCACGAAAATACTAAATCTTGTCTTTTTTTAATATAATTTTTATCTATTAAGCGTGCTAGATTGAATATCCAAAAATCATACACATTACCGTGTTTTGTTTTTTATCAGAGCGCGAAACTAAAAATACAATTTGTTCTCCTTATTGGAAATCGAACCCACAACTGTCTTGTCTATAATTAGATGTAGCCCCACAGCGTCCTCTTGATTATTTATTAAAAAGTTCTAAGCCCGTATTTACGTTGAGAATTGTTGATTGTGTTCAAATTTTTGGAACGGCACAAGTACAAAGGTACATTGGAAGTTTTATTTATATAATAATATTTACTTTGGTCCAATATGAGGGTCATGTATATATAAATGTGTGGAACCTAAAAGTAACTTATGTTGTTTTATTTTTCTTTGAAATAAGTAACTTTTGGTTAAAATACCTTAAGAACTTCTCCGTTAGGGATAAAGCGAAAAGCCTAAAAAATGAGAGCGCAACTATTCTATTACAGACTTTGAGATTTTTTTTTATTTTAGCTTCACACTGTATTCCGCACATAGCAGGGTAAGCAGAGGGAACATAGTGTTGGGATACTCCGTTCATTACTTTCCACCGACATCGTGCAGGCAATGTATTTTATGTTTTGGAACTCAACGCCGCGCTTAGCCTCCTCAACGGAGCGAGGAATCTAAAATATTGTATTTTAGTTTTATCGAGTAAGAATCGAACCTACAACCTATCACGTTCCCGTGCGCCATGGCTGGCACCAACCTTTTTTATACTTACTTTTCTATTTGTTATTTAAAGAAAAAAAGATATTCAAACATTCAATGTATGGGTCATAAAAGCTCAAATAGTTTGAAAGCTTGCCCATAGAAAGAGTTATTTTTTCATACGGTCTCTGTAATCCTTTTAAAAATATTCCTCTCCTTTTATAAGCTTAACTGCTCTCACGGATTTAATATTTTTATTTTTACTTTCGCAATGAAGTCTATATATATAAAATTTATATGTTTATGTATTTTTCTTTGAATATTCTTTGTTTCGTTTTTTTGAATAGCCAAAGAGGGAGTTCTAGATATTTCGTGTTTTTTAATTCTCAATTTCATATAGAAGTATCGACTCAGGGAACTTAGTGTCACGACTCCTCCTTCACTTTCCTCAATCACAACATGTCTTAATTTTCGAGACATTGCGAGGTGAGTGGTAAAATTTAACGCTCAATTCTCGTCATTAAAGTGCAGAAACAAAAATGTTAAATATCTTGCATTTCTTCAATTTGGTAACAAAGCAAAGCGCGGCGTTGAATTCCGCCACTAAACACCCTCTGCTTACCCTGCCATGTGCAGGGCACAACGTAAAGGCAAAAAAAGGTTTTGTACTGTCATTTATTATATTATTAATTTCGTAACCAAAAACAATAACAAAAATATAATAGTACATCTACTAATTCAATATGAAACGTTTTGTTATATGAATCACTTATTCATATCGTCCTTGACATTTGGCAAAGACGTCTCCGTCTGAGAGTTTTTACAGTTTGTAACATTATAAAAATAGTGACCTCATAGCATTATCAATTGTTTACAGACAATGCACAAACGGTCATAGTAAATCTTTTTTATTATATTTGTTTGTATGAGAAATGCATTTTCTATACACATATTATGTGTGATTCTGGAAAATGATGAACGGTGTGATGTAACACCACTTATCAATTCATATTTATTTAATCATGGCCAGTGCAGCTGCATTGGGTCACTTTATCTCCTTTAAACGAAATGATTGTAAGTTCATTCTCCAATCGGGGGAATGAATTTATTTTCGGTTTTTTTTATCCTGCACATAATAGGGTAAGAAGAGGGAATCTGGGAACCTAATGTTAAGATACCCCATTTAAATTAAGACACTCTCCGCCGAATTCTGGACACATTGCGTGTTGAGAAGCGGAACTCAACGCCGCGTTTTGTGTTACCATACCAAGGAAATGACACCTGAACTAGGATAAAAGTATTAAATATTTACTATCGCTTTCTTGTTGTGCCTCTCCTTTTGTTTACAAATAACCATTTCTATCAAAAGTAATCATAAAACACAATTTACAACATAAAACAAATATAATCACGATATAATATTCTTCGTTACTTTGAAATGTAAATTTAACGGAATTCATCATTCCGTTCACTCCATCCACCCGTTCACTATGGACCTTCGAGTTGTGGGAAACACACTTTGAAAGTACTAGGTCGAATATTTTTGTAATAAATAAGTTAGTAAGGGGCCATCGTGGCAAAAAGTGTGTGATATTGAGTTCCACCCCTTACGCAATGCCTCGAAAATATGGCGGAAAATGGGGAACCTAGTGTTAAGACACTAGATAGTGTCCTCGCTCTGTTAGTAAGATAATGTGCAGTGTTAAGTTCCGCCACTCAACACGTTAATATTTTTCTGCATCTTTTTCGCTCTGTTCTATTCTAATCTAGCTTCACGCTGTATCTCTAGCGAGGTAGTCAAAGAAAACGGAGTGTGAAATCCTACGGTCTCTACATACCTCTTTTGCCTCTTCCACTGTCTTCAACCTCTTCATGCCCACCTGTGGACTCTCAAGCTTTTTGTTTTGTGGCCTTCCTCCAATCCTTCGAAAACACAGTATCAAATAAAGATACTGTGTTTTCGAAGGTCAACCCAGGTCTCTCTCTATCTCTCTTACCGCTCACTTTTTAATCAAATTTTGTAAAAATAAAAAAAAACCTATCTAGTAATTAAATTAATTTCATAAATATTCAAATACATTAACATAACGTTTGAAATATTTAGAGACAATATAAATTAGATAACAGCACTAATTTCTGACCATACTAGTTAATAAATAACTTTTATATAAAATGCTGGTATTAATACTTATATATTTATTTAGCTTTTTTTAGCAAAGAAGGCTGAGGGAACTTAGTGATGAGACACTCCGTTCCATGTTTGCGGCCCAATTGCATATTAAATCGCGAAACTCTACGCCGCACTTTGTACATAAATAAGCAAATGCCAAAGTAGGCTGAAAAATTAAAATACATACAACATTTTGAAAAGAAAATATTCACAAAATGAGATGATAAAGTTTCGTAAGCGGCCACATAATCCCTCGGGATATTTTGTTTTGCAAAAAGATTTTAAGTTAAAGTGAAAATGCGAATGTCTAAAAAGTTTGATGTTGATATTATAAAGGAATCGTTTAAACAGATTATATTAAAAAATATAAATATATAGCATAAATATATAGCATTGACTTTGATTCTAGGTCAAACTGATCTGCCATCTTGGTTTTCCCGAATGAGTTGTAAATTCAAAAATTGTAATTAAGTGACATCGTCGTCGGGAACATCGTTGGTTCCGCCACTTTTTGCGCTATGCCTCCAAAATTCGGAGAAAAGTGGGGAACAAAAGTGTTTGAGTCTTAATGGGAAATTCTCCGTCTATCGAATCATGAGCGGGATACAGCGTAAAACTAAAAGAAAGAAAGAGCATCGCGTAATATTTTCTTTCAAAACAATAAAAAATTCGACAACAATATAACAACACTACTACAATAATATAAAAATATTTCTGTTTAAACTTGACATTTGACTTACAAAAAAGAAGAACCCCTAATAAATAAATCTTAAGAATTTAAATGTTAATATTTCAAACCAAAAATTGAAAACAACCTAGGCATTTGCCCAACCAGACTGTCCTTGCTACATTTACTGAGATCCCTTTCTAAAATACCTCAGTTCAAATACGTATTATAGAGGTATACTACAATTATTTTATCATTACTACGCTTTATCTATTATTTTTGTTTAGTTTAACATATTTTCTGCGGAGAAAATCTAGTGGACACTCCGTTCTCCACTTTTCTTCTATTATGCAAAAAAAGTCTTATATTCACGTTGTATCCCACTTATAGGAGAGTACCTAGTGCTAAGATTATGTTTCGTATTATTAAATTTCCTTTTAATTTTTATGGTTCCGTACCTCAAAAGGAAAAAACTGAAGGCTTATAAGATCACTTTTTATCAGTCTGTCAAAGTATCTATCTCAAGATCGTATCTCTAGATATGAAATTAAAATTAATATCAAATATTTAAGTCTTTGGTCTCTTGTAAAACAGAAATTAAGCTTCTAAGTCAACACAACCAAAAGATACGGGTATCGTTTTTGCTCTACTTAGCACTTTCTCGTGGAAAAAGAATAATTGCAAGCTGATATTTGTAGTTCATTTCATACAAAATTAATGCATACGTTTGCAAACTTAAGTTTGTCTATATCTATATTTGTCATTGACGTACAATATTGAAAATAGTACGGAACCATCGGTGAGTGAGTCTGACTCGTACTTAATATATATTTTTTTGTTTTTCGTGGGCGGTGGTGATTACTTACCATCAGGTGACGCGGACGCTCGTTTGCCTTGTCTTTTTCCATAAAAAATCTGTAAATTAGACGATGATTCTAAAGTTAGCTGAGTTAAAAAAAATATCTAAAGCGTATTGAGTGGCGGTATTTAACTCCGTGCTTTCTTTCACCACAAATTGTATACTTTATAATTTCATATAAACACTTTTTTTGATAAATACTTCTACTTACAATATAACTGTATACTTACAATGGAAATCGAACCCAAAACCATCGCGTACAGGCAGATTCCCATTAAATACGCCACTACAACGTCCCATATTACAATATAGGATATAATATTATTTCATAAATCGGGCAGGTCTGCCAAGTAACACACATTGACCTTAATATTCACTGGCACGAGTGATAGCTGTTGAAATTATTCTGTACTAATATTATAAAGCTAAATCGATTGTTTGGTTAAGCGCGCTAATCTCAGGAACTACTTAGTAATTCGAATTGAAAAAACCTTTTTGTGTTAATAACCCACTTATTGAGAAAGAATAGGTATATTTTCCTATATTATACTTTAATTTTTTATAATCTAAATTATCTCTCTCTCTCTCTCTCTCTCTCGTATCTCTCTCGTGTATTGAACTTCTTTAGTTATTCAGTTAGTCAGTTATTTTCATTTGACCACGCGATCAAAATCAAAATTAAAATTACTAAAGATACTTACTTCCATTTTCGTTTTCCGCCAAATTCTTAGGGCATTGGAATTTGGATCATTTTAATATATTTTTCGCTTAATATATAATTTTTAATAACGCCGTCTTTCACTCAAGTAAAAATCGCAAAAACCTTATAAAATAGTAAGCTTCTTTAATCTTTAATATGCAGGTAGATCCTCCATACCTATACCCCCATATAAGTTAGAGTAGGCGTCTGGCGTCTACTGACAGGAATTCATTAGTTTCGGTATATAGTATCTAAGATTTGTTCTATCAACCTTAAGTATTTTGCATGGTAGGCAGGGAACCTGGGAACCTGGTAAGTACTCCATTCCCATTAATACTTTCCGCTGGTTTGGGGCATAAAAGACCCGTATTTGTAATGTATATTCCATGTTAATATGCTTATTAGAGAAACGAATGTATAAATTCTTCTTGTATTTGAAAGAGCGTACTTCCCAGGTAACCCAATTACTATAAAGACAGGATTTCTTAAAAAAAAATCCAGAAAATTCAAGAGAAACCTCAAAGTTTTATTTATATTAAAGTATTTGTTTTCTTTGTCAACAGAACTTCGCGAAGCATTCGAAGCTGAAGCTCAAGAAGTTAAGAAGCCACGTTTACTTCTTACTGCTGCTGTGCCAGTGGGACCTGATAACATTAAGAGTGGATACGACGTACCTGCTGTTGCTAGGTAATTGTATATTTAACTATAGGTTTATGGACGGAAAGTGGAGAACGGAGTGTTTTGACACTAGGCTGTTATTGCCTACTATAATATACATATGTTTACTTTATGTAATGAAATAACAATCATTAAGCTATGTCCTTTTTTTGTTCTTTTCATGGCACTTCTGTTCCCCACTGCCGAATTTAAGATACATTGCGTGTTGAGTGGCGGAACTAAACGCCGCATTTTGTCTCTTTACTTTAAATTCAAATAATAATTATTTTATTTCCTCGACTTTCAATCGAACTTACAACCTGTCGAATATAATACAATCGAATAATAATACAATCGCATGAAGACTTCTTAATAGAAAAGATAGTATTTTGACGTTTAGTTTTTTCATGGTCAATCATTTAGAGACTTTAAGAATTAAAAGTTTGTTTAGCTTTTGAATGAAAAATTCTCCATTTAAATTCGTATTGTAATGAAACATTCTTTGCTATAAACTTAGACTTCTAAACGGCAACGTTTTGTATTGAACGAATTGAACTTAAAACAAAAGAAGAAAGTTAGACTGTACGTTTTCTTTGTAGCTTTTCGTTTAAAAATATTTAAATTTCACTAGTACTGCGGCGTTGAGTTCCGCCATTTAACACGCAATGTCTTCAGAGTTCGGTGAAAAGTGAGGAACGGAAGTGTCTTAATGGAAACGAAGTATCTTCACACTAAGTTCCCAGGTTCCTTCCAGGTTGTCTACCTTATTAATATATGTTATTTTATTTTTGGCTGTCACAGCAGCACAAAAGTTTAATATATATGTATATTATAAGATAATTTTACTATTATTAGGACATTTCGTGATAAAGTAACAAAATTAAGGCTCAAAGTAAATAGATATGAAAATATTGTTTTAAATAGCGGTAAAATTTAATAACAAGATAACTTAAATAGATTTGGTTAAAACATAATACCTATAGTTAGATATAGTTGAAATATATTAGTATTAACGTAACAAAATGAAATTCAAAAATTTAAAAATAAATAAAGTCAAGAATATTAAGTTACTATTACATACTCTACACTTTCCATTGCCACATATTCAAATTAAAATTTATAAACAAAGGCACCAAAATTATTCTTACATTAGGTACTCTCAAGGGTTACCCGCAAAGGGTTAGCTCGTACTTTCATATATATGTATGTCTGTGGCACAAAAGTGACAAAACTAAGATAAATGATTACTATCGAAATATATATTGTATTGTACTATTTTAGTTTAAACTATGCTTATTTAATGATATTTTGGGTCGATTTTAGTTTCCCTTATATAGCAGGATAGGCACATACAACTTAGTGTTAAAACACTCCGTTTCCACTTTCCGCCGAATTTTCGAAACATAATACAAATTTAGTGGCGGAACTCAACGCTGTGTTTTACCAGATCGAAGAGATGATAAAAATATTAATAAATCATATTTCGTTTCCCGAGTGGGAATCCAACCCACAACTACGCCACGACATATAAAACTCGTATATAAAGCTCGTATTCACCACACCCAATTCCATAGCTACCTGGACTTCATCAACGTCATGGCATACGACTTCCACGGCAAGTGGGAAAGAGAGACCGGTCACAACGCGCCTCTGTACGCGCCGTCGTCTGACTCGGAGTGGAGGAAGCAACTCAGCGTGGACCACGCTGCTCATTTGTGGGTGAAACTTGGAGCACCTAAGGAAAAGCTTATTATTGGTGAGATTTTTCAATATATTATGTATTTCAAAACATTTTGTCGTCGATTATTTTCGAGAAATCGTGTGTTAGGTTACAGAACTTAACGCCGTTAAGTTCTGTAACCGCGTTTGTGCCGCGTTTGTAGGTTCGATCACCATTAGTGGAATTGATTATATTTAAATAAATATCGTTTCTTTGCTGAGATAGACAAAGCTCAGCATTGCTTTTAAGCATTCGACATGTAATATCTCGAAAATTACGGAGTATTGTAACTTAAGGTTCCCTCTGCCTATCCTGTTCCATTCGGTCTACAGCATTGAACTAAACAAAACAAAGCTTCCTCTCTTCTATTCCTTTGACACAATATTTTTTCTAATGACAATTCTCCCTACAAAGCCTACACCAATTTCGCACAACACTAAGCAAACGTGTGACACCATTCAGCCAGTAAATTAAAAGATAAAAAATCCAACAAAGTACAGCACTAAAAGGCAATCAGGGACTTTACTTCTTTGTTGTTTTAACTTTGCTGTGCCCCAATTATTTGAATACTCTGTGTAATTTGTTTTTTTTTTATTAATATCTTCATTCAATATGGAGTTTATTTTTATATTAGTGTAATGGTACATGCTGTCACAGGTTAAACACAATTAAATCTAAATTTAAGAATATTATAGAACACTAAAATTATCAAAAAAATATTTATAAAAAAAAATATGATATACGTAAGCATCGAAACTATAATCAAAAAAATATATATAATCTATAACTATATAAAATTTACCATATATTTTTAGATTACAATCTTGTTTCATTTACAGGTATGCCAACCTACGGCCGTACCTTCACGCTGTCCAACGCTGACAACTTCAAAGTGAACTCCCCAGCCAGCGGGGGCGGTAAGGCGGGCGAATATACAAAAGAAGGTGGCTTCTTAGCTTACTATGAGGTGATTATTTTTCTTTGTTTTCCCTATATCACATATCCAAAACGAACTTAGTGTCAGGACACTCTGTTCTGCATTTTGGTTGAGGTGTGTTGTTTGAGAACTCAAATACTCCAAAATGAACAAGTGCAACAAAATGAAAGGAAACAGGTTTAATAAAAGGGTAGACAAAGTGGATCTAGTGTTGAGACACTCCGCTTAACACTATCAGCTCTATTTTCCAGATATTGCGTGTTTGATTTCCAGGAGCTCTCTCCTGGAACATGAAACATGATAATTATTTAAATTGAAATATACTTTTATGTTAAATATATATTTTGGGATTTAAACCCCAAGCTGTTCCACTGCACCACGATGGCCTCTGAGCCGTGAAGTCGGCGAATACACAAAAGAGGCTTTCTTGCCTACTACGAAGTGATTTTAATTAAAAATTATTATCACGTTTACTTTGGACTCTGTTTACAAGAATTAAAAAGGATTCGTATAATATGACTTTTTTTAGCTAGATAATGGGTTTATTACATTTTATTTAATATTTTATTTGATTTTTATTTTATATTTTTAACTTATAGATAAGAACGTATGTGATGTATCTCTTTTGAAAATTTTTAAAAACTTTTTTCGATCGGTTGTTTCATATAGTTTTGGGTTTCATTACATTATCATAAGCTGGCTTTTAAACATTTAGTAAGGTTTTTTTTTCGTTTTTTCCTATCGTTCCTAATACTTACTTTGCAGAAAATAATTCGTTTATTAACATGGTGTTGGTTGTCACTAGGAAAACTAAATTAAATTATGCTGTTTTATTATTCGAGATAATAGTTACTTAAGAAGCCACTCGTGGAGGCGCGGGTCACAAATGTTCGCTCCTTCTTGGGGGAATAAATTATTATTTATTAATTCAGGCGTTGAGTTCCGACACTCAATACGCAATGCTTTAAATAATTCGGTGAAAAATGGAGAACGGATTATCGAAACACTAAGTTCCCTCTGCCTACCCTACTATGTGTGGATTACAGCGTGAAGACGATGATTTATTTATTATCGAAAAAAAGTCGTAAATACATGATGTAAACGGAACCACCCCACCTACAAGGGATTACAGGCCGTCTCATAAGAATCTTAGTAACTGACAAGATCTTTCATTTCAAGGTTAAAGACCAAATAAAAGGGCTCTCTTTTTCTTATTTGCAATTTACAAGACATTTAATGAGTAATAAAATTTATGACACGTTTTATATTCGCCTTTAAACCTGATGAAGGCAATTCCCTCGGCCGTAGTACTGGGTTTTAAATAACTTTGAGTTCAAAGAAACAACCAGTTGTGTCTGGTTGTTTATATCTAGATTTATTTCTAGAATAGAAGAGTCTGTAAGTTAAGGGATATGTAATATAATATTATTTTGAAGGTTAGATAAAATTACTGTTTTATTGTTATCAGCTTCACTATGTCTCCCAGGGGGTATGCAGAGGGAACCTAGTATTAAGACACTGTGTTTCTCACTCTGTCGAATTCTAAGGGCATCGCGTGTTGAGTGGCGGAACTCAACACCAGAGCGAAGAAATGGAAATATAAATTGAAATAAATATTTCATTTTCTCGATTTGGGATCGAACCCACATCCAGTCGGTTTTACAGTCACACTTTGTGCCCTGCGCCACGACTGGCCTCTGTACTGTTTTATTATAAAGAACTTACAGTTGCAAACGTGGCACATGGTGTGTATTCGATTCCCACTCATATTTAATATGGTATAGTGACATGGCAAAGCGCGGCATCGATTTTCTTAACAATAGGTTCCCAGGTTACCTCTGAATATGATGCGGAATACAGCATAAAGTTAAGAAACATTTATTGACTTATGAAAACTTTCTTTTTATAATTCTTTTTTTTTCCTTTTCTACCTTTTTTTTTTGTTTCTCTTACTCTCACTTGGCATTTCGAGACGTTGCGTGCTATATAGTACGAAATCCAACGATATTCTGCTGGAGAATCAAACATAATCTAATAATTTCCATAAATAATAATTGACGGCGTTTATTTACGCAATCTACACTTTTGAATAGTCCCTTTATACTAAACAACTTATGTTTTGTTACAGGTATGTGAAATTCTAAAGAACGGTGGAACTTATATATGGGACGACGAAATGAAAGTGCCTTACGCCATCAATGGAGACCAGTGGGTTGGTTTTGATGATGAAAAGTCTATAAGAAATAAGATGAGGTAAAATTATTATATTATCTATAGCTTATATAAAAAAATAGGGTTATTTTTGTCCGTCTGAATAGACAGATTGTGGTAGTGGGTTCGATTCCCATTTGTCAATGTGATATAATCTAATATGATATCTCTGTAAGAATCAATCTCAGTCTGTAAGACTTAAAATAGAGAAAGGGTATCCTGTTAAGTTACTTTGACTAACTAATAAGAATTACATAAATAAATTTCTTAAACTGTTACGTTTTACTTTATTGACAATACTAATTTTGTAGTAACTTTGTTTAGCTTTTTATTATTAATAATTCTTATATTAATAACAAATAAATATTTACAGTGAGGCCAGTCACACACAAGGCGTGACTGTAAAATCAACTGGTTGCGGGTTCGATCCCCACTCGAGGAAATCAATTATTTATTTACATTTGTATTTTCATTTCCTTCGCTCTGGTGTCGAGGCAAAGCTCAGCGTTGAGTTCCGCCACTCAACACGCAATGCCTCCAGAACTTGCCGGAAGTGGGGAACGTAGTGTCTTAACACTAGTTTCCTCTGCCTACCCTACTGTTTGCGGGATACAGCGTGAAGCTGATTTTTTTTATTTATTATTGATAGTAATTAAATAAATAAATATAAAATTGTACATCACTTAACTATATAAAGTTCAATACAATTATTATCAAATCTTTGATTATAGTAAAAAAATAAAATAAACGTCTCGATTATAGCAATTTCGATAGTCGTTAAAGTAACGAAAACATAATTATTTAAATAATAAACTTGACCTAATGATGTAATTACTTGGGTTAAGACCGTTTCATACTTCCGTATACATCCATACATATGAGGCCAGTTGTGGCGCAGGGGCACGACCTCTTTAAAGTGTGTATTAACATTAGGTTCCCAGGTTTCCTTTGTTAATCTTGCTATGTACTCGTGTGGAATATAGCGTGAAGCTAAGAAAATAAAATAAACAACTAACTTGACCTAATCTCAGGAAGTCCTGAGATTAGCGTGTTTAATTAAAAGAAGTTTTAAGATACCCCGTTTCTATTAAAACACTTTCTGATGATTTTTGTAGGCAATGTGTGTTGAGTGGCGGAACTCAACGCCATGATTTGCCTGGACTGACCTATCATTCAAACACTGAAATATTCAGTGTTTGAATGATATATTAAATATTTGACTCCCTCTAGCGGGAATCGAACCCACCTGTCGTGTACAGTATATCATGTATTTACAAATTATTTTATTTACAGTATATATATTTTTTTTATTTTTAATATAACAGATGGATCAAAGACAATGGCTTTGGAGGCGCCATGGTGTGGACGGTGGACATGGATGACTTCTCCGGCGACGTTTGTGGTGGAAACGTGAAATATCCATTGATTGGTGCTATGAGGTAAATTTAGGTTTTGGTTTTTATTTCGACGTAGCTCAACGCCAACATGTAGCTTAGTTAGTAAGAGCACATAGACGGATTCCAGGAGGCGCGGGTTTAAATTCCGCTACGCTCAAACTTTTTATACGTTTCCTTAAGTAGATATAATAAATAACTAACTAAATTTATCAAAATTATAAATTAATAAAAAAAGCGCTTTATAATAAAATGAAATAAAATAAATAGCCTCCTTCATCCAACAAGAAACCAAACGGCGACAGACTAACGATGTGACTTTCTGTTGCCATTATCAATCCAAAAAAGAAAAGAAAAAAGAATGCTGTAGTACTATCACTCTCATCAGAGAAAATAAATTAATTTGTAGTACAAGCGAGCGAAGCCACGAGCGGATCCCTAGTAGTATATAAATTCGCATACACTCACTTCATGGCCAGCCAGGCGTTTGGTTGTGGGTTCCACTCGAGGAAATAAAATATTTATTTAAATTTATATTTTAAATTCTTCGCTCTAGTGTCGAGGCTAAGCGCGTCGTTAAGTTCCGCCGTTCAACACTCAATACCTCTAGAATTCGGCGGAAAATGGATAACGGAGTGTCTTAACACTAGGTTCCCTCTGCCTACCCTGCTGTGTGCGCTACATATGAGATTTTCTTTTACTGACTCCATAATTTTACATACAAACACAAATCGAAACTAAAACAACGTACCTATCTACAAAGACTTCCTTCAACCGTTCAAAGTGTTTTATCCTAACGTTCGAGTGAGAACAAAGAAACGGTCCGTAAACAAACGCCGCGTCGCGTCGCGTCGTCTACATAATGGACTGTTCGAATCAAAATTTACTTTTATCACGTAAATTCTTGTTACTGGATTTGTTTCTTGAAATATTATGGAAATAGTTGTCTGTTTCTATAGATTATATATAATGTGTTAAAGATTTTTAATGTTTTATTTCACATCAAAAAAATTTTTTTAGTATAAAAAAATATCTAAAAAAAAGAATTAATTTGTATTTTTTTTGTTACTCTTATATAACACTTTTTCTTGCATAAAAATACATTAATAGTTTTTCTAGTCACAAACCAAAGCTAAAAAATATTAATATGTTCCTTAATAATATAAATAGTCACGATATAGATACTTCTAAAAGATATACATTACAAAATATTACTTCTCCGTTCTCTCTTCTATTTAGTAAAAAAAATCCAAACTAATATAAAATTAAATTTAAACAGGGAAGAACTACGCGGAATATCTCGTGGCAAAGACGCCAAAGACGTCGACTGGGTGTCAGTCGCCGGCACGGTTGTCATAGAAGTGACTGAAAAACCACAACCAATCAAAATCAGTTTGTCCGACGTGCTGTCTAAAGTGAAGAAACCAACGAAGACTTTGGTCATAAAGAACAATAATGCATTGGCTGTGGATAAAACAAGTAAGTGAATTATATATTTCTTATATTAAATGGATTTGCACCTCCTTCTATAGTTGGAAATGCTAATTGAAGTAAATCAGCTTCATGCAGTACCACACACAGCAGGGTAGGCTGAGGGAACCTGTGCTAAGACACTCCGTTCCCCACTTACCATAATATTCTGGAGGTATTGCGTGTTGAATGTCGGAACTAAACACCGCGCTTGCCCTGAACACCAGAGCGAAGAAATGAATAATAAATTTAAATAAATATTTCAATTCCTCGAGTAGAGTCGAACCCGGAATCCGTCGCGCTTAAATACACACTTGTGCCTCTGCGCCACGACTGAACTGACTGACCTCGATGAAGAGTATTCTTTTTATTGGACAAATTAAATGTTTTTTTAGGACACAGACATGACAGTGATCTTTCTCTTCCATCCCTATTAAACATACATTGATTTTAAATGATGTATATGTTTGTATAACAAAAAAGAAAAACAACAAAACCTCCCTTTTCTCAATCCTAATCTTTCCTATAAGAGAAGTTTGAATCTAAACTATCTAAGAACTTGTTCACCTGTTGTTAAATATTATTACAAATTAGTATTAGTTTTTTGTATTATATTCATTAAAGACTATTAATCTAATAAAATCAAAAAATGTCTAAAATTCGGCAGAAAATGGAAAACGGAGTGTCTTAACACTGGTTTCCCTCTGCCCACCCTAATATGGAGTTAAAAAAGAAAACAAAATTTACTATCATAATGTCGGCCTTTTAATTAAAAAAAATTATAATAAAGTAAACAGTCACATCCGCTAATTAATCTACCATTGAATAATAAAAAGTAAAAGTCAACCATTATTAAAATTAAGCAACAATATGAAAAAAAAATGTTCGAAGTTTTTATAAATATGTATAATATTAGTGTCTATTATTATACAAAACTTTCAATTGTTCCATACTTTACTTTTATTCTGAACATTTACTTTTATTTTCGGCACTTTCTACTTAAATGGCTATTATGCTCCAATGTGCGAAGTTATGAGCCATTCTGCAAAATGCTTTAAAAGTTTCCCGAACACACGTTCCGTATAAAATATATGTAGTAAATAAATCAGTTTTACGCCGTATCCCTTTTCGAGACCAAAGCAGAGGTTAAAGCGAAGGCAGAGGGAATCTAGTGTTAAGACACTCCGTTCTCCACTTACCGCCGGGTTCTGGAGGCATTGTGTGTTGAGTGGGTAACTCTACACCGCGCTTAGAAGAAAGCTCATAAATTTGACATAATCGTGTATGTCATAGCGATGTAAACGCGACCATTGTGGATTCAATTCCCATTGGGCGAATGATACCTCATCTCTCCAGAATTCGGCAGAAAGTGGGGAACGAAGTGTCTTACCACTAGATTCCCTCTGACTACCCTGCCTTGTGCGGGATACAGCGTGAATCTGATTTATTAGCTCTTGTTATTTACTTAATTTAATACATATTACTTGTATATGAATATAAAAACTCTACAGTTGCTCTATACTACCTAGTACTAACAAGCATCTGCTACGAACTACGTTTCGTAAATTTACATTTCACACGCCCTAAAAACACAAGGGCTGTGTACATGACACTAAAAGCTACCAATCTTAAAAGGAGTACCACAAGGGTCATTTTTAGGTGCTCTTGTTCTCCCTCTAGTCGTGAATGGGTTCGAACGACGAAAACCTACGACATAGTTGCTAAAAGTTTCAGACATCGAGTGCTTTTACGGTCGAGCTTCTAACAACCAGAATTTTGAGGCCCACCAAATGGACGATAATGTTAGATTTTGTGTAAAAGTATAAGGGTCGCTGGGGTCTCCATTGTTTGGACGGTTGCGGCATCTTTTATGAGGATCGTGATTTAGGCTTACGACTTTTATGACGTTAAACGACAATCTTTGAAAGTGTACGCAAGTTTTACAGTTTTTTTTAGTGAGCAGAAGTGATTATAATATACCTTTATTTTATAAACGATGACTCTATTGAGTTATAAATAAATATTATTAGGTAAAATTATTTTTTTCCTAAAAATATAATTATAAGGAAACAGTCATTTACATGTTAAAAAAGTGGTGTTATTTAATTATAAATTTACACACTGTAGTCTATAAAACAGTAAATCCGCCATTTAACTCGCAAAATCTACAAAAAATGGCAAAGCGTATATTAACACCAGATTCTCTTTGAGTTTCCTGCTTCATAATTATTTAAACTGGCACAAGAACTCAAGTAGCTAACTACATTAATAAATTAGGATTAATCTTAATCTTCAAAGTCACTAGTTTTGAATGTAGAAATATGAAGTATTCATTTAATATAGAAACAACGATCAAATGATCGTTTCCAATGATTGATGGAATTTAATATCAAACCGTTTTCGCTGTTGTAGCTGAGATTGATTTCTTTAATATATAAAAAGTAATATAAAATTTTTGTCATTTGTTAGAAATGACATGTCAGTCAACCTTAGTGTAGTGTATTCGAAATTAAGCGTTTGTCTATAATTTTGAATATGAAGTTATTTTTTTAGCTGAAAACTTAGTGTTAAGACACTCCTCCCACTTTCTGAATTCTCGACGTACTGCGCCTTAAGTGCCAGGACTCAAAGCCGCCCATTATCTTGTGGCCAGAATGAAAATATTAAATATTTCCTATCTTTGGGAATTGAACCTACAACCGTAAATGCGTGTGAGCATTAACTGTTGTAGGTTCGATACTGTTTGCAGGCTTGTGCCACTACGAAACGACGGCCTCATAAACTTAAATATTGTTTATATTTCTGTTATACTAGATAAAAATTATTATATTCTTTGTTAGTGTTCATCTTTACAAAACATATTTTGCATAGAAAAGCATTTTTTTAGCTCCACTCTTCAGTTCTTCTCTTCACTTCACAATTTCAGAAACATTGCATACTGGATGGCGGAACTGAACACTGTACCTTATTTTATTATTGTTACCCTAAAATGTTAATCGAATACATAATTATCGCACGTACAATCAAATACTGAATCACTCCGCTTCGACAATTCAAAAAAAAATTGTATTATAGTAACGAATTTCCTAAATCGGATTTGAAGCCCAAACCAATAGATACTTGAATCCCAACATATTCCATACATAATATTCAACATAAACATAAACAACACAGCACAATTCGCACCCAGCAAAGTAGAACAGAGTTATTAAATCGCCTGCACGATCCAGTGCTTTGTATTTGCCTATACATTTTATATAATGGAGACCTTTCCTAATGAGGCTTAGAGGTTGTAACAATAGTGATTGTTATTCTTTTATCGTTTTTTTTTATCACGAGAATTAATATCTCCGCAGTCGGTTGGGGCCAGCCGTGGCGCAGGGACGCCACGCCACTTAGGTCGTGGGTTCTATTCTCACTCGAGAAAATGAAGTCAGTGAAAGTATATGAGAGCGCAGAGAGGATTGTTGTAATTGTACATTGGCAGAAATTATTCTATCAAACAAACAAAAAAATAGAAAATATTAATGATGTCATTCCCTCCAATAGGAATTGAACTCATAAGCACAACCGTCAGCTTACAGTCTTACCCTTGCGCCCCTGCACCCCAACAGCCACATAATAATATAAAATTAAACACCAAAACATAATACCATCCTATAAATTTTAATACCCAAAATGAATGTTTCGAAATATTCCAGCAGGATTACAGCCGTTACGTCGACGCGATCTGTAATCCTCTTAACAGAACCGTTTAGCCGTCGAAGCCTCTATTTCGGGATGATATAATAAAAATTGATATAAATGTTGAGGACTTTTCATTAACTTTAAGTGGAATTCTTTTAAATGAAAAATGTTAGTATCTATAAGTTTATTAATAGAATATTGGATAAAATGCGGCGTTAAGTCTCGTAATATCAATAGCGTAAATGACTTTCAAGAGGACATTTAAAGTGTTTCAAAACAAAACCAAATTAGACTCCTAAGAAGACCTTTTCATCATTCAAATAAAAAAAATAATGCTAAATCCCGCGTGTACCTACAGGCAGAGGGAACCTGGGAACCTAGTTTTAAGAAACTGCATTGAATTAAATGACATTATTGCTATATATACACCATGAAAAAATGTTAGAAAAGGGCTGAAAGTGCACAGAAGAAAAAAACCATGACTTTTTATCCAATTCAATACTGAATACAAGAAAAAAACCTATTACTATCACAATTATCCTTTCAATTTAAACTGTACCATAAGGGTGTTATAAAATATGATATCTCTAGAGTATCATTAGCGCAACAGCCTTGTTTGCATTCACTTCAGTAATTTCGCCATTGTAAAGACCACAGCTGGCTCTGTTTTATCAGTTATTTAAAATTGTATATTATCGTAGATAATAAATATTACGAGACGAGACTGTAAGCGATATCGAATGAAAAGAATGAAAAAAAAGTGAACTTTTTGATTGTTATAATTACAACTAACTATCTATAATAAATTTTATGTGTTTTGTAAAAATATATATAGAGAGAATTGTAAATATATAAAAGTAAATAAATATATTAATATTATATTATATTAGAAATGTATACATTTTTTTTAATAAACGGTTTTCATAAGACGCGGGTTTGAATTTTATATATTTATAGTAGTTTTTAAAAGTTTCTAAATGTTTTCCTTTCCATTATGTAAATGGCTTAATTTAAAAATTAAAATTAGGGAATTTTTATTACCTTTAGATGTTTCAATCTTAAGCGTTATTTATAGATATTGACTATTATTAAATGAGGATTTTTCACAAACTTACGTGCGACTGTAGTAGATTCGATTCCCACTCGAGGAAATAATATATTTAGTAGTTTAATTTCTCTGACAACGAGGCAAAGTGTGGTGTTGAATTCCGGTACTCAACTCATTGTAGAGACCGGAAGTGTCTTAATAAGAACGGACTTTCATAACACAAGATTTCCCCTTATATTGGCGGAATGGAATGAAAATCTAAAAAGAAATCAAATTAACAATCATTTCATTGTTTCCAGAACGCGATCCCCAAATCCTCTGTTATCTAACTTCGTGGTCTTCAAAGCGCCCGAGCTCAGGCCGCTTCATGCCGGAGAACGTCGATCCCAGCTTGTGCACTCACGTCATATACGCCTTCGCCACTCTGAAAGATCACAAATTGGCGGAGGGAGAGGAAAAAGACGCGGATATGTACGATAAAGTGGTAGCTTTGAGAGAGAAGAATCCTAATTTAAAAGTAAGTAAAATTTATTTTATATATGTATTTCATCTTTTTGGTAGCTTCACGCTATATCCCGCATAAAGCATGATATCAGGATAGGGGGAATTGAGTGTTAAGATACTCCGTTCTCCGCTTGTCGTTTAATTTTTTTTAAAACAGAGCGTAGTGTGTTGTAGATCGCAATACCGCCTTGATACCTGTGCGAGAATATTAACATTATTCTCTCTTCCAAGTGAGATTCGAATCTGGGACCGTCGCGTTTATAGTCAGACGTATCGTAGTATACTTCTACAGCTGCTTCTCTTCAACTGTAAGCTGAAATTGTTGAAAAGAAAATTGTGATGCAGCATAGTGTATGTAAGCGAGACGATTGTAGATTCAGAGGACTTTTTTTCCTCGATCTGGTTAAATAGAAAAAGCGCACCGCTTAATTTCACCACCGATCAAGCAAATTTCGCTAAGATGAGAAACGGAGTGTCTCAACACTAGGTTCCCTCCCTCTGTCTATCCTGCTATATACGGGATACAGCGTGAAACTAAATAATAAAACAAAAAATATAAAAAATATTATACTGATATTTAATATAAATCATATTATTTTCTTTCAATAAAACCAATTTGCATTACAAACAAAGAGTGAGCGTTAATTAAAACTTACGTCGACAGCTCTCATACAAAATAGAAACATTTTTAATTAAAGTAGTAATATTAGCTCGAGATCCTTTATTCTCGGATCACGGCTATTGGAATGATCAACTAGTATTGGATCTTTTATTTACTTTATATTTAAATGTATTTGTTATTTTGAAAAAATACAAGCTCGTGTGGTACAGTTACGGTGTGTTTGGCTTAAAGTAATTATTTGTACGTTCAAAGGTTGAATTCCACTACGTTATTATACCGCAGTATAGGTAAGGGGAACTTGGGAACCTAGATTGAGACACTGTCTTTATCATCTGGAAAGTGGGGAAAGGAATATAATTTTCCTTTCCCCCTTTTCCGTCGAACGGCGGAGTTGAATGCCGCGTTTTATCGTTACCAGAGCAAGGAAATGGAAATATTACTTATTTATTTTCCTTGGGTAGAAAATGAATCTACAACACTCACTCCCCACCCAGTGTCAAGGCATAACCTTGACACTGGTTAACCTACCCGAGAAAAAACAAAAAAATAATATTTTTACAAAATATATGCCAAAATGCCTACAATGCCCAAAATAAATATATATATATATATATATATATATATATATATATATATATATATATATATATATATATATTGGTTCTCGAGACAAATATAAGGGTAATATAATTTCATCCCAGACAGATTGGCACTTGAAGCATCTCTATAAGTTACGAGAGCTATTATCTCTAGACAATAACGTGGAGCACGGACTGTCTGTACATTTATGCGAATAGCGGGCTTATTTGTTTTTTTTTCAACGCTTTCACGCTTTATCCCGCGTAGCAAGGTATAGAGAAACTAATATTAATTCTTCATTTTGCGGATTCCAGTACTGCTTTTCCATTTTTAGGATTTTTTCTGTATCTGTATGTAGCTACTAAAAATCAACAATCAATCAACAAATGATTAGAACACCATCAAACAAATGATTTTCAAACAAACATGCCTACACATGGAGAATGGGGGTCGAAACTATATTCATTTAAACTATCCTACGGTAGGACACAACTGCCTCAATTGCCAACAAATTTATTCAAATTTAAACCTAACTCCACAGGTTCTCCTCGCAATCGGTGGCTGGGCGTTCGGTTCCACGCCGTTCAAGGAGCTCACGTCCAACGTGTTCCGCATGAACCAGTTCGTGTACGAAGCCATTGAGTTCCTTAGAGACTATCAGTTCAACGGTCTGGATATTGATTGGGAATATCCTAGGTAAGTTTTTTTCTTGTATTATTACTAGGTTTTTACAGTTTTCATAAATTATTGTATGTTTTATTTCTTCGCTCCGGTGACGAAGCTATATGCAGCGTTGAGTTCCGCAACACAATACGCTTTGCCTCCATAATTCGACAGGAACTGGGAAACGGATTGTTCTAACACAAGGCACCCTCTGCCTACATGCAAGATATAGAGTAAAGCTGAAAAAAAATATGTTGCCCTGTTATAATATAATTTACCTTCCTTATTTTAATGTAATAATTAAAAATGTATAACTTACATAGTAATATTTGTGGGGCGTGGGAATGTAAATGCGACAGGTTGTAAATTCGATTTCAACTCGAGGAATTGAAATATTTAATATTTCACTTTAAATATTTCACTTCCTCGATTTCAACCCGCTCTGTGGTAACGAAGCATAGCGCCGCGTTAAATTGCGAAAACACTGTGTTCCTACCCGGATAATGCGAAATATAGTAAAAAGCCGAAAATATATTATTTATTATCGTATTCAAACACGCTCTACAGAAATGAACATTATAATATTAAAAAAAAAACATATCTATAATGCTTGAAAGAATACAACCCACATATGAAAATCATGATATTTTTTTCACAGAAAGTGCCAACACGTTTTTTCCATTTTCTAAAGTCGTAGTAAAATTTCACTTTGCTTTGTGAGGTGTTGCCATTAAGCCACTATTACTGCCTATAAACATATTTTGCGTTTATTTCTTTAGGATTTGCCTTTTTTTCCTCTTTTTTCATGTGGTAGACTTTCTTTTGTGTGTTTTTTAAGATAAGAAGTTTTTTTTTTCTTTGAATGATGAGTTTAAATGGATCATTGTAAGCTTCAATAATAGAAAAATCATACAGCTTTTGTATTATAAACTGAGTTTTATTTCGACAAAGGTTTTTTTAACGCAGCAGGATAGGCAGAGGGAACGTAGTGTTACGACATTTCCTTCCCCATTTACCAAGAGAAATATGATTTATTTGACCACTACTACTTCTGCTTATTATATAATTATACAGAAAGACAAGACAGCAAGATTTTATTATGTAATTTAATTTTATTTGATCAAGAAATAAACGAGTGTGTTTAGCGGTATAAAATCAAAAATATAATTTGCTGGGAATGTAATAAAAATAAAAAAATAAATAACATAATTTATCTATATCTATGTAAGTGTTATTTCTTATTAATTTTGTCTCGTGTTTTATGTCTTCTTTATTTATTTATGTATTTTTATAAAAATCTATATAAAAAAAATAATTTGTATACAAACCTAACAATCTTAACAGGGGAGCAGACGATCGTGCTGCATTCGTGTCTCTTCTCAAAGAACTGCGTCTGGCCTTCGAAGGGGAAGCTAAGACCTCTGGACAGCCGCGCCTCCTGCTGTCCGCGGCCGTACCCGCGTCGTTCGAGGCCATCGCCGCGGGCTACGATGTACCTGAGATATCTAAATATTTGGTAAGTTATGAAGAAATTTGATTAACAGTACACTTATTTCAAATATATATATATATATATATATATATATATATATATATATATATATATATATATATATATATTATACTATTTCCATTTTCTCGTTTATGGCCCTAAGACAAAAGGCGGCGTTGAGTGCCGCCTCTCAACCCGAACGGGATGGAGTGTCTTAACACTAGGTTCTTTCTGCCTACATTGCTATCTACGGGATAAAGCGTGAAATTGATAACAATCTGCAATATTATCTATTATTAATTTCATTAAATTTGTCTACAGGATTACATTAACGTAATGACATATGATTTCCACGGCCAGTGGGAGAGGCAAGTCGGTCACAACAGTCCCCTCTTCCCCCTTGAAAGTGCTACCAGCTACCAAAAGAAATTGACTGTTGTAAGTTTTATTTATTAATATTATTTAATTTTGAGGCCAGTAATGGCACAAGCATACTACTGCAAACACGACAGGTTGTGAGTTTGATTCCCACTCGAAGAAATATTAAATGTTTTCATTTCCCCGCTCTGGTAGCGAGGTAAAGCGCGACGTCGATTTGCGCCACTCAATGCGCATTGCCTCCATAATTCGGTGGAAAGTGGGGAGTAGAAGCGTTTTAAAGAGAATGGAGTTTCTTAACATTAAGTTCCCAGGCCCTCTCTACCCTACTATACGTAGGGTACATCATAAAAAATTTCACCAAAAAAAACCTTTGCTCAAATAAAAATCCATTCAGTATATGTAATTTTTTTTATTAAAATGTAAAAAGGATGGATGTTTGTTCCACTCTCGCGCAAAAACTGCTGAACAGACTTCGATGAAACTTTCCAGTATTATAATTTATAGGTCAGAATAACACATAAACTACAATATTTATGTAAATATTTCATATATTTTATATAAAATATAACAATAGGTTTAAGCGAATGAACTTAATATAAGATACATTATATAAGCAATCTCTATAAGAATCGATATTTGTAAAAGTATGCGGTCGAAAGTAACAAGTAAAAACAACTTAACATTTAATAGAAGAGTGAACTTTTTATCAGTTCTCTTGAAACTCTTCAGTCCACATACTTTAGGGGAAACTTTATTACAAAGCTTACTTTACATTTTTAATATTCTCTTTATTTTTTATTATTTGTGTTTTTCCGTGAAATATTTTTAAAAATAGAATTCGTTATTGTAGTATCGTTGTGAAGTGTTAAACTGTTACGGTATTTCGGAGTTCTGATCTGTATTGAGTGAATTCGAAAAATATATCATTCCAATTGTCTTATCAAAGTACGGTGTTAAGCTATGTGATTTATTTAGCATTTTTTTTATTTCAATTGATATTTTTTTTATTAACATACGGTGCTGCGTTCTAATCCTTATTTAGTGATTAAATAAGTGCTCCTAAAAAACGTTACGTTATTTAATAAATGTATCTTTTTTAAAAATAATAATAATTAAATTTTATTATTTTTTCTTTTTTATTAATTAACGTTTATTTGTCATATCATATAGGATAGGAATCTGTAACCAACACGTCGAAAAGTCAGTAAGAATGATTTGCCACTACATACAAAAAGAAATTTATAAAATAATGAAAAATAGGAATATTTAATACTATCAGTACTTCATTCAACATTTCCTAAAGAAACTTTAATTTTTTTTACGATCCTACTTCACAGTCGTTATAAAAAGTTTCCACTACCATTACGTGAGTTATCGCTTACATTGTATAGAACTTTGGAAACTTTGGTGCGAAAAGCTTAACGTTTTGAAAGTTGTGTGTTTTTATAGTATCTATATCTACTATGGTGTCGATTTAAAGTTTTTATCGGCTATTCATTTTAATAAATTATTTCTTTGGTATATAGGTATATAAATAAAAAAAATCATGTCACGTCAATCATTAAGGTGTTATTGGTAACTTACTAAAAAATCCTGTAAAATCCTTCAAAAATATATTTTTAAAATTTTTACGTACTGGACTCGAACCTGTGTGCCTATTGGATCTATCGAGCTACGAAGCCGTACTTCTTATGTCGGAATTGAAGACCACTCTTTGAAAGACATTTATGAAATCAAATAATCCATAAGTGTATCACGTTAGTGAACAGTACCGTTTTATTTTACCACTTTTTAGAATAATTGACTATGCTTGATAAGATATAAAATAGATTTATATTATCTTTCCAGGACTACTCAGCTCGTGAATGGGTGAGACAAGGCGCGCCCAAAGAGAAGCTGATGATCGGTATGCCGACGTACGGCAGATCGTTCACGTTGATCAATGAAACTCAATTCGATATTGGGGCTCCAGCATCTGGTGGTGGTGAGTGTTAACTTCACACTGTATCCCGCATATAGCATTACACTGCTTTCGGCACAGAAAACCTAGTATTAAGATACTTCGGTTCTTACGCAATGCCCATTATTCGAGATATTGGGTGTTGAGTGGTGATACTCAACGCCGCGCATTGTCTTGTTGCCTAAGCTAGGAAAATGAAAAATGATTCCATGATCTATCCCTCGAGTGGAAATCGAACCCACAATCGCATTTACAACCGGACGTTGACCCCCGAGTGGGACCTAGATAAATATAACAAATACTAGTACAAATGTTCAAGAAAGTTTTCTAAAATAATTATATACATATATATAACAAAACTAAAACTTCTTTAACAGGCATACAGATATATTACAGAACCAACAAAGTTGATGTCCAAATATACTATATTGCTTTTCCACTCAACGACTAACTTTAAGCCTAAACTAACCAGTAGTTAAAATAACTGGAAAATTTAACTTTAGTTAGTTAAAGTTCTAAATACGAATATACTGTCAGTTAAAAGTTTACCGTTGTATTAAGAGGAATGTGTGTTTGTTGTTATCCAACACTCATGAATAACACCTAAATAAAATATACGTTAAAAGTATAATTTAGAAGGTTTATTTTTTTCACTTATATTTAAATATAAAGTTATTACCGAGTTTTTTGGTACTAAGACAAACCAGCGAGAATTTAGCGGAATATGGAGAACAGAGCGGAATATGTAGGAAAGAGATCTTTAGCGGGTACAGAACGAGACTAAAAAATATCCTCATAACTATTATAGACTAGTGGCAAAACTAAACACCGCGGTATGTCTTAACAAAATAGGCCAATGAAAATAATTTCACAACTTCGAGTTGCTATCGAACCCACAACCATCAAATCCATCTCTATGTTAATTCTACTATTTCAAATAAACAAAATTGCATGTAAACACAAACAATGAAGTGATTTCAAATATTTTTCTGAAATTAAATAATACAAAATATGTAAGAGAATGGCAGTTTTAAAATAAAAATTGAAACAGACGAAAATTTGATATAGAATATTTCAATAGAATTTTAGGCTTCAGTATTTCGGCGACGGTTATTTGAATAGTTCATACATTCACACTATATGAATGTATGTATGTATTTCACATTCACTTCAAACATATGGCACCTACAGTAAAAATAAAGAGTTATGTTCGTTCGTTCGCCAAAAAATATGTTTCAACTTTTGTGCTGTGGAAGTAGTTTAGACTTTATATTTTACGAAGAGTTAAAATAATATAATTTAGGCAAAAAAAGTTATTATCTTATGCGGCGTTGAGGTCCGTCATTCAATGCGTCTTCTTTCTTTTTCAAAATAGGACGGTGCAGGCATTTATAGTTTTTTTTAATTTCCTTGCTATAGTAAGACAAATCACGGAGTTGAGTTTCACCAGTACTGGCTTTAAACGCATTGTCTTGTAATTTGTCATATAGTGTACAATGATTAAGTTCCGCCAATCAACACACAGTGACTTAAAAAGTTGGTAGAAAGTGGGGAACTGAGTGAGTGCCTTAATACTAGGTTCCCACGTTCCCTCTGCCTATCCTGCTGCTTAATCTGAAGCTAAATTAAAAGTTCCTGCAAAGATCGCAGGTTCACATCCGAATGAGCCAAAAATGCAGTCTATCATAAAATTTTACTCACCATTTCCATTTCCGTTTTCCAGGTCAATCAGGACGTTACACAAATGAAGCTGGCTTCATGTCCTACTATGAAATATGCGATTTCCTTCGTGAAGACAACACCACTCTTGTATGGGACAATGAACAAATGGTGCCTTTCGCGTATAGAGACGACCAGTGGGTCGGATTTGATGATGAACGCTCTCTGAAAACTAAGGTATGTATAATATTGTGAATTTGTTTCAGTTAACATTTGTTTTTATTATATTATTTTGAATTTTCGTGTCTTAAGACACTTACTCACATAGAGTATGATTTACTATATATTTATGTGAAAATCTTAAGTAGAGATAGTGTATTGTAGCAACAAAAATTAATAACGAAAAATTATAACAAATTCCGCTACGTTGAAATGTCATACGTTTCCTAAAAAGCAGAAATAAATTTTACATTTATTATAAAATTCAAATTAATTTTAATTTCAGATGACTTGGCTCAAAGAAGAAGGTTTCGGTGGTATCATGGTCTGGTCTGTAGATATGGATGACTTCAGGGGTTCCTGTGGCTCCGGAAAGTTCCCTCTGTTATCTGCTATGAAACAAGAATTGGGTGACTATAGAGTTAGACTGGAATACGATGGCCCTTACGAGTCTAATGTGCCAAATGGACAGTATACTACTAAAAATCGTGAGTATTTTGTTTTTTTTTTGGGGTGTCTTTATAGAGAAACATATAGATGCAAAAATGTATGAAAATTGAAAAAAAGCAATGGCTGTGTGATAACTTATTGTTTGGTTATCTCTGCCTATTTTGCTCGATGGATGGCAGCTTCGATTAACATCATCTGCAGAGAGGATTATATCACGTTACAGCCCTGGTAATACAAACTGCAGCGTTTAGTTCCCCACTTACTCTTACTTAAAGATTGTAAACGCATTGTGGGTTCGATTCCCACTCAAGATGCAGCTTCTCGTGCCCCTTACTGGGCTCCCTCTGCCTACTCTGCTACGGGATGCTGCTGGGAGATACAGCGCGACAATAACAAGAAAATTGCATATGTACATAGTATGTATAATACGTACATGTACATAATATATACAAACATAATACATGTATACTATTCCCACAATTTTGAACCAAGCAATTGCAATGCAAATATTTCAATTTAACTTTAGCAATTCAAAACAGAATCTGTCACTATCGAAACTAGCAATCTACGACTAAAACACGTATCTATACACGACTAATACCAATACACGGTGCACACACTAGCTAAAGCCCAAACACTATAGATATAGCCCATATACTATGGCCATAGTCTAACAAGCAGTCTAGTAATTTAGGCACGAAATACAAGCACTAAAATTCAAAATTCAATCGTCAAAGCCCACGAATACCCGTTATTAGGCATCAGCGTTCAATTTGTGGAACAATTCCAAATATGCCGACATAAGGTATTTTGAACAGCATGTTGATGCTGATTTTATATATTTTTCAATTTGTTTTTTAGGTTGGTTTAAAATTTATATCCGGATAATTGATTTTTTATGAAAAATTTTATATAAGAATCTATATACAATATAGATTCTTATGGAGAATTTCTTATTTAGAATCTATATAGAATATAGGTTCTTATATATTTTTGTCGGTATGGTTTCCGAGATAAAGACACAATACTACTCGAAACTATAAACGTTAAGTGCAGTAAGACCTACGTTCAGTATAACTAACTGCTCTGTTTATGTTCGATATCATATATGACATTTTCGATTTTTATTACAAAAATATCTATTAAGCCAAAATACATCGATTAATATGAAATATACATTTTAAATAGAATAAATATATTTTTTTATAGTTTGTAATTGATGCCTAAAAGCCTACCTACACTTTCTATAGCATTATCACAATCCTTTTCCACTATTACCTATTTAAAACCATTACACGTTGAGAACAACATAAATAGACATTTTTTTTTAATCAAACCAAAATTGTACTTACAATTATATTACCAAATAAAATTAAACCACATTTTTTTCATAAAAAAAATACTAAAATTCCAGCTAACGAAGTGACATGCGAGGAGGAAGACGGCCACATATCCTACCATCCTGACAAAGCGGACTGCACCATGTATTACATGTGTGAAGGTGAAAGGAAACACCACATGCCATGCCCACAGAACTTAGTGTTCAATCCCAATGAGAATGTATGCGATTGGCCCGAGAACGTCGAGAGTTGTGCCCACCACACCCAAGCGCCTGCTAGAAGATAGGCGTAAATTGTAATGTTTGTAATAATATTATATTTTTATTTTGTAATGTATTACAGGTGTTAGAATGTAGAGCCATTTCGATTTTTAAAAATATGATCTGTTAGTTTTTGTGTCATTTGATACATTTTGATGTCAGTCTTGAATTTGTTTTTGGGTTTTTTTTTCGGTTATATATTGAAATTGTTGAATTTATTATCGTAACCAAGTAACACCACAAATTTTGTTTGTCTATTCAAAAATTATTTGACTTTAAACACTGTTACATGTTGTATACAATTTATTAAATAATATTAATCGGAATTATATATTATTTCATACTAACGTCAGCCAGTAAAAATGTAAAATAGATCAAAAATTTTGTGACATCACAGTTTGTCAATAATTGAATAATTTTGCTTTATACTGATTATAATTAAATTTCTGTATATCTGAGTAAAAAAGGCCAACTTAGCTACAAATACAGTTAGCCACTTTCAAAATATTATATGTAACAGTACTACATAATATTTGATTCTAATACACCTGTAGTCTAAATCAAACCCGTAATATTTATTGGTCTGTTCGATCAAATCAAAGGGTTCGTGTGATATAATGTAAATCTCTCTTTATTCTCTTTTATTGTAGTTATTTAGATATTTTATTAGACCGTTGTGAGTAAGTTGATGAATCAAAAGTTTTAATATGTTGTTATAAACTATACAATATTTGATATCCATTATTTTAAATAAATAAATCAACGATATATTTTTACTTTAGGTTGATTTGGTTTCCACCATTTTGAATCAACTTATATGGCACATAAAAAGTAACTTAATTGTTAGCTTTCAATAATATTGTCAACTTATTCACACATACATACATATAGATAGTTAGACAACTGTAAATTAGAATTTATAATTTATTTTCTATAAAAAATTCTATATATACATAATAAATATGTTGAATAATACATTGACACTTTTATGATACTGCCATTTTTATATTTTTTTTATAAAAAAAAAAACAATATTAGATGTAGTTTTGTCTAATTAACATTATAGGCAGTTAGTTCTCCCAAAGGCACACAATGCAATGGTGCTTTTCAAATTAATATCAAGAAATATCATTTTGAAAAATAACATTGATATTTACAACAAACAAAAACATTTTTTTTTATTATAGTTCAAAAATGATCAAAATAGTTTTTGTGTGACAATTCCTTAAATTTTCATAGTTTTCATTAATTCAATTCATTTGAAATTATTAGAATGAACGTTAAACTAATAATTTAATCAAATTTCAATAATTTATTCAACTTTAACTACGAAAAAAAGGCAATTTATGAGTTTTTTTGCAAAGCGGATAAAATTTTAAAAACTTTTACGTCGCAGATTGTTAATAGCATTCTAATTCACATTATTAAAACCTTATGGATTTTAATAATGTGAATTAGAAAAAATGCATTTTTAAAACATATTAAGTTGTAATTAAAAGTTTTATGTTTTCAAAACTTTTAATTACAACAATGAATGAGTATAATAAAAATTATTTGAATATTTTTATCGCCATATTGTGTGCCTTTGTGATTGTATTTATTAGACATAATTTTAGTATCAAGCTTTTTCAACAAATACTCAATCAGCGACTCCACTGCCCACAGTAGTCTCACTGTCCGCACTGTTGGACAGTTACAAAATTAACACAATATTAAAATATAAATATTGTTATAAGTAGAAAATTAGATGTAAGATTTTGTAAATATTGTATCTAGATACAAAAAGATGTAATGTAAGAGTATTATTAAAAAAAAAGTGTAAAATTATTGTTTTTTTTTATTTTCCGCTACTAATTTTAATAATATTTTAATATCTCTGGCATGTAACATTCTACAACATTCTTGTTGTTAATAAAGGCTGTAGATCTGGTAAGGGAAAGAGGCGCAGGTTCAAATCCTATTACTAAAAAGGTAGACGTTTATAATGACAAACAGGCAAAATATGAAACTATTACGACCTACCTAACATAACCCGATGGTTAAGCAAGAGTAATAAAAATAGTACACTCCCCTTAGTGTGGAATCAATCCATAACAATCGACTTTGTATACGCTGTATCCGGCACATAGCAGGATAGCCATAGGGAACCTGGGAACCTAGCGGTAAGAAACTTTGTTCCCTTCATGATATTTCTTAGTTCATTCAAGATTGCGTGTTTTGCACGTTAACTAGAATGAGGAAACCAGAACGAATAGAAATGGAATCCACAACATGTTGGAATTACAGCCGCACGTGCGTACTCCCTGCGCCATGACTGGTATACCTAATATTCCTTAAAAGTTAATATAAAAGAAAATCAATCTAAGAAAACAAAACCATTTTCTTACCTGTTCTTCATTTAGAACTCGGGTTAAAGAAAAAAATCTGTACATTTGTAAAGATTCTGGAATGATTGTGCAATTTGTTTCGGAGACTTCTTTGAATTACTGTTTTCAATATTGTTTGTTAAATAAAATAAACAAATAAATGAGCTTCACGTTGTATCCGCACACAGCAGAGTAGACAGAGGGAACCTAGTTTTAAGATACTCCGTTCCCCACTTTCTATCGAATTCTGGAAGCATTGCGTGTTGAGTGGCAGAACTCAACGCCGCGCTTAACCTCGACACCAGAGCGAAGAAATGGAAAATATAAATTTCAGTAAATATTTCATCTTCTCTAAATGGTTATCGGAAGAAGTGATTTTATTTCAACTATTTTAGTTTTTCAGTATTAGTAAAGTAAAACAGGGTGTAGATTTCCCACACAAAAATCAACATTTCAAAGTAAAAAAAAAATGAACAAGAGACTGCTTTAACAATAGATTATTTACCGATCTTCTCTCCTTTATATGGGAGAAATTTGTCACTAAAAAAACAAATTAAATCCTACATAAGGAAACAAAAACATTTTGTCACCAATATTCCATTCAAAATGTCTGTAATAGAAAAGAGCATATCCATTTGTAAAGCTGTTCCAAAGTTTCGTCGTTTCGCGGTTGCGAACAAACTTGTATATTCTGAATATACAAAATAAGACCGCGATCGCGGCGCATATCCGCCAAGTGATTGTGCAATTTCTTCCCGGGACTTCCCCGAAGTAAACTTTTTGATGATGGATTTGTTATACAGTATTGTTTTTTTTTATGTTTAGGATATAAAGAGATATATACTAGCTCGCATATATTGGGGTTAGCAGAGGGAACAGGAGGGGAATTCCTCAAGACTTAGGCGCAATTAATTAAGAACAGAAGTGTTAGGTTAGGTTCCATGTGCCTACCCCGTTGTGTACCCGGATATAGCGTGAAGCTAAAACAGATCTTTATTAATCGTAAAGATATCAAATTTATATTATTTTATTCAATTCATTTTACAGATATCCTACATAATAAGTATTAGGCAGACAACATTTGGCGCTTTGTTCTTTCTGACTACCACGATAGGGATAATATGTAAGCTAACGAAGAATAGAACTATAAACACAATTTGTTTAATTATACCTGGGATTTTTTTAGCTTAACGCTGTATCCTGCACATAGCAGATGCATTATCCCAGTGTCAACACACTCCATTCCCATTAACTTCCACTTCCGTTTCCCACTTTCCACCGAATTCCTGATAAATTAAAATAGTTCTAAAACATAAAAAAACATACCCAAGAAAGGGTTTCGAATCCACATTTTTCTTTCTAAATTTTGAAATCAAAATTAAGTTCAGACAGACAGAAGATTCCTTTTTGTTTTGTCCCGAGAGAAAAATATTAGCTTCCGCATACTCTTGTAATAAGACGATGCGCGGCGTTGAGTTTCAGCCTCTCAATACGCAAGGAAATAGGGCGGATTTTTTTTTTATTTTTGTTATATTTTTTAGTACTTTGGTATATTATGTCCTTATTGGACATAAAAGCGATGAACTTTAATGAGTATTATGATGTTGGATCCATCGTGGCCCGGTGGCACAAGAGAGTGACTTTAAACGCTAAGTTTGTGGGTTCGATTTCCACTCAGGGTATGAAATATTGTTTTATAAAGCTTCTCGATGACGATGAACTTCTCTAGTCAACACGCAATGCCCTGAGTATTATATAAAAAAAATATTTTCAATATACTCCAGCATATTGCTACCGACTACGACGATGGCCGAAACTTAAACCATATAGTAGGCGGAAAATGGGGAACGGAGTGTCTTAACATTAGGTTCCCTCTGCCTACTCTGCTGTGTGCGGGATACAGCGGGAAGCAAATTTTTATTTAATTTTATATAGTAGCTTATACCTTCCACTCAGCAGTGTAGGCAGAAGAACACTAGACTAGTGTCAAAATCCATAAAAAAAATCCAAAAAAAATTTGAAACATTGCATATTGAGCGACGGAACTTAACTCTGCGTTTGGTCTATTCACATTTATGTCTCTCATAATTCAATTTTTAATGCAGACTAAAAGGAAACTACCCTATAAACAGATCTAGAATACTCCAACTCATGTATTTAAAGAAAAAATTTCTATGAACAGGTTTTCTTACGACCTTTGGTCTGATCTCGGCTAACTAGCCAAACATTTTCTTTAGCTAACACACAATTTAATGCAACCTGAATAAGTCTATTCAATCCGAAATATTTTTCACCACAAATATTTTAGTATTTCCAAGTGCAACGTACACTAGCTTCTATTTTCAGTACGATAAGATTCTAAATGTCTTGGCATTTTTGTTGTATAATATAAAGGCACAAAATCCCAGGCTGATTCCATTAGGAGTATTGTTTAGTTGAGGATTGTTTGCTATCGCTGTATTCGTACCGGTGTTTGTATATACTAGTAATTATGAGGATTTCTGATACGCGAGGCTTTGTGATCAATGTATAATACTATCGTGGATTCGAATCCCATTATATGGACGCTGTTGTGGTACAGCTGAGTGTGTGTGATGGTTGGGTGTTTATATAGTTTTTACCGCACCACGATGATAGTTGAGGCCAGTCGTGGCGCAGTGGTGTGTGTGTGTGGGTGGCGCAAGTGTGACTGTAAAACCAACTGGTTGTGGGTTCGATCGACACTCGAGGAGATGAAATATTTACTTAAATTTATATTTCCATTTCTTCGCTCTGGTGTCGAGGCTAAGCGCGGCGATAAGTTCTGCCACTCAACACGCAATGCCTCCAAAATTCGGCAGAAAGTGGGGAACGGAGTGTGTGGGAACTTAAGAAGTTATTTAAAAAGTTTCCTCATAGAGATGCTAATAATATGAAATAACAACAACAGCGAACGCAAAACAATTTCATCGTAGCTTAATGAAAACAAGTGGTCTAGTGGTCAGACCACCATTTCCAATAGCCGTAGTTTCAAACCTCGCTACGATCCAAATTTTATAAGTTTCCAAAAAAAGGTTTTACAGTGGAGACATTTCGTCCACACACACCGCTCATATTTTGAAACTGCTAGAACTCAACGCCGCATTTTGCTTTGTTACCAAATCGAAAAAATTATGAATTAATTCCATCTAAGGGGAATCGAACTCTGAACCGTCATGCTTACAGTCAGACGCTGCGTCACGATGCCCTCTCATATATTATAATAGAAATATCTTAAACAATATCATGCTAAAGAATAAGCATTGAATATCACACTGTACTGAAGTACTTACGACTCCTCGTCATATTACCCAAAATTTACAAACAAAATTGTGCTCTATTTTATTAAAAATAAGATCGAATTCACTTAATTACAAATCACAATGCTTCTCAAATTCATATAATGGTATAAGGAGATGAGTTTTGCAAAGAATCGTATATACGCATCCTATTTCTATCTCATTTTCTTATTGTTTTTTTAAATGTTTTATGTAAAATAGTTTTTATTTTTTATAAAAACTTTTCACAGTATAAAAATAACCAAATAGAGGCAAAATAAATGTAAAATTTATTAAAAAATAATTTTTCACTCATGAACATGTGCTTGTAACTAAATTAGTGTAGTTCCTTCTGTCCTCCAGTTTTATATCTAATTCAATTCGAATATCGAATTGAAGTTATTTTGCGTATACATTTGTAACAAGGTAGACAGATAGACAGAGGGAACCTAGTCTTGAAATATCCCCAAGTATCACCTATTTACGAGACATTGATAGTAGAGTTGCGAAGCTCAACGCAACTCAAATGAAAATACTTCAACGAAACTGATGATATAAAGCCACCTTCCTTAACCTAAATATTTGCTGTCACAGTCCTATACATATATGTATGTATGACACATGCAATAAATAATTTCGATGAATCTTCTCGTAGAGTGTACACGAGTCCTATGTCAACAGTATTAGATAATCTTTTATTCGTTATCCTTTATTGGAGACTAGTGGTCGTCCGTAACGTTTATTTGCGTGAACTTAACGATCCAAGAAAGAGAAAATTCTATTTTTTCCCGTTTCCGTAGTTTTTTTTTACGGAATCTCTTCTTATTGCTTTCCTATACTCTCTAAACAATCTGTATACTAAGTTTTAGCGTTGATGTGGATGTTTTTACGGTATACTCAACTTTTTTTTTGACTGTGTGTATGTACTCGTATGTACTAATTCCTAACTTAATAATCGAAGATATTTATATTATTTTAGGTTCACATTGTACCCCGCAAAGCAGGGTAGGAAGAGGGACCCTGGGGACCTGTTAAAAAACCCCGTTCCCATTATGACACGTTCGTTCTCTATTTTCCGCCGAATTCTGTTTTGTTCATTGTATGTTGAGTTGGGGAACCCAACGCTTCTTCGAGTGAGTATCAAACCCATAACTTATTGCGTTTACAGATGGACGCTTGTGCTCTTGCGGTACGATTGAAAATATATCTATCTATATAATAAAGATATCATACAACTGTTGTAATAGGATATGTTTATGATATTACTATAATGAGACGTATAAAAAGAAAACTAACAATATCAATACAGTTACACTTTTTATTAGAGTTCCTATAGAAAACATATAAAATTAGTTAGTATGTAATGGTTTATAAAAAAAAAGTTATTATTAAAAAGCTAATATATTCAATTTGTGAATGCACACCAAGAAATGTAAGAAAAGACAGTTACCATTTTTTTTTAGTTTTACGCTATATCCCGTATATCAGTCATGCAAATTACATTAGGGTAGACCGAGAGACCTATTGTAAAGACGCTCTGAAACGTTGCGTGCATAGTGATGAGACTCAAATTATTTTTTTAAGCTTCAACCTGTTTCCCCTACATAGTGGTGTAGGCAAGGGAAACTTGGGAACCTAATGTTAAAACACTCTGTTCTCATTAAAATACTTCCGTTCACCAATATACGCTGAATTCTGGAGCTCACCGCCGCAAACTTAGCTTCATCTTTTATCTTAATATAGTGAGGACATAAAAATACTTCATTAACCGAAATGGAAATCGAACTCATAACCATCTAAATGTGCTTAGACCCAGAAATTTTTCCACTGAGCTTCCATGGCCTATTCTGACGATATACTTAATCATCTATCATCATTTCTCACAAATCTTCCCAGAGATTGTGTACCAAGTCCTGTGTCAACAGTATAAGATATCTTTTATTCGGTAGCCTCTAATGGATATTGCCGCTATCTTGTCTTAATATGCGTTAAATGACATAACTATAGTATTACGTAGTCAATTCTGCCTTCTTAAGTGGCAGTATCTGTTTAAAACGACGATTTTGGGTTTTATTTTCTGTTCGGGAGAATGAGTTGTTTTCGTTTGAGTAGGGGCTCCTATCCCAACACGCAGCGTTAGGTGCCGCTACTCATTTCGTAATGTCTCGAAAGATGATGATGATACATGACGTTAATCACTTGCAACCCGTCATGTGTAATACACGGCTACTGAATTTGGATGTATGTGGATTTTTATATATATAAATGGGTTACAAATGGTATAAAATATTCAATTTCAAATATAATATAACTGTGATTTACATCAAAATCAGCACACAGCATTAAAGGCAGAAAAAACTTAGTGTTAAGACACTCCGTTGCCCATTTTCGTTGGGTGGCGGAACTAAACGGCTTTGTGTCTTGGTGTCAGAGAAGAACTAAAACTATTAATAAATTATCCTGCCTAATCCTAATACCTTCACAATCTTGTACCCCAGCGTCACGACGGCCTGTATAATATTTTTGTGATTTAATATTTTTAAACTGAGGCCAATGGTGGCGCAGGGGCACACAGTGTGACTGTAAACACGACTGGTTGTGGATTCGATCCCCACTCGAAGCATGCAAATATTTATTTAAATTTATATTTCTATTTCTTCACTCTGGTGTCGAGGCAAAGAGCGTCGTTGAGTTCCGCCACTCAATACGCAATGCCTCCCGACAATAGCGAAAAGTGTTGAACGGAGTGTCTTAACACTAGGTTTCCTCGGCCTACCCTGCTGTGTGCGGGATACAGCGTGAAGCTCATTTATTTTTATTTTAATATTTAACAAAAAGACGAAAAAGCATTAGAGAAATACAGGATTCCAGAACATGTGCCATAATTTGTGTAAAGTATAAATATATTATTAGGTAAGTACTTATTGTATTATAACGTCTGACAGTATACAATGAAATACAACTTTACTATGAGTTACTTGTTTTTTGTTTCTTCTTGTCGTTTTTTGTTAAGGGAAAAGTTTGTAAATATTTTACACTGCTGTCGGGAAACTTGAGTTTAACTTATTGAAGCTACCTCTTATTGAAACCTATAGACTTCACTTAAAAAATATATATATTTTTCTTATTTGGTTCTAGAAGTCTTAATTACGTCACGGTATTTTTTCGTTGCCTATTATAATAAACAGTTTTTAATTTTTAATGAAACTATAAGATTCAGACCATCGTGACGCAAACGCAATGGCTGCGGGTTTGATTTCCACTCGGGGGATTAAATATTTAATATTTTCATTTTCTCAGTCTGGTAACTCAAACTCAAGAATACTTCGGTGGAAAGTCAAGAACGGATGTGTTTTTACTCCGTATTTTCAGGTTACCTCTGCCTACCTTGTTATGTGAAAGAAATAGCTAGAAGCTTAAAAAAATTAAGACAGAGTTATGTTACGCTAGTTCAACGGAATGTCTCGAATTCGGACGGAGAGCTGGGAAACTATCTTGAAACTATAAAAAAATAAATCAATCAGCTTCACCATGTATCCCGCACACAGCAGGGTAGGCAGAGGGAACCTAGTGTTAAGACACTCCCACTTTCTGCCGAATTCTGGAGGCATTGCGTGTTGAGTGGCAGAACTCAACGCCGCCCTTAACCTCGACACCAGAGCGAAGAAATATAAATTGAAGTAAATATTTCATCTCCTCGAGTGGGGATCGAATCCACAACCAGTCGGTTTTACAGTCACACCTCGTGCCGCTGCGCCACGACTGGCCTCACTTGAAACTATACCTTACCAATTCAGGAAGAAAGCAGAAGTTGCAGTCGTAACGGAAACGTTTTGTAATTTAAAATGTTATCAACGGTAGATCGAACTCTTATATTTCTTTCTCTCTCTTTGACTGATTTGTGTAATGGTACGTTAATTTAAAAAGTTTGTTCATTTCTGAAGATTTCTTATACTGGGAAGTGTTTCTATAACTTGTATGCAAGTAATTTAAGAAAACCAACAAAATTGAAGATAATAAAATTAATTCTATTGTCTAGGTGTATTTCGGAATCGAATTGACTACAAAAACACAATAGACTTATTAAGCATATGCAATATATATATATATATATATATATATATACACGCGCGAAATTATATTACATATAATTTCGCGCGGGTTCCATTCCCGCGCGAAGAAATGAAATATTTAATATTTTCGTATTTTCATTTCCTCGGTATGGTAACGAGGCAAAGCGGGGCGTTGAGTTCCATCACTCCACTCAACACACAATGCCTTCAGAATTCGACGGAAATTTGGGTACGGAAATGTTGTAATCGAGACGAATGGCAATTAACACTAGGTTCCCAGTTTCCCAGGGCCTACGCTGCTGTGTGCATTTAATAACGTGAAGGTAAAAAAACAACAAATAATATATATTTACTACTTTTTAACTTCAACCAATACATAACTGTTCACAGAAAGTAAAATCAATTAATAATACAAAATTATAGGAAAAACTCAATAAGTGATTGATTAAATCGAATAAAAACTGCTTCCTAATATTTGTTTTTGCTTCACGCAGTATCCCGCACATAGCAGGACAGGCTGCTTAATATGCTGTAAATAAATAATGCTAAACGGTGAGTGTTCACTGTTCGTGCGTGATACGCTCCAATAAGTACAAATTAAACTATTTATAAGTTACTTATTTACTCGTGGCCAGCCGTGGCGCAGTGGCACGAAGTGTGACTTTACAGTTGGTTGTGGGTTCGATCCTCACTCGAGGAGATGAAATATTTACTTAAATTTATATTCCATTTCTTCGCTCTGGTCTCGAGGCTAAGCGCGGCGTTGAGTTCTGCCACTCAACACGCAATGCCTCCAGAATTCGGCAGAAAGTGAGGAATGGAGGGTCTTAACACTAGGTTCCCTCTGCCTACCCTGCTATGTGCGGGATACAGCGTGAAGCTGATTTTGATTTACTTATTTACGATTTTACTCTAATTTTCTTGTAATATATTGTTTTATTGAAATATAAACACCACTCTGGCCGTGGAACACGACAGGTTGTGGGTTTGATTCACAATCAAGAGAATGAAATATTTAAAATTTCATTTACACGCGCTCGTAACGAGATAAAGCACGGCGTTTGGTACCGCCAATGCAAAAAGTGGTGTAGGTAGGTTCAATGTCAAACAAACAACTCTCCCTACAGAGATGCTAACAATAAAAATAATTTGTAACATATGTATAAGAATTTCGATGTAGCTTGATGAGAGCGTATGGCTTAGTTGGTCAGAGCGGTTGGACGGTGTCCAAGAGACGCGGGTTCAAATCCCGCTAGATACAAAAATTTTGCCGTAAATGAGCATCTCTTTGCTAATTTTTTGTTAATTTTCTTAGAGCTTTTCATGTTTGTTTCATTTATACTATCTTAAAATTTATGCATATTATCTATATCTTAAGTTATACTGGGCGGCTAAACAAACGGTGACCCTATCATTAGAAACATCTCTTACAAGTGAAGAATATATTATAAAAAAGGCAAAAAGGCTTATTCAAATAAAAATGGCTCATCCACTAGATAACATTTTTTATGATAATATTTTGTACCCGATATCCCTTAAATAAATTTAGCCGTTGCTAAAATGCCGTTTTTTACCAGTACCACAATGTTTTGTCGTTCCATTATTTAAAATGCCTGGATTTGACATATTTCTGCCCAACGGCGTTTCCCAAGAGGGTCATCAGCTTTGAAAGACAGACAAAACCTCAATAACCTCTTAATCAAATTATTAAATATAAATATATAATTTAATAAATCATTAAATACATTGAGCAATTAACGAACAAAATGTAATATAATGCTTATGGGTTCGATACCGATTAGAAAGAATGACTAACTATGAGCTATTTTTTTTTTACTTACGCTTGTTCTCCGCATAGCAGGGGAAGCAAAGTGAACCTACAACACCGATACTCTATGCCCAATTTTTAGAAGATTTTCTAAGACATTGAATGTCGAGCGGAGTAGCTCATCACCTCGTTTTCTCTGTTCGCTATCAAAGCACTCATATGAATGAAGATAAACCCCATCGCTTTAACAGACAGACTCTGACCATAATGAACTCAAATTAAGCATTTCAGATTGGAATCCGCTACTAACACGCAATGTATCCAGAAATAGCAATTTTATTTAATAAAATACTTTAAAATTATATAACTTTTTTATTTATGTAACAAAAGGATCCGATCCGATTCTGAGATTAGAATGAATACGGCATAAAAACGGCGCGTTTTGACTCGACACCAAAGCAAAAAAATGAAAATATTTAATAATTAATTTCCTCGAGTGGGTATCGAACCCACAACCTGTCGTGTTTACCGTCATACGCTTATGCCCCTGCGCCACGATTGGCCTCAAGCAATTAAAATTTAAACATGGCTAGTTCTAAAGTCAACCCAGATTTCTTAGACTATTTCCATAAGATTTGTTAAAACAATATAACATTTTACTTAGCTATTAAAATATTTCATTACTTACCCCAAAAATACATCATAACAATCAAGAAGTCTGTTTGTTCGAGAATGCTTTATAGAATTTCACTGAATATTTTCATTAGAAACATTATTAACAAACTTCCCTCGTTTCTTTGAGCATCTAATGAAAGACATCAATTTTTATTTGCAAAAGTAGTATGGAGTTATTTTATTAAATTAATTTAAAAGTAGAAAAATATAGAGACTTTTTTTGGCTTATTATTTATAATTTGATTACTGTTTTTTTAACTTTTGAGGCGAGTCGTGGCGCAGGGGAACAAAGTGTAACTGTAAAACCGACTATTTGTGGATACGATCCCCACTCGAGGAAATAAAATATTTATTTACATTTATAATTTCATTTCTACGCTCTGGTGTCGAGGCAAAGCGCGGCGTTGAGTTCCACCACTCAACACGCCTCCAGAACTCGGCGAAAATTGGAAAACGGAATGTCTTAATACTAGGTTCGCTCTGCCTGCCTACCTTGCTGTGTGCGGGATACAGCGTGAAGCTGGTATTTTAATTTAATAACTATTTGTTTATTCTGGCGCTACGCCTCGTGGTCAAATCGAAATACCTATAAGACATACTAAATGCCCGAGGTAACCTGATCCGACCGCAAGTGCAGTAAGTTACTCGAAATGATTAAATTGTATTTAATATAATAATACAGTCTTAAGCCATACTCGGCAAATGAATGAACTATCCAACATAAAAGGAGTTATTCAATTTGAACCAGTATTTCTAAAGAATAGAGCCTTAAACCAAAAAAAACACTACAACTTTATAATATTAATTAAATATTCAGCCAGTCATGGCGCAAAGACAAGAGATACTTTAATCACGACAGAATGTGGGTTCGATTCTCATTCGAAGAAATAAAATATCTAATATTTCTATTTCTTCACTTTGGTAATGAGTCCCGCCACTCAAAACGCTACGCCTCCAGATTTCAGCAGAAAGTGGAATCGGATTGTTTTAAGTCGCTAGGTTTCCAGGTTCCCTCTGCCTGTCCTGCTATGTCTGAGATACAGCGTGAAGTTAAAACTATAAACAATATAGCCTCTCGAATTTTGCGTAAAGTAAGGAACAGAAATGTCATAATGGAAACGCAGTGTCTTAACAGTAGAGCTATTTGTGGGATATAGAGTGAAGCTTAAAAAATATTAATTTATAGTAAAAATATGGAAGCGTCTGTGCTCTTTTTACGGGAGCATTATATAGGGTAAAATATTTTAAGCCCATATCTACAAATACTCTAAATACACCGCCAATACGTACGTCGTCAATTTCGTGAATAAAGCGTGTGCGATGCTATCGCTTTCATAGGTTAGTTATAGTTAGTATCTGTGTGTCATTCTTTAAAAATTACATTTTATTTTACAATGTAATGTTTATTATTTATTTTGTTTGAAAAAAAAAACACTTTTCCCTTTTTTTCAAAATCTCTTTTCTTTTAATTGTATTAAGCTTTTATAGAGTATATAAAACTGCTTTCATTCAATTTGGTGAAAACTAAAACATCCTGTACATAGCTTAAAGTTCTACTAGAAATAAAAATAAATAAATCTACATAAATATATATAAGGAACGATCTCAACAAATCCCCAAAGCATCTACTCACAAGCCACGTACGGTTTCAACGTGAGCTGCATATGCAACTGCAGTGCTTTAAAAGTTCTTTGACGTTGTAAAAATGGCCGGCAGTTGAAGATAAAGTATTGAAATTTTTTAATTTTCTTATTGAAATAGAATAAAAATTACTTATGATACGCTATCGTAGCTGGTGGTAGATGGTTTTCGGTTCGATTTCTACTCGGGGTATGAATTATTTTCATTTCCTTCCTCTATTTTCATCTTCATCTCTGATGAAAGAAAAAGAAAGAGAAAGGTTTTGAGTACTGCCACTCCATAAAAAATGTCTCAAAAATTTAATTCGATTTTTAGCGTAACGGTTTTATTTAAATTAAAATTGATTCAGAATTTTGTTTTATTTAACAAGGAAACTTATCTCGCCACTCGTCAGTCCATGCTTACTTCACTGTAAAAAGATAAAAAGAAGAGTATATAATTTTAAGAAATTTATGGTTTGCTGTATTGTAATGTTACAATTTTAAGCCACTTTTACCAATTGCCGATGGCTTAAAATTATTAGGAATATTTTTAGTAAGCGTATGAAATTATTAACACAACGGAACTTAAACCCGCGCCGCTTGTAAGCCGTTCTATCTCCCTGAGCCAAGCAATCTTATCAACGCTCATACATTTGTTAAATTTATTGTTGAAAAAATAGGGCTATTTTTTCTAACTTAGTATAATCATTTAGTAAAAAAAAACGTATCCAAGAAACTATTATTAATATTAATTTTTTTTTTCAACAGTCTTAAATCAATTCATAAATACTTTTTTAGAAACGAATCGAAATTTGAACGAAGGATTTGAACCCACGTCTTGGACGTTTTCCAAACTAGTGCAAAACATTTATACGTTTTCTATAAAAAAGTATTTGATTTTCCGACATGTAAAAAACACATAAAATATCAAATCAAGAATTCCAACTAAAAGTCACGGTCCGTTTGTAATACAAAAAGTCCTTGTAACCAGTCCGACTCCGTACAGTACAACTTTCTGATAGTAATACAAGACGTCTACATCTTAGTGCTTCGCTGATCACGGTCAAGGTGGATAAACAAAATACAAAAAACTATTTTATATAATTATTTTAAGTAAAATGTTGAGTATTGGGAGGTGTGTGCGGAGCATATTATCTACGATCTGTTCCCAAAAAGACACTTCCGTTCCCCATTTTCCTTCGAACTCCCCATTTTCCTTCCTCAACACGCAATGCCTGCGTGTTCAACAGAACTCAACGCCACGATTTCCCTGGTTACCATAGCGAGGGTATGCCGCAAGTAGGCTCTTCTTGATAAGTGGACTATCCAATATAAAAATATTTTTACTAGTAATTCCTGAGATTAGCGCGTTCGATCAAACAAAATTTACAGTTTTTGCTTATTAAACACACACACATTTTTCGAGCACGAATGAACCTAAGAGGTGCCAGAGGTGGCATAGTGGCACTATCATGTACGTCGTGTCCACTCACAAAATGTGTTTCATATCCTCGCTCAGGTAACAAGGCACTGCGCGGCGTTGAGCTCCGTATCCACCATATAATTGCCTCCACAAATCCGGAAAGTGAAGTACTAAGTAAACTATACAAAAATTAACATACTATATAACCGTTCTAATAATCAGACACATTATTCTCACCTCATTTCTGTAACGCGATGTAAGTAAGTATGTATGTATGTATGTATGTATGTATGTACAATGCGTTCGGAACTAATCGGGGCTATTAGCGTGGCGGCATCGCTAATGCTGGTTCCAGCTAGTTTTGTTAGGCTTGTTATACATTAATGTATATGTCTATATATTATTTCTTTTTTTTTTGATGTGATAACGTCTTAAAATCGATGAACGCCGACTGAAGAAACAAAAAAGCAAAACTCATTGTCACGTTCCGCCTGAGCCAAGTGTGCAAGCGAGCGCGCAATACAAGCGTTAGAGAGGCACGATCAGCTTAATCGTTCGGCTTGTGACGCATCTATCTATTCATAGTTACTTATAATTTAATAGCATGCAGATTAATCGTAATTAATCTGTATATTTTAAGTAAAAAAATATTTGAATTAAAGAGTGCAAAGTTATAAAGGCAGATAGTTATTTTTTTTTTAACATCTTTAGAATATTATTCCAGACATAGCAAAGAAGAAATCCTGGTAGATCAAATTATATGTTTTAAATTTTATTTTTTTTTAAAAAGTTTTCTTTTCCATATTCATGTTGCAGCTGCTTTCCGCCCGTATGCAATTGCGATTACAAATGGATGTTGCCCCACTGAGCTACAATGGCCTTATTTATTTAAGGGATAAGAAATAATAAAATAGGTCACTTCATTCAACATTTATTACTATTCTTAAGACACCCCCGTCTCCACTTTCTCCCCAATCTCAAGATATTTTGTGCAGAGCTGCGGAACTCAACGCCGCACTTTGCCTTCTTTAAATTTACAATAATTTATTGCGTGTAAATAGAAATCAAATCTACAACATGCACGCTAAAATCATAATATTACCTACATATTTTAATTCATTATATTTCACTACATGTATAAACACCTCTAGTTAAATAAAACACAGTAGTTGACACACTGGCCTAATGCCCACAGCTGCATTGTCTTTTATTTAAGCACACATTCTATAGAAATGCATAGTGCACTCTATTCTCGTGGATTTACATGTGGGTTTGATTCCCACTCGGGGGATTGAAATATTTAATATTTTCATTTCCTTGCTTTGGTACCGTGGTAAATCGCGGCGTAAAGTCCCGCCTCAACACAATTCAATTCCATGGAAAGTGAGAGAACGGAAGTATCTTATCAGTAGGTTCCTGCTTAGCATAGCAGGGCTATGTGCTGGATATAGCCTTAATCTAAAAAATACCATATTTCACGTTATTGCATATCACTCATATATTGTGTTTAGAAGCTATCATGGCTTAGTAGCTATGTTCGATTAAACACGCATTTTCTATGTGTTTGAATCCACTCGGTCGTCAAATCGGTCGTGGCACAGCGGACTGTTTGGCTGTTCACTCAACGGCTATGGGTACGATTCCCACATGGAAGATAAAATACTTTACGTAAAAACTGCGTTTGAGGGTTTCCTGCAGGTCATCTATTAAAAGGTTGATGGGACAAGGCAGAAGAGGTATACGGAGACTGTAGTGACTGGCTCTCCATTCGCTTTGGCTACTCTTTTACCTAAAAAAACTAAAAAAAAAACCTGTTAATAAACCTATAACTATAAATAAACAAAACAATTTGACAACCATTATAATTTACCATTAAAGCTGTTAGCTTTAAAATTTTGACATTTTCAAGCTAAAATCAATTTCATTATTCTGTTTCATACGAACGAATCTGATTGCAAATTACACGGTCGTCTCACTACAGTGCAATTGTTTTTGATTTTTTTAATTTCTGCTAATATTTTTGCATAATAAATCTTTAATAACACGCAGGACCTCGAGAATTTGGAGGAAAATGGCAAAGGAAAACACGTTACTGGGATCGGTCTTTTAACACTAGGTTCCCCTGCCTATCTTGCTAAATACTTTAAAAAAGTTTTTTTTATCGCACTGTATCGCGTAGGGTAGACACAGAAAGTCTAGTCACACACAATTGCAAACAAATAGAGTTTTGTATTAAGATATCCCCACTCTTTGTTTTAGATACATTGCGTGGCGTTGGTGGCGTAACCCAACGCAGCACTCTGACCATATTAGACAAGTTAAAACAATTTAAATTTCGTCTAGTCAAATCGAGACTGAATATATGTATAACTATCATGTGTAAAGACACTAAACAGTGTCTATACCCCACAACGTTTTTTTTTTCAATAATTATTTTGTCTTTTAGTAAATTCTATTCTGTATTTAAAATTAAAAAAATAAATTAGCTTCACGCTATATCCCACACACAGCAGGGTAGGCAGAGGGAACCTAATGTTAAGACACTCCATTCCCCACTTTCTGCCGAATTTTAGAGGCATTTCTATTCCGTATTTGTTTTATAAATATCCGTCATTATATAGAAATATCCATATATAATTCACAAGCGACTATCCATACTGATAGTCCATGTACTAAAATATCATTCGATCTAGTTCGTACTTCAAGTGACTGAGCTGCCTGTCGACGTGTCAACGTGATTGAACATTGTATGTATGTAACAGATAGCTATAGTTAACTGACAAAATTGTTTATACTAAACAAAAATTAAAATTTTAATTATAAAATTTAATTTGCCTGATAAATTTAGATTTTTCGAAATTTCAAGACCTATTAGAGGGAGAGAGAATTATTTCTTCTTTTGTTTTTCAACCGACTTCTGTAAAAGGAGGTGGTCATCAACTCCATTGTATTTTTTTTTGTTTTTTATTTCAGAAATATTGAGATTTGAAAGCTGGCGCTTCGCGTGTAGTCTCAAGTTAATTTGATCCATTTTTGACCATGTTATTAATGAGAAAATTACATAAGTCTTAAATTTGCATTAAGTATGTGCGCGACAATTGGACAAATTCAGATATTATTTTTGGGGTTCCATACCTTTTACGATGAGAACGTATGGCTTAGTTGTTCAAATGGTTTTCAAGAGGCATGGGTTCATGTTCCGCTACATAACTATTTTATATGTTTTCTAAAAATATTTAAGATTATATATTTTTTAATATTTTACAGATTTGTAGGTTACATTAGTTAATTGCTAAACAATCAAAAATTACATAAACTATTCTAAAATGATTAAAGACCGAATGTTTAAGGAAACGGAAGACCGTCATGCTCCAACAGTATGGAACATAGACGGCGCACGCGCCTTTGTAAATTATGCTTGTTTTCTACTGTAAAGCTATATGATGCTATGTGACTAGAGAATAATATAACTTAACCTTTTGGACAAGTAGTCTAGTTTTGTGATTCTAGTGATGTGATTTCATTAAAAAAATATATATAATTAAGTAAGAGCTGGGGCACTTATAGAAGATAAAAATTTTTTAGGCTCCACACATAATTCCGAACATAGCAGGGGAGACAGAGGTAACCTGGGAATAGGTTAAGACAATCCGTTCAGATTAAAACGCTTCCATTTCCCACTTTCCGCTGAATTTTCGAGACATGCTCGAGACACGCGTGTGGAGTGACGGCACTTAACGCCGCGCTTTGCTTTATAACCAAAACGAAGAAATTAAAATATTAAATATTTCATTTTCCTGACTGGCTATCGAAGCAGCTTGCAGGTTTGTGCTACCCACGACAACCTCGGTAACGTATGAAAGGCAGCACATAGGTAAAACAAATATTCACCGCGTAGGGATCGAATCTACAACTATCGCATTTGTACAAATATTTTTCACTGCTCCACAATTGCTTCATTAATAAATATATTAATAATATATGTTATACAAATGTCAATTTTGTATTTATTTATAAAACCTTTTTGAGGCCAGTCTTGGCGCAGGGGCACAGAGTGTGACTGTAAAGTCGACTGATTGTGAGTTCGATCCCCACTCGAGGAGATAAAATAATTACTTACATTTATATATAATTGCTCTGGCGTCGAGGCAACAGGCGGCGTTGAGTTCCTTTATTGAAAACTCCTGAACTCGGCGGAAAGTGGGACAAGTGGGAGAAGTGGCAGAGTGTCTTAACACTAGGTTCCTTCTGCCTACCCTGATGTGAGCGGGATACAGCGTGAAACTGATTATTATAAGAGTCAAAGCTAAATATTTTTATAGCATACGTAAGCTATAGCCCACTCGTTGAGTAAGCTGCGCTTGCACTCGCGCTGATATCGGTTAGTTGTTTAGATCATTTCACAGCGACCGCGCGTTCTATACTTTCTTTTTTAATTTCTTGTAAAAAAAAAACAAAATAATAAAAAATATATAATCAGTCTGTGGTGACAGTGATTGTTAATACAAAATTGAAATAGTGTTGTGCCCAATTTATATAACAAATAAAAAAAAAGAAAACAAAATCAATTAAAAACCAAGTGTTTAACAAATATCAAAATTATATTAACTTTTCAATATGATTATTTTGTGACGTAAAATGAAAGATTTCAGGTAAATAAATGAATATTTCATGTAAACTTTCTTCACTTTACCCGCTTTGGCTGTTTGCTGTAATGTCTTTATTTATGTAATTATTAAATCGTATGATTTATTACTTTATGTCACATGACGAAATGCTTTCCAATGTTGAGATTGAGATTTCTTTGCAAATATGCCGCGTTTGTTGTAAGGTTTTCTATACCCGATGGTCAGCAGTTCAGTTCTCATTAGGGAATTTATTTAGGATATGCTATAAATATATTAAGCTTTTATAAATAAATACAAAATTGACATTTATATAAAATATATTATTGATATAATATATTTTATATAAATGTCTATATATCTAAATAAAATATATTATTGATATAATATATTTTATATAAATGTCAATTTTGTATTATAATCGGTTAAAAATATATACAGCATTAGGTTTTGTTAGTCGTAGAATGTGTGGTGGAACGACTGGAAAATGGAAAATCTCTTTTGTCCTTTTTCCGAGAATCTTCTGTTGTGCTTTTCTAAATTCCGTAATCTCTCACTTTTGAAAAACTTTACGAAATATAACTAGAACATATTTTAACTATAACTTTTAAGGAGGAATAACAACGACCTGAACTGACAATGACCGCATTAAGCGGTCAAGTTCGAGTCGGCCTCGCTCATCAAGGGATCCCTACTCATTTGGGATTATAGGTCAACAATAACTATAACGTGTAAATGTTGACAAACTTAAATATGCATATTACAATTTTTTATATTTGTAACTTTTCACTTTCTGCCTTTCATAACAGTAGGGAAGAATACATATAGGTTTTGATTTCGCTGCTAATTTCATATGAAATTTAGCAAAAACTATGCATAAACACGTCTTTTCATTGAATTGACTTAGAAGTTTTTTTTCTGTTTTCTTAGGAAATTTTTGACCTGGATATTGGATGTTAATTTCCGCTCGATACATCCACTCGATCTTGAGATAAATTATCTTAATTATAATTAAGGACTTGACAGACGGAAATTATTATTTTTCTTGTGGTGCGGAACTCTACAAAGTAAGCTATGTATTTCAAATTAATAACAATACAGACAATGTTAGAGAATGGTATAATACTATTGTCTTTTAAAACAATTAACTTCACTTTTATTTATCGAAGGTCGCTAATTCGATTTCAGCCTGTGAATTTTTCTTACATATCTTTTTTGTATCTAGTTACAGTAAGTGTATAACAACTATCTAACAGAAATTCATGCTACCTGAGTATATGTTTTTGAAAAGAATAAATAATGAAGCCGTTGTGGCGCAGGGACATAAGCGTGTGACTGTAAGCTAGATAGGTTGTGGGTTTGATTCCCACTCGAGGAAATGAAATATTTTTTTTTTCTTTATATAATTTTTTTCTTTCTACGCTCTGGTGTCGAGGTAAAACGCGGTGTTGAGTTCTGTCCCTCAGCACGCATTGCCTTTAGAATTAGGTGGAAGATGGGGAACGGAGTGTCTAAGCACTAGGTTCCCTCTGCCCACCCTGCTCTGTGCGAATAAAGTTAAAAAAATAAAACACGCACAGAAATAATACAATAAATTTGACTAAAAAACACAACCATTACTACATTAGTACTAACGACATTTCGGATGCATTTCAATTTTAAGGGTTCTTGACAAAGTTTAGTCGGTTGAAGAATAGTTTTCGGTTATTTAAAAAGACATTCAATACAACTTATTTAAGCAGCTTCACCATACAAGAACTTTTAAACAGTATTTGTCTGTTTCCGGGAGGCAACCGTGACTCAGTAGGACAGGATCTAAAAATAAACCCTATAGTAATGAGTTCGATATCCATTTCAAAGAATAAATCATTTTCCCACTCTATAAAACAAAACTAACTATTAACTAACTCCTAACCTAACCTACAATGATATGCGGATTAAAATGTGAAACTACAAAAATTAAACTAAAAAGACTTAAGTCAAAAAAAAATTTTTTTTATTAGTTACGAGTGACACTGACCGTAACTTAACACGTAAATTCCTTAATACAGGCGTACAGCAAAGAAAGTAGTGTCCTAACACTAAAGTTATCTTTGTTTATCCTGCTATACGGAAAAGGGGAAAGCTATAAGTCAGATAATGAACATATTAAATATACTGTTCCCGAGTGGAAATCGAACCCACAACCGTCGCGTCAACAGTCGCACGCTCGTACTCCTGCGCCATGACGGCCTCATATGATCATGAATATGGAGGTAGGTATGTCAAATCATAATAATACCTCTTAGTAGGTATTCTAAGTAAGGTAGTATGTAGTAAGTACCCGTATCGTCTAACATGTAATAGGATAGCTTGCGGTCGTGTATACTTCAACCGCATTTACGTGGTTTCCAAATTACCTTCGAGCTATGTGAACGCTTAATAATAATTGATATTAATATATTTGAGGACCTCGTGGCGCAGTGGCAGTTATTGTGACTGGAAACTCAGTAGTAGAAGGATTTTTTTTAATTGTTTTTTAATTAAGAGAATAAATGATAAGAAGACAATGAATAGATAGAATTCAGTTGCTCCACTCAATACGCGATGTATCGAAAATTTGGTAAAAAGCGGAAAACGAAATGTCTTGCTCTGCTGCAAAAACATCCTCCTATATACGAGATACAGTGTAAAGCTACAAAAAATATAATTTTATTCCATTTATATATATTGGAGGAGCAGACTGAAATCAATGGCAATATTATGAAGTATAAAAAAATGTTTTGCCAATCTCAGGAACTACTGGTTTGAATTGAAAAAAATAAGCCAGTTGTGGCGCAGTGGTACAGAGTGTGACTGTAAAACCGACTGGTTGTGGGTTAGATCTCGAGGAGATGAAATATTTACTTTAATTTATATTTCCATTTCTTCGCTCTGGTGTCGAGGCAAAGCGCGGCGTTGAGTTCTGCCACTCAACACGCAATGTCAATGTCCAAAACTCGGCAGAAAGCGGGGAACGGAGTGTCTTAACACTAGGTTCCCTCTGCCTACCCTGCTGTGTGCGGGACACAGCGTGAAGCTATTTTTTTTTTTAATTTAAATATATTATTAGTAAGACAATAAACGAACGTTGAACTGAAAAACGTTGATATTTTCAATTGAATCTACTGTACCTGAGGGCAGATTCATCTTGGACATGAAATGTGCCATTTTGACAACTTTTAGCAATTTTCATTTGATCACACTAGTCCTGCTATCCTGCTAATATTATAAATGTGGATGTTTGTAACGATGTTTCTTCCTCTTTCACGCAAGAACGACTGAACGGATTTAGATGAAACTTTACTATCTAGCTAGATCACTATCTAGCTTATACATCAGAATAACAGATAGGCTATAATTTATGTAAAATAAAATTATAATATGGCTATAATATAACAATAAATTTAAGCGGGCAAAGTCGCGTTTGGGTCTTTAGTTATATGTATGTATGTTATTTGGTGTAGAGAAAACTGACAAATTTAAATATACACCGCTAGCGAAATACTATTTAGAAGAGATAAACATGCAATTTTTAATATACATCAAATTTCTACGACTATACTGTATACCGGGCAAGTGCGAGTCGGACTCTCCGTTCCATTAGCATAAAAATGACAAAAATAAATTTGCTGAAATATTTTTTTTATTTTTTTTAACATTTTTAAAGTGTTATTCCCCACTTAAGACACACGGTTTTTAGGAGGCGCGGGTTCTAGTCCCGCTCCGTTAAATTTTTTATACGTTTTCTAAATAAGTATGTTTATTTTATTAAGTTTTTTTTTAATTCGTTCTATCGTCAATACAAATAGTTCGTCTGTAAAGAGTTCAACTATTTATTACGGGTTCATGAGATTGTGGCGACACCGCAGATGAACTATAATGTTTAATAAACATAAAATTTTAATTAACACATAATAAAATTTGAATAATATCAATATATTCAATATTTACATAATTTATTTACTAAATTATTTCAAACATTTTTAAATATACAAAATTGATTTAAAAATATTAAGGAGACGTGGCGCAGCGCAGCGCAGATGTTTGTGTGTTCGATTCCCAGTCGAGGAAATATTTAATATTCTCACTTTCTCCTTCTGGTAACGAGGCTAAGCGCGGAGTTGAGTGCCATCTCTTAATACGCAATACTACTAGTTTTCATCAAAAAGCGGGGAACGGAAGTTTTAACGGGAACGAAGGCTTTTAACTCTAGGTTCCCAGGTTCCCTCTGCCTACTGTGTCGTGTGTAGGTAACAGTATGAAGTTAAAAAACATATTATAAAATTAGAAAATATGCATACATATTTAAAAATTTCACATTTTTTTATTTATCATCAACAGTTATAACAGCTTCAGAAGCAACATTTCTATACTATATACCGTTCTTTCGACCAAATCAAATCGTATCCGTCACATACATTTTGATAGAAATAAATGATTTAAATATAGATTAATATGGCGATTCACGTATTATGAAAATATTTAAGAAATATATTTTTTTATTATTTGAACCTCTGACCAGCCATTGATGCCTTTTTAACGCTATAGGAAATAAAGCTATATCTTAAGTTTTTTTTTGGTATGGTAAGCGGAGAGAACTCGGGAACCTAGTATTAAGATATTCAATTTCTATTAAGACATTCCCGTACCCAACTCTTCGTCTAATTCTTATTAAGATTTAGGAATTGCGTATTTAGTGGCGGACTTCAACGCCGCACTTCGCCTTGTTACTAGAGTATATGTTAGTTTCTTATATTAAAGTAAGTTTACTTTCTTACTTATGACGTTTTAAACGTGCCAGTGACCATTACATTTTACAATGTAAAAATCTAAATTAAATTAAATCAGCTTCACGCTTCACGAGGGAGCCTAGTGTTAAGACAATCCGATCCCCACTTTCCGCCGCATTCTGGAGGCATAGCAAACTGAGTGGCGAAACTCAACGCCGCGCTTTAGCTTGACACCAGAACGAAGATATAAAAATATAAATGTAAAAAATAAATATTTCACTTCCTCGAGTGGGGATCGAACTCACAATCAGTCGATTTTACAGTCACACTTTGTGTCTCTGCGCCACGATCGGCCTCTGAAACCTATACTGGCTTTTAATATTACTACTTCAAAATTATGTACTAAAATAGAGGTAACAAATATATCGCAACACGCAACGCAAGATCTCAAGTTTTTCCGTTTTTACAATGATTTAAATCGTCATTTCACTCCAATTCATGATGATTCATGTCATGAAGTAGCCTATAACCTCCCTCATTAAACGAACTACTCAATATAAAAAAAAACTTTTCAAATCGAACCAATAGTTCCTGAGATTAGTATGCTTGAACAAACAAACTCTACAGATTCACAATATTCAGTACATAAATTTGTTAGGTTCTTTCCGCCACATTCGAATAACGCAAGAAAGGTGTTAAAAAAAAAGGAACTATCCAATATACACTATTGTCAGTAAAATGTATGAAGAAATCGATATGCGTATATAAAACGACAACATATTGTAGAAAAAGTGTAACGCTTAAGTAACATTTGTCACGCGAACGGTGTTTAAAATGAAGTATTTAGATCTGCTAGATCTTGATTATCATTATGAGAATATGGACTTTTTAATTTTTTTTTATATGTATTACTAATATTATACAGCTAAAGAGTGTGTTTGATTGAACGCGCTAATCTCATCTCTTTTTTAATCTATACAAATCAGATAGGCTTTGAAATAGCGAAAAATCTAGTGAACCTAGTGGTAAGACACTTTGTTCCCATTAAGACACTTCCGTTCCCCACTTTCCATTGAATTTTGGAGACACAACCTGTCGCGTATACGGCTTGCTCACACGCTTGTGCTACTGCGCCACTACTGGCCTCAATTAATCTTTACAATAAAACGATATGAATATAATATGTATAATAACTAATAATTTAAGGTAGTACTGGTAGTAATAGAAAGATTATTCTTTTATTCTTTAGTCTTCATTTATTGAGGTGGACTATTATCTACTATTATGGATATATCTATTCCGTAACGGTAATATTTTTTTCATATTTATATTAATTAAGGCCGTTGTGGCACAGTGGCACAAGCGCGGTACAGTAAACACGACGGTTATGGATTCCTACTTGGGAAAATAAAATATTGAATATTTATATTTATTAGCTCTGGCGATGAGGCAAAACGCGGCGTTGATTTCCACCACCCGACACACAATGCCACGCAAAAGTGGCGGAAAATGGAAAACGGAAGAGCCTTAAATGGGGAACGGAGTGTCTGAACACTAGGTTCCCAGGTACCCTCCGATACTTTTATAAAAAAAATATATTAATTTTCTCGCGCGCGCGTACAAAATGTAGTTATGTATATAGAAGTGAAACATCATTAGAACAGCTAAACCATTAATATTACATTAGCACACGCTAAAACAATCTCTACATAGTAATATTATACATGGTGTGATATTTTCTTGAAGCTTTCTCTTGGGTGAGCTTTTATATGACATACTTACAGGTTTCTATTAAAAACGTGTTGTTTTTATAACACGTTTTCTTGATAACTAAAGGAAGTGGGTTCTAATTCCGCGACTAAGATGGAATGTGGTCGTCGTGGAGTGGAGCAGCGTTTCCTTTTAAGAAGGATAGTCGTGAGATCCATCCCCGTTTGTGGAAATTATTTGTTTTGTTAGTACGTTAATTTTTGCCAGCTCAATTTGATACACTTTGCAGTGTTCAATTTAGATTAAACTTTGATTACATATAATCAATATTGTTGTTAATTCGTCCATACGAAACCCATCTAATATGAGTATCAAATGAACGGACTTGATTTGTAAAATATGAGAATGTCATGATAATAAAAACATCTAGAAAGCTTATTTTTAAAAAGGTTATTTTTATTAATAAATATTTATTATTTATTCGCTTTGGTAAACAAAGCCATACTTCACCTGGAAACGAGGTATATTTACACTACGTTTTTTTATTTTCAAATAGATCTTATTTTTTTTATATATCTATTTATATATGTTATCTTGAGATTAATGATTGTGTTTTTTAAGACATTCTGTTCCCCATATTATGCCTCGAGACATTACGTTTCAATTAGCGAACGCCGCAGTTTGTCTTCCAGGGCAAGGAAATAACCGTTAATTACTTCCTCTTCATTAAGGATCGTACAACACCACCATTACATTTACAGTCGGATGCCGTCCCACCGTGCCGCGAAGACCTCAGCATTATTATCCCGCACGTAGCTAAATAGACAGACGGAACCTGGCAACCTAGTGTTACGACACTCCATCCTCCATTAAGATTCCACCCCTCACTTCATATCGAATCCTCAGGGCATTGCGTTTTGCCATCTGGCCGCTGGCTTTGCCTCTTTTCTCGAACTGAAAATGAAAATATTAAATATTTTGATTCTGATTTAGGAAATGAATTCCTAAATCAGAACCAAACCTACAACCGCCGCGTTTATACTCACAAAATTGCTCCTGCGCCATGACAGCCGCTACATTATTATAACTAGAAATATTAATTTAAAAAAATACATTAACATGTTCAGAATACTAGGTTAGGTAACAACGAGGGCTACCTTCATATTATAAGCATGTAAAAACGGAGAAAGCACCAACGGGTTGCTGTAAATGATGCCTAATGACATTTTGATATCGTTCTAATGGTTGTAGGAAAGCTGTGTAAAATTAATATTTTTTTTGTTACTATATTAATAAGATTATTGGTAAGTTAATTTCTGAAGGATGCCTTTTTTTGTGTGGTCTTCGCAGTATAGAATTTTATGGTATAATTGAAGATCTGGTGGTAAGTGCGAATATTGTGAGTTCGGGCTCAATATTGGGGGAATGGATAATAAAATTACAGTGAATTATATTTTACGGTAAGACAATGCTCGACGTTGGTTTAAGCTACTCAGCACTTCACATTATACATTTAAAATGTCTTAGAAAAAACATTCTATTTCATGTTATACCTATTTTAAAATTATCCGTTGAAACTCAAAGCTGCACTGTATTAATGCACATATAAGAGTAAGAAGAGGAAACCAGGGAATCTAGTATCAAGGCGTTGCTTATTGACTGGCTAAACACAAACCCAACGCTTCGCCTCATTACCAGATCGTGGAAATGAAAATATTAAACATCACAGTCCTCCGAATAGAAATCGAATCCACAACCGTCGCACCCACTGCACCATAACCATCATCGTACATAGTTATATATAAAAAAACACAATAAACGTAATATAATACAGCTATTCCAATAATGTATAAACAAAAGATACATAGATATAGATTTTAATATTGAAAATGCGGTAGTGGCCTTTCCCCGAGCGTGCCACTTGCCCGCTCTACCTTGTTAATTACAAGCTCAAGTAAACACGGTGGTTTTTTTTTAAATCCACACTCGATTCATTTTTCCGGAATTTTCTTTGCTTCTGCTTGGTTACGTGAGTTACGATGTAATGTGTTGTTGGTCGTCGGTGTCATAATGTATGCAGCTGTTTGAACTGTGACTGATCGAGTGTAATTTGTAACCTAAAATGGATGTGAAGCTGAACGCTATCATTGCGGAAGCGGATGTGGTACTGGGGAATGGAAGTGTCTTACCACTAAGCTCCCAGGTTACCTCTGCTTCCTGCTTTTCGCGGGATACAATGTGAGGTTATAAAAAATAATGATGTAGGTAATGGGGACCCTACTATGGACCGAAGAAAAAAAATATTTTAAACGTGATCTATCACCTCGAGAGACGATCGAACCCACAACTTTCGCGTTGCAACCAGAAGTAGTTGTACCGCGGAGATAACGCGATTTAGAACGCTGATTTTTTCATGCCCTGCCTTGGGGAGTGTAGGAGCACTTAATTTAAGGGATTTACGAACATACCAACGGAGACGGCAAAAACGGTATTAAACAAATTACATCATACAATCCTCGCAAACAAAGTTTTAGGAGACAACTATGTACATATAAAAGATAGAAATTAAAATGATAAAAAGTACACTTAGTATTTATTATATCATAAAAATATATCGATTGTTACTTAAGAATATGAGTTTTAATCTCATATTGTTATACCGGATGCATATTATGGTATAACTTCCGGTAGCTGTTGAAAGTTGTGTTAGATTTGTCTTTTTATATTCTTCTTCCTGGTTAAGTTTTTTTTTTCAATCTTTACTCATCTCTATAATTTTGAAAGAGAAAAAGACAGCAAAAAAATATGTAGTTAAAGGCTTTATGAGTGCGTTAGCTTTGTATATCTCGCATGTAGTCTAGTAGACAGAGGGAACCTATTGGTGATAATTTGTTTCCTACGCACCGATCAATTCCCAAGACCTTGCGTTTTGAATGGCGATACTCAACGCTACGGTTTGCCAGAGCGAGAAAATGAATATAATTTATTCCCCTACGACGGAATCGAACCCTCAATTGTCACGTTTACAATCAGACTGTTTATCGCATCACTACGACGGCCGCCGTATTGTATTTAGAAGAGAAATAAGGGTTTGATTCCAACACGGAGGAATAATATATTTAATATTTTCATTTCTTCGCTCAAGTTAGAGACAAAGCGAGAATTATATGGAAAGTAGAGATCGAAAAAAATTATTATTAATGGAGTGTCTTAACACTTTGTCGCCAGTATCCCTCAGCCTACATCTCTAAAAAAAAATTCATACATAATATGTACATCTTTATAACAAAACACGAAAAAGGAATATACTTTTCTACATGCTATTAAACTGTAACATATAATATATTATATATGTAAGTAAGATAATTTATGATAATTTCAAAGTGTTTAACGTGCATTGTAGGTACCCGCTATTCGATACTGTTACCTCACTGTGGTATGTAGTATATACGCAAGTGTTTTTGCGGAATTCCATTAAATTTACGGAATAATCTTTTTTTTTTCACTTTACGCTGTATCCCGTTTATAGTAGAGTGTGCAGAGGGAACGTAGTGCTGAGACACTCCGTTGTTCGCGTACAGTTGTTCGCCGCGCGTCGTGCTTCGTTTTGTTTTTTCTTTTTTTTTGCTTCACGCTATATCCCACACGTAACATTATAGGCAGAGGAAGCCTAGTGTTAAGACTCTCCGCTACTTAAAAATGAAAATATTAAATATTGCATTCCTTCGAACGGGAATCGAACCCAAAACTGTCACTTTTATTACAAGAGCAAGAAAATAAAAATATATATTCACCCGGGTAGGAATCGAACCCACACCTCAGATCAGAGATTAGATTAGTTTTCACAAATCAACAGACAGACTAAGAATTTCTCAGCATATGTAAATTCATTATTAATAGTGCTAAATAGAAAAAGTTATGGCCAACCGTTATAATGTGGTCGTATAACGTTTGTTGCATATTCATGTTAATTGGATGATGTATTGAATATATTATACATGGATTTTATATAAAATATCTCTAAACTTGGGGAAACTAGTGTTAAGGCACTCCGTTCCCCAATTTCCGCCAAATTTTCGAGACATTACATATTGAGCAGTAGAAATCAACGTCGCGCTTTTGCTTTGATACCAGAGCGAAGTAATGAATATATTAATAAATAATAATTTATTCCCCTGATTGGGAATCAAGCCCACAACCGTCGAGCTACAGTCACACTCTTGTACCCCTGCGCCACGACTCAAGTAAGAGGGTTTTTGATTTTTTTTTAACTCAGATTAACGGTCTATATGTGGCTATGTAATCTAGTAAACTTAATTTTTGACCTTTGATGAAATTCGGTAGTTATACGTAGTTTAAATACTGGTGTGATGATGAAGCCACGGCCTGGTGAATGGAAAGATTAAATGATTACCAATAAGCCATTGGTGTTTAAGCTGATATATTTTATACCTCCAAGCACATTCCATAGCGTTTGTAGCACTTAGTTTTTTTTTCTTAAAGGAAATAATATATGGTGAATGTTTATTTTAAAAATATAATTTTAGGGCATTGTGAGAGGAGTGTGAGCTCCTATTCCATAAAATTTATGTGTTGTGTGGAATGTCAATTATTTATAAGAAAATAGTTAATATTTTTGATATTAGTGCTAACGAACTTTTGACGTACTAAACAGACATTGAAAAAAAAATTAAAAAATTAAAAAATATTTTATAAGAGCAACTGTTGAGTTTCTTTCTGGCTCGCTAAGCAGGCGGTAACTTTCTATACAACTGACAATACTGACACCTTCATATAACTTGACGATTCAAAAGTACCTTAATGGCTAAATTTAATATATATAATATTTTACATAGATGTGCAGTAATAATCGATTCAATCACCACGCGATAAAAAGAATTTAAATTTAAAATCAAAATACAATAAGATCAACGGAATGTCTCAACACTGTGTCCTTTGCCTACCATACAGGTGAAGCTTTTTTTAAATATATCGCTATAAGTCTAATATAAAGAGCCTAAGAACATTCAATTTCAATTTATTGCTCGTTGCGGTGAGATTTATGAGCTGTATTGGAAACCACCTATAGCTCAGCGTATTGAATGTGTTATAAATATAAATATTTTAACATTTACTCATTATTTTTCATTATTTTATTTATATTAAAGTTATTTGATTTCTTATTATACTATTTTTACTTTGTAATACTCTATGACTAGCGACCCGCTCGTGGCTTCGCCCATAATGTAAAGGTGCTTATGTGTTATCCGCGCTACGAGGAATGACTATATTCAAATATATTTTTTTTAACCCTCTGATAGACAAATCGCGGCGCTTAGCTCCAATTAATTTTGAAAATTGAGTGTAAAGTAGGAGAACAGACTGTCTTAACACTGGATTCTTTTTGCCTACACTGCTGACTATGAAAACGTAAATATATCTAATAATATCTTACTCTAATCTCAACTTAACTACGTAGTCTATATTTTTTAAATTAAATTTTCAACAAAAGTTCGCATAAATAAACTTCGCATAGAATATAAATAAATACCATAAATGTATATTCATAGAACATAAATATTTTATAATGAATTTAATATTATTTGTAATTAAATATTGTTATGAAGATCTTTAAATAGTATTTAGACATAATAATTTAATACCAGCGTCAGAAATTCCGCCATCTTGAAAACGCGGGGAAATCGAAAGTACACAACTGTCACGTGTCACTTGTGAATATTTAAGCAAAATGAAAATGTATTATTAAATATTTTCACTGTCTATAATCGATTTCTTAAACTTAAAAAAAAACTAGCACTCTGTCTGCGGCTATGCTTGCATGATACTATTATGATAATTTCATTATATTGGCTGATAATGTGTTTTTACGATGTCAAAACCGATATTAGAGTACGAAAGAGTATTGTGGAAGAATTGTTAAAAAATATACGCGATCGCGCTAGCTTAAATCGTGGCGTTTAGTTATAATTAAAGAGACAACGTGCGGTGCTTAAGGATAAGAATAGAGTGGAAAACTGGTGAGTAAATCAAGATAAAACTAAAAAAGGTTCATTATTATTTACTAATATCGAAAACCACAGTCGTAACTATAACTAGCTTCACGCTTTATCCCTAGCGGGGTAGTCAGAGAGAGCGGGGCGACAAACTCTACGGTCTCTACGTACCTCCTTCGCCTTGTCCACTGTCATCAACCTCTTCATACATACCCTCATGCTTTTAACGTGACCTTCCTCCAGTATCTTTGATACTGTGTTTTCGACGGTCAGTCGAGGTCTCCCCCTCTCTTACCGCTCACTTTTCCATTATTTCGTCACTCATTCGTCCGACGTGCCCAAACCAGCTGAGCATATTGTTCTTCATTCTCACTGTGACATCTTCGCTAGTACGTGCCATTCTGTACCTCTTCATTGAGGATTCGATCAGCTAAGCTGACTCTGCATATCCTACGAAGAGATCGCATCTCTACAGCATTCATCTTTCTTACATTCTTCTTCTGTAATACCCACGTTTCGCTGCCGTATAACAGAGTCGGTACCAAAACTGCATTACGGCTAACTGTACGGCCAAACGCGCAGCTGTGCTGACGCTTCGCTGACTTCCATCTCTCCCAAGTAAACCACTTCATTAACCTGTCTTTTCTTCATCTCTTTCAAAAAGGGGTCGACCGGTTTTTTTCTTAAATAGACTTAAACAAACATTTCTATATTTCGAGCGGGCATAGCCGCACGGGAGCCGCTAGTGCTATAATATAATCAATAATTATTATATTAAAATAAATATTTAATAAACGCTTTCAACATACCCATTACACGACACAAGTTGTAAATTTACATCGACAATGACCAATAAAATTTGATTTTACTATTTAGCGTTGCACTAAATACTTATATACTTATATGTAAATAAATATAAATTGTGAATTAATTTATATTATGTTGAGAGGTCATAATATAAATTAAAATGGAGTTCGGTTTCCACTCTATAACGTTCTTTTTCGCTTAGCATCGCTACTCAACACAAGGATCAAGAGAATTAAATGTTTTAATATTAAGTTCCTTCTACCTACTCTGTTACGATGTTAGCGATACAAGTTGACTCTAAAATAAAACAAGCAAAGCTAGTGTTTAGACACTCCCATTCTCCACTCTCCACTCAATTTTAGACATATTTCGAGTTTTTGAAATTCTAATCCAATATGATAGATTGTTATAATAATGTAAATAATGAGAAACGGGATTAAAAAAACGACAATTGTCCAAATGACATACAAAATCGTAACACAACCTATTAATTACAAAGCTGTACTTTAATCTAAATTAACTTAATTAATGACTGTGTTACCCACACATGCTAAATATTACTTTGAACTGTTTTCAATTAAACACCCAATACGTCAGTTTCTACGTGAACGTATTACGGCGGACCAAGATTAATGGCTCGCTACGGTTTACGACATTAGAGGTAAATTACCTAATAAAATAACTTCGTATTTTATTGGCTGATTTGATATTTTTTTATTGTCATTTGGTAATATAATATTATTGTTGTAATTAAATATTAAATGCGATGCCACTGTGGCGCTATGAGTCTGTTTTAATGATTTTTGAATAATGAAAATTATTTGATTTTATTTCGATTCCCTATAATCATAATTAGAAAACGCGGTGTTTTTTTGCCGTTTTCTTGCCGTGATTTTTCTAAACATTTCGCGCGGCGTTTATTTCGCCACTCAATAAGCAATGTCTCAAATTCGGGACAAGAGTGGATAGTGGAATGCCTTGACATTAGGTTTTCTTTGATCTTCTATGTTATTAAAAATAGAAGGCAAAAATCTTTAAGATATTTTGTTATCTAGTGGAATGAATATTTCACCTTCGTGTAAAAAACGCGGAGAAAGGATCGCGTTCAATTATTAAATAACTAACTTTCATAATCAAATTGTAAGCTTGAGACTATAATCATTCAAGCAAACGTTAATTGATAACATTGTTGGCAAAAGCATTATGTATTCATCACAAATAGCATTTTTTTTAGCTTCACGCTCTATCCCGCACATAGCAGGGGAAGGAATCTAGGAACCTAGTGTTAGGACGCGTCGGTCACCATATTCTACCAAATTCTATAGGCATTGCTTGTTGAATGTCGGAACTCAACGCCACGTTTTGTCTCAACGCCGGAGCGAAGAAATGATAATATCAAAAATTTCATGACCTCGAGTGGAAATCAAACTCACAATCTGTCTGTCTGCTTGTAGTCAAACGCCCCTACGCCATGACTGGCTTCTACTAAAATAGCCTTGATATTTTTTTTACCTTTAATTTAACTAAAGAAAAGTTGAGAAACTCTGGACTTACAACAAAATTCCAGGGCCAATTATAGTACAATTTATCAGTAAATCCAATTAGTACAATAAACAAGATTTAATGGCTTAGCTACTTTATGAAATCGTGGTAAATTGCAAGAAATAAATTTTACCACACGAGGAGCCCTATTATTTTACCAAACTATTATTAATATACGTAGAAATAACACAACGCTAAGTTCGATTGTCTTTGATAAATATCCCAATCCTATATCCGTAGACGCCTCTAAGTTGTGGATTGATTTTGGTATAAAGAAAGCCAGATTTTGTCAGTTTATTTGGAACAAGAGGAAGACAAGAGGTATAACTGAATAAATTGTATATTTAAAGTGATTTTTTAATTTATTTTGAACAAACTGTGCTTCGTATGTTTGAGGATGTAAATTTAAAGCTAAGATTCGTTAAAATTTATACTTTATTTTCTACTAGCGACCCGAGCTCCTTAAACTGCCGAATTATTAACTTAATATACTGAATTACATTCTTATTTTATTATAACATGTACAAACATGTGAAAACAATTCCAGCGCCCTTATATTAATATTTCTAAAGGGAAAATTATTAAAATGTTAAAGATATTCAATTGCTTTGAATAAAAAAAACAATTTATCTATGTCATGTATAATAAAATCATCGGCATCAGTGTTTTTTGGTTTGGGTCATTGGGTTTGTCTGTTAGTCAGTGCGTTTGCTCACGCTAATCTCAGAAATCTTAACCATGTTGTTGTATACAACATTAATAATTTGCAATTTGTCTTTTAGTAAACTTCCCTTAACATTTAGTAGTTGTTTTATTTCAATGGGTTCACAAATAAAGAAAGTATTTTGTACTATTATAATCTTTCATTTTTGTAATTTTTATTTCTATTGGATGCTCAATGCTGTAGGTTAATGCTACAGCTAGTCTTAATAAATTGAAATATATTTATATGAAATATATTCTTCAACGATCGTCACTTAAAATTTTAAGCCACAAGCATCACATTTAATCAGTCAAATTATTTGCAAAAATACTTAAATTACTGAAAATTTTATCTTAGGCCACTTTGGTCGACATTTTGAAATAAGCGGAAGCTACCCAGCTCTGAAAGATACGCTTAAGGTTATTTATTGTAACTCCGATGAAAGATGTATCTGAAACGTTCATCAAATCAATTTAAGGTACCCAAAAGATTCGTTTTGGTTCAAATTTGATTGTTTTTGTACCCTGTTACAATCTGGAAAACGGACAATAATAAAAAAGCAGTGTTCCTTTTCTTTCATCATAGTAGCATTCCAGAGAGGGAACCTAAGTGTTAAGATACTCCGGTCCCCACTTTCTGCCCAAATTTTGAGACCATTTCAAGGAAATGAAAATAATACATTCTCCCGAGTGACTTCACAACTGTCGCGTTTTCTGTCCATGTACGTGGCATGCCACTGAGCTACCTTCATATATTAATAAAATGTATCATGATGGTTCGATGTAGATTCGACTCTAGTTTATTGCCGACTTCATAATATTAATTTATTAAGTATTTACAGATATTTGTAAATTTTATTTTAAATATTTATTTGTACCACAGTGGCGCAATGAGACAGTATCTCCTTTGTTTTAATTTATTTAATTTCCCTTCTTTGGTAGATGAAGCGCGGGGTGTCTATCTTAACACTATGTTCCCTAAGTTCTATGTGGAAGCGTAAAAATAATCAGTTTTTAAGACTTTCTAAGATTAAACATTACATTTTCAGATTACAATACTATAAATTATCATCTATCCGAATGCCTTAAACGCTATCAAAATGGGGACGAGTTTTAGCAGCGGCAACAGTAGGAGATGGTCGAGAAAGGAAGCTCCAAACCCTGAATCATCAAGGATACTCTTCCTGCTGTACCTCATTCATAGAACATGGAACGTTGTTGTGGAACATATGGACACCAAGAGTGCGAGGTATTTTTTTTTTCGATTTATTCCCGTCAAACATGAAACATGTAGAAAAAATCAGCCTAAATTTAAGTTCCGTCAACTAGCTCATAGTGTATTGATTGACTCCATAAGGCATAGCGCTGCGCTATGTGTTCCTGTTCCTCCACCCAATGGAACTCGAACGCAGGTTGAAAGATTGATTTTAGTTTACAGAAGGGAAGACAGAGTAAACCTGGGAACGTAGTGGTTCCCACTACGGATACCAGTTTCTTCTTACCTAAATAGCAACTTGCGGGAAAATTATGAATTAGAACTATATATATATATGATGTTCGAAGATGTAAAGAAAATAAAGAGATCGTTTTAACAGCTGTTAGCCGTGATGGCACAGTGAGATACCGTTTGATTGCTAACGCGGTGCTGCAGGAGTTAACCCCCGCTCTGTGGAATTATTATATTGAATTTAACTTTTGTTTTCTCTATCTAATTGACACACAATGTATCGGAAAATGTAAGGGAAAAGTTGAGAATTTAAGACAGGTAGTCTTACCCTTCCCTTTGCCTACCCAGCTATGCCGGAACGCATGAAGATGCCTTATATAGAACGGAAAAATGTTACTAAAAATTTTAATTTTTTACTATCTACCTTTACCTTTTTCAGGTGGCGTCACTCACAACCGCCGAGCACTGGAGTACGCCAGTTCGATTCCGTCAGCTTGGATTCCGGCTCCTGCTATTCTGCGTGTAGCTGTAGTTACTGCAGATTGAGGGACTGCGCCCAGGATTGTGTCAGGTAAGAAACCTACATCAAATAAATTAATAAAATGACGTGGGAAAGATTTTATGAGTCTTTTTCGACGTGATTATTTTAACTTCATACTTGTCGAGAAATAGTTTCTACCTATCCGTAATACACTATATGAATTAATTGTAATGAAATTATTTCCTCGAGGCCAATCGCAGCGCTGAGTTCCGCCACTAAAAAATGCTTTCAGAATTCGGCAGTAAAAACGAAAAAAATAATAATTTATCACTCTTATACATATATTAGGCTCGTCTCTCTGTATTTGTTTAGATAAATCGCACAATATTTCTATTTGAGAAATTTTTAATACGTATACCGTATGTGTGTGCATAATTCTAAAAAATAATTGAACATATTATTTTTCTTTCCAGGTACGTGAAAATTTTTATATATGTAAATATCAGCACAGAAACTTGCGTCGGAGTACGAAATTACATATATTGAGAATTGATCAAAGTGGATATCGGTTTCAAGAGCATGGAGCAGGCTGCTCTTGAAAATCGCGTTCATATCAATTTTGCCATTTTTTATTAAAAATTGAACATTTTTAAGTTATTGAAATTTTCTAAATTACAAATGTCGAATTAAGAATATTCTAGTGAGGCGCAGAGACACAAGATTGCTATTGTAAACGCAGTGGTTTTGGGTTCGATTCCCAATTGGGAGAGTGAATTATTTTATATTTCCGTTTTTTTCTCTCTGTAAGACACTCCACTTTCCACTTTCCGCCGAATTCTTAAAGCATAACGTAGCATAGCGAAACTAAACGCTGCGCTTTGCCTCAATATGAAGTCGAAGAAGAAATATTAAATATTTCATTTCCTCGAGTGGGAACCAAACTCACACCCAGTCTGCGCCACGACTGGCCAGAAAAATCAAATTTACATACAAAATTTTTCGTATTAATCTTACTTAATAAATGATCTTACCAAGAAACTGCATCATCCCATTAGTTTATTGGAGTAGCTTCGGCTGAACAATCGTGGAACGGTTCAGGCAGCTTTGTATGAAATGTTAATAGAAGTGATTTATTAAAGCAAATATGGAGTCATATGAGATAATACTTTTGTGGAAATTATAATAAATTGAATAATTTAAAATAGTTTTTTGCTTCTCGCGTTAGCACAGAGCGAGGACACATAGTGCTAAGGCTCCGTTACTCATTTTCTGGAGGCACTGAGTATTGTTGAGTGGCGTAACTCAACGCTGCGCTTTTGGTCAACACCAGGGCCACCTGTCGTTTCGACAATCACGATTGTGCTCCTGCGTAACAAAAAATACTATTTTTTTCTGTGTCAATATAAAATAAGTAAAGGGATTGCTAATGCGATGCGACGTTTACCAAATAAAAAAACGTGATGATATTCTTTCCATAATATTACGTTTTTTTTTAACTGGACAACCTAAATAAAAATAAAAAAAAACAAAACCTCTTAAAAGTCCGCCATGGCCCGGTGGCATGTAACTGTAATCACGAGGGTTGTGGATTCGATATATTTAAATTTTATGATTAATATTTTCATTTTCCTGCTCTGGTAAAGAGGCAAAGTTCGGGTGTGAGTTCTGCAAATTAACATGCAATACCTCGAGAATTCGGCGGAACTGGGAAACGGTAATGCCTTAATGGAAATGAAATGTCTTAACTAGGTTCCCAAATTCCCAAATCCTTGCTGCTATATGTACAGGATACTACATCGTGAAGCTAAAATCAAAAGACAGAAAATACGTCATAGAGTGTCAAATATATTTATTTAATTAACGTTCTTCAGCGTTTTAAATATTAGCAGGTGTTTTTTATAGATTTGTTAAATTTAAATTCTGTATGATAAATAGGCATAATTAAATAATTTTTAGCACAAATATCAGTAATGCATAAGGAAGATAGAATAACATCATATTCGTAAGACAAAGCACGGCGTTTTACCACACAACACACAATGTCTCGAATACAAGCGGTGTCTAGACTCTAGATTCTCTTTGATTACATGCAACTTTAAACGCTGCGATTGTGATTTCGATTCCCACTCGGAAATAAGAAAAGAGAAAGGACAAAGCGCAACGTTGAGTTTTGCCACACAACACATAATGCCTTAAGAAATCGATGGAAAATGGGGAACTGAGTGTCCTAACACTAGGTTCCCAGGTTCCCTCTGCTTAACTTAAAAAGCTTACATTTATTTCTTTAACACACCCCCAGTTTCTACAGGAAGAGTGCAATAAGCTTTCAAACACAAGGAGCTCATTAAATTGCATTAGAACTAAAACGCTCCTTTCAGACTCTTAAACGTCTTAGAGTAATGACTCCGGTTAAAAGAGGAGTTGTTTTTCAATCTTTTTAAAGTAGTTACCGTTGTTGTGTGTTTGTTTATTGTTTGTTTCTATGGAACTTAATTTGTTTTGTGTGTAAAGTTCTTTCTGTATCTTTAGATAATTTTATTATCTATTTATTTTTATTAGCTTGTACTCTCTCTGTATCCCGCATATAGGAGAGTAGGCAGATGGAACCTAGTGTTAAAATATTTCCTTGCCCTCTGCCGAATTTGACTGTTGGCTGTTGAGTGGCGGAACTCAACACTCTTTGCTTTGTTATTAGAACAAAGAAGTTAAAATATTAATAAATAATAATTCATTTCGCCGAGTGGAAATCAAACCCACCTACCTTCGCGTACTGCGCCACGATTGACCTCTGTCAAAGATATATAATTTGATTATCATTTATTTTATAATTTATTGCACCAACAATGTATAAAATAAAATTGTCAGTTAATATGTTTTTTCATCTTTTCGATCATTTTTTCGATACTAAAACGCACCGTCAAATTCATTATCTAGAAAATTGAGCGGAAAATGGCGAACGGAGGTAAAACTAGTACTAGGTTCCTCTGCCAAGCCCTTGTCTTGTGCGGGATACAGCGTGATTTCTCACAAGCAGCCCATATCATAAACAAAATTCAATGAAAACATGAATATTGGTTAATGTGTAAATGATTTAAAAATATTATCTTATAATTAACTTACTAAAATAAATATACTGCCATCTACCGTATAAATGAACAACTTCGTTAAAACTACATCTTGAATCTTGTTACGCAGTTCAGAAAATCGACAACAGATGACGCTTCTCATAATTTTTTTTATTTTCTACCAGCAGGAATTCATGTCTTCGATTGAAATCTATTATCTGCAGGAATAACCTAAAATCCTGAAATTTGACGGAATGGTGTTGGTTCGATTCCCACTCGAGGCAATGATTTTTATATTAAGCTGTAATACTTATATACCTTCAATAACTTAGTGTTTAAAAATAATAATTTAAACGGTGTGACGAATAAAGCGTGAAAGGGAGAGATATTTTTTATGTAAAATATCAAATTTATTTTCTTTCGTTAATGTAACAATTTTTCTTAAGTTCATTTCTGATCTTCAAGAAAAAAATATATTTTCACTTCGATTTTTTTTGCCTTCTATACTCAGATAAAAATATTACACTATATTTTTAAATATATTACGTTTTGGTCAGAAATTACATATCTCTTTTTTATCTAGTATTTAAAAAGTAAAAGTGTCATAAAATATACTATTATTATATATTTATAGGGGACAAGTGTGTGACTGTAAACAAGACATGTTGGGGAACGGAGTGTCTTAATAGGTTCCTTCTGAGTACCCGGCTATGTGCAGGACGCAGGATGTAGCTTTTATTATTATAAACTTTAATTTAATACAAAAAATTATACATCGTTGTTTCATTTTTTTATTGTTACAGCGATCGAAGCTATCGGGAGAAATTCGTTTCGTTTTATTGCCCTAAAAACTTAAATCCAATATAAATATAGAAATTTCGGCGTTGAGTTCCGTCAGTCAACACGCAATGCCTCCAGAACTAGGCGGAAATTGGGGAATGGTATGTCTTAACACTAGGTTCTCTCTGCATACCCTGCTGCATTAAAATTCGAACCCACCATTCCACCCACCGATCCCAGTCAATGGAACGCATACAAAAAGCAATTCTAGCTCGCTACATGATTTCATAACACGCTCGAAAGACCAATTAATACATACTACACTCCGAAAAAATAACGTATTGTTTTATACCGAGAAATCAATGTAGGAGACATTTCTAAGAAATATAGCAGGAAGTGTGATGGCTGTAGGAAAGTATAAACATGGGGCCAATGTGGGACAACGTCTGTAAACAGTTGTGGGTTCGATTCAAATTTGTGCGCGTTTTCTCGTTGTAGTGAGACGAAGAAGCGCGGCGTTGAGTTCTGCCACTCAATACACAATACGTCCAGAATTCAGCGCAAAACTTCGAACGGCGCGTCTTAACCCTATGCCTACCCTGCTGTGTGCGGGATACAGCGTGAAGCTGACTAATTGATTTTAATAATAAACACATAACTTTTAATAGATATCACTTTTAAATTCGACACACCAACCGTTTAATGGTCTCGAGTATAGGAATTTTATTAATAGCAATTTTACAGTAGACAGGTACGGTACGCTAGATTAAAAAAAAATAAACTATAGTTTTCTATAGGTACTATAGTTTATAGTTATTCTATTATTAGCGATAATATAGCTTAGTCGTCAGAGCACTTAGACTAGAGGGGCTCAAATCCCGCTACGTTCATATTTATATATTTTCTAGCAAAGTATCAAAACAAATAAAGTACTACTATAACAAAATTAGATTAATTGAATTCAAAACCATCGACTTAATAAAAAATATAACTATTATGCCTCAAAGATTTATATCCTAGACCCCAGAATGTGGTACACAAATTAATAATTTATAGGCAGAAAAAAAAAATATAAAGTTAGTTGTCTACCAAGGTGAGTGACCGTGGTCACAACCCGTAAAATTTATTTATACGCTACTTTGCCACGTATCAATCAATCTTTTTGGCCTACTTATTATAGATAGGTACTTATATTTTTTAAGTACATAATAAACATCACTATCTATATATTACCGAGATCTTCTGTATTTGCGAAGATTCAACTCGATCCCCACTCCGGCAGAGGAAACCTGGGAACCTAGTGTTAAGCATTCCGTTCCTATTAAGACACCTCCGTTCTCCATTTTTCGCCGAAGGCATCGCTTGTTGAGTAGCAAAATTTAACGCCGTACTTAGCCTCGCTACCAGAGCGAGGAAAAGAAAATAAATATTCCATATCCTCGAGTGGTAATCAAACCTTTTTTTGGGTACAGTAGCACGCTCGTGCCTCAGCGCCACGACTGGCCTGAAGTTTCATGTCTTTACAAAAATATTAACTTACCTAAATTACAATCGAGACGCGCGTGAGTGACCGTAGTAACGTTTGTTGCTATAGTAATTAGTGACTTAATATTGACTCATGTATTACAAGCTCTATTTCTTACTCTATTTCTGTAAGTTCTTGTAAGTTGAGATACTTTGTTCTCAACTTTTTACAATTTTTTGATTTTTGCTTTCTATATAACCAAGTTTAAAATATATGTAATTACGAATCAGCAAAAGCGCGGCGTCAAGTTCCGCCACTCTACACACAATTTCTTGAGATTTCGTCGAAAAATGAGGATCAGTAGTGTTTTAATTAGGAATGCAGTGTCTTAGCACTACATTACCAAGTTCTCTCTGGTAAGAGTAAGAGTTCCCAAGTTCTTTCTACCCTACTATATACCCTACTATATAGATACTTTCTGTGAGATGAACGTATATAAAAAATCTACAAATAATTTCATATATTTTCTTATATTTTTAAAGTGTTTAGTATTTATTCCACACTAAGGAAAGAAAAATACTTATTATTAAAACGTATAAAAATCCCTATACGTTGAAATTTTTAGTACGTTTTCTTAATATATTTTTTTTCATATATTTTAACCATGATGCGATTCTAGTATTTTTTGTAAAATATAACATAATTTTATCTAAATCTGTATGTAGAGATATAGATTAGTTGATAGCGAATATGAAGCAATGTTAAAATAAGCCGGGACTTTATATACTACTAATATTATAAATGTATATTATGATGGAACTAAGTAACAAGACTAAGCGTGGTGTTGAGTTCCGCCTCTCTACACGTATTATCTCGAAATGTGTGCGGGGAGCCGAGTGTGTTAACACTAGGCTCTATGTGCACTCTACGCGTGACGCAAAAGGCGATAATATTTTGTTGATAAAATTCAAACCCACAACCATCGATTTTAAGCTAGATGTTGATAACTGCGCCTCGATATATATATTTATAGAGATCTAAAAACCTATTCAGAATAAGATCGCGCTCTTGGAACTCGCCAAGTTCAAACAAACTAGTGACAGTACGCTAGTGGTCGTCGTGTTTGACGGACGTCTTTGATGAAATTATTATATATGTATATTTATATATAAATAGATATTTATCAAATAAACTGACAGTTAATTTTGTATGTTTACGAAGAAGGGTTATGATATTGGATTGTTTTATCAAAATTGGTTCAACTTTTGAAGATTTTAATAAGCTTTAAGTTATAATGTGGTGAAAGATTTTTGTGTGTGTGTTATTATAGTGGATTTTTTTTTTATTTTAATAGATTCGTTGTTCGGTAAGTACTTAAGTACTTTTTTGTATTTGTAAAAGTTATAAGGAAAATGTTATTTACTTTCTTTTAATATTGTACGTAAATTGATGCCGTCTTAGCGCAGCGTCACAGCGTCAGACTCCAAATGAGACAATCGTGGGTTCGACTCCCACTGGGACATGTAATTATTTTCATTTTATCGCGCTTTTATGCAAATCGCCTCTCATTATTCAACAAGCATTGTCTCGAAAATTGGGGTAGAAAATTGAGTGCAAAAGAACCAGTGACCAATGGCGCTTTGTTGATGACTATCAACCACATTTTACAGCATTAACAATATTTAACAACCTATAAAATTTTTAGGAGAAACTCATATAATGAAAATTACGAACGAAATTACTCATAACTTTTATTAAATAAAAGTTTATGATACACTTCTGTTACTTTACGATGGTAACAGATTATCACTTTATTATTAAAAAATAAGTAAATCAGCTTCACGCTGTATCCCGCACACAGTGGGGTAGGCAGAGGGAACCTAGTGTTAAGACACTCCGTTCCCCACTTTTGCCCAATTCTGGAGGCATTGCGTGTTGAGTGGCAGAACTCAAGACCGCGCTTGGCCTCGACACCAGAGCGAAGAAATGGAAATATAAATTTAAGTAAATATTTCATCTCCTCGAGTGGGGATCAAACCCACAACCAGTCGGTTTTACAGTCACACTTCATGCCGCTGCGCTACGAACTGGCCTCAGGCCTTTATTATTAATTTCATACTTAAAGTATAATAAATTAAATTTAAGTACTTCAATTTAGATTTAATTGAGGTTAAACTTGGCGCAGGAGCGCAGGCGTGTGACTGTACACGACAGGTGGGGAGTTCGATTCCCACTCGAGGAAAATAATTATTTAATATTTTCAATTTCTTGTTCTGATAAAGCGTAGCGTTGAATATCCACTCTCAGCACGCAATTCCAGAATTCGACGGAAATTGGGAATTGTCATTAAGATACTCCATCTTAATGGAATTTGAGGCTAGTCGTGGCGCAGCGGCACGAAGTGTGACTGTAAAACCGACTGGTTGTGGGTTCGATCCCCACTCGAGGAGATGAAATATTTACCTAAATTTATATTTCCATATCATCGCTCTGGTATTGAGGCTAAACGCGGCATTGAGTTCGCCACTCAACACGCAATACGTCCAGAATTCGGCAGAAAGTCGGTAACGGAGTGTCTTAACACTAGGTTCCTTCTGCCTACCCTGCTGCGTGCGGGATACAGCGTGAAGCTGATTAATCTTAATGGAAACGGAGTGTCCTAACACTAGATTACCTCTTCTTTCTCGCTTTCCTGCTATATGCGGGATAAGCGTGAAATATAAATAAAAACAACTGTTTTAGTATGATAACAGTTTTTCTTGGGTTATATTCGTTTGCGTGACACGAAGTAGTATATGTGATATACATATTATATTTAAGGTTATTAACAGCAGCTCTTTCTCAATATTGTTACAAAATAAGTATCGAACATTTACACGCATACATGGTGTTTTCACTTTCAATAACCTTAGAATTATATAGAAATTGAATTGTCAATTTTATATACCAAATATAAATTAAATCGACGCGACGGTTGTTAGTTCGATTCTCGCTTTAGGGAAATGATAGTAGCTATATTAAAATTATCACATCAGTTTAGAAAGCGACATTGAGTTTCGCCATTTCACGAGTAATGTCTCGCCTGAAATGGGCCAAAAAGAAGGGAGCGTCTAATAACATGAGGTTGCTTCTGCGTGTCTAATGTATACATATCTTTTGGCTCCACACGTAAGAGACAGAGGAAACCTAAGAACCTAGTTTTAAGACACACTTTTCCTCATTTGACGCGAAATTCTGGAGGAATTGTGTGTTAAGTGGCGGAACTCAACGCCGTGCTTTGCCTTGTTACCAGAGCAAGGAAATGAAAATATGAAATATTTCATTTCATTTCATTCCCAATCACACACATAACCTGTTGTTTTACAGAGACATGCTACTGTCCTTGCGCCACGATTATTCTTTATTAATATATTTTTTGTAATCGTCAAATTAATTTCTTCTTAATAATAACTTTCTTTAACACTATAAAGAAAAAACAAATCAAAATCTCATTTCGTTAGATCTTAATTATACATTTTAATCTTATAGTTAAACTAAACCCTAGTTTACGCACGGTTAACCTTAACCGCTTCGTTGAAGGGGTAAAATGTGATTCCAATCGTTTAATGCTAATGTAGCATAAAAAAGCAGGAAGCAAGTCATGCGGAGGTTACTCCGTTGTAGCGCAGGGAAACAGCGTCTTACTATAAACGCGGTGTTTGTGGGTTCGGTTCCCGCTAGAGGAAGGAATGTAAGTAACTTTTACTATGGAAGAAAATTTGTGTCAGGCTGTATCCCGCATATAGCAGGATCGGCAGAGGGAAATCAGAGTTAAGATAGGTACTGAGAAGGTAAATGAAAATAATTCATTCACACGAGCGAGAATCGAACCCATAACCGTCGCGTTTACAGTCAGCTGAACGCTGTTACGACTCAAACGTACTATATCTGCCTCAGACCCAAATAGGTAGTTAAAAATCAGAATATTATATCACTAGATCTCTCTGCAAATAGAATTAATTACTGAAATGAAAATAAAAAAAAACAAACAACAATGGTGTTACCCTTTTAAAAAAAAATGTCAATATTTTAACTGTATATGAACCTGCACCTCTTCAAAACCATCGAACTACGTCGAAATTCTTATATAAACTTTTATACGTTTCCTAAATAAGTATTATTATATGCTTGTTACAAATTACTCAAGCTCTTAGCATATCTGAAACCTTTTTATATATGTTTTAAAAATAATTCCTTATTTTGGTATAACACTTTATAAATATTAAATTGTGTTTTTTTTTACATCGGTTAATTTACAATAGCGGTATTTCAAAGAGGTTGTAGCCGATTCACATCATGTCCAAAACTGATTACTTCGAACGTACGTACGTGACCGAATTGCGTGATTTTAATATGAATTACTTATAAATATTAAGTCTTTCGTTCATATATTTGGTTATAATACAACATTTATTTATTTTTATTTCTCTGTTCTTGTAGATGAATGGCTCGAAAATTGGACAGAAAGTAGAGAGCGGAGTGTCTTAACACTAGATTTCTTCCGCGTCTCGTGATACATGCGAGATACAGCGTGAATATATTATGTACAATGCAGCGGCGTTATTATAAATTTGCGACCCGCGTGCGGCTTCGCCTGCTTGTTCTAAAATCAATAATTATTTATTTTCTCGTCTGAACGAGTTTCGTGATTAACATTATTTTTTTTTAAGACAATCCATACATTAAAAACTAAAGTTTCAGTCCATTCATTAAAACATATATTTTGTAGCAATATTGTGTCATGTAGTAATTTTTATTGACCTATTTTTTTTTATTTATGAACCGTTTTTAATCAAAATTATATACAGTATTGAAAACTGTATTTAAATCGGTTAAGCCCTTACTTACTAGTGATTAGAGTGCAAACACGTACAAACAAATAGACATCTTTGTATTGAGTTCTATTAAATTGTTAAATGCTCCCCCACGATATATTTTCTCATATAACTGACATGTACAGACTGCTGTCAGTTACATTTTCAATATGTTATACATATATTTATATAGATATAAATAATATTGAAATGTAAATAAATCAATTTCACGCTGTATCCCGCACATAGCAGGGTAGGCAATGGAAACCTAGGGTTAAGACACTCCGTTCTCCATATTGAAATATCTTAAATTTATTTTATCTCATTAAAATAAAATAATATACGTATCTACATATATATTCAAAAGGGCATCTATTTTTTTAATTAAATGCGTCACCGTTATACTGGATCCGTTTAACGGATTTTTGTGTAAGATTTTATGTATTTCCGGTAGAAGATGATAATTCGGACGAGATTTTCGGTCAGTGACAATTTTTGTGCTTAAAGCTGTCATTGTGTGAGCATTGACGTTGTTAAATTGTGAGTTCAATTCCCCACTAATAATACTTATTTATTTAATTCTTTTCCACAAAATGCGTAAGAAAAAAATATGTGATCAAGAGGCCAGTCGTGGCGCAGGGGCATAAGCGTGCGACTGTAAACGCAACATCTCGTGGATTCGATTCCCGATCGAGGTAGTGAAATTTTTATTATATTTATTTTCCTTTATCTGGTAACGAGGTAGGGTAGGTGAGTTCCGCTATTCAACACGCAAGGCGTCCAAAATTTAGTGGAAAGTAGGGAACGGAATGTAAGATTTCCAGGTTCACTTTGCCTATGTCGATACGTACTAAAAAAAAGCTAAAAAATAATTGAATTACAAGTATCAAGTAAACAGTTACTTCACGTTTTCATTCAAAGTGGGACAACAATGCAAAAAACAGTGCGTGTACGAGAAAAAAAATTAAGAAAGCAATTCTATACGCTTTTCTTTTCAACTTGATTATTGCTCTTTCATTATGTTAGTACACGCGATACTTGTATACTGTACAGGCTTTGAAGTAGATGAGGCGACGCGTCGGTTGTGGGTTCGATTCCCATTCGGAGAAATGGATTGTGTATTTTCATTTCTTCGCTCTGGTGTCTCGCAAAGCGTGGCGTTGCGCTTCGCCCCTCATCGTTTAGTGTCTCGAAAATTGACCAGAAAGTGGGGAGCGGAGGCTTTTTTTAATATTAGGTTTTTAATATTCGGCGTACGGGGTAAATATATGTTTAATGCAGCATACGGCGTGGAACAAAATAAAAATACAACACACCTTCCTTAAACTAAATAAATAAATATATTATTTTATAATTTTTATTTTTTAAATATAAAAAAAACACTGACCAGAGAGGGATATTTAAATATTTGAATCTCTCTCATTAAAATAAAAATAAATCAGCTTCACGCTGTATCCCGCACACTGTAGGGTAGATAGAAGGAACTTAGTGTTAAGGTACTCCGTTCCCCACTTTCTGCCGAATTCAGGAGGCGTGTTAAGTGGCAGAACTCAACTCCGCGCTTGTCCTCGACACCAGAGTTTTTTTTTAAATTTAAGTAAATATTTCATCTCCTCGAGTGGGCATCGAACCCACAACCAGTCGGTTTTACAGTCACATATTGTACGTCTGCGCCACGACTGGCTTTGATCGTTAAAAAGAACCTTTTAAAAAATATTATTGACTAATAGAAACCGTCGTACCGGCGGGGCACAAGCGTGCGGCTGTAAACGCTGTGAGTTCGATTGTCACTCGGGGAAGTGGAATATTTAATATTTCCATTTTCCCGCTATTGTAAGTAGTCAATGCGCGGCGTTGAGGACCGCCACTTAACGCACACAATACTTCAAGAATTCGGCGGAATATGTGAAGAAGTGTCTTAATGAGATCGCAATATCTTAGCACTAGGTTCCCAGGCTCCTGTTTAACTCCTCCAATGTGCGGGTTACAGTGATAAGCAAAAAAAAACAAAACAATATTTGCACCAAAGAGTATCGAACGCACAACCATCCACAAAGAAACGACAAGCCAATTTAAACAGAATGGGCATTTAGCGCGAATACCGCAATATATTTTTAGCTCGAGTTATCTAACATTTGTCGGCGGAAAGAATGTATTATATCCTGCCACTATAAAAAACCTGCAGCTGCCTGGGGTAATTCTATTTTTATTTGCCTCTACTCTTTACATTTTAATGGGCACATTAATGTATGTATTTAATGAACGTATTCAAAGGAATTACTTAGAAAATATGCGCATGCGCATCTTAGTGTTATAAGAATTGTATAATATTGTCAGTTAATTATTGGTTAGCAAACTTTTTTTATGGTTACTTATTATTTTTTTACATACTTTGAAGTTGCGCCATAGGCTAATATTATATTAAACGCGACAGTTTAGTGTTCGATTCCTATTTAGAGATGTAAATTATTTAATTTATCTGTTCTGGTAGACAAGGCGAGGAGTTGATTTGTCATAATAAAGAAGGAAACGGAGTGTCATTAATGTGTTATTTTAGCATTTACTGCTATATGGGGAAGATGGAAGAAAAAATAATTGAGAGCCGCCCACCGAGGGCTGCGTACCAATTTCTAAGTAAGTAGTAAATAAGTTAACCCCTAAGAATCAGGTTCTTAGGGGTTAACTTATCAACATTGACACTAGTCAAACTTAGGTTTGCTGATATAGACAGGCATGAACGAAACAAACTATAAAAGTAAGTTTGTAGTAGTATTTTCTATGATTTATTTCATTTAACGTCTATGATTATCTACTATAAGTTTCTTCCTTTTTATTTTTTTTAAATTCTATTTCATAGGGAGCTACTCTATAGATTTTTTTGATCACTCAGTGCAATCCATACGATATGCGAAAAAAGGAAGTATAATAACATCGACTTTAATATTAATACAGTGAAACCAGGATAGATGCTTCACTAAAAAATCTTCTAGTTTCGTAAATATACATTTTCTATGAATAATTTCTTTGAACCTAGATAGGGATTAGGTTGGATTATTAATTGCTTTTTTCACTTCTCAAATATAGATTTTGCTAAAATTTTATTTGTATTTGTTTTGCTTAAACTGACATCCTTATTTTTTTTCATTGACAGTAGGTAAAGGAGTAGTATCTTAACACTCGGTTCTCTCGGCCTAATTCAAAATAAATGAGATACGGAAATTTATAAAGGATGATGATTAATTAAGGTGATCTTGGTGCCATTATATTGAAGTAAATTAGATTGTTATTGCATAACGGATGGTGGTAATTATAAATGTGATGCTTATACATCTGAGTCTTATATTTTATCCAAAAAAGAACATTGAGGCCAGTCGTGGCGCAGCGGCACAAAGTGTGACTGTAAAACCGACTGGTTGTGGGTTCGATTTCTAATTTGTTTATCCATTTCTTCGCTCTGGTGCCGAGGCAAAGCGCGGTACTAAGTTCTGAAACTCAACACGCAATGCCTCCTTCGGCAGAAAGTGGGGAACGGAGTGTCTTAACACTAAGCACGCTGCCTATAAAGAATATAGCTACTTTCAACCATTCTCCATGTTAAAATTGCACAGGCGCGGGGTGAAATCCCGCTACGTTCAAATTTTAATACGTTTTCTTAATACGTATCCTTAATTTTTAATTTTATAAAGAGGATTTTTATTAAGTAGAGCACCTATCCTATTGGGGCATCAATCTCGATTTTATCCTATATAAAAATATTATTATAAAAAAGGTTATTACTAAAAAATACAAAATAAAGTATATTACTAGAAAAAAATACAGTTTTTTAAACATAAACTTTCATATAAAAAAAGGGCGAAACCTAGTAAAACATTATACGTATCTATCTATAAATATATTGCCTTCTCACTTCATGTTCTTGCCTAATTGGCGCATTGTCGGTAGCCGAGTTGTTAAAACGGTAAAACTGTCGGCTACTGTCGGCGGCGTTGAATTCAATACTATAGCTTAAAACAGCTATAATTATAAACATTAATTATTGTTAAATATTTATGAGCAGTTTCACGGTTTTTCTCGTGTAGCACGTAAAGGGAATCTAGGCTTAAGACCTACGTTTTTCAATTGTCATTTAATTTTCGATACATTTGTCTACCAGAGCGGGGGAATTAAATATTTTAGCTTAAGCTGTATCTCGCACATTACAAGGTAGGCACAGGGAACCTAATGTTAACATATTTCCGTTCTCCACTTTTCACTTAAATCTGGAGATATTGCATATTGAGTTGGGGAACTAAACGCCGCGCTTTGCCTCATTACCAGAGTGAGAAAACGAAAATTTCAAAGAGACATTGCATGTTAAGTGACGCAACTTAACGCCGCACTTCATTCACAAAAGAAATTCTCTATTCAAAATATTAATTTATTTATTCATAGCGACATACCTCTACTTGTTCTTAAGGTAGGGTGACAAACTGGTTGGACATTAAAATTGAAAGTAGATTACAAGATTCTCAAGCTGATAATATTAATGCGTGGGTGCTGATTCACAAGAAATAGTGTTTAATCTTATATCTTTTATACTATAATAAAACAGTACAAAAATTGTGTCTGTACATTAAATATTTTTGCGAAAAAATAATGTAAGAGTGGTTAAAAATAAAAATAAATAAATCAGCTTCACGCTGTATCCCGCACAAGCAGGATAGGCAGAGGGAACTAGTGTTAAGACACTCCGTTCCCCACTTTCTGCTGAATTCTGGAGGCATTGCGTATTCAGTGGCAGAACTCAACGCCACGCTTAGCCTCGACACCAGGGCAAAGAAATGGAAATATAAATTTAAGTAAATATTTAATTTCCTCAAATGGGATCGAACCCACAACCGGTCGATTTTACAGTCACACTTTGTGCCCCTGCGCCACGACTGGCCTCACTGTCCCTTTTAAAAAATAACTAATAGAATATGCATATTTGAATTTTATTTTTTTCACCTGTCTTTTTTTCGGTTGTCTATTTATACATGACTGTATATTGCACTACTAGACCGATTTGAATGAAACTCTTTTTGTCGTATAGATATTAGGTCTGTGCGGGATCTGATGTGAAACCGTAGTGATCTTGTCAATAAGAAATAATGAAATGCGCACTTCAGAAATGTTGTTGTGCTTGATGATTATTTTCCACTGGCACAAAAATTTAGATCTGACACATCTACTGAATGACTTTAATTAACAGTCCAGCTAAACGATACATATTTTCTATTAACATAAAAAAATGGAGAAGATGGAGATCTGGAAAATATGTAGAATAATAAATTATTAGAGTCCAGCTGAACTATGTCAAACTACAAACAGCTAAGTGATATATGTTCAACATGTCAGTTATTTTCCATTAATATATAAATTAAAGATCTGGATTCTGTGATAAAGAACTCTATAATCAACTCAATTGTAAGAAATAATAAAATGCCGCCGTGTTGGGAATGGTGGGTAATGTTAATCTATACATCTATACATATAAAAAAAATGGAAGTTCTTTCAAATTAACTATGGTTTTCAGGTGCATATTTGTGTGTCTGTCTATCTTTTTGTTTGTAGCGTTTAATCTTCGGAACAGGTGAACCGCTTTTTATAGGGCTTTCACTGTCTAAAAGAGGAGACTAACTAACACTTAAATAACTTATTACTCCTGAAATGTGTTTTAAGTAATCTATTAGTATGTAACGTATTGTGCATAAAGTACAGTACAGAGCATGTTTCTATAGTAAATTTAACGAATAAAACAAAGAATAACACTGTCATATAAAGCTAAAGAAATCAAATTCAAATAAAAGAAAGAAAAATCCAATGGGATATGTCAATGTGACTTATAGAGCGTTAGGTAAGGGAGTGTAGGGAAGCACTAAGAAAGGATTTCTCGAAATTCCTACGGAAACAGGGAAAAGCAAGATTTTTTAATTTTCCTTCATTAAGACCACCGAGATAACCAAGATCATGGGTAACGACTAGTCTCTATATAGGTCTTCATATACTTTATAACCATAAGCTAGACAAAACAAGTAAAGCCAGGCACCATAACTCTGTACAAATCGCAACATTCATTCAGACTAATTTGAATATAATAGAAAATAACTGACATTACTGACGGATGCCTGACAATTTATATGTAAATGTCAAAGGCTATTGACTTTTAAGGAAATAATTGCAATCTGCATACCCAGTGCATACCTCAAAGGTTTTATGCGGTCAATTATATGATTACATTGATTTCACCTATTCTATTATATTTTTGATTTAAGCGTGACAGGTGTGGGTTTGAATCCCACCCAAGAAAATTAAATATTTATTATATTCATTTCCTCTGGTTGTTGAGTTTCAACTCAACACGTTATGCCTCCAGAATTCGGCGGAAAGTGAGGAACGGAGGTGTTTTAATGGGAACGGAGTATTTTAGCACTAGGTTTCCAGATTCCCTCTGCCTGCAATGATATGTAAGGGTACAATTTGAAGCTAAAAAAGTAAAATAAAAATTGTAACTGCAAATATAATAATAAGTTTCTTTTATTAATTTATATTTTTAGGAAGAATTATTTTAAAATATATTTTTATACCTTTCCCACGAGTTTAGTATTCAACGTTCGATCCATTTCATAGTACTTGATGAATATTCAAACACATTTTAGTTCTCACTTGATGCGTTAAATGGTTTTGAATTGAGTTACTTGAAAGGATATAAATAGTTCTTTTTTTAGCTTCAAGCCTATCTCACACATAGTCATTCCCACTCGAGGTAGTATTATTCAATATTTTAATTTCCTTGCTTTGTAAACGAAGTGACGCGGCGTTGAGTTTCGCCACCCGACACGTAATGCGTCCAGAATTCGCCGGAAAGTAAGGAATGGAAGTATCTTAATGTGAGCAGAGTGACTTAACATTAGATTCCAAGGTCTCCTCTTGCCTTGTAAACAAAAAAAAATATTTTTCTATATGAGCCAACCAAACAACTTTTCAGCTTTTTAATATTAAAGAACATCTTCTGTACGTGTTCTTGTTGCCCTGTTTTTCTTATAGAACTGGATCTTAATGTATTTCTGGATGGTTTAAAAAATGTAATTAGACCCTCTAAGTCTTGGTATAGTCAACATGTACTATTTGCGTAAAATCAAATAGCCTGCCTCGACATGGACTATCCAAGGCAAAAAGAGTTCTTCAATTCGAACCAGCAGTTCCTGAGAGAATGTTACCATAGATACATACATTAGACAGTTATCTAAGTTACAAGTGCTATAAAATCTTAAAATATTGCCACAATTATAACTTTCCCCGATACAAATGTGGCGTAATAATTTGCAGTAAATCACGACAGGCTAATTAAATTCTGTAATTTTTAATGGGAAAATATCATTGGAAAATGATCTTAATTTTCTAGCAATTAAAGATGATTTTGCATAAAATTGTAACTTCAAAATATTAAATAGACTATGGCTTTGCGATTATCTGTCTAATCTTGGGTTTTTAACTTGTGGGTTGCTTATACATATAAATATATATATTTTTATATTTTTCTTTCGTCCATCGGTGGGAAATCGTCAATGGTAAGCTTGGGTTCGATTCTTAACAAGGCTCAAATTTAGGTGGAAACTAAGCGTCTATCTGCTTACTCTATGTAGCTACATTATTTATAAGTCACAGGGAAAATTTGGTAAATTAGTCTAGTATTAAAATTTGTAACATTTTAATTAAAAAAAAATACATTTTAGTGTCAATTGTCAATGAGTGTTAAAAGACGCTGCGGTTCTTAGAAATAAAATTTACAATAACAAAAAATATTTTGTAATTTAAAATGCGACCCATTGAACTGAATGAAGTAGTCATCTCTTATAAAACAGTTAGATTCTTCAGATATCCTAAATAGGTGTGAAAAACTAATTAGAACCAAGAATCATTAGATTTGCATCAAAAAGAGAAAGTTTTTTCAAAGCAATTTATAGCTTTTTTAAGACATAGTTCCCCACGTACCGCCCAATTTTCGATACAGTGGGTGTTGATTAGCGGAACTCAACGCCGTACTTTCTCTTCTCAGCAGAATTGTAATTTTAGCCAGTATATGAAAGTTCGTTCCTTACAGTGGCAATGAAAATGGCGACTATGGCGTTTACAGGAACACTGTAACACTACTTATATAGATTAGAAATATAATAATAATGCCCTTCGATTTTGAGATGCCATTTTAGTTCATTTATAACAATTTATTAATGAAAACGGAATCTCAAAATTCGATCTCAGAATTAAGAGCGATTTATAAAACGGATCTTAGGGATTGAGAGACAATGCGCAACAGCAACTACGCGGTATTGAACACTGGAATTTGGCATGTAAAATCCTTGTAGGAACACTACGAGAATATTTACCGGAAGGCTTGACACTTTGGCTCTCCACGCGTTTTTGAGGGGAACTGCTTGACTTGTAACCTACTGCTGCCTTTTCTAACCGCACAATACGTCACAAAATCGAACATTCTCCACACCACCTGGATACGTGGCAGGCTTCGTAGAAGGTGGCCACCTGTATTGTTCGTCCATCGACCTTTATTTTCGGTATCACATTACCAGCTCGATACGACATGGGTACCAAAAGCGGTCTACCTTCACCTTTAAGGCCGGCAACGCACCTGTAGCTCCTCTGGTATTACATGGGGTTGTGTGCGGCGGCGATCACTTCCTAACATATGGACCGGTGCGCTCGTTTGCCTTATCTTTCTATAAAAAAAAATAAAACTCAGAAATTTACTCAAACAAAGAAATTTACTCAAACACTATCTAGCACTCCAAATTTCACTATTGATTTAGAAAACGAAAAACAATCTCGCATCTCTTTCTTCTCCATACAATTTTATATCCATCTCTTTCATTTGGATACAAGCCTGAGATGAATCTTCATTTCTTTTAGCAATGACTTGACACTTTGTATGGAGAAAGTGACATATAATTATTATGTATGTATGTGTGTCGTGATCGATAATAACGCCGCAATGGATTTTTACTAGATCTAATTTTTAACTGTTAAAGGCAGAGGGAACCTACTGTTAAGACACTATTCCCCACATTACGGAATCTAGAAGCATTGCCTAGCGGAACTCAACGCCGAAAATATAAATTTGAATAATCGAGCCGATCGAGGGTTTCCAGCCCACAACCAGTCGGTTTTGCATTCACACTTTGTGGCCCTGCGCCACGACTGGCCTATTGAATCTTAAAATAAAACTATATTTAAACCTTATTCCATGAAGTGAGAATCGAACCTACACACTATCGCGTTTAGTGTCGCACGCTTATACTTAGTTTTTATAGTAAATCCGAGAATCCTCTGATGGGAACCATTAAGTTCCTTACAATATAAGTTTTAATAATTTATGCAACACTTAGGCCTCCGGCGTAAAAGTTCACGCAGTGTTTTACTAATTTAATTTTTACTACATTTATTATGTAAATTAAACGCTATTAGTTCTGATTATTTCCATCGGCAGATGGCTAAAAAGCTCTTTTTTTAAGCTGTTGCTATTATCGCGCGATGGGTGGCGGAACTCAACTCTGTACTTTATCTCGTATGAATTCAGACTGAATGAGTGAGATTTGAACCTGCAAACATCATACTAGTACCTACCTATATAAAACTTCATTAGTTGAATGTAATTAATGGAGATAAAAACAAAATCTTACCTAAAAAAAAATCACAGCTTAACAGAGTGAAAGAATAAAATTATTTATTCTCCCAATAGGGCATCGAACCCACAACCAACGCGTTTACATTTAGCTAGTCAGTTTGAACTATATACATATTTACCATACAAAAGAACAGAAATTTTGTTTTTAATGGCTCTAATGCCTCTTCATTATTGCTCATTACTCTGGTGGTAGAAAGTTTGTACTTCATTTACAGTCAACATTTACATTTAAGTACAGAACGGAAATGGTATGTGATAAAAGAAAAAAAGTTTCATACTTTCTCTATGCAAAGTTCAATTTTGGTTATTCAAAATAACAAAAAAAAACTACTTTTTTGGTGCCAAAATGGTGCTATTAGATTTTAGTTTTTACAAATATATTAAATGAATCAAGAAGGAAACTGAATTTAATAAATCATTTCCTGCTTTACGCTTTATGTTACACATAGCAGGTAGGCAAAGAGTCAGTTGAGAATCTAGTGTTAAGACACTCCGTTTCCATTAACCCATTCTGAGCCCTGCGTAAACGGGTCATAAAGATTTCAAATATTCTTTATGAAACTAATTATTTTGTGTCAAATGAAAATAAAAAACATGATTTTTTATGATAACTTTAAGGAAATTACAGGATTGTTTCCAAAATAGCCGCATATGAGAATAAAATTGGCTCACTGTTATTTGGAAGGATTTAAAAAATTTTGAAATCAAGTAGGTTTTGTGTGTTTAATGAAACATTTCTGTTCCCCATAAATCTGAAACAAAATAACTTAAAACTTATTTCTCATATAAGTTATAATTAAATCAGCTTTCTCCATACATCAATAAATGTTCCAATATATTATTTACAAAAGGATATATTTCTTGTCCATAAAGTAGTTTTACGATCGTATTTGAAATTCAAATAGTTTGAAATGAGATCGTTCTAAAGTGTTTTATTGTATGAAGATATATATAAAATTTACTTTGATGTTTATTACGTTGAAAATATTTTATTTATAAGCCAGAGGCAACTGTAAACGCGACAGATTGTGGATTCGATTTCCACTCGAGGAACTGAAGTAATTCATAAAATATTTTTTCTTTCCTGGATCTAGTAAAGCAGCTTCACGCTGAATCCCGCAGAAAGCAGGGTAGTGGGAACCTAGTATTAAGACGGAACGGAAATATCTTATTGGAAACAAAGCGTCTTGTCAAACGTTAGGTTCTCTCTTCTATGTACCCTACTAAACGCGGAACACACATACACAGATAAAATAGAAACTTTATTATATTTGTTATTTACAGCACAGTATACAGGGGGACTCACAATTAATGTTGTGGAACGAGAGAAAATAAAATTATTTCATTCCACCGACTGGGAGTCGAACCTACAACCGTCGCGTTTACATTCTCATATTAAAAACCTATATAGACAGTGCTATAAGTACTTGAACCGCTGTGTCATATCAATTACAAAGTGAGCTCGCGTGAAACGGTTTTGTCACCTCTATCAAGTAATGTCATAAATATTCATCCAAGCATTTTGTATTGGATATTATGACATATGTATGTATAATGTACGACAATATTATATAACGGTGTCGAGATATCTTTACTACTTGTGTTTTCGGGTGTTACTTAGTTTTTTAAGGTTCACGCTGCATCCCTAGCGGGGTAGCCAGGGAGAATAGAGGACTGCCTACCTCTTTCTCTACGTTCACTGTCCTCAACCTCTTCATACATACCCTCCAAACGGTCTCTGCATACATCTTTTACTTCGTCTATTGTCATCAACCTCTTGCATACATATATACATCCTCCTGGTAAGGGAACTTCAAAGGATGCTTTTTATATGATCTTTCGGTATCATCGATTTTAAGTTTTCAATTATCAATCGTACTTGTATAGAGATATTATTTATAGATTTAATATATTATTTTTTAGACCGTTTCTTTTATTTAAGTTATGTATATATATAATGAAAAAAATGGGTTTGATCTCCACTCAAAGAAATTATATATTGACTTTCATTTATATTTTCATTTCTTCGCTCTGGTGACGAGGTAAAGCGCGGCGTTGAGTTCCGCCACACAATAAAAAGTGCCTCCAGATCTCGGCCGAAAGTGGGAAACGGAGTGTCTTAACACTAGGCTTCCTTTGTTTACCCTGCTATGTGCAGGAATATATGGTGTTGAGTTACGCTACCTTGTTTTGTAGAGAAGGAAAAATCCTTATTACAGCGGCATCGGTTAACATCCTTTTAAATTGTAAACAAAGAGACGAAGCTTTCGGTAATGTATTTTCTAGTTTCCCCTCATATAAAACACCACGAGAGATTTTTGGCATTACGCTGTATCTCGCACAAAGCAGAGTAGGCATAAGGACCCTGGGAACCCAATGTTAGGATACTCCTTTTCCATTAAGACGCTTCTGTTCTCAATTTACCGCTAAATTCTGGAGGTTTTTTGAGCGGCGGAACTCAACGCCGCGCTTTGTGTTATTACCGGGGCGAGGAAATGAAAATATTCAATATCTCAATTCACCGAGTGGAAAACCAACCCACAACCTATCGCGTTCACAGTCGCACTTAGTTCACCTGAGCCACGACTGGCCGCGAACTTTAAGAGATATATTTTTTAACATTTGTTCATTTGATTTCAGGTACGCAGCATTAACAATATTAACTTGTAAGTACTTACAAAATCTTACTCTATTTACATAGAAAATAATGTTGAATCTATATTCTTTATTAATATTTTAAAACAGAGTTCGTTATGTTTTATCTAATCTCAGGAAGTATTGGTTCGAATTGAAATATTTTTGTGTTGGATAGTCAATATATGTACGACGGCTATAGGTTCTATTACATCATGGTAATCACAAGTGATAGATATTTATTTGGCTTCACAGATTTTCAGATGGAATTTCATATTAAGACAACCTGTTATTTATTTTTAGCCAAATTTAGAAGACATTGCGTGTTGAGTGGTGGAATTCAACGCCGCGCTTCCTCTTGTAAGCAGAGCGAGAAAACGAAAGTAATTTATACCTACAATTGGGAATCGAACTCTCAATCGCCGTTGCGTTAAGACACTACCATTGCACCACAACGGCCTCACGTAAAAGTTAATTAGAAAACAAAAACGAATCTGCTACCCATCGATTAAATAAATTCCAATCCCACAATCCTCCACATCTTAATTGCAAACTAAGTATTCGGTGAACGCAATCGATCCGTACCTATAAAAAAACGTACAATAGTACAATCTATAGAAATTTATGGGAAAACACGTTGTTTCAATCGTTGAAAGTTTGTATTGTTTGATGTATCGAATGATTGTACTGAAATTATAACTTTAGGTTATACTATTTGAAAAGTCAATATGAGATGTGATTGATTGCTGTTTTATGATACCTGAAATACTTGTACCTGAAGTACCTGTATCTAAAATACTTGTACCTACCTGTACAGAATTTCAGGTCATCGTACTACCTGTACGGTATTTCAGGTCACGGGTAAGTAATCAAAGATCTGAAGTCAATTAAATAAATTTTTTGACGTTTACATCTCGGTTGCGAATTTCGTACAAAGAATGTAAAATGTTTAAAGATTATTTTTTGGTTTCCTCCCGATTTTTGAGAAATTGCGTGTGCACAGGACTCAATTTAACTGTCTAATAACAATTGATGGCTCTGAGTGAGAAACGAACCTATAACCAACACATTTACCGTCAGATTTTAACGCGCATATAGCGAGGTAGGCAAATGGAACCTAGAATTGAGACACTCCGTTACACACTTGCCGCCTAATTTTTAGAGAGCAAGAACAGCGCGCTTTTTTGCTTCGTTACCAGAAGGAGGAAATAAAATTATTTAATAATTCGTTCCCCCGAATGGGGACTGAACCCATAACCATTGCGTTTACAGTTAGTTACATTACACGCTTATGCCACTGCGCCACATCAGCTTTATTTTAAATCTAAGTACATATTTTGGACTGAGTCTTCTCAGAAACAAGATTTCATCTGGCAGCATCCAGCCGCTAACATTAGGTAGTTATCTGATAAAATATTTCTAACAACTTGTTTGCACTCACAATATTTTGTGTAGAAATTTAAATTTGAAGGCGTATCCTTTATAACCTGTTGGTATCGTTTATTTTCATCTTTTAGGCGTGTTTTTATCAGTATTTATTATCTAAATGTACAGTAGTCCGCGCTTCCAGTAATTTATATGAAAAATAAATGGTTCAAACTAAGCGCGGCGTTAGGTTCCGCATAACCTAAACTATTATATACATTCAAAGTTGTTAAATAAAGAATATCCTAGTGTTCTAATACTGATTACTGTTACTAAAAATAGATAAAAAGATAAACTGTAAATACATTTAAAATGACAAATATAAGAAAAAAAAAATCATCCGTCTGTCCGTACGTAATGTGACGAAGAGATGTTATTAAACAAATATTTCTACTATTAAGTACCGGTCCGGTGCGGCGTTCGGGTGAACGCAGAGTTATGTCAACATACGTGACTGACGTAAGGTAATGTCAAAGTGAGGCCGATAAATATATTTTATAGCATATTAGCGATCGCCCGCACTTATTTTTTTAGTCATTTGAAGTACTTTCATATTTTCTTTCTTGTCAAATTAAAGTTTCAGCTAATTCAATAAAATAATTATTTTGTAGCAATTTAGTCTTAACTTATACTGATTTACCTTTTTTTATTATAAACTGAGTAAATAAGGAAAAACCGTTTTTGACATTAACGTGCGTAAACGCACATACAGTGATATATTTTCTATGTAGGTACAAACAGTTATGATTATTTTACATGGGAAAATTTGTTTTATAGTACCTAGCGAATCGCTTGCGGATTCGGCTGCTTGAACTACAGAATTATTTACCTACTGGTTAAATTACTTTCGTGTTCTAATTAACATTATCATAAAAATTAATAACAAAAATTTTACATAAGTCAATCATACATTTTTTTAAATCATTTTTATCGCACAAAATAAGTTTTTATTGACATAACTTTTTTATTTATGAATTGATTTGAATAAAACCAAAACTACCGTGTAGTTTGCCAAATACGGGAAGTTTGCCACAATACAATTAAATCAGGTAAGTTGTTTCTGAGATTAGCGTGCGCAAACGCACAGACAAACAGATAAGCATTTGTCAAACAGACAACAGACAAATAGACAAACAGACAGCGATTGTTTTGTCTATTACAATGATAAATAACCCCATTAATAGATTTTCCCATATATCTTCGATGAACAGACATCTTTAACAATTTTATAATATGTATCGAGTAGTAATAAACATTTGAAAATCCGACGTTTCGAACACTTTGCAGTAGTTTAGGTCACGAATAGACTACCCGTGACCACGGATTGTTTCTGTTACTGACGTAGGTAATTGTTAGACGTCACGCGGATGGATGGATTTTGGATTAAATTTTTGTTGACTTCCTCTCATACCAGGGTAGGCAGAGGGAACCTGTTTCGCATAAAGAAGATTAAAATTTGCCAATATATTAAAATAGAGCATGGTAGGCAAGTGCTAAGACACTCCATTCCCTACTCGCCAGCCAATTTAACATTGTGTGTTAAGTGGTGAAACTGAACACCACGTTTTGTCTGCATATAATTATAAGCTACTCCCGCGAGTGGAAATCGAACCCCCAATCGTTCTATATCTTTTTCTTAAATGAGTGAAATTTATATTGTTAAATTTTCGAAAATTTGCCATTTTACTTTATAAAATACTATAAAACGCTTCAGTATTTATATTTTTACGGCCTTGAGTGATTTCTTTTCATTTCAATTATGTTTATTGAATAATCTGAGCAGAACGTTTTTTTACTTATTTTGTTTCGAAAAACGACTTTATATTTTAGTAATAGAGTTCATTATAGATTAATTTTGATCTTTTATTGTGGCGGTCATCTACCTCTTATAACGTTATGGTAGCCTGGTAACGGGCATTGTTGATTTGAGAAAAAAAAGTTAACTGTGTCACGGATTGACGAAGTAGGTTTTTGTTGAGGCGTTTGTTAGTTTTTCATATGGAGGTATTAGATTTTCTTATTTTAGATCTATTTTATATTAGCGGCTTCCTTGAGGATTCGCCCGCTTATAAACTAAATAAATATTTAGTTAATACATATATATACTTTGTACTTAAAAAAATATTATTTATTTTTTATAGTTTTTTACATATGATTTAGCTAGTTGTAACGCAACAAGTATGCGTCTGTAAACACGACAGGTTGTGGGTTTGATTCTCACTCGAGGAAATAAAATTTTTAGTATTATCATTTCCTGGCTCTGGTGAAGACGCAAAGCGCATCGTTGTGTATAGCTGCCGTGATGGTTGTATAATTTTATGTAGTCAGTCTGTTTACAAGACAAAGCACGGCGTTAAGTACAGCCAATCAACAGACAATAACTCTGATTTGGTCAGAAATTGGACAGCGAACTGTCTTAACACTGTCTCCTATCTCTCTACTCTACTATAATAATTTCTCAGAACAGAAGCTATAACATTTCAAATAATTAATTTAATTCTTATATTGTATCAAACGTGTAATTTACCGCTTGGAAACGGTAACGAGTTAGAAAGCTACCATCTGCGCGTGCGCCATCATTTTCCAATTGTTATATAATGAAAATTGTTATTATTTTAACATTATGAATTATGAGGATTAGTGAGAGCAGCCGTGGCGTGGCACAAGCTTATGATTGAAAACGCGATGGTAGTGGGTTCGATTCTCACTCAAAGGAATTATTTTTTAAAATTTTCATTTCCTCGGTCTGGTTACACGACAAAACACACAATGCCTGAAAATATCAGCGGAAGGTGGGAAACGGAAGTGTCTTAAAGAAAATAAAGAACAAAAAAGATTTTATTTAAACTATTTTCATTTCCTTTCTCTGCGGGTACAAGACAAACATCGGTACTGAATTCAATGTACAGCCCCCAGTGACTAGAATTTTTGCGAAAAATGGAGAACAGATTGTCTCAACACTAGTATGATGTTTGAAGTAAAAAGAAAACCAAGAATTAAGGAAATCACGCCACCCAAACCCAGATCTGTACATTTTGTACCGACTAACGAACGGTACATAAATAATTTAACTAATATATGTACATATATAGATACTAAAATCAGCTTCACGCTGTATCCCGCACACAGCAGGATAGGCAGATGTAACCTAGTGTTAAGACACTCCGTTCCCCACTTTCTGCCGAATTCTGGAGGCATTTGCGTGTTGAGTGGCAGAACTCAACGCCGCGCTTAACACAAGAGCGAAAAAATAAAAAAATATAAATTTAAGTACATATTTCATCTCCTCGAGTGGAGATCGAACCCACAACCAGTCGGTTTTACAGTCACACTTCGTGCCGCTGCGCCACGACTGGTCTAGATACTAGATAGATACTAAATGATTCTTTAATCTTATTGTATCTCACAAATGCATGGGTAGGCAGAGGGAACCTTATATTTAAAACACTATGTTCCCTTTTGTGTGTGTCAGTGGTGGAACTCAATGCCATACTTTGTATTGAAGCGACAAAATTAAAATAATCCATTACCCTGGGTGAGAATCGAATCGAGAATCGTCGCGCTTACATTTAGAGGCTGTATTTTCGCCACGACGGCCCCACGCCACCCAAACCCAAATACGCTATGTACCGACAAACGAACGGTACATCCAGCATGATTTAACTAAAATATATAGATACAAAATTCCTCTTTAACGTAAATAAATATAAAGGTCATTATTCCATACAATCGTAATTATATAAAGTTTTTATTTCAATGTCTCGAAAAGCATTAAGATTTGTGGGTCGATAACTTTAAAATGATTTACTATTCCGCTTGTGAAATAATTTTTCTGATTTAATTTAGTCGGTGTTTCGTAATGCCCGTTAATTGTAATTAAATGTGGATAAAAAAATATATTTTTAAAGTACATAGGTATACAGGGAACCTAGTGTTAAGATATTCCGTTCCCCTCCTCCGTTAAAAAAAAGAAAGGGAACCGAACCCACTATCATCGAATATACCTACAGTTAAAAGCTTGTCAACTGCGTTACAGCGAAGTCTGTTCATTAATAATTTTGACCAATTTTCCTTGAAACAATGGCTTAAAATCTCATAAAGTACAATCAGCGGCGAATGACAATGGCCACCATTTCCCACGACTCCATGGTACTTCCTCCATGAAACATAGAAATTCAATTACTTCAAAGAAATTTGCTTAAAACACACAGTACCTACACAATGAAGAAATTAAGTCCTTAAGTTTCGATATGGTCAAAGAAATTGCAAAAAATATTAATGATTTAGAGACCAGTCTTGGTGCAGTGGCACAAAGTGTGACTGTAAAATCGACTGGTTGTGGGTTCGATCCCCACTCGAGGAGATGAAATATTTAGTTATAGTTTATATTTTCATTTCTTCGTTCTGGTGCCGGGGCAAAGCGCGGCGTTGAGTTCCGTCACTCAACACGCAATACCTCCAGACTTGGCGGAAAGTGGGGAACGATGTATCTTAACACTAGATTCCCTCTGCCTATCCTGCTGTGTGAGGTATACAGCGTAAAGCTGATTTGATTTGTTTTTTTGATTAATGATTTTAAAGATTGAAGTAATTTACGATATATTTTTATTATTTTTTTCTAGGGGCTGTATAGCTATAGCCTTTTACCTATCTCGCAACTTAAAAAAAAAACGTTTACCTTTCTGGCAAATTTCCAAAAAAACATTTAAAAAAACAATTGTTGAGTTTTGGTAACGCGGCAAAGCGCGGCCACCAGAATTTAGCGGAAACTGGGGAAGTATCTTAATGGGAACTTAATACTAGGTTCCCAGGGCCCCTCTACATAACCCGCTAAATGTAAGATGCATCGTGAAGCTAAAAAGAAACGTAATAATCAAACCCACAACAACCAAATCCAAATAGATAGTAATCTAGATAATTCATGATTTATAGTATAGTAGTGAAGACGGTTACGATTTGACAGCGCGGGGAAAGCACGCTGGCATTTCTGTTGGATGACTGAACGTTTTAAATGAAGTTGTTTTTTTTAACTTCATTGATTTATAGATATCGTTAATTGGCTTTATATTTTTTGAAGAAAAGTCTCATTTGTCTGTGTTATTTACTTTCCGCCAAGTTGGTAATTGTTTTGTATTTTTAGCTTTACACCGTATCACGCACATAGCAGGGTGGGCTGAGGGAACCTGGGAACCAATACATTCCATTTCCCATTAGGAACTTTCGCTTCCGACAGTCCGCCGAATTTTACACTAGTGTATTTTTGCCTACCTTACTAAAATAGGAATGTGTCAAGATTTAGTTATCAAAACAAGAAAGATAATTTACAAAAGTTTCCCTTTACCGAGACTCAAACTCGCAACTATCGCGTGTACCCGCCATGTTTTGATCGTGCAATGGTCATATTATAAATAATTTTATGTTAATTACAAAAGCAACCATCATTCCCATTAATAATGGCCAAACATTAATCATTGAAACATATTAATTTATTATACAAAATATTCTTTTATAATTTCATTAATTTAAATATGCTAATAATAACAAATATACTTTTCCTACATTAATAAAGTTGTCATTTCTTATGGCGTTTGAAAGTAGTCCTAAGTTCAAATTCAATAAAAAAATATTATAAAAAAGACAAAAAGAAAAAAAAACAAGCGCAAAAGTTTATTAGGGACAGTCGGGGATCTATACTTCAATTATCCATTTAAATTCTACATTTTTTTTCGTTGATTTCATCGATTTAAAAATATATATACATAGATTGATAAACACATTACCCTGTTTTGCTTCGCGCAGTCAGTTAAATATCGAACAGTAAAAAAGTGACTTGTCGCAAGTCACTTTCGCCCATTGAAATGTTACAAAATAGTAAACATTAGAGCATTTTCTTGGTTTAACACTGCATCCTGTACGTTACGTGTTGAGTAGCAAAACTCAACGGCGCGTCCTATTTTGTTACCACAGCGAAGAAATGAAATTATTCCTATTTCCTAGTGCAAATCGAATCTATAAACCTCGCTTTAACAGTCGGACGCTGCCACTGCGGCGCTATGGCCACCATTTTACCAACACCTACAAGAAAAATTATCTCTAATAATATTCAATCGAGTGATTCCAAAGGAAAGCGGAAATTTATTTTCATATTGAATGTGTTTTATTCAGAGCACTTTCTTAAATGATTACTGTATCGTCGAAATATTCTTCAAAGATGAATAGTGCGGAAAAATAGCTCTTGTATACGTGCAGCATCGAGCCCGTGATCTTATGGAAATAAGTAAGAAAGAAATCAGCTTCACGCTGTATCCCGCACACAGCAGGGTAGGCAGAGGGAACTTAGTGTTAAGTCACTCCGTTCCCCACTTTCTGCCGAATTCTGGAGGCATTGCATGTTGAGGGGCAGAACTCAACACCGCGCTTAGCCTCGACACCAGAGCGAAGAAATAGAAATATAAATTTAAGTAAATATTTCATCTCCTCGAGTGGGGATCGAACCCACAACCAGTCAGTTTTACAGTCACACTTCGTGCCGCTGCGCTACGACTGGCCTCAACTAAGGATTGTTTTTATTATTCAGCTTCACGCTGCAACCCATATGTAGCAGGCAGAGGGAATGTAGTGTTAAGACACTCCGACTTTCTAACGAATTCTGAATACGCAATTGCGTATTGATAACTATGACTTGATTATTAAGTAAATTACATTTCTAGAAAATAATTACGACATTCGCCGGATCCCATCATCAGAACCTAACCAAACTTTTGTCAAACAATCCTTAAAGAGTATTATTTCCAATAAAAAAAGAATCAACGAAACCGATTGGCGTGATATTAAGTTATTTGTCCATTTGTCGCGCACATACCTAATGCAAATTTAAGACTTATGTAATTTAATCATAGATAGCATGGTCAGAAATAGACCAAATTAAAATAGGGCCCAAGACCAATAGGACAAAAAAAATCAACAATATCGTTTCACCCAGTAGAAAGTTCTGCGATAACAAACATAAACAAATACATTCAAATTAATAACCTTCTCCTTACGGAAATCAGTTAAAATTACCAATACGTTGAAAGTGGTAAAACGCTTTAAATGGCAATTTTATTAATTCTTTAACACTAAAGTTAGTGATAAACGCGTCGATTTGACATTTTTATGTACAATACAAATTGTTTGTATAAGTTATATATGAAATATATGTAAAATTAATATAATCTTAATAGTGTAATTGATAAATATAATCCCATCAAAAGCATAAATGTGAAATGAGAGCCAAGTTAAACGTTCACTAATGCGTCGTTCTCGACGTAACCGCTACAAAAATCAAAGAAATATACATATACATAGAAGTTAAGAAAATTTTAAATAAAAAAAAATAATAAATGAGACATATTTAAGATTTTTTTTTACTTTTTTTACACAATTTACAGAAAAAATCATGCAGCTTTTCCAATTTCAGTTACTTAAAAAAACTATAATCAAGATATCCTGCAGTAAATTGAAAAAAGTCAATGTATTTTATAATGTAACATCCCCCTATATAAGGTCCTCCATAAAAAGCAGCGATATAAGCTATTGAAACCGAGAAAAATCACAAATTATATAGATGTAAAGGGTTTTTTCTTCGACTATTAAAAAGTAATATAAGATTAAGCATGTTTTTCTATAAGACATTAAATATAAGGCATATTATTTCAAAATATTTTTTTAGACATTTTTGCAGTTTTAAATTCGAGAAAACTAGAATCCAGAAGAGAGATAATACACAACGTCTCTCAATATAAGGCCCTCCATTTAAATGCTACAACATTCATATAAGCTAAACGCAAAAAGAATCATAAATAATATCAATATTTTTTTTTTTCGACTATAAAAAAAATATTAAAAAAAAAAAAAAAAAAAAATAACAAAAAAAAAACACATACTTAAGAATTCTTTTTTTTTTAACAGTTTACAGTAAAATATATGCAATTTTCTCCAGCCAAATCACTTTATTTTTCCAATTCCAGTAACTAAAAAAACCAGAATCAAGATATCCTGCAGTAATCTGACAAGAGACAAGGTACTTTATAATACAACATCTCCCCATATAAGGTCCCCCATTAAAATGCTATTACAGCTATATAAGCTATAAAAACACGTAACGGAACACCAGCGCAAGCTATTTTACGCATGCATTAAATTCTTTCGACTTATTTAAACTTATGGTAGCTCTTTTTAATGTTAACTTTACTTGGAGTCAAGTACCGTTTGAGTTATGGTCGTTGTTTTTTTGGTTTTACAGTTTATTTTGTAGGTCGTCGTTGCGTAGTGTGAATGATATGGTTGTAGGTTTGATTCCCGCTCGGAGGAATAAATTATTTTCGTTGCATCGTTTAAGTACAACAAGAATAAAAAATATCTTGAATACAGGTGGAAAAAGTAGAGAATTTAGACACTAGGTTCGCCTTAAAATGCCTGGTTGAATAATAGTCCTGAGTTCATATCGCATCCGCTAAAATGTTGTCATATGCTTATCCGCTAAAATGTTGTTATTTAGATTACTAAATAAAACTTAAAAGATTTATCGGGCATTCAAGGCCGCTCTCAATAAAAGTGTAAAGGATAATCTACTTCGTAAATATTGTCCCACAAGAAATACTTACTTAATACCCATTCTTATGGTTGGATTATATTTATTTCCTCGCCCTGGGCGAAAGTTAGGCGTAAGATGGGGAAGTATCTTTAGACTAGGTTCCCCCTGCCTACCCTGCGATATGATGGATGCTGTGTAGTGCTAAAATATAATCTTTGTTCCACAAACATAATAATAACAACGTTTTTATATTTATTATTATTCACATAAATTTATAAAAATAAAGTTTCGATTTTTTGGGTTCCGTAAAAAAATGCCAAAAAAACAAAACCCTTATTAGTTAAATAAGCCTTTACTACCGATAGGACGATAACGTTATACCGAGATCTTCTCTATCTTCTATATCTTAGCACTTGGGTCATTAAAGTTTTTATATATGTAATATGTTAACATATCAACGTTCTATGATCATATGATGGAATGCTAACAAGATAATCTACCTATCGATGTGTCTAATATACAGCAATATTTAACAATTGAGCCATCGTGGCCATCTGTAAATCTGATAGTTGTGGATTCAATTCCGCTCGGAATAATGTTTATGCTTATAGCTATTTTTATTTTTTCGCTGTGAAAAGATGATCCTGGCGTCAACTTTGACCATTAAGCACACCTCAAAAGCAATGCAACGCAAGGTCTTGAATTCGGTTGTAAGCTGAAGTGAGGAGTATGACAATATGAATTTGAGAAAAAATATATATATTTATAGCGTGAGCAGCAGCAGATTTAACATAGTAAATATTTATATATAATAACAAGCGGCCCACTTCGCCCGCATACCACATTTGACACTTTTATCGCTGCACACATTCAATCATGACTTGGCTGCTTCATGTTGAAGAACAGACAAACAAACTCGTCCGCTTCATTATATTAGTATATACGAAATTATAGAATATACATATTCCATTATACTATAGATATAATAAACTTGTAACTGATATCTGTCCGTGTATGGAAAATATATAGGAAATCTATTATTAAGGACATTTACCAATGTACTAGAACCCAAGTCTGTTTGTCTGTCTATCTATTCATCTGCGCGTTAATCGATTTGTATTAGATAATACTTCATATTGATTTTTGTTAATTAACCGATTGAATTAATAAAAACACTTAATACAATAGCGAAAACTGTATTTAAATCGGTTAAACTATCTCGAGATTTGAAACAATATTGTTTGTCATAAGAACTTAAACAAAATTGTTTTGGGTTCTATTATAAGCTCGGAAGAACCTAGATTATTTCACAAACAAAATACAATTCAAGGCCAAACTCGAAGTAAGTGCCTTGTATAAATATTATAAGAATAAAAAATCTCTATAAGGTAACTCAACTCGGTCAAAAAACTGCCATTTCTTCAGATTTGCGAATACATAACCCACATACTGTTATACTTAACAAAAAAGTAGACTTTTCCAGGAACTTGTCATAACTGTACAAAATCGAGTGTCTGTTGTTTTATAACCAGTTTACTTGTCAAGTATGATGAATGTTTATTGGAAAAAGTCGCTATGGATTTAAGTTCGATTCCCAATTTTTTTATTAGATCACATTTACATTTTAAGTGAATTAGTATAGTTCTTGCCGATGCTTGCGGAGAACCCTATTGTTAGACGCTGTTCATCACTCTCCAATTACTATTGCGTTTGCTCTGGTGGAACTCAACGCGGAAAAATGAAAATTATTTAAATTTCAATAAAGCGGAAATCGAACCCACAACGCGTTCACACTCATACTATACCCAACTAAACCTCAAGTATTTTGTAACCGTTTTTACCAGATTTTACAAAATAATTTCGAAACCACAATCCAACATCTCGTTCTAATGTTCCTCAATTTCCACAACCACTAATAATTTACTTTACATGTACTTAGAAGAAAGTAAATTACATATAAATATAGGTTCTGCCCTACATGATCCTAATCCGGAGCCAAGAGCTGATTGGACAAAAAGTTCAATAATCTCGGTCTAATGATAGAATAATTATGTAAAAGTAGTTCGTTCGATAGAAAATGGAAGTCCTAAAGAAAGTTCAAAATTATAAATTATATGAGAAAATTTGTATATTAGCAGTTTATAAGGAACTTATAAGTATAAATAAATATCTAAAATTTTGTAATCTGTTTTAGAATTTAATAAAAAAAACCGCTTATCGCTATATTGAGCTATATATCCCGCGTATAAAAGGAAAGCAGGAGAAATTTTGAGTTAAAACACTTTGTACACTGAACTCAATTATTAAGACATTAAATGTTGAGTGCAGGAACTCAATGTCTACTTTTGTCCTGAAGAAATGAAAGTATCATTCAATTCAGTTCCTACGAAAGGACATCGAACACACAAACACCACAGAATTTATATAAACATATATAGTTACATTATACATTTAATGTAAATTAAACACTAATAAACGTCTCTAAGCGTGGATCATGCTATAAATTAAATATATCAGTAATACAGCACAGAAACTGTCAAAATTAATAAGCAAAGCAATAAATCTAACAGATCGTCCAAAGGATCGAGTCCAAAGCGAACATCATTTGTTGACTGTAGAAATGACTTGTGAGAAATAACGGCGTTGAAATATTGTTGAGGTAATGCACGTACTGTGATTTATTGGAAATAATTTATGTTTTATTATAGAGAACGTAGTTACTAGAAATACATTTTTGAGTAAATAAATAAGCCAGCTTCATGCTGTGTTCCGCACACAGCAGAGTAGACAGAAGGAACCTAGTGTTAAGACACGATCCCCACTTTCCGCCGAGTTCTGGAGGCATTGCGTGTTGAGAGGCGGAACTCAACGCCGCGCTTTGCCTTGACACCAGAGCGAAGAAATGGAAATATAAATTTAAATAAATATTTCAATTCTTCGAGTGGGGATCAAACCCACAACGAGTCGCGTTTACAGTCCCCTGCGCCACAACTGCTCTTTTTTTATAAAATAAATCAAATAAATCTGCTTCACGCTGTATCCCGCACACAGCAGGGTAGGCAGAGGCAATCTAGTGTTAAGACACTCCGATTTCCACTTTCCCAATTGAGTATTGAGTGGCAGACATCAACGCCGCGCTTTGAACGAACAACCAGTCAGTCTTCGAACCCACAACCTGTCTGTTTTACAGTCATGACTGGCTTGTTTATATTTATAATATATATAAAATAAAAAAAATAAATTAGCTTCACGCTATATCCCGCACGCAGCAGGGTAGGCAGAGGGAACCTAGTGTTAAGACACTCCGTTCCCCACTTTCTGCCAAATTTTGGAGGCATTGCGTGTTGAATGGCTGAACTCAACGCCGCGCTTTGCTTTGATTTATAATATATCTAGTTGCTTATTAATTTGAGATTTGTAGGCCAATGGGAAGTACAATTTATTAAAACTGACATATAAGTTTGCGGCTTGTATAAAATATTTCTAAATTTTCACATATCAAATCAATCATATTTTCTTTTATATTTGTATTGTAAGTTCTCACTTCATGCCAAAATTCATAATTATAGGTCAATGGGAAGTACCCTATAGGTTTTGATAACGCGGCGTATTTCATACAAAACGACGATAAAAGAAGACCTATTTTAGAATTAATTTAAACAATCTTTGCAATATTTGTCAATGCTTTCAGAAGAAACGGGACCCTTCTTAACGGCTTATTAAATAAAGCCACCACATACCACTTTTCATTATAATAATATTTTCTCATAAAACCCGACGGACGGTAGCATGACAAGTTAAACGCGGCATCCTGTAAATTTTCTCGAGACTAGTTTTCTTAGGCTTAAGAGATCATTAACAAAACGGTCTTATTTCTATATTGGTTTCCACTTTCGCTAACCTCTTGACAAAGTGGTAATTGCACTTTTAATGGTTATAATATTGAGGAAATGTATAGAACTCTTCAGATTATTAACTTTATAAATAAGAATATACTTAAGGAGAAATGAAGATGTTTCCAAAAGATTTTCTGATCATTCATCGTCAAGATGAGAATCAAAAAAGATCATCAAAAACAGGTTAAGTACTTATAAGACGGAATCGCTCACCGAGGCTTCTGTACCAATTTCAAAATTGTAGGTCAACGGGAAGTACAAGATCAAGTGCGAGTCGGACTCGCCCACCGACATTTCAACAGTAGGTAGGACAACGGAAAGTATCTACAATTTATAACATTATGTTCTATAACAAACATTATGTTATTTTATAATTCTTCAATAATCTAGTGTTTGTTTGTACATAATATTCTTCATACACTCAAAACTTGACCTATAGCAAACAGTACAAATGTATGCTCAAGACATACATCTCTACATACATTTTTTTTAGTAACGTAGTGTCAAATATTTGTTCCCATTAAGACACTTCCGTTCTCCACTTTTCGCCGAATTCTGGGAGCATTGAGAGTTGAGGCCACATTGTTCCAGGGAAATAAACATGTTAAATATTTTATCTTCGAGTGGGAATCGAACACACAATCTATAGCGTTCAGTCTCACCCATGTGCCTCCGCACCACGACTGGCCTCTACGTACATAAGTATATGTTTAATAGTTTCCCATACAAATGTTACCATATCAAAATACACAATCAGCTGTATTTGACACACACTGTCGACCATTCTAACTTCTACATACATACGTTTCATTGAAAACGGAAGAAACAATACGGCACTATCTCTAAGAACGTCAACGCGATATATAATCTGGTTTTAATATTATATGAATATCCGTGGAATTATGCATAAATTTAGTTGAAAGTTTACCTTAAGGTATGTAAGGTTTTTTTACTAATAACTAAAATAAATAAAATAACTTTACGTTGTATCTCGCAAATAGCAGCGTAGGCCGAGGGAACCTGATAACTGAGACATTGCGTTTCCATTAAAATAATTCCTTTATCCGAATTCTGGAGGCATTGCATGTTGAGTGGCGGAACTCAACGCCGCGCTTTGCCTTATTTCTAAGACGAGGAATTGAAAATATTTATTATTGCATTTCCTCGAATTGGAATCGAACACAAAACTTGTCCTACGCGCCACGATCTGTTATTAAAAATAATTATTTAATTTAACATTTTTAAAGTCGTATTTCACAGTTGACAAAGAAAAACATTTTCTTAGACAACACATAAAAACATTAATGTAATGCGGTATTTTATTTAACTCGCCCCTTTTGAAAACCTGGTTGAAGGTGTTTTGATAACTTAGCCATACGATCTTATCAAGCTGCGTGATAATTTTTATACGCTTATTTTTTTTCTATTTTCCTGCATCTCATAGCTATAACAACAAAGGTAACGAACTGAGTAGTAATTCACTCCGCTCTCCACCTCCTTTCCAGTTATTATAGAAAAATTGCGTGTTATCTATGATAACCGATCCCTCAAAACTGAATTGAATTCGAATTCAGCCTTCTATTTCTCTATATAACGTTTAATATCATCGAAATAACTATAAACAATATAAACCTAAGCGATTTATCACTTAAAACTGACGATTTAACAAGAAGACTTTACAAACATAACTAAATCTTACCCACGACAAATCCTGACGCATATCCTTTACAAAATACTAATATAAAAGGAAATGGACATAAGAAAACCATTCGCCATATTTCTAAGAAGTCACAACTTAGCAAATAAAAGACATAAAATAATGTAGGTATAGGTTCTAACAACTCGTTTTGAGTTTACACGACACGACAACATATTTTGTTTCCTGTGGACGATGCTGTGTTGTGCATCTTTTTTTTATCTCGTATTGTTTTATGAATATTCATTTTTAATTTTGTTTAGCTTCACGCTGTATCCCGCAGAAGGGTAACTCCGTTCCTTTTAAGAGATTTCTGTTGACCACTCCGCTGAATTCTCGAGACATTGCGTGATGCGTGGTAGAACTCAATGCTGCGCTTCTTGCCGGTTTTGTTTTTTTTATCGGTAAATTAAACGGTGTTCACTCCTCCTGCTATGTGCGGGACACATCGTGAAGCTAAAAGATATATGCATTCCGGCACGTGTTTAGAGGAACGCAAAAAAAAATAGTTTTTTACTTACTTTCGTTTGCTTTTTGGCTCTTTGTGAATTTGTGCCTGAGAGAACAGTGTAACATTATTAGGAGAGCCTTATTATAACTCCCGTATTGCTTAGGAGCACGTACGATAATACACATCGTAGAAAATAAATCCCTGCGGAAAGATACATAACTGACATTTTAGAGAATATAGTGATCCCTTTTCCCCATTCACCGCGGATAATTTTCTTTTGATGCAGGATTAAAATGTTCGACGTCACACTTCATCTGATGTTGCAATCCAGCCATCACGCTTGCTAGATCTTAATCCCATAGACCAGATCTGGAATACATTTGATAAACAAAGTAAACAAAGAAATTGCTAGTAACCTAAGGGACCTGAAAACTGCATTGGTCGAAGAATGGAACATAATGCCACGAAATTTCATTTTTCCCGGATGTAGGCAGTTTTGGCAGCAAAAGGAGGCTAAAATACTGATTACAACACCCATTATGAAAAAAAAATGTTTACAACAATACTCGATTTTCATCATGTACAGTAAGACTCACCACAATTAAAGCTCTAACCTAATCATCTCTAATTTATATATATATTTGTATAAATATATTTTTCTACATTCAAAAACTGTTGTTTCTAAAATTTAAAAATACTTCTATTGTGCAAATAAATGTGTTTTTATATGTATTTATCATCCTACTTTTTCGCTCCTTTAATAAAATCCCTGGATGTATTCCTAGAATAATCCATTTCTAAGCTTATACCACGACGTCCTCTCGAATACACGTCTCGTCGCTACTATCTAATCATCATATAACAACTTTACGGTAAACAACATTTAGATGTAAATCAAAATGTGTATGTAATATACGTATACATATATATGCAGAACAGATTGGCCCCTATCTTATACGCCAATACTTTTTTATGTATATTATAACCATTTCTATATTATTTATGTTCATCGATTTAAAATAAAATCTTTTTTTAGGGTTCCAGATTTTTTGGGGATAACAAGATCACTATTGTTCTTCCGTTTAGATTAGGAATACAGGTAGTACTTGTTCTGGAAAAAATCTGAAAACTATACATTTAAGTTTAAATCCTAAAGAAATAATAGCCTTTAAAGCAAGCATAATTTAGTATTACAGCCTCTAGTTCAAGTGAGTTGTCAGATAAAAGGGCAACGCTAGGCCTGAATTTCAGAAAAAGCTAGAGACCTCCAGTTTTTGTACGAGCATGTTACATGTAGCGGGGTACATGTAACAGAGGGAGCCTAGTGTTGTAAAGTGTACCATTTGCCTCGATACCAGAGCGAAATGAATGATACAACATTTGCTTAAGTAAGAATCGAACCCACAGCCTGCCACGCTTACAGTCATACGCTTTTGCCCCAGCACCGACTGGACTCTATCTCTAAAGTCTTCTTTAACAACTGCTATGTTATTATACCGGACAACCAGTTCGTTCATATCGTTATATACATAAAACATATTTATCTTGTCAGCTTCTTATGAAAAAATATGTTAGATTAAACGATGACACATATTTACGCATAAATTAACGGCCGTGCTCGTTCTCATCTAAAAATATATATTTTTAATTTTGTTGACTTCACTGTTTGTTCCGCGCAAAGCAGGGTAGGTAGAGGGAATCTGGCAACCTAATGTTAAACATTCAGTTCCCATTTAGATACTGCCGTTCCCTGTCCCTCTGCGCCCCGACTGGCATTTAGCAGAGTAGGACAGAGTAGACATATTGTATAGTCTCTTGTTTATATGTAGTTTACTCTTCCGATTCCAATTTCCACTCAATTTCGGAACATCCTACATTTACATTTATCCCGTTTTTGGTGACAGAACTCTACGCCGACCTTCGTCTAAACATACCCACGAGGGGACCCAAGTCACAGCTATCCCAAAAATTGTAAGATAAAAAATGTAGTTAAATGCTTGAAATAATTTTATATCATCCAATCGGTAGCCGCACCGGTATCGGTAGCTTTGCCTTTTTAACAAAATCTAATATTTGTACAACATGGCTCTAAGATTAAAGAATAAAAAATATACCGTATAGACAGGCAGAAGGAATCTGGGAGTGTTAAGACACTCCGTTTCCGTTTCCTACTTTCCCCCGTATTCTGGAGGCACACAACTGTAAACTTTAATATTTATCATTATTTTTATTATTACATTTCCTAACATAGTATCAGACAACTGTATTCCTTAATTTCCGCACAATTTTCGAGACATTGCGTGTAGAGCACTGGAATTCAAAACCTTGCTTTATCTTGTTAACACTAACACAAAAAATAAAAACAATTAATTCCTTTAATAGGAATCAAATCCACAACCATCGCGTTTTCATTGACACGACGACATGCCAGCAGCAAAAATATTTATTAATTAAAATACATAAATACTAAGCAAAAACCTGCATTTTCTCAAGCAAAATGCAATAAATAATTACAGTATTCCCAACGAAAGAACATTCTTCATAATGTCCAGTTCATAATACGCAGTTTATTCAACAAGGTGTTTAATTATAAACTCCGTGGTCAAGATCACTATCTGTATATGTAAGTTAATACGATACGTTACCGCTGTTTTGACGTTGAAATATGAATAGAATAGAATAGAATTTATTTACTTAAAAATAAATAAAATAAATCAGCTTCACGCTGTATCCCGCACACAGCAGGGTAGGCAGAGGGAACCTAGTGTTTTTAGACACACCGTTCCCCACTTTCTGCCGAATTTTGGAGGCATTGCGTGTTGAGTGGCAGAACTCAACGCCGCGCTTAGCCTCGACACCAGAGCGAAGAAATGGAAATATAAATTTAAGTAAATATTTCATCTCCTCGAGTGGGGATTGAACCCACAACCAGTCGGTTTACAGTCACACGTTGTGCCGCTGCTTTATTTACTTCTACAGGTAATTTACGTGAGATCGTTTTAAATTGGTTTTAACTAGAGAAGGAATGAAAAAAGGAACTCTTATAGGATCATTTTGTTGTCCGTCTTCCAAGATTATTTATTAAGAGATCTTGTGGAGATATCAAGTTACATTTAATATCAAATATCATTTAGCTTTATGTTCCTGAGAGTACGTACGTTCTTAGTCGAGACATTGAAAAGCGTTCGAGCGATTATGTGTCGTTTCATCCATATCCAATATATCCAATGATATACGATTTTTTTTACCTTCACGCTGTATCCCGCATAAAGCCAACCCAACTTTTTCCAACTTTCCGCCGAATTCTGGAAGCATTGCGTGATTAATGTCAGCGCCCAATATCGCATTTCACCTAAACAGAAATGTGGTTGAGTGGAATATTGGGAACATTATTTTAACTTAAGGTTCCCTTTGCCTTCCCTGCTATATGAGAGATACGTACAGCGTGAAGCTGAAAAAAAACTTTTCCGTAGGAACTAGGTAGTATTTATAGTTGTAAACATACACTTACACTAAATCCGCACATGTAACGCAGGATACAAGTAGGTTGATGGTAATATTGCATAATGTCTGGAATTAATGAATATCTACATAATAGCCAGTTACATACGCGTGTCCAGTCTAATGATGATATAACTTTATTATGAGATCGTTTCCTTTGAAAATGTCTTTTTATTGGTTATATATAAAAGGAAGAGTTAGTCCTAAAGTGGTAGCACCATTATAACTGGAATTTGGGTTAAGTAACGTTCAATATGGTCGAAACTTGATGGGTCTGTAGATCGCTTCTGTGAATCAGGAGTGATAACAAATATTTGTTACCAATGGGTCCCAATTGATAGGCTACGATGCCGAAACGGACTAAATCTTGATGAACAGTTCAGAAAAATAGATGTATTTTTATGGTCCCCAGGTTCCCTCTGCCTAGCATTTCGCAGGGTACAGCGAGAAGCTTAATACTATTTGAAACAAAGAACGTCTCTACCATAGTTATCGGAATTAGACCGTAATAATGTTATATTTACACTTGCCGCTCCATTGCCTACAATGTGTTCAACCGGTTTTAGATTGTGCTTCTCAAACTGTATGAAATGCATCTCCAGCATGTTGTGAGGATGGTAGTGATGAGTCACTCTGTCGCTTTGTCTTCTATTTTCCAGAAATTACGGTATTACATCAAAATTGATATATGAAATTACTCATATGAAGATCCACTATAACAAGCGTCGTTATTCAAAATCTATTAAGATAAGAAATTAAAATTTAATAAAGATCATCATCGTAGAGCAATGGGACACCGAATGTAATCGAAACGTAAATTGTGATTCGATTCCTGTTCGAGGGAATATTTTATAATGAAGTACTTGTTTTGGCAATACTAAACGGAGAATTCCTATCAGAAAGCGAAGAACGGAGTATCTTGACACTAGATACTCACACATGAAAGTGTTTTTTTACAATATAAAAAAACAAAACTTCATATTATTATTTTTTATGTTTATATTTATTTATATATGTAATTAATGTACATATAATCAATTGAGGAATGTCTAACCTTTGAAAGGTCACAACGCTATAGAATATCTTTGTTTTTTGTCTCGTATTAGCAATAGTCTCTGGGACGTGTTGAGGAATTTTAAGTATCATTAATATAACTTTCGACCGTCGTGGCGCAGTGGCGAGCCTGGACTGTAAACGAGACGGTAGTGGGTTTGATTACCACGATGGTTAATGAATTATGTGTTTTTTTCATTACAAGTACTTCACTCTGGTAGAATGCGTGGCGTTGAGTTCCGCCACTGAACAAGCCGGCCGGCGGAAGGGTAAATAAAACTAATAGTGATTTTTTTTTGTTTCAGGTAAGAAAAAAAATACACTTGGAGTATTCGTAGAAAATTTTATGGGTATGTTTTATTGTTATAATTTTTATAGGGTTAGTAAAGAACGATCGAACAATCGTATTTTAAATAGATTAATGTTAAGTTTTTTACATAGATATAACAAAATTGTACTGATCACTATCTCTATATGGAAGATAAGATGATATGAAATAAAATATAATTTGAGACATTTATTAATGTAATATAATCCAAAACAATAGTCAGACTGCAAACGTTCCGCGTTATAGATGCGGCTTCGATCTAATTCGGGGGAATGATTATTTTTAATTTCTTTCATATTCCTACTCTATAGTTAACTTTATTCTATTTTCATATAAGTTAGCAAACTAAACGACTAAATGTAACTTATTTACTAAAATAAACTTTAAAAAACATATAATATATTAATTTATAAAATTTTATTAATTTTATCTTTACAAGCGTGTTTTATCTTACACGCAAACTTTGAGGAGCTCAACATCAGATGAACTCAGGTGATAATAGGCGTAATGTAGTGGCTTGTAGTAGTCTGAGATTGTAGTACTTAGTTTATGAGAAAATTGAGAACGTATACTTACCTATATCTATATAATTACTAAGATTTATCTTTTATTTGTATTTTTGTCTTATATTTGTATTTTTTATCTTAAACCAATTTGTAGCTCACTCCGTTTCCAGTACTCCGTTTAAGTAGACGAAGTTCCACGGAATTTTGTATTGTTTTTTCACGTTTCCATTGGAAATTCCCTCTTAGTGCTCCCCCCTAGTAACTTATATATGAAAATTTATTTATGTATTTACTTTCTTATTATATTTATAATCTTGCTTATTACTCACAATAATATAAAAATCTGATTTTCTCAGTCACTCAGTAGTGAAAAAGTTTATTTAATAAGATATTTTCGACAACGAAACATAACCTAATATTTTAATGCAGGTTTCGTTTTTTTTTCGTTTAAATCAGATTTACATTGTATCTCGCCGTTGAGGCGAGTCATGACGCAGGGGCACAAAGTGTGACTGTAAAATGATTGTGGGTTCGATCACCACTCGAGGAAATGAAATATTCAAATGTATATTTTCATTTCTTCGCTGTGGAGACGAGCGCGCAATGCCTCCAGAATTCGGCGGAAACTGGGGAACGGAATGTCTTTATATTTTCATCTTCTTCATCATTCTTTTCATCTTTTGATTTGATTTGACTGTATCCCGTATACAGCAGGTTAGGTAAGGAGAACCTAGTACTAAAACACTCCATTCCACACTTTCCGCTGAATTAAAAAAGTTCAAATAACTAAACTCGAGACAAGTGGAAATAACTAAAGGCTGACTAATCGAATAACGATTACATAATTTGAAATGATATTCCTGTTTTGGTTTAGGCAAATTGGTCATTAGATTACCAAAGGTTCGATAATAACAGGTCGATTCGAGCACTTTGGTTGAGATTTTTTTGTCAGATCTGAAATTATATTACGAAACTTTGGAGTAAAATTAAATCTATCAGATTACCTTTGTGTAAAGTGTAAAGCTAAAAAAAATCTTTACTAATATAATAAAGCGCAATGGTTTGTTTGTTTAAACGCTAAGATGTCTAGATTTTCTGGTTCGATTTACTTTTTTTTGGATTTGAACGAAAGCTACGTTCTTCAGAAGTACTAAATATATAATATTATGGTGTAGGTCTTAGTTAGCCTTAAATAAGTCCGCGATTCGGTATATCTATCTCTTATAAATAAGTCACAATAAGATATTTAATGACAAAAAAAATATTGAAAATTGCAAAGTGATATCTCATTATACACATATTTTTATTTGATAAACATATTGAAACTTACGAGCGAAAATTATTCCATCATCATGGATTTTTTATGAAGAAATGCTTTGTCTTTTATAGCACGTAATTTGAACGTATACTTTTTGAGAAAATGTAAATTTAAAATAATTCAACGCTCCGCTTACGGCCACAAGCATAGGCACGAGTCCAGCAAGGGGCGCCTTTACCACCGATTTCGTCCTTGCAAACAGCCATGTAGCGCTTGCACTTTCTCAAAATTATTAAATGTATAAATGATATTAATTATTTATTATATACTGATTATCTTATGGAAAATGCAGCATAATAACAAGTATTACGTGGTATGTAGACGAAGCCGCGAGCGGACCGCTAGCTGCAAAAATCATTTGAACTTACATACATCGCGTGTTATATTTTTACAATATATTTTTTCACATTTTTTTGTCCAAGCAAATTATAGTGATGTACTTTTTAATTATATAGCGATGACTGATCTATCTATAATTATATATTAGACTTTTTTGTGGCAACAATCATAAATGTACGTGAGTAGTTGTACCATACGGGGTCCTTGATCTTATGTGACTGTAGAGATTCGCCGTTATCGATGTTTTTGTTTGATTTTAAAAAAAATATTTTATTAAGCTTCACGTTATTTTCCAGTAATGACAAGATACTCCGCTCCTCACATTCCACTCAATTTTCGTGTAATTGTGAATAGCGGAACTCAATTCCGTAAAAATAAACTAAAAACATAACATATTTTCATATTATTTTATGTTATCTAGACGTTACTCCTGTAGTGGGTTACAAATTATAAACCCTAACTTTAAATACTCAATAAAATATCCATAACATTTTATTGAGTTCCTGTAGCTCGGGCAGAAATATTTCGCATTTACTAGGCGTCATCGCAATGTGGGACTGGTGAAATAGGTGGCTAGCATAATGTTATGTGAAGTGAAAATACATCGTTAACAAAACGTAACCTAAAAATCGATTTATAAAACTATCGATATACGACGTAACTATTTTTAAACAATGGCCGCCATTAATTCTCACGGTGCAGAACCATCGAATTCCCACACCTAATAACACGAGATGCACATATTATATTGCACAAAACTTATTTGAATACCAAATTGATGAATGGACGTGTCATGAATTTTAATATGTTATTGTATGTATATTTAAATTATATCGATAATTTACTTCCTGCAACACTATTATTAAAAAACATAGATACATACATCGATCTATATTAGGAAGGTTTAAAGTTGCTTTATAATAATAAAATGTTGATTAACGTTCTTGAGTTTGGATATGAATGTCAAACTTTCAACAGCAGTTGATCCACAAGTGTTTACCAAAATAAGTAAAAAAAATTAAATCACAAAATATTGGTTTTTACTAATCTATTTTTATTTCAGTTCTTTTTTTTATTAATGTTTTGACACGCTTTCATTGCCGATAAACTTTGCGGTCAAATATAATGGCCGTTAGTTATAGAAAATTAAATTTTCTAACCGACATTTTCTTTTAAATAAATATAATTTAAATATTTTCTCGCTTTTTTCATATAGCATATAGCAGGGTATTCGGAGAAAGCCACTAAGTGTATAATGCTTCGTTTCCCACTTTCCATCCCACATTTGGAATGGGGAAACTCTACACTCACTTTGTGTTATTATCAAAGCGATCAAACGAACATAACTCTTCCCCCTAGTGGGAATCGACCCCCAACCATTGCGTTAACAATCTAACGTTGTCCTTTTGTGCCACGACGAGAAGTACAATTTATAAATGAAGAACTAAGGAACCTACAGTACGGTCATCGTGGCGCAGTAAGGGTTCAATTTCAATTTGCGATAATGAATTATTCTTTGTGAAAAATGGAGCGCAGTGTCCTAACACTACGCTATATTATCCACATGTAAACACGCAATGCCTTCATAATTCGGCGGATAATAAGAAACGGAGTGTCTGAACACTATGTTCCCTCTGCCTGTAAGCGAGATACAGCACTACGTACCGAACAATAAAATAAAAAGAGACGGTTTTTTTGCGCCATTGACTCAATTTTACATACTAATGTCAGTAAATGGAAATAACTTTTGTAGCGAGACATCGAGATATAATTATGTATATCCTAGTTTTCTAATTTCACACATATTCCTGTCAATTAAAATGTTATTTATTTGCTTGTGTAATAGGCCTACGCGATGTTCTATAAAAATTTGGATAAAAATGGTTTTGTACGTTTGTTTGTAATGGATAAACTCAAAAACAGTTTTTAAGTGACTTTAAGTTTTTTTCACCTATAGTTTTTTTAAAAAGAAAACTAGCCCTACAGTTCAATTTAAAATTTTGAGCTGTTAAAATGAACTACTATTTTTATTATGTAATATAATCAATTCTGATTACTATAGATGTGAGTACAGACGGGGAGATATGCCTAGTTTCTATATACCTTATTATGTCGACGCGTTCGTCTTATTACGTACAAAAGTAGGTTGTATGTGGTTAAACTTATTTTATAGATATAGATTTGAATGTGTGAAAAAATTGTACTAATAATGTCATTTTTAATCGACCTAAAAAAAATGGAGATTCTTACTTTGACCGTTATAAAGTATGTAATATGTATGTATTTGTCTGTAATTATCTGCTCTGGTTTTGATGCGGTTTTTAGAAAAATGTTTATTATACTTACTACGTGTATTCAGTGACTAACGCCACATTTGCGCCTTATTACAGGAGCGAGGAAATGAGAATACTTAATAATAATCTCCCCAAATGGGAATTGAACCCACATCCATTGCATTTACAGTGCGTTTACGCTATGCCACTGCGGCACAGCGGCCTCATTCTTTATCCCACATATTTGAATCGAAATCGAACCAACAACCTTCACTACTACACTCATGCACTTGTCATCTGAGACATTACTGTGTATACATATGTATAGCTTTACTCTGTATGTATGTATAGATAGATATACGTACTAAACGTGAAATTATCAATTATTCATTATAAATGATTGGTTGCCAGAGGCCGGTAGCTAATAAGAAAATTATCGATAATATGGCGATACGATCACATTGTTCTGAGAAAGCTATAACGTTAATATGCTATTATTAGGAGCCAGTTCTCCTTTTATTCTGGTCGTGTTGAGATTTTGAATTTTTGTTATTCCATATAGGTGTTGCGAAATGAAATGTTGTATGTTCGAATCGAAAATTAATGGTAAATTTCACGTCATTATATTTATATTTCTTAACCGACTTTAAAAAAAGGAGGTTCTTAATTCTTCAATAACCGGTTTGCTTTACTTGGCATCATCACATCTTTCTATATTTTGCCGCCGCGCTTTGTCTTGTATAAGGATCTAGAAAATAAAAATAATTAAAAAAATATAATGAAAATGTGTTGTAGCAAACAAATTCTATAATGAAACTAAAATATGAAATTTTAAAACAAGGGAGAATCGGACTCGAGTAAGAACTAGTTCCGTATCAAAATCGATTCACCCAGTCAAAAGCTCCGAGCTAACAAACATAAAAATACAGTTCAATTTAATAACCTCCTCCTTTTATGGAAGTTGGTTAAAAATAGCAAATAAATGTGGTTCGTTCTATGAGAAAAAGTTAACTTGATACCTAAACAAGATCACAAACAAACACACATTAATTCATAATAAGCGGGAACATTACAAGAAAGCCATAAAACGTTTTTCCCAATAACTAGAAAATAGTTATAAATTGTATACAATAGTAGAAACAAATGTATCGAATGAACAGTAATAGGTTATGATTGGAACGTACGGCCAGTAGCCCAGCAGGGACAACGGTATAGATAGTTTGAAAATTGCTCGCTATGTTGTTGGGTTAAGGTATAAGAGTTAGCGGAAAGCGGGTTTAGCTTTACTTTTTTGGCCTAACTACATAAAAAGCGATTTTGTTCTCGCTACTTAACGCGTGGTCTCGGCCGGATAACAGAGGCCAGTGGAGATATAGGGTTTGATTCGGTGAAATAAAATATTTAATATTTTTATTTTATCGCTCTGATAGCGAGGCCAAAATCCGGAGGAAAGTGGGAAACGGAAGTGAGTGAGTAACGGAGTGATTTGACACCAGATTCCCAGGTTCCTATCCACACTATGTGCGGGATACAGCGTAAACAAAAAAAATATCACATATGACTTTAAAGATATTAAAATAATTTTATACCTTTAAAACAAGCTATACCTACAGACAGACAGCCTCGGGGGTGGGGCGGAACTAAAACAATTAGATGTATGAAACTTGTTAATGTACGATGTCTTCTAGCTTTATATGTAGTTACTATTTAATAGATTCCGTCGTGCATAATATGGTAGCTTCACGCTTTCTTTCGCTTAGTAGGATAAGCAGGAAAACCTAGTGTCAAGACACTACGTTCACCGCTATTCGCCCAAATTTGTGGTAGTGTGGTGTAACTCATCGCCGGGCTTTGATTTACCAGAACGGGAAAACGAAAATAATTGACTTTCCCTCTCGATTTAGTATCGATATCACAATCATAGCGTTTTCATTTGGACGTTGTTTTAAATTAGCTTCACGCTCCCGCATATAGCAGGGTAGGCAGAGGGCAGCCGAGAACCTATCGTTGAGACACTCCGTTCTCATGAAGATTTCCATACGCTTCACTTGAATTTCCCTCTTTCCGCCTAATTTTGGGGACATTTTTTTGGCGTGCTTGTTGTGAGACTCTCAACTCAACGCCGCTTGCCCAGTGCCAGGGAGAGGAAATGAAAAAAAAAATTTGCCGCTGAAGGCCTGTCCTACTAATTAAATTATCATATAGTCTCAAATATCAATTATTTATTATTGAATAAGTATCTTATTTTTTATTTAGACCATTTTCTATTATCCGCGGTCACGAACTGACCACAACCGAATGACTGACTAATGTAAATAATAAATTAAGACATCTACGGGATCATTCACGAATATAAAGACGTTTTTAGACCGATATTATTATTATTTATTTGAGAAATTATGAATTCCATTAAAATAATTGAAGCGAATTTAGAAGTTTGTGAGTTCGATTCGATGGTTGTAGGTTCTGCCTCCACTTGGTAATAATTGAGTAGAGATTGAGTCATCCTAGCAGCGCAGGGGCACAAGCGTGTCTGTGGGTTCTGTGGTGTGTATAATAATATATTTATTTAATTTCCTCGAGTCCCCACTCGAGGGGACCCACAATCAAACCCACAATCAGTTGGTTATACAGTCACACTTTGCCTCTCTGCCTCTGCACCGCGACTGGCCTCAATGGTTTTTTTAAATCGTTTCGAATATATTTTGTTCCATGCGTTCCATGCGTTCAACACAACAAACTATTCAGTCTTATAAAATTAGTATAGATCAGGCCATTTAAATAATATACCTTACTAAATTTACAATTGCATTTTTTTTCTTACGAAGAAGAAGAAAAGATATCTTTTAATTTCCTTTCTTTGTTAATTTCTTTTTTTAAATATGAATAGGTTCTTATTTTTTTGGATTTGAAATATTCACCGCCGTTCCACAGCGTTACGACCGTCATAAGTATTTTTTTAGCTTTACGCTGTATTCTTAGGAATGGGCGCTATCGGCTTTCGGTCCAGTTCATGAGATATTGCGTATCTTCGATACGCACATGGTGGACCTCGTCACCGCGCTTTGATATCGACACCAAAGGGAGGAAATTTAAAATATTAATTATTTCAAATGGGAATCGAACCAACAACCTGTTGTGTTTACAGTCCCATATTTGTGTCCGTACGCCACGACTGGCCTTTAAATAATAATAAAAAATATATTTGATATACTAATATAATATAACACGAGCTATCTGGTGAATGTGTAGATTAAAGTACAACAGTCTGCGGTAGGTCACGTCTGTGTAACGGTACTATACGGAATTCTAATAGAATCGAACAAATATTAGAATATATACATATTTGTGGCCAGTCGTGGCGCGGGTGCACAAAGTGTGACTGTAAACGCGACAGTTTGTGGGTTCGATCCCCACTCGAGGAAATGAAATGTTTATTTTAATTTATAATTTTATTTCTTAGCTATGGTGTCGAGGCGAAGCGCAGCATTGAGTTCCACTCTACACGCAATGCCTCCACAATTCGGCGGCAAGTGTGAAACTGATTGTCTTAGCACTAGGTTCCCTTTGCCTATCCTGCTGTGTGCAGGATACAGCGTGAAGCTGATTTAATTTATTATACATATATACATATATAACATTTTTTTTGTATCGAAAATTATTGAAAGAAAAATAAAACCATAACTCCATATATTTACGCACAAATTTTTAAATTGATAGTTATTAAACACTAGAAAAACACGCTTTTATAAATTCACCTAAAAATAGAATATATTTAAACGAATCGAATGAGACCAAACACGATATGTTTATTACGAGGCAGTCCAAGGCTCCATCAGCCAGCTTCCAGTGCGATCATCAAACCAGCTCGATGGTACCATTATATTGTATTGTCAATATAATTGCTAAATTTCCTGATAATTAGAAGTGCGTGTAATTAATATCCTTAGATTGTCGACATACAGGTCGACAAAAGCGTTTTATCAAGAATTCAGTTGTAGAAAATAGGCTTTATCATCTTTGAAGAATTTTGTTTTCTTAAAATTACTAAATATTTTCATTATAAAAAATCAAAATAAAGTTGAAAAAATAATTAAATAATGAGTTAAAAAGTTGTAAAATAATATTAAAAATTCGTTATTTTTCAATAATATCAGTGAGAAGAATGCAAGAAAGACTTGTAAGACTGTTGTGGACGACTCAAGGAGCCTTTAAACCTGGAAAAGGGTGGATGGATAGATCGGATCTTATCCCTCCCTACACATGATCACAAACAAACAATTTCGTTTAAATTGATTTAGCACTTCCCGAGTTATTAAGTAATAAACAGACAGACCTACAAATCTATATATGTATAAGTGTCTGACCTCCCATGGAGCTCTAACTTCACGGTTAGTTCAAATAAGGCACGTTTCAGTAGTTATGTACTTTAGCATGAAGTTTATGTAATGGTGCAACAGTACAAGAGTGCCTTTACTTTATTCTATTGTACATCTTCAGTTACCATGTTATATTATAGAAGTGTGTTTATTATATGTTTTCATTGGAGTAAATGAGAGTTTTCAAGAAGCACGGGTTCGAATCCTTTCTATTTTTCTATCTTCTATTTTTTTATATGGTTTGTGAAAAAGTATTTTTGTTTTCCAAGTGTGGAATATTGTAAAAATGTTTTTAATAATATTCCCAGTATGTTATGTTTGTTAGTTTTGAGAGAACCTAATTCTAAGACACTCTGTTCTCCACTTTAAATTTATTGAATTCGAACCCAAACACCTTTAATCTTTGCCTTATCCTCAGAAAGATAAAAATACTTGAAATAATGTATGTAAAACGTACCGTATCGGTAGTCAGTTAAAGCGATACTCAATGAATCATACGGTTGTACCGCTACTAGTGCAAACTATAAACTTCGTGTTTAATATATTCTACTATAAATATAATAAAACGTCGAGCCACGATGTAGAGACGCGGTACGCATAAAAATAGTGCCCTAGGCCTATGCCCTAGGCATATTTTGTAATATATTTTTGTAACTTTATGTTCACGCTGTAGTGGTTAAATCGCAGCGTTGAGCTCCACGCAATGCCTCGGAAATTGTGTGAATAGTGGAGAAAGGTATATCTTAGCAGTAGGTTCTGTCTGCCTACTCTTCTATTATCAGGATATAGTTTTGTATGTTAGTGATTTTACATTGAATATATTTTGTTTTTATTTCAGTGAGCTGACTATCCTCGAAGGAATGGCTAACTGCGGGGGATGGAGTGAAGAACCTGTTTCTAAGGTAGGTTTTATTATTTTTAACTTTACGCTGTATCATGCATATATCAGAGAGGAATTAAGAGAAGAAATATGAAGAAGCTACTTAGGATTCCATGGACTCACAGTTCTTGTGCCCATCTTGTTGCAAAGTGAGGATCTCAGAACAGTTCCTGGGTCTTGAGTATCGCTTTTGAGCCCTTTGACCGTGCTCCAAACCTTACCAAAATAATTCTATCAATGACATTGAACTTTTAGAAAATATATATATATATATATATATATATATATATATATATATATATATATATTGTACTCAATACGATTCTAAATATTTTATGTTATATAAAATATAAAACATGTCTTGTATGCTTAAATATATCCAAGTGAGATTCAAATCCATAACACCTTAAATAAAAGAACTGTACCACAATGACCCGATTAAATTAGTTGATTTAAGTAATTTAACATTAGAGGAAGAAACAGAGGAATAAACTTAAAACTAAGACCATCCATGGTCGACTCCCCGCCCAATTTTTTTAAAAATTGCGTACTGAGTGTCGTAACTCAACGCTGCGTTTCTTCAACTAAAGCTAAAATAATTTAAATGTAATCATTCTATCATACCATACCCACATTTAAATAATGTTATTTGGTATTATAATTTCTAATGGTAAAATTTCTACAATAGCGTGTCGTATGAAGCACATACCTACATACACTCACGATCGATTATACTGTTTGCTATACAAGGAAATATTTAAATTGGCAATTTCTCTGGTTATTATTCTCGTATATGTATTGAATATTCTTTTTTTTTTTAAATTTCTACGCATATTTAAAATTGTATTATTACTTTACACAAATTGGAAATTTTACTAGTCATCTACCTATATTTACCTATCTATTTTATTACCTATCTATAGTACGGTCGACGAGTCGGGGCCGCCTTGAAAGTAGGTTTTCTGAACGTTTGCGTAATGCTACTTAAACTAAACTAAACTAACTTCACGCTTTATCCCTAGAGGGGTAGTCAGAGAGAACGGAGCGCCAAGCGCCACGGTCTCTACATACCTCTTTCGCCTGGTCCACCACCACCACTGTCATCAACCTCTTCACACATGCCCTCCAGGGGGTACTCGTGCTTCTTACGTGACCTTCCTCCAGTATCTTTGATACTGCGTTTTCGAAGGTCAACCGAGATCTCTTTCTCTTACCACTCACTTTTCTATCATAAATCCATCATTTTTCCAAAATGTTTGCCTTTCTTTCGTCATCCTCGCTTGTTCCTGCCATTCTATTTACCGCCTCATTGCGTATTCGATCAGCTATGCTGACTCCGCATATTCTACGAAGAGATCGTGTCTCCAAAGCATTAATCTTTCTTTCATTCTTCTTCTGTAATACCCACGTTTCGTTGCCGTATAACAGTGTCGGTATCAAAACTGCATCGGGTATGGCTAAACACGCAGCTGTGCTGACGTTTCGCTTTCTCGTCAACGCAGCTAAGACTCCGTTAACCTTGTTACCGGCAGCAATATGCTGTTCTAATTAATATCTTACCATTTACACTGATCTTGCATTCCGTCCTTTCTTCATCTCTTTCAAAAATCAGAGCTTTTGTCTTATTCTCATTGAGGCCTATAAAGTACCTAAATTTTCAAAAATAAGAAATATCCCGATAAGGGTCTTTTGAAATTTGTGATTATAGTCGTCGTCCACGTAGTCGTAAACGGCTGTACAGTCGTTTGCATAATATTCAATTTGCGGATATCGACGTCGCGTTGTGTCATATAGACGAACTGGCGCAGAAAATGATACTTAGCGTCTCATTCTACTGTACTTTAGGGCTGTGCTCGAGCTTACGGTAGCGGTGCAGCGCGAGTCATAAAGTACCTTAATTATCGGGATATACCTACTACTAACTACTAATTTCAGGGCGGTCACAACTCGCCGATCGTACTATACCTATCCACTTTATTGCGTAATGATGTCGACGACGATTACAATAAAGATATTGTCATACATTTTTCGCCTTGCCTTATAATACTGAATCAATTAACCTTTTTGCTTTACGACATCTCATTTGTATTACCAAGTAAGTATATCTATAGGTACTAATATTATTAATCTGGGGAGTTTGTTTGGTTGAACGCGCCAATCTCGGGAACTACTGGTTCCATGTTATGTGAAAATGTATCATACGTTAACTGTCAATTGTATCCAATTGATTACGAGAGTGAAGTATAAGTTTTTATGCTTATAAAGGAGCTGTTTTAATAGAAATTTCATAGTGTTATATAAGAAAGAAATAAGATCAAGAAGTTTACATTTTTACCGGATGTTAGACCGTGTTCTAAGGTAATGAGCCTAAAAAGGCATCTTGTTTGAAATAATTGATTTATTAAGTAACTAACTTCGCTGTAACATTTTTCCTTATACTATAAAATACTGTTGTAGGTTCGATCCCCACTTGAGGAAATGAAATATTTAATATTTTCATTTCGTCGCCCTGGTAGCTAGACAAAGCGTGGGGATGAGCTCCGCCGCTCAACACGCAATATCTCCAGAATTCAGCGCTAATTAGGGAACGGCAGTGTCTTAATAGAAACGAAGTGTCTTAACACTAGGTTCCCAGGTTCTCTCTGCCTACCTGCTATGTGCGGGATACAGCATAAAGACAATAAAAAAATAGAGATATTATACAAAAGCATGCTTTATTTCACGCTGTATCTTACATTTAGCAAGGTAGGTAGTGAGCACTTAATATTAAAACTTAACGCCGCGCTTTGTATTCTTAACTAAGCGAAAAAAATGAAAATAATTTCATCGTAGTGGGCATCGAACCTACAACCGTCGTGTCTACAGTGAGACGCTGTGCCGCTGTCTCACGTACTACCCATGTTTGGAAAGCAAAAGGATAATAAGGATAATAAACATAAATAATGATTACAAGCACCGCTAGCCGAGGCCTTTACGACGCTCGTGGCGCGGTCGTAACTCGGCAGTCCACTTTAGTAGTAGGTACACAAATGTAAAATATATTAGCATTTTGTATAGATTTTTTATTGTTAGTATGTGAAATACACCGTGGCCAGTCATTCTGCAGGGATACAAACATGCAGTTGTAAACGCGACAGGTTGTGGGTTCGATTTCCACTCGAGACAATATTTAATATTTCCGTTTCCTCGCTCTGGTAGAGGCGAAACGCAGGTGTTAAACCACTCAATAACGTTCCCCCACGCAAAGTCTCCAGAATTGGACGGAAAGTGGAGAACGGAATATTATAACACTAGGTTCTCAGGTTCCCTCAGCCTACCGTGATATAAAAAAAACATACACAACAACATTAATTATGATATTCGTTTCTATGTACCTGCAATCGAGAACTCACAATAGGATGATGCTGCATCATTTTCACGACAGCCTTAAATTGCCCGACTGTGGCAAAATATAAAAAAAAGGGTTATACGTATCTATATGTACATTCTTTTGTTACCAAGTAACTGTTAAACTATTGAACCGATTACTAAATATATTTATTGAGTTTATGTAATCAGGATTTTTATTTTGCCTAAAATAAATATTACTACTAGTAAGTATGTATACTTATCAGTATAGGCCAGTCGTGGCGCAAGGGCACATTATGTAACTGTAAATCGACTGGTTGTGGGTTCGATCCCCCCTCCTCTTTCCACATATTTATTTACATTTATATTTTCATTTCATCGCTCTGGTGTCGAAGCAAAGCGCGGCGTTGAGTTCCGCCACTCAACACGCAATGTGTGTATATAAGTATACATTCTAGCGAGTATAGAAGAATCTCATACTACCGTATACTATAATTATCAACTGAGTACGATCGAACAGCAGCCACCGCTCTGATATTTATTCAATGATTTTTATCTCAACGTTTGATAAGAGATGGCTATCTCATTTAGTTTATAACCGCCCGTACCCTGTATTGAAGACGTTAACTTACCGTAATCTTAATCTAGCAAGCATTACTTATACTTTAAAAGGCTATACTAAAAGTAAATTTTGAACGCATATTTCTATTTCAGTATGCGGTCAAAATTTACTTTTGTAAGCATTTTAGAACTATACGTGTTTCGCGCATTTTCCAGCATATAAGTATAGAGTGAGAAAAAGTTCCATTTCGTCACGATGGCCTCTACATACAGTTTTTTTAGCTTCCCGCTGTATGCTGCACATACAAGGATAACATAGGGAATGTAGTTTTTAAACACACCGTTTCCATTGACATATTTCTGTTCTCTACATTCCGCCGAATTATGGAGGCATTGCGTGTTGTGTGGCGATGGCGATACTCCAAGCCGCGCTTTACTTCAGTGCTAAGGCGAAGAAATGAAAATATTATGTTACTGCTAATAGACACTTCGTTACCCACTTTCCACCGAATTCTGGAGTCATTACGTAGTGAGTGGCGGATTTTAAAGCCACGCTTTATTTTGACACGAGAGAGAAGAAGAAATGAAAATATGAAAATATTAAATAATTTAATTTTCTCTAATTAAAATGAACGAAGCAGAATTTCAGGTTGTGTTCTTCTTAGAATTCATTGTATAAAAAAATCAGCCTTAAGCTTTTCCCGCATACCAGAGTAGGCAGAGGGGTACGGGAAGTATGTCTTCTCTATAATTTTGTCCCAAAGCTTATTAAAACTTGCACAAAACAAAATGCGAAATTGAAAACATTTCATAAAAGAAAACGAACATAACAAAAAAAACTAATTAAACACAATGTTCAGTTTAATAAGAACCTTTCTAATTCTTGTTATGATTACAAAATGACTACATTCCGCTATAAAAATGGCGGGCTGTCAAATGTTAACGTGTACAGATAATATCAAACAATAGTGCCATTACAGATACACATAAAACATTATTTGGCCAAATTAGTGGTTGCATAAGTGGAATTACTTTTTAGGCTATTTTTCAAATTATCCAGAAAAATCAAATATGCAATTGTGTTCTTGTTTTTGTCTTCATTGAATATTGAGTGGCATTTCGCAAAACTTATCGCCGCGTTTTGTATAAAATTTGAAACAATTAACCTATAAAATGGAGTTATCGTATATTGTTCATAGCATATATACATAACTTTTAATAAAGACCTCACATCATGTAAAAAATGTCTAGACATGAAAAGACTTTATTAAGTCATAAAATACTTAAAATGTGGCCGCCGCCAAAATTCCTTTGCTATTTTACATTTTTTTTTATTAATACTGCTTTCTTTTCTTGTTTATAACATATTCTAATCTATATTTATAACTTTATTAAAACCATCTCGTTTACATGTAAATATATTCCATAAATAACATGATTTATGTGGTTTTATGAAACGAGGTGAGTCTTACTATAATTACTTTACTTTATAAGTAGAATTTTCTTTCGTTTTCTTGACATGCTAATTACACAAGGAATGAATTTAGTGAATTAGGAGGCCGTCATTCCAGAGTGGCACAGCGTCTGTCAATAAACACGTCGGTTATGGATTTGTGGCGTAGGGGGACCAAGTGTGACTGTAAAATCGGCTGGTTGTGAGTTCTATCCCCACTCGAGAATATTATATTTATTTACATTTATATTTTTGTTTCTTCGTTCTGGTGTCGAGACAAATCAGGGGAATTCCGCCACTCAACACGCAATTCTTCCAGAACTTAGCGGAAAGTGGGGAACGGATTGTTTTAACACTAGGTTCCCTCTGCGTACTCTGCTGTGGAAAGCTGATAAAGATATTTCCTTAATAATTATTATTATTTAAAGCGCGACGTAGAATTCCACAACTCTATACGCAATATTTCGAAACGGCGGTGCTCGGGATACAGAGAGTCTTAACACGGAGGTTCCCTATGCCCATCCTGGTGTATTAGGAAAACAGCATGAACATACAAAAAGGAAAGAATCGCCTTTCCATTATATTCGTTCTCATAACATTACAAACAATCAATTTTCTATTGAAAAAACTAAAGAAAACGTAAAATAAAAACAAAAGTTCTCATCTTAAATTTCAATATTAGGTCTTTCACTATTTATAGTCTTTAAAGTTACTTATATTTTAGACTCATATTTTACCAATATTTCACAAATGTTATGACCCCGATTAGTGACTTAATACATAGTTATATAGAGATGAGTCATTATTCTCCACTTTCCGCCTTTTTCAGATATAAACCGGAGATTAACGCCGCGCTTTTAACAACCAAACAATTTATCATCTTCAGAATTTTCTTTCGTATTAACTGCTTTAATACTTGCATTTTCATCATTACATTACAAATGTATGATATATATGTATACCATACAATAAAACCTATCTTTAAATATCAAGATAGTGACCCAGTTCAGTTCATTTGTGTAATCCATCATGTATTCTGCTATAAAATCGTGAGAAAATTCGTTTTAAAATGTGTAGTCACCCAGTAATTAGCATTAATGAATTATACGTTTTAAAATACAGTTGTTGCTGGCTAATTTGCTTGTGTCTGGGATTTCTGAATATTAAACTGATGATTGTGGATTCGATTTTCATCAGGGGTAACTAATATTTGTTAAAAAAATATGCGGGATTTTATGTTGTTTAGTATCTTCAGGCAGTGTGGTATAGTTATGTTTAAGGTATAGTTAAAACATTGTTATTTTTTTAGCTCAACGCTGTACATTAAATTTTCCATCCTCGAAGTGGGAATCGAACCTGTATCATAACCTGTCGCGGCGTCGTACGCTTGTGCCCTTTCGAATATTACTACGAGTAAAGAATGAAATGTCTGATATAAGTAGCTAGATTAAAATTCGTCTCGTAGTATCTAAAAAAATATCGATCACCAGTATTGTTAATTAAACTTTTATTTATTCACTTTATATTCTGTTCATGATCGACAAATAAGTTATAATCTATAGTATCCATTATATTCAGCTATAGCTGAACTGTTTGTTTGGTTGAATGCTTTCACCCTAAGAACTACTGGTTTATATTAAAAAGTATTTTTGTTTTGTATAGTCCATTTATTGTGGAATGGCAGGCTATATTGTTACCTCAGACACCTAGAATATAGCATACATTATCTACCAAAACCTTTAGTTCTGACGAAATCTAAGTTAAAAGTATTTATATAGTGAAGTAAGAAAGGAGTGGTGTACCACAAGGATCTCCTCTGACCCCTACCATATAAACAATATACGATAACAGGAAAACAGACTAAATTATTTATATAACAAAATATCTAACATTTGAAAGTTAGTGGTAAACAACCATATATAAAAACTTATTATATAGATAGATAAATAGGATCTATTTGATAGTTTATAGCTCCGTAAATTATGCGTCTTCAAGTGAACCGCTTTTCTATCTCACAATAACAACTTAAGTATTTGAAGAACTTTCACTGGACTATATTGAGCTATTGTCAAGGCATTCATTGTTGTTTCATGTACGGTTTATTATATGAATTTATGGGATATGTCTTCTGTGATAACGGAACAATATTTAATTGGGTTCCGTTCGTACCGTTTTAAGAATGTACCAATAGAATATTATTTGTAATTTTGTAAGTGTAAACGGTTTTAAGTTCTAAAAGATTGGTTGTTGTAATTTCTGCACACGTTGGTTTTGGTAGATAAATATCACTTGAGATGTAATTTTTGACCATATTACTTGACCTTCATGAATAACGGTGTAGGCAGACAAAACCTAGTGTTAAAACTTTCCGTTCGAGACATTGAGTGTTAAGAGGTAGAACATTAGGCCTTAGTTTTTCACAAGGGCTAAAAAAAATCACACCCATCGCGCTTACAGTTCCACGCTCGTTCCACGGAACCACGACGACCATCTCATCAATATTTTTGCAATATTAATATAAAAAAAATATTTATATTAATAATATAAAAAAATATTTATATAAATTATGAAAAAAATAGCTGAATCGTCAGCCCTTTTCATTAATCAGTTTTTTTCTTTCAATTCATAATATTTAATATACCATTCGAAAGGTAATTTAGGTTGTTAGCAGGTTTACACGACGACGATACTCTAAATTGAACTCTGATGTTTTTTCTTTTTCAGCTTCATGCTATATACCGCACATAGTGCGGTAAATACATAGGCAGAGGTTAGCTAGTGGTAGGACACTTCGTTCCCGATTTCCCCAATTCTGGCAGCATTGCGTGTTAAGTGGCGGAACTCACTCTGGTGCTTGGACACCAGATCGACGAAATTAAAATATTAAATATTTCATTTCCTCGAGTGGGCATCGATCCTACAACCTTTTGCGTTTACATGCTTTTGACAGTCTTATGCTTCTGCGCCACGACTGGTTTCTTCTTTAAATATTTTTAACGCTTATTTGTTCAACACTTATAATAGTTAGTTCTTTGATTTTCACGATTATTATACATTTTAAATAAAACTATTTTAACCGGATTAATCGCGTATATTTAGTTTTTACATTTTTGGAAACCCGACGTTTCGAACACTTTGCAGTAGTCCGAGTCTACCCGTGACCACGGACTACTGCAAAGTGTTCGAAACGTCGGGTTTCCAAAAATGTAAAAACTAAATATACGCGATTAATCCGGTTAAAATAGTTTTATTTAAAACTTATAATAGTTTTTTTTATTCTATAGGATAAGCAGAGACCACCGATTTATAATCCTGAGGACTATGCGACATCGCTCAAGAAATGGGGCAAGAAGACAGGCAACGGTAGTTTATATGAGCTGGATCCAGGACAAGATCCGAACAAGTCCAGGACACTACCTACTCCTGGCAGCAAAGATTTCAGGTATTTAAGCCGACAATAGATAGGTTTCTCTAATTACTACAGATGCCATGTTTTTTTATTATTATTAGTTAGTTATAAATTCGTTTTCTAATTAAAGACGACTTTTTTATCTTTTTTTTGCCGTTACGTTTTTTTGAAGAAACACATTGTAATGTTTTTTAAAATTTCAATAGCATTTTTGTCGGCGAATTTCAATGTAATATTTAGATTTCAATTTAAATACATAGACATCCAATTAAGCAATTGATTTTGAATGTACAACTTTATTAAAGAATATTTTTAATTTTAACTTTTCTAATTTTATGCACATTGTTCCAGAAATCCATGCTTGAATATGGGTGAGGAGATGAGTTTACGCCAGTTCGGCACTCCCAGTGAACTTTTGACAAAACTCAGAGCTGACCTAAGGCTATCTTTTCCAAGGTAACCTTTGTTTTTTCTTTACGCTTCATCCGCCAATAAGCAAGGTGAACCTAATATTAAAAGATTCCGTTTCTCTCCTATCAGCAGAATTTTCGATGTTCCAATTTATTTATTTTTACTTCCTCTCCCTGGTAGACAAAGCGCGACATTGAGGTCTTAAAGGTTCCCTCCGCTTACCCTGCTTTTGCGGAATATAGAATGAAGCTGAAAATAAACAGAGCTGAGATATATATTATAAGCATTATCCTGACTGGAATTCGAAGACAGAACCATCGCACTGACATACAATTACGCCAGAAGATTCTAATAGCTATTTCATTTAAGATGTGTATTATAGAATATTATAAACTTAAGACACTCATTGATTGTAAAATGCATTTTATTATTATTACTTTCATAACTTAAGTCGTTAAAACAGATTTAACTGATATTGAAGCCAGTCTTAGTAGCGCTGAGGCAAAAGTGTTCGACTGTAAACGCGACAGTTTGTGGGTTCGATTCCCACTTGGGAGAATAATTATATATTATAATCTATATTTTAAATTCTTATTATTTATCAGCTGTGGTAGACCAAGTGCGGGTTTGAGTGGCTGAACTCAACACGTATTATCTCAAAAATTAGGCGAAGTTAAAAGCCTTAAGCTCTTTACCCTAGATTCCCTCAAAACACGAGAAAATGCTAATATTTTAGGTACTTTCCACTTATCCTGATTACACTATTGCCTACAAAAAAAGGTATTGGTCACAAAAAAAGAATAATATGTCAATAAATTCGTCACTAGAAGTATTAATCAAACCTACTATCTTCAGTAAACAAACAAACAAACATTTTTATGTATCACAAAAAAAATATCCGTCTACCAAGAAACATATAAAGATATAAATGAATATGTTTAACGATTTACCTATAAAACAGTTCCCATTTTAACTTGGAACATAAAAATAAACATTATAACAGCAACAAGTATCTTTTTCAATTATATCTCACTTACATTGCGATGCGGTCAGCTGCATTGCTTTCTTGTTGGACTGTTAGGGGCTAAGTTATAGGAGAATAGGGGTTAAAATTAGTGTTAAAGCACTCCGATAATCTCGTTTCTTATCTCCCGCCGAATTCTGGAGATATTGTGTGTTGAGTAGTGGAACTCAACGCCGCGCTTTAAAAGCAATAAAAAGGGTAGCGAGGTATAAGAGCGAAATGTTTTCTTTTGTCGCTTAGCTTCGCACTTCGAAGGATAAACCAGCAGGTGGTTTTGTTTTTTTTTTCTGAATAGTCAACAACATAAGTAGTAACAAGCAAATACCACAAGAAGAGAGAAAAATAATATGAGAATTTGGTTAAAAATTGATAATAACTAAGTCTTATTATTTAGTCAGAGCGGTGAGACGGTTTCCAAGAGACGCGAACTCAAAGTCTTGTTTTCTCTTCTAAACATAATTTTCTTTTCTAACATAATTTATAATACAATCCCTTATATTTTATACATTGTATACGATAAACTTAAAATAAATATAAAATATTTTTATCACCTTTCGTAATCTAAAATGTATATTTTCAATATAAAACAGCATCAGTTTTTCACTATTTAATTTCAAAACTAAAAAAAAATAAAAAAAGAACAAAAAAATATATAAAAATTGCTATAGCTCACATCTTGTACCAACCAAGTTTTTGTAGATAACTAAAATTGCTATGACGATTGAAGTAAATCCGCTGAAGCAACTGTAATTTGCGACAATCATTTCTTTGCACTCATCTGCAAAATTATCATTCTGGTCCATTCTGGTCCATACGTTAATGTGTTCTATTCACATTTTTACGACTCGTGTATGGCGGCTTTATGGCGCCTTTGGGGAGAGGAGTGTAGTCGATTTTGCTTAATGTCTGTTAATAGTAGATTTTAAATGTTGATTCGTTTAAGATGCTGGCTGTGGTGTGTATGGGATTATAGTTTATGAGTTTTAGGATGCATGGAATGGTGGCTTGATTGTGGTAGGTTAATATGAGACCAAAATACGGGTGTTTCAATTTTTTTCAAGCTGTATCCCGCATGTATCAGGATAGGAGTATTGAGATACTCCACTCCCCTTGTTTGGTGGAAGTTAAAACGCAACGCTGCGCTTGTCTATCAGAAATCCCTAAGTGAAAATCAAACCTACAGTCATCGCTTTTACAATCAAATGCCGGTCCTATAATGTTACGTCCAGCCTCAATAATTTTGTACACATGAAAAGAAAATATATCAACCTTTATACCTATAAAGGTTGTACTTATACATTTCGTGATTTTCCATACAGTTTCGTACAAGAATTCGCCTGTGAACCCCTAGATGGGGTTACACTGCTCCTCGAACTGCTACGGAACGTCCAGTTGAGTCAGACCGGAGAAGCGTCGAGAGGGCCGCCCGCTGTGAGACGAAGACCCTTGCTGGATGAGTTGGCTTGCCTGTAAGTGCTGCTTTTTCGAAATTGAAAATGTTACAGATTTTCAAACTAATATTTTCTATGTAGATTGTAAATTAAATTTAAAACATAATTTAGAGCCAGGTTGAAATTTCTACAGATCTTTAATAGAGATGTTTTGAACATTAAAAGGTTAAATCTTTTTGCCAATATTAGTTATCTTGATAATTTTTCTAAATACCTACTGCTGAAATACACAAACACAATACACAAGCTGTGGGCTAATTTGATTAAAGATTGTGAATAATTGTAACGAAACAACAAATAATTCAAATTATTAACTATTTATTTTTAGTATTTTCTGACGTGTACAATTCCTTGCGCCTATGCTTTGGTGCTTTGTCTTGAGACTTTCAAGAAATGGATTTTCAAGATGGGTTAGCCGCCCTGAAGTTATTGGAAATCCTAACACAGCCACTTCTACCGAACTATACACAAGAACTCACAAAATAAACTTTTCTCTCATATATTCATATTTTCATGCTCCACAGGCAGTGCCTCTGGAGCTGCTGTTCGCGCTACTCGGACTGCGTGCGGCGCCTCGTGGGGTGCTCCAACGGCGTGTACGCGCTCACCGTGTGCATCATGTCCACCGTCAACAAGACCAGGGTGTTGGCTTTGCAGGTTTCAATTTGATGGGTTTTTTATAGCTTTACGCTGTACCCCGCACATTGTGGGGGACAATATGAAAAGCTACTGTTAAGACACTCCGCTTCTTCATTTCTCCACTTTTTGCTGAAATGTGGAGGTATTGCGTGTGGAGTGGCCTACATCAACGTTCCGCTTTGCCTTTGACACCAGAGCGAAGAAATGGAAATATTAATTTAAATAAAGATTTCATCTCCTCGGGTGGTAAACATGACGGAGTTCAAGAAAGCCTCAATATGTAATTACATATAATTTATTAACAAAATTTCAATTATTACATAAAACCAAAATGATCCCCACAGCTGCTAACAAAGGCGTTGCTGCCCCCCGCGTCGGGGCACACGATGGTGTCGGAGGCGCTCTCCACTCTCCGCCTCCGTTTCGGCGAGCCGGTGCGCTTCCGCTTCCTGGTGGGCATGCTGCAGAGCGCGGGGGGGGCGGGGGGGGCGGGGGGCGCGCTGCAGGCGGCCGGGCTCGCCTTCCTGTCCGCGCTGCTGGCGAGCGCGCGCGCGCCGCAGCGCCGCCTGTACCTGCAGGCCGAGCTGGAGCAGGCCGGGCTCGACATCGCTACCCTGAAAAAGGTGAGCTCACGGGAGGACAAGCAGAGGGAGCCCCATGTTGAGTGGTGAAGAATATACATTTTAAATAAATATTTCATATCCTTGCGTAGACAAGGAACTCACGACTGTAAGTGGAGTTGAACCCAAAACTGTCGCGTGCAGCCACCCTAACGTCCCTGTGTCACTTTTTTAAATGTTTTTTTTTGCAATTTTTTTAGACTGTGGCCAAACTCCCAAATGTGAACGAAGATGTCACCAGAGAGATAGAACACTATGAAAAACAACTGATAGACATCGACACGTTAAACGAAAAAGCGAATGAGGCGCTCAAGGAGAAGGACGATCTGCGAAACAAATTGGAGTTACTGGAGAAAAGAGTTAAGGTACTAACTTACTTATTATTTTTATTTACCTAAGTGGAAAGTAGTGGTTTTAAGATACTTTTTTTAGTATTTAAATTAAATAAATAGCGGATTTCAAGTCCACGCTGTTTGAAACGAACTGCTGTTTCTACTATAAAAACCACATGTCAAATGTCCTAATTTTACAGTTTTCGTAAGAATTAGACACATTCTGTGCTGTGGTGAGCGGCGGATCTTAACGCTGTCTATGAATGAATAATAATTAAGCGCAATTAATTAACTCACTATCATCGCATTTGCGTTTAATCACCACTTGTTACTGCCATTGTTGTAATGGCACAGAATTTTTTTTTTTACCGAAAAGTTAAAATTAAATTTGAGGAAGATTTGATCGTTTTTAGAAGTGAAACCCATCCTATGATACACCACCTTTTTCTAGTCTCAATTTCCTGTCTTGTCTCCAGAGCTAGGAACATACTAAACAATTAATTTCTATAAGCGAGAATCGAACTCACACCCGTATCGTGCAGTCACACGTTGTACCACTGCGCCACGACGGTCACAGTTAAATATGCAATGTAAATCATTATTAGCATTTAAACTCTCTCACGAGTCAATTTGGTATTGTATTGAAAGTAATGAGGTATTTAGGTCACTCTTGTTCCTTTTGTCTAATTGTATTGTGTTTTAAATGAATTCTAAAGATAAAATCATAAGCGGTTTTAGTATTGACATTAAGATGCCAAAGGTTTAAGCTTTCTGTTATATTTCAGGGTAGAGGGAGTCAGAGGGAACTTCAGAACCTAGTGTAAAGACACTCTGTTCCCAGTCAGATACTTCTGTTACCACCCTCACTTACCGCCGAATTCTGGAAGCACTGCGTGTTGAGTAGCAGAGCTCAACGCTGCACTTTGCCTAGTTACCGGAGCGAGGAAATGTTAATTTCGAACCCACGACCTGTGAAGTTGCAATCAATAAATAATTTTAGTCAAATATTTGTTGATCATAAAATTATTTTTACGTTTATAATAGGTCAACAATAAGCCCCCGAGGCCAGTCGTGGCGCAGGGGCACAAAGAGTGATATATTTATTTGCATTAATATTTTCATTTTTCCGCTCTGGTGATGACGCAAAGCGTAGCGTCGGATTTCCGCCACTCAACGCGCAACGCCTCCAGAACTCAACAGAGAGTGTGGGAGGGAGTGTAACACTAGGTTCCCTCCACCTACCCAGCTGTGTGCGGGATACAGCGTGAAAATGATAAAAAAACCTATAAACTCTTCGTCAATTATTTTTTGTATTCTTCAGATTCTTCAGAGAGAAATAGTTCTCTCTTTTTAAATAATTTCTTATGTTACTGAAGTTCAGATTTTTGCTTACTTACCAGTAAAGGAAATCTTTTTATACTTTCAGATATTACAGGAAGAGAAAGGTATTTTACTGTCACTAGAAAAATGTTTACAAGAAAAGTGCTGCGTGCTCCAGCAGGAGGTGAGCACGCTGAGATCCGAGCACGGCAACTCCAGTAGGAAGAAAGAGTTTGCCGCTAAGAAAAAAAACTCGGCGCATAAAAATAGAGGTGATTGCTTTGCTTTGAAAAAGGCCTTTTTTTTTCTTGAAAAAATATTTAAAATATAAAACATTTCATATTTTTTTTCTCATATAAATACATGAGAAAAAAGTTCGCTCGAAATTGAGCGAAATAATAATTATGTCTGCGACTTTATTTCATTTTCAAAATATTTCATCTTGAATTGCGAAACTCAGCTCAGCTGCAGTTTGTTTGAAAGAGCAAATGTCGAAAATAAAAATTTTGTCCTTACCTCTAGTGATAATCAAACCCACAACTGTCATAATTTATAATATACTTCGATAATATTTCATAATAAATACATTACAATAAATTACACATTTGCCTCTGTAACCAAATCAATAATATATATTTTTTCAGACGAATCATCCCCACCAGAAGACGAAGGTATAAGTTCATCTGAACGATCTCTCAGCCCTGAAGTCGATCAACGAGATTCAATGGTTTACGAAGTCTTCAACATAAAAAATGAAACCTACGACTTGCTAAGAAACAAACGTAATCACAAAAAACTGGACTCCAAAAAAGATCACAAGAAATCTTCCGACGAAGACGACGAAACTACTATAGACGAAGTTATACAAGAATTAAGGAATATTGTAAACCACGCTGAAATAGAGAACATTAGATATGAAAGACCAAAGTGCAATTCCGATATAAACGATCACTTTGAAAAGGAAGACTCCATTACAAGTACCAGACACAGTATACAGATAACAAATAAAGACGATGACAATGTAGAAGCTGAAATAGTTCCCACAAAAATATTACCACATCCACCGAGAAAAGCTAAAAGTTTGATACATTTGATGCCCGTTGAAGGATTGATGTATAAAGCAGATGCTTTCGAGGAAATCTATTCGAGCGATGAAGGTTCCGATTCATTGCTCAGTGCTTCACGTTGTCAAAATCACATACAAAAAGCTACAGCAAATCTTTTTGGCTCGAACGAGAACCGATCAATTGATGGAGTTAGACGATCCAAAACGAGATCTAGGGAAGATTATAAGAAATCATCTGTGAAACGAAGTGAATCTTTCCAAAACTCTGAAAATGGTTCACGGCAAAGAGAGCACATCGATAATATGTTTTTAACTCAAAGTACGGAAAAATCGAGGGTAGACGAAATTGTGAGTTTAATCGAATCTAAGAAATTAACTAAAAGTTTGGACAGAATTGATGAAGGCCTCAACTCTATGGTTGACATTGTAATGACGAGTGAACCAAAGACAAATTGGTCGTACGAGAAGCGGCAAAGATCCGTATCGAGAACTAATAGCGAAATCGGAATGGAAGACCCGTTAACATCAAACGTACAGACGTACGACTCGAAAATATACAAATACGATCCAAAATCCAATTATAAAACAAAAGAAGATTTGAAACCTGATAATAAATTTAATACAAAACTAAGCACTGGGTCGTTCGAGGCGCCTAACTTTAATAGTTTCATCATGAAAAGAGGGAGTCCCGCGGGGCTGTGCGCGGGGTCCCTGCTGCGGGACGCGCCGGCGAGTGTGACGAGCCTGCTGCCTGCTCGCGGACACGGCGAGCTGAAGAACATGTCCGCCAGCGCGGGGAGCTACGGGGCGCGTAAAGTTACGGATATGCCGTCAGGGCTGTATTAAACATGGCTTCATTTAATACCTAAGATGAAGCGAACGTAGCGTAACATAATAACTGACTGTCAGCAATGGTGGTATGTTCGATTCCCAGTAGCGGGTATTTTAAGTTACGACGCTCGACATGCAAAATTTGAAAGTAAAATGGGAGACATATTAAAATAATTTTGTACGATATTGATTTTGGGTATCGATATAAGGTAAAATAATAATAATACAACCGATCACAATATTTTTTGATTATTTATGAACAACAGTAGTTTACTTAAATTATTATCAGTTTGTACTGTATGGTGATGTTTCTTAGTAAATCTCTACAGTTTGAAGGAATTTCTTTTTCTTGAGCGGAGCCGCGAGCAGTGACATGTATGTAAAAACCAACGACTAATTTAAGTTTAGCGTACGTATTATAATTTCTAGTGCAATACATATTCTTACATTCGAAGTTAAAATCGAATCTTATATTTAATTTAGTCGAGTCTTAGTAATTTTGTGAACAAAACAAAATTCGCTTAAGATTGCTTTGTTTGAATACTGTTTAGTATTTTTATGGATATTTTTGCTGGATACGAGGAAACAAAAGAACTTTTACCTCTTTTTTTCATATTTTTTATTTATTTTTATATGATAAGCCATTTATAATAGTGCGAGGTGTAAACGCCACAAGTTGAAGGTTCGATTCCCACACGACGCAAAGCGCAGAGTTTAGTTCCACTTTTTAGATTTGCGCGATACAGTTGCGCTGTATCTAAATAAAATTTAAGCTATATATTCTTATAGCGGCGTAGTTCTATAACATTGAAGTCTTAAAAGACTTCAAATATTATTTTTATTTAAAGTCCATTGTTTCCTGCGTGTGTTCAGTTTTAAAATTGTATTCCTTTAGTACTTTATCTGTATATAACATATTTTTTAGATGTAATTATCATTGTCCGTAATAAAACATTTACATTTAAAAAGATGCCTGCTTTTATTTATTAATATATTTACTTTGATTACGAAAATTTCTTCGCTCTGGGGACGATGCAAGCGCGGTGTTGAGTTCCGCCACTAAACGCGCCATGCCTTCAGAGTTCAATGGAAGTTCTTATTTGGTGTGATTCGATTTTTTTTCCCATTTCCCGTTTCAGTTACCAAGAATATTATCCGTACCGTATAAACAACCTTAATGAATATAATTTAGTTATTTTTACTGCATTTATATGAAACATGAATCACATGTTATCAAATTTTCCATCTCATTATAAACATATAAAAATGCGCAAGCAATGTGTGAGATTCAAACCTGCTACAACTATTGCTTTGTTTTACCTTCACGCTGTATTCTACACAGGAGGACAGACAGACGGAAATTACTGTCAATACACTTTCATTTCCTATTTCCGCTGAATACTGGATTTATATTATACATTAATTACGTGGTGAGCGGCGGACTTCAACGCCGCACTTTGACGCATCACCACAGCGTATAATTAAAAAATATAAAATATATCATTCCCTCAAATAAAATATATCTTTCTCCATTGCCTAAATCATATTCAAATATGGGAAAGCTTAAAATCAGTAAAAAAAGGTACAAATATATTTTGTAACAAGACTTTTAGATTAGAATCAGTCAAAAAAAAAACAAGTAGAATAAATAAGCTTTATTTTTGGCCAAACTATTATATTGCATACAACTTTACACGTCTATTGTAATAAAAATCAATTACTTATCAACGAATACGATAAATTCATATAAAATATAGCACAAAGGTAAGTTCACCATCGACAAGTTATAATATTACTTTATGAAAGTATACAAATTTACTTATTTATAAAGAAAACTAATAAAAAAAAGCACTTATATGTATATGTTTCTTTCTAGCATTTGTTTGAAAGATATGAAAATTAGTTTTATTTATAAAGGTGTGATCATACCAAAAATAACTATAGAAATGCATTTTGAGTTTTATTCAACTATCAATTCCATTTTAACCGTAAATTTTTGTAATATTCTTATTGTAATAAAATAGCACTCGATATTTCGTATTAGCAAAATCGATTATTATAAACTTATTTTATCTGTATTCATTTGAAATACATTAGAATTAATTAATATCGATATTGTTTATAACCGATTTCTCTCAAATAACAAACGCTAAAAAGATTTTTCGTAAATATACACGTAATTTTATACAATACACGTCGGCAGTTCACATTGTGACGATAGTTAGCCATATTAAGACGATTTCCAAATGTAAAACTTTAAAGGAAGATAAATGAAAAATCAACTATTTAATTCTAATTTTATACAAGAATTAATATTACATTGTTTCTTAATGAAAAATAATTAAAAATACGTTTAACTTTGAATAGTTACATCAAATTCTAATAATTATCAACATTTTTTTGTAGAAATCGTCTTAATTACAAAAATATCTAAAATTCCATGAACAGAGTTAAACCTCGCCATATTATATCGAACACACAGGCTTAATTAGACAAAATGAAATAACAAATTTTGAATTCAAAACCATAAACGTTAAAAGCACCTTACAATGCCAAAGCAATATATTGATAGATATTGATGAATGGAAGTGAGAAATCGATGTTTTCAACAAATGTTACTATTGTTTAATTATTGACAATCTATGATATATTAAAAGAATCAGTTAATTTTATGTTGGAGGTTTTTTTTTTTTTAAGAAAATACCGGTAATCTATTATATATTTTAGTTTTACCTTTCTATTATAATAATATTTACTGGCTTTTTAAAAAACTTATGCCAAATTTTAAGAGTTATTCTTCAATAATCACTTCCATTTATTTAAATCTTCAATCATTAAATGTACTTAAACACGTTGTATCTAACTATACCTAAAAATAGGGGAAGAAAAAAAAAAGACTTCCATAATACTTCTTTCCGCCAGAGTCGGGCAAAATTTTAATTGCAAATGAAAATTAAATATTAACAATTGATCATATGTTTAAGTAAATATTAATAAATATTTAATAATTAATTACAATTTAAAATTTGCACAACTCTGCTTTCCGCCATTTTATCTGGTACACTAGAAGCTACGTATGAAAATATATATTTTCATTTTGGTGCACCAAAATTTTATGATACTGTGATTTTACATATATATATTTTTTTATTACTATTGAAAGTTGAGCTAAATTGACTTTAAATAAAAAAAAATAAAGAGTATTATTTCATAGAGTGTTTCAAGTTTTAGAATCTGTGACTTTTCTCATAGCAAAGCAAAGCCACCAATGACGAAATATAAGTTCATTTAAATCACACATCACAATAATACTGATTATACTAAAATTATTATTTAATTCTTTCATTTTATGAAAAAAATGGCTTCCCATTAAATGTTATTAGCTATTTCTTGTAAATTCTACTTATATGAAATTATTGCTACGAAAAAAATAAAGTCAGTTTTAGCCCAACACATAAAAAGTACTAAATACATAATACAAAAAATCATAATATATATATATATGTAAGTATATATAATAATAATAATTTTTAAACTGTTTATTATTACTAAATAAGTAATAAATGATTTCAGAAATGCTCAAAAGGAATGAATGGTGTCGATTTGAATGACTGACTAAAATATTCTCAAACTTATAACATAGTAAAAGTTTATTCACTTTTTTTTTCAATACATTAATTAATCAACATTTGAAATATTATTTATATGTTATTGAATAGAAAACCTTAATCTACGACTCAAGGGAAACCAGAGACAAAATTGTAAATGTCATTATTACCACAGATTATTTATAATAAATACAGTACAGTATAAAAATATCAGATTTGACAGATAGAGTAGAAAAAAAGGCAATCTGTATATGAATCAAAATTAAGATGTATCGAGTATAAAATGTTTGTTGTTGTATTAAAAAAAATATTACAGTTATCTTATTCTATTACAATTTAGTAAATGTAGATAAATAATTTCAAATTCTCAGTCAGCCATATTATATATATCGACACACGCCAGATGGGTTATAGAGCAATCAAATACTATTTTTAAAAAGTGTGCGAAGTACCTTTCACAGACAATATAAACAAGACAGATATGGCACAGACTGTCACAAACCAAATGTCATTGTCAAATTCAAATATCAATTTCCTCTTTTTATTAAAGATGTAATGTGCCAAATGGTTCCAGCCATTCATCCCACTTTATTTATACTTACCCCATCTGGTTCTTTTTGTAGGTTTTTTTAGTCCTTCCAGTCCTTTTTGATTTCGAAGCTCCATTCCCACTGTAGGTGTACGTTTTTATCGTCGTCAGTGAACAGACTGTTAACAGAGTAGGCGCCTCTCGCCATCATACCTGACGGGGCGTCTTCTGGCGGGGTGGTGTATGAGTGGAGTTCCGTTTTTGGCGGATACGAGCCCACCATGTGTGTCATTTTGTCCACTGGAATGAAGTTTATTGTGCATTTTTTTATTTATTTGCTCATTAAATAATTAAAAACAAATAATTAAATTGTGAATACAAATTCTCTTTGTAATGCAAAAGAATGCCGTATATACAAAAAATTGAGACATGTCTCCAACACCGTTTGACTTCAATCTAAATAATATAAAAATATCATATAAATAAGGTGAAAAAAAAGGAAACCTTTGTAGAGGATTAAACTAAATCCTCCTTCCGTTTGATATAAAATGTCCCGAAAAAAATATATTGAATTGACATTCAATGGAATCTAATCTGATTCCCTCTTAGTATGCCCACAAATTGTAGAGACTAAATTATTTTTTAACTTTTTTTTTAAAGTGTTATTCCACACTCAGAAAAGAAAAATACTTATTTAGAAAAATTTAAAGACAAAAGTATTGTATAAGTATATTTATTACTATATAAGTGATTGTTAGTATTAAATAAGACTGACCGAAGTAAGAGATTGACGTCACGAAAGTCAATAAATGACGTCATAAAATGTATGTAAGTTATGATTTCATAATTGATATAGTCTATTTTAAATTTAAATAAAAATATCTATATGACGAGAAATATTATTGAATGTGTATTTTCATTTTGTTTTAAATTTCTTAATATTAAAAAGTAATGCTACTTGTCTTTAAAAAATTGGTATTTTATGATATTATAATTAACAAAAGTTAAAAGACTACTCCTCTAAAGCTGGAAACGGAGTGTCCAAACACTACATTCTCACGGCCTACCATGCTAAGCGTGGTAAATAAAAAACCAAGCAAAATCCTATCTATCAACACTAGTCTATCAAACTAAAAACTATTAAATATTTATAACTATAAACACGTCACAATAACACTTTATGAATATCAAATAAGTATTACATACCGGGCACTGTCCAATGGTGGAATGCATTGTAAAATTGAATGCGTCATATAAATATATTTATGTAATTTATAATAAATTATTACTTTAAATGCACTCATAGAGGTCAATTAACTTTTAACTTGTATTCTCAGTTATATGGTACAACATAGACTATGCACTAGTTTTAACTTTAGATTATTTTCTTATTGAGTGAACAATACGCGAGTTCAGTAAAACTTAATTTTAGGGCGGTCACAAATCGTCGATAGCATTATAATTGACATCTGTGAGTGTGGGTTTTGAGTAATACGATAGTGACAGATTTTATGTCTTTATGTCTGATAAGTTGATTTTAAATTACTTATAACAAAATTAATTATTAAAAGACAGCTATTATTTTTAAAATGCTACACAATATTTGGACTATTTTGTTTATTAAAAAATTAAATTAAATTAGCTTCACACTATATCCCGCACACAGCAGGGTGAACTTAGTGTTAAGGACACTCCGTTCCCCACTTTCTGCCGAATTTTGGAGACCTTGCGTGTTGAGTGGCAGAATTCAACGCCGCGCTTTGCCTCGACACCAGAGCGAAGAAATGAAAATTTAAGTAAATATTTCATCTCCTCGAGTGGGGATCGAACCCACAACCAGTCGGTTTTACAGTCACACTTTGTACCACCGCGCCACGACTGGCCTCCTCTATATTTTTTATAATATATATATAATACAAATTTAAAAGAACAACGCCTTACCGGGCACGCCGATACGATAGGTTTTCTGTACATATTTCAGGCCGTGCACGATCTCGCGTTGCACTATGAAGTCGATCCTTATTCTGTATTGCACACCCTCTTTTATTATGAACACCTGGAATCATATATGATATTGGTTATTTCATTGAAAATATATTAAAATTGTTATTTTTTTTTAATTAACGCGGGACAAACAAAACGACAGATAGACAACATTTTATGTTGTTTATCAATTATAATAAATATGTTTTAAATCCACTTGCATACGTATAGTCGGAGGGGGCGAAGCTTAGTTTCAATATAAGATAAATAATATTTAAATCAGCCACCGGAAACAGCATCCGGTAGGACAAGTCTATGTAAGACAATACAAGGCATCTATCACACAAGCAACGTAAACACTCGTATATTTGTTTATTACAAATATATAATTTTAAATAGAAATGTCTTGTGTAAAATTTAGGACCGTCGTAACGCAGCCACAAGCGTTGGCATGTTAACGCGACGATTGTGGGTTCGACTCCCACTCGAGGGAGTGAAATGTAATGTAATATTGCCACGACTGGCCTTAATCAATTTATTTTCTCAAATTTCCGCATATTTTACAATAGGCACTGGCTAATATCTAAACGCCTCGCTTAATATAATTTATTCTAATATCCAAACTTATAGCACTTGAATATGCCAAATAATCCTAGATATGGAGTGCAGATCAGATGATTTTACGTCATACGTTGATTATTAACGAGTGATCTTGTTTCATTTCAAATTACCGTTTCTTTGTATCACTCAAATGGTCGAATATATTATGTATCTATGTTGATTTAATTAACAAAAAAATAATAATAGTAGAAATTATAATTTAATTGTTAGTCTACGGATAAAAAAAAATATATTTATATAATAGCTAGCGACCCCCTTGCGGCTTCGCCCGCTTGAACTACACATTTATTTACTTGCTCATCTGAATTACTTTCGTGTTCTAATAAAATTATCATTTTCAAAACAATATACATATATTGCAAAGTTTCAGCCAATAGAACAATTATTTAGTAGCAATAATTTTATTTTGTAATATATTTTTCATATTTGCACCGATTTGTATTAAACAAACACTAAACATTCAGGGAAGTTTGCCAAAATTCAATTGTGAAAAATTGCATTTAAATCGGTTAAGTTGTTTTGAGATAAATGTAACAAACACACAGACTAACAGATATTTAAAAAAAAACATGGATAAATGCTTTTAATAATATATTTTTTACATATATTCCATGAAGGTACAGACAGCTCACAGATCACATGCAATTATTTATCTAATTTAAATTTTTTATATCTGATATTTGTTGCAATTTAAACTATTAAACAACTAAACGAATTTAGATGAAACTTTACATTACACATTACAATTGGCCATAATGTAACGTTAAATGAAAAAGTTAAATACTAACTGATTTGTAACTAAAACGAAGTAAAATGATTGATAAAACGCATCCTGGCGTTGGTCCAAAGAATAATCTTATACATCTCAAACACCTGCGCCAGATATCAATGGAACGATTGCTTTGGACAATTTAAGATCATACTATAATTATGAATTAGATCAAAATAGTTATTTGTGTAACAGTCTAAAATAGTCCGAGTGCACTTCGGGTATAAATAACTTATAGATATTGACTTTTTAAAGATAATCTCCTCTTAGACATTTAGTTAGTGACTAATCTTTCCGTTTCCGATAGGGCAAGGAACTTTATTTTTAAAGTTTCACGCATTATCACATAAAAGAAGGTTGGACGGACACTCACTCTCCATTTTCTAACGTCGCGATATATTGGGCTTATGTCCTATCCATGTCCAATTTAAATTCCACCACAACACAACCATCCACCTATAGAAAGACTTTCTAAATTGAGCTGAGAGATTTTTCCTGAAGATCATTGAAATCTATGATATGATCATTGAAATAGAATATGATAACAAAAGCCATGATTATTTTATCGTATCATTAGTAATTACATAGAAATGGTAACTTGTGGCCACTCAAAATCACGATTGCGCAAAAAAAAAACCAAAATTTCTATACACTGCCCAAAGAACTTATATGCCAAATTTCAGACGTTCTAAGTTGCTTATCTTCTGTTTAAATATCTCCAATAACCCACAGAAACCCAGACCGCATAAAACTAAAAAGTAATATTATTTACGACTTTCACTTATACAATGCAAATGTAAGACTTATGCGATTTTCTCATAGATACCATTGTCAGAAATGGACCAAAAAAAAGTGGGACCACACGTTAAGCACTAGCGTCCAAAAAAAACATGAAAATCAGATCACCCAGTCAAAAGTTCTGAGGTAACAAACAATACAAAAAAATAACAGTCGAATTGATAACCTACTTTTCTTACAGAAGCCAGTTAAAAAGTGTAAATCTGAGTGAGTATTATCTATCCCTATTTGTATTACCAAAGTGTGGCGGAACTAAACGCCGCGCTTTACCTCGTTGGTAAAGCGATGGAAATGAAAATATTAAGTATTTATTTTCCTCGAGAGGGAATCTAATAGTCACCCACTAGTGCCATATGCCACGACTGGCCAACTCAGCATAAATAATATTTAAAAAAAAACAACTATAACACATTATATACATAAAATAAATATAAAATGTTCTAAGACGAAGTTTGTTGAACTTTATATAAAAGGGTTTAATGGGAAACCCGATATGTTTTCTCATTAGACGAGTCTAAGAGTCTGTATAAATTATGACTCATTACCGACAAGGTTACGTCGCTAAGTTTTTATACCGCGAGGAAAACAACAAACAAAATAAGATTTTTTTTATTTTGACATTTTTTTATTTTATAACTTAAAAAAAATGAATAATTAATTTCATATTTGAGATAACATGTTTCATATTTTTTTTACCTTTTATGAAACCTCTAGACAATAAATTTTTAATACAAAAAAAACCGACTTACACAATATACTGAAAAGTGACGACTAAATTTACTTAACATAAAGTAAAAGATACTTTGATTTTGTTAAACAAAAATAATCAAAAAAAATTGTATAATTTTGAAATTGATGTTAAGCTAATGCTGAATGAAACTGAATTATGAAGCCTCTTTGTTTTACTTGGCACCAACTTCATAATTATGAGATTTTTCTTTCCATTTCCCTTTCATCCCTATATTCTGTTATAACATAAAAAACCTATTCCATGTTGGAATATGTGAATTAACCCACAATATCACAAATTTCTGACATAGACCGCTCTTACTCAGATCACTAACAATATATAAAATATATATACATAAAAGTTTACCTGTTTCTTTAAGTCCGTCAGATCTCCCGAGAGGTCCAACTCCAGGTCGTCCCGGTCTGTCACACACAGCGCCAACTTCTTAACTATCACTTTCCTCGGATCGTTTGGATCTAAAAAAGAATAATATATATTTTTTTAAAGTTATAAGAAACGTATGTATTTGATTTTAGTAAAAAAATATTTATGCTACGAGCTAATATTATTGTATCAATTAAAGTAAATTATTACGCAATGTCTTCAGAATTAGGGGAGAAGTGGGAAACCGAGTGTCTTAACACTGGGTTCCCTCTGCCTACCCTGCTGTGTGCAGGATAGAATGTGTGGCTAATTTAATTTGTTTTTATTTATCAGGCCGGCGAAGCCGCGAGCGGGTCACTAGCTTTCAATACAATAGAAAATAAGTTATGCGCAGTAAAATAATAAAATAGGAAGCGCAAATTGTACAAGTATATATCGTTGTATTTATCGTTAGAAAATACAATAACAGGAAAAGCGACATTTATATTATAAATTATTATTAATTAATGATTTTAATTGAATATATTTAATTGACTGATATTAACATTATACTTGTATGGAAATACATGTAATGAGAAAATTATAAATGTATTATATCAAAATTGGATGAGAAGTGGCTAAAAAATTCCTCTCCTGGATACAGCTTTAAACTAAAAAAATTAACAATCATTCTTCGTTCCCACTATTTGCCTTAATTCAAAAGATATAAGATGCATATTCAAGAGTGTATTGACACTACTCTCCCTTTCCCTGCTTTACCAGTTAAAATGTAAAGCATTGTCAAAGTGCAATAATATTGAGTTCAAAATTGTAATCAGGTAAAGGTTTATAAATAAAATATAGGCGCTTCCTTGTTTCGGTTGCGCATAGCATCACATTAAATTCCGCTAAATAACGCGTAATACTCAGGACACTACTGACATTTTTATGTAAGTTGACAAGTACCAGTGAAATTTGGATTTTAAATGTAAATATCAGAAAAAAATGGATACTTGCGTACGTATTTTGTACGTAAACGATAATGTCATAGATGTTAGATAAGCAAGATAGTGCTATCAAGAATTCAATAAATTACTTTTTTAAACAACACACTGTTCGGCACAAAGCATGGTAGGCAGAGGGAACCTGGGAAACCATTCCCATTAAGCCAATTCCGTTTCCCACTTTCCACCGCATTCTAAAGGCCGCGCTTTGCGTCATTACCAGGGCGAAAAAAAATTAAATATTTCATATTTTTGAATGGGAAACTCATAACTTGTGCCACTGCCCCATGATTGGACTCAATAATGATGAATTTACACAAAATTTGTGTTATTACATACATTTATCATTTATCTTTTTTGTATTTACTTTAACAGTATAGGCAGAGAGAATTTAAATAGAATAGACATTTTGCTTCAACATAGTCTAAGAGACAGAGCTGTAGCTGAAAAAATATCTCACCAACTATAAGTGGGCCCGCTTGTGCCTGACCCAGTAGCGCCTCCTTATACTTCCTTAGCGACTCATCTTCCTGATCGGCTGCTAGGATCTCCTCGATTGTCTTTTCTGGAGGAGGTCTGTACGAGGACTTGATTTCTTCTTCTTCAGTCTCTTCCTCTTCAGGAGTACGAGCAACTTCAGGTTCACCAGACATTATAACTAGAAGATAGCATAGAATAGTTTAAAGAAAAATATATATAAATGTGTAGAAATGGTTAATTCACAGAGACTGTTCTGTTGTATAAAACATTTAAGTGTGAACTTTGCAATTTGCACAAAGATATGTTGATCAATTGTGCTTCGTTTTAAGCATAACGCAATGTCTGCTGAATTTGGCAGAAAGTGGATAATGGAAGTGTATTAAGAGGAACAGAATGTCTTAACATTATGTTCCCTCTCCTTATCCTGCTATGTTGTGAAATATGACAGCACAAAGCTAAAAAAAATTAAAAGGACATAATCTTAAATATATATTGTAAAATTTATTGTGGAACAGTATCTGGTTGTATATGTGAGTGATGTGGGTTGAAATCACTTGAAGAAATTTTAATTTAACTTAAAATATTTTCACATCTCCATTCTGGTAGACTATAAATTGTATTGAGACCACCTGACATGCAATATCTGTAAATTTGGAAAGAAAGAGAGAAATAGACAGTGAGAGTGAATTGACATAAACTATTTTTATACATATCCTTATAAAAGTGGAAAATTTAATACTGGAGAAAATAGTTTTACAAGTGATATTGTCATGTCATGTCTAACAAAATTATAATTTTAATGTATAATTTTGATTTTATAATTAATCTTTTAACTGTATAATTAATCTTTTAATTTTTATCATCAAAAATGAACTTTCTAGAAATATATCTAGATTTTTACTTACAAAAAAAATTGAATTCACCAACAATTTTACAAAGTAAGAGAGGTTTAACAGTATTATAATATTTCAAGTTTATTTAACATCATTAAAATTACTATAAGACGTAAATTTCGTAACTTCATGAGGAAAAATCGCAACTTAAAGTCCCAATGCATATCATTATTGATATAACCTAAAAGTTGCATTTGAAAAAAAAGTGCAACTAATTTGATGCAACATTTTAGATTTACATACTTGTATAATATTTTTTTAGTTTTATATGGACTAAATCTGTAATATTAGTGTTAATTTTAGCTTCACACTATCCGGCATATAGCAGGGCGTGCAAAGGGAACCTAGTGAGGATAAGTTCATACCCCACGCACTGAACAATTTTCGAGATGTTGCGTGTTGAGTGGCGTAACTTAACGCCGCGCTTGATTTGTTACCACATAATAATTTACATATAATCATGTGTTATTTTAAGAATCCTAATAGGACATCTATAACATTGAAATATTATAAGCAGAAGCCATAAAAACCGACAACAATACATTGAGTGAGCTACATTTAAGCAACGGCACAATATCGATTCGGCAATGAATCACAGTTTTACCATAAGATAATTATCGTAGTTTGGGATGCCGATAGCGTGTTGGAACCGCCCTTCGATCGGTTTTAATGTTTCTAATACAACTGTAATAATTTTAATGTAAGACGGATATTTTTATCTAACGTTTGTCGTGCAATGACACTACACGCCTATTGAGTTTATACAATAACATATTATCGGCTTCGTCATTCCACTGGGGCTTATCGATGCACATAAATAAAAATTATTACACTTACCTTAAATTAAGTAGTGTGGTATTTGAAAAGTTAGTAAAAGAAGCTTCGTGATAAACACGTAATATTAATAAGAGATCGTCATAAAAAAACTGAATTAGTTATTTGTAAAAAATCTTTGGATCAAAAATGACAGTCGTGAGACGGCCCAAACGCTTCCGGTAAGACAAGTCCGTGCCATAGACAACAGCTTTTAGGTAGCGTTCATTGTCTATTAATTAATAAGAATATTATTATTATAAATAAATGAGATAACATTAATAGAATAATAAAAAATCATTTTTATCATATTGGATACATCGATATTAGTTTTGGATTAAAAATTATATACATAGATTATATTTGTAATAAAATGTATCTCAACTACCAAGTTGTTTTGACATATATTTTTGTTTTGACGTAAATTGACATTAGTACTAACCTAACAATCTAATTTTCCATTTTATTTTCTATTTCTAGAGCAAATTAACTAAATAATATTCTGCAATATGATCATCAAAAAACAATACTCATAACAACCAATCATGGTTACTTAGTAATTAAACAACTATTTGTGTACAGTAAAAAATATTTTTTTTCAGTCGCAACAAAAATTCTAAGTTTTCTAAAATCTTATTAAAATTCTAATTTTATTTGCCTTTAAATGTAACTCCTTTACATTATGCTATTTATGCTAAATTATGTTGGTAAGTAATAGTTACTAACTAGTAACTCTCCGAGAAATAATTATGTAATTAAAAAAGCTTAAATAATCTTATTTTTATTTATTTACCAGAAAATTAAAATACCATCTGTGAGGCCTCTATTAATTAGATGTATTTCGAAACGATTTTGTTCCAATCAAACAAACCAACCAAATGTAACAGATGAGGAGAAAGAAAAAGAAATTGAAAGGATTACTCAAAATGTAAATAAAATATTATTAAAATATAATAAAATATAAATATATAATACAATTTCAAAATATTGTGCTCTGTATAGCAGAACTTAATGCTGCACTTTATTTTATATGGCTTATTCAAACAGGAATAAAAAAAGACACAATTTATTTCACTGATCAAAGATCCAACCCATAACCATAATATTTACAGCAATATTTACAGTATTTTTTTTACCTCCATTTATTAATTTCCAGGCATCAATAGATGAACCGCCAACAGCATGTTGCAGAACTGGCTGTGCCAACTGTGTGTTCATTGTATGGGCTGAAGCCTTAGCTTCTAAAATGGAAAACGCCGGTCCAGAAATAATTGATAGAATAATGAAATCAGTTGATGATCCATCTATGAAAGCTTATTTAGAAATGGAGTTGAGAATTCGACTAAAGAATAAATAAGTAGTTGAATTTATTATTTGTCGTTGTTAGTTTAGTAAAATTGTTAATAATTTTAATGTATATAAGTAGTAAAAAATGTAAAATAAAATATGTAGTTTTGAGTTAAAATGCTAATTTAATTTTTGTTTCATTTTCACATATTCCACTTGTTATTTGAAAATATAATGTATGGTACATTTGGTTGACCTTCAATTATTATTTATTTAAAAAAAATGATTTATTTTGATGAATACATACTTTAAATGGATCAAGGAAACATCTACCTTTAAATTGGCAAACAATTGTTAATTTGTTGTATGTATTGAGGCCAGTTGTGGTGTATGGGTATAAATGTGCGACTGCAAACGTGACAGATTGTGGGTTCTATTCCCATTTAGGGAAATGGAATATTTAATATTTGCATTTTTTAGTTCTGGTAACAATGTAAAAGCGTGGCATTGATTGCCGCCACAATAGTAAATGCCTCAAGAATTCGGCGGAAAGTGGGAAACAGAAGTAACTTAATGGGAAGGTTTTGTCTCAACATTAGGTTTACAGGTTCCCTATGTATTAAGGCTAGAGGAGGAATATCTAATTGTAAACAATAGATTTGGTTCAAATCTTACTTAGAACATTAAATGAAGGAAGGAGGAAATTATATTAATCCTTCTTCCTCGATGCTGTAAAAAGTGTGGCGTTAAGTAAGAAATTTTGTGTCTCTTATGAGAGAAAGTAAAAAAAAATACAAATGAAATACAACAAATATTACGTTTTTTTTCACAGCGATTTTATTAAAAAAAGTGTATATTTAACAAACAACATCAACTTTAATTTATTACGCAATAAACACTGATTTACATCAAATATTCACCTAAATTAATACATACAATATTAAATAAAGTTGTTCCATATTGACTAGAGTAAAATTGTTGACTTAATATTATTATGAATTGGTCATACATATACATACATGTTGAACATTTATTATTGTTTCTTTTTTGAATATTTATAGAAGATTTTTTTTTCAATTTCACTCTATCCCATAAAAAATAATAAAATTGCAGTAGTACTACTTAAATAATATATATTTTGCAATTACATATTTAATCATGCATAGCGTTAATCAGACAAAAAAGATATAAATAGAATAAAAATTGGTCCAATTTAAAAAATAATATTTTTTTAGGCTTTGAAATGTTACTAAAAAATATATATACGTCACCTACATATAAATTGTAAATTGTATTAGACTTCTATTAATAATAATTTTCATATATACCAGTGTCGAATGAAGCCTCTCCTCCTTTATAATAATTTAAATTACATTATTTTAAGAAACCTTATACAAAAATAAAAAATAAATAAATAAATAAAAACCTTTAAGATATTGAATGCACAGAAAATCTACAGAGAGTGATAAATATTATGATTTTCTATTACTCTTTTATATGAGCCGAAAAAAAATTAAATATTTTTTTTTTATATAATTTGAGCATTATTCATATATTTTTTTGACAAAATATTTTATTTTCCTTTTCCGAAGGACTGTGGTTTTTTTATATCTTTTATCATTAAATGACTCTTAAATTTATATAGTAAATTCTATACAATTACAAATTTTATTCAGTCCCACCGTTTAATTCTTTTTCATTTTTTTTAAATAGAATTAATAAATTTTAGTTCTTAATACAAAGTTTGCAGGTTACATTTCAAAAACGACAAAGGTCAATCCCATCCACCTATTATTGTTAATGGGAAAGTTCGTGATGGATGGTTCCACTGAACAAATTTACATGATACTCTTCGTTTATATACTTAGCTTACACATCAGAATAACATATAGGCTACAATTTATGTAAACATTTTGTATAATTTGATTATGATACAACAATAAGTTAAAGCGGGCGAAGCCTCTTTTGCGTCGCTAGTTTTATATAATTTTAATGATTGTAATGTATAAAAAAATCTACAAGCCAGAAGTAGAAGGCTTAAAGTATTACAAAACTATAGTATACATACCACCTTAAATACTAACGTTTCACAATCAATACATTTAGGTATTGTTGATTTTTTCTACGTAAAAGTACTTAATTTTATTATCTATGACATATATTCTAACATAGTCTTTAATTTTTTCATCTAGTCTTTCGTACATTGATTTTAATTACACCAATTTAATTTATATATATATATATAATAACAACAAGTTTTTAAAATACTTATATTTGTATAGCAAAGTTAATACATTAAAATTTGCAATTTAATTATTTTTAGGCTGTATTGATTTGATATTTGTATGGATACATCATACGACATGACAGTTATAAGTTTTAATTTATATTTATCTATTTTTGGAACTAAACTATTTATTAATCGGTATTTCTTAATTTTTTACTAACAAACATGATAAACATTTTCTCTAACGAAATCTTGTCGTTGTCACGGAATTAAATAGATTTTTTTAAAGATAATTAATTAATATTGTATACCTAATACTACATTTAATAACTATTAGGACGAAAAATTAGGCCATCAAATATATTTATATTTTAAGAGTACATATGATTATGGTAGTTGTTCAGTATATTATAATATGAAATAAAAACATAAATTTAAATTAAATTTTAAATAGAGCTTATAACCAAATCTTCGTATAAAGTAATTGTATATACTTATTTAGAAAATGTATAAAAATTTGAACGTAGCGGGACTCGAGCCCGCGCCTCCTGGAAACCGAACCGACGCTCTGACCGCTAAGCCGTACGTTCTTATCGAGCTACGTCGAATTTTTTTTTTATGTGTTTTCACATTTTTGATTATTATAAGCTAAAAATTTAGGCCGAATTCTAAATCTACTATGCCAGCCAGCCAAAATTATTTATTTAAATTTGTTTCTTTTATACGAATACTTATATATTAATTAAAGAAAAAAAAATATACGCTTAAAACCTATATGGACGTACATATGTAAATTTGAATTTAAATATATATTATTAGTTATGAAAAATCCAACTTTGCAATTCTTCTAGATATAAATTGTAAAAAAAAACTAATATGTCATGTATAATTTAAAAAATGACAAAGACAGACGAAGATCGTTTTTAAAAACATTAGTAGGTCACTTATTACATATATTATTGCAAATAGATTTGTTTTCGTTACTATGGAAATAATGGAGAGGTTGAGTTTGTTTTTATTTTATACACTTTTAAAAATGTAGGGTAATTATATAATGACAAAAACGGATTTAGCAAGTTTACACTGCAGGACGATATGTATTTGTGAAAAAATATGTAAGAGCTTTTAATGCCATTTTATTGTGAAAGTTAGGTACCTATCTTATCTTAGAGGATAATACATTGTTTAAATAAAAAAAACGCATCGTGATGACAAACAATTAGAAAACCATTTCTATGTTCACATTTCTTTTCTTATATAAAAGAGAAAAAAAACATCACACAAAATTATTATAATGATAATCCAAACAATACAATCGTTTCATAGCCGCCAACAACCGTCGACGCTTATCGGCGTCCTCAAAGTCTTTATTGGTTTTGCGGCCTCTATCTCTGAGCACCCTGTACACGCGCGCGGGTTAGCGTCACTCGCAGAAGGAGACGGCGGGCGCGGAGTGGTGCGCGCGCGGCGCCACGCAGGCGCAGGCGGGCGGCGCCGGCGCGCCGAGCGAGCCGCACGACAGGCGCGCCCGCTCGCGGATGTCCGTGTGCCCCGCAAACATCGCGTCCGCTGGCTGGAAGCACGAGTCTGCAAATTGTACATTCGCACTTGAATTATGTTTTGGTGCAATACTTCTAAAAGAACCTAAACAAAATAAAATAATATACAGGGAGCAGCACATAGGATAACATATTTCAAATCTTCTATAATAAAGTTCATAAACAACTTTCACCGCCAACACCTACGATTAGATAGATATCGTTAATGAGACGTCTACGTTACATATTTAATGTAAGGTTTGATTTCCAATCAAGGAAATAATTATTTTTTCCTTTCCCAGTTCTGATAACAAGACAACACACAGTTTCTCGAAAAACTGAACTGAAAGTGGGGAAAGACATATATTAACACTAGGTTTCCGTCAATACACATGGTGATGGTGATGGATAGAAAAGACACCCCTCATACTTTATAACATTTTTATTTTCGATTAAGAAGAAGGCAAGAAAGGCAAGAACGATCAAAGTCTACGGCGTAATACTATTCATTAAAAGGATTCGTAGCCTCCCCCGAGGCTTCCGTACCAATTTCAGGATTGTACAAACGGGACTTAAGAAAGTTGACAAACTTATGTTGGTATTAATTTTGTATGAAATGCATTACACATAAATTTTGTAATGATTTTTTTCTATGAAATCTCTATAAATTTTCTTAGTGCCAGTGTTCTTAATTTTATAATAGGTCCACGGAACGCACCTTATATGGATTTTGATTAAGCAGAGAATTTCGTACAAAATGAAATAAATGCTCCTTTATGTTGACTTAAAAGTTATTTTTTTTTCTGTGTTTCAAAGGAAACCATATACTTAAATATTTGATCTCCATACGATCTTGAAATAAATGATCTTAACCGACGGACAGACGGACAACAAACTGATCCTTTGTTGTCTGTCTGTCCGTCTGTTAAGACCATTTATCTCTGATAAGGGTTTCGTTTATACCCTTTGAGGCACGGAACCTTAAAAAAGAAGTTCAAAGAGAGATCTGTGAAAAAGAGTTTGTAAGTCCTGTCAGTCTAAATGATATTTAATCAGTTTGAAATAACTCACTATCACGTATAAGCGAATTTTTTCGTCGATCGTGATCTTCACCGACAAGCCACCATGTCCTCATGTCTCCTTTACCCTGAAAATTAATAATAAAGAATTTTATTTATATATATTATATAAGTTTATAGTTGTATAATTAGGTAAATAGGTTTTCTGCAAATTCATACTTTATTTTTTTTATTTCTGTTCATCTCATTTCATTGTTGCAATATTGTTTGGCGGTTAATTTTAAACAGTCTAATTCTTCAATAACCTATATCTTCTTAATATAAGTTTACGCTACTGAAGGTCACGTTTGCTTGGCCAGCAGCAGCTTTGAGCCTAAGTAGACAACAGCAAAGTCGACAGTACTACCCTGAATTTTGTGTAATGTCCGACTGCTCATTATATAATCCAAAATGAAGACTCCTAAAACCCCATCACATCAAAATTTCACAATATTAAGAGCAGAATATTATAATAACAGAGCTTAACTTGCATTTGTTTCTCGGCAACTTCTTTTATGTTATAACCATATTAGTAAAATAGTATAAAAATCTTAGTCCGTTATATTTTCTGTCTGTCTATGTGTCCTATGTAGCAATCAGGGCCAAACCGCTGATCCGATTGTGATTCATGCAGAATCAGTCATAAGACCGAATACCTTTATTTCTCATATTTGTAATATTCTTGATATATACTAATATATTAAAACATCTTTCAATTTGACATGCAATTTATTTTGCCATGTTATTTTGTCTGTCGCTAAGTAACCGTTGCTAGGCAACAAGAAATTTTGTTATTTGAAGAAAACGTCGCCTAAAATAAGCTTCCTGAACGCTTACATGACGAGCGCTGACTCAATCTTATGGGACACAAATATTTTTTGTAATAAAAATATTGTCCTTTAAAACAAACTATTAAAAAGTCAGCGATGATGTATGTTTTTCTATGAAGGTTGAACTACAGTAACTATTTTAATATACTTAATTTATCGGCTTATCGTTAATATATTTTCTATACTTTCTATACTCTTTTCTATAATTCATCCTTATCAAAACGTTTAGCATTTAGCATTTCATCTAGATTGACATTATAGCTTACTTTACAACATTAATAAATAATTAAGGAGATATCACTGATTTAAAATGAGCTAGTCACCGAGCCGCACGGTATGACCGACTCGAAAGGGCATACGACGTTGACGGTTTTGTAAATTTTCATACATTTTCTATCTACTGTTATTTTTTATGTAAATATTTGCTATTTAAAATTAATTTATGTTTGTTATTTTAGTTCCCATAGCTTATTCAATTCGTAGATTAAAGTTAGATTCTTTAAAATTTCTTGGTGTGGTGTAAGTTTTGGCATTGCGAGACATTTAATGGATATTGAAGTATGTATAATAATAATAATATTAACCACTTCATATTTGATATTGCTCCCAAATATTATCGTATTTAATATAGAAACGAAATATTTCATTATTTCATAGACTATCTATGTACTCAATCACGAAAAAACGTATACAAACGTTTTTCGAAAAACGTAAAAAAGAGCGAAATCTTTATCCCGTGAATTCCGAGACAAAATGTAGCCTTTGTGCCGCTTCATAATTCCCTTTATAGTTCACTGAAAGTTCCATAAAATGAGTTCATCTGTTCAGGACATTAGCTCTGGGAAATAGAAAGACAAAAAGACAGTTTAATATTTGTGTATTATGTTAATATCCACATGCACTTGCAAAAACAAAGTTATTTTGTAATCAAACATACACTTCATTTTTATTTATAAGAAACGGTCAATGCAACGGAACCCTTGCAATTATTTTTTATCACAATAATTTTTATTCTTACTTACTCATAAGAGAATGTGGAATGGGGAATGGAGTATCTTAACACTAGGTTCCCTCTGCCTACCCTGCTGTATGCGGGATACAGCGTGAAGCCGATTTGATTTAATAAGAGATACGGTGTCGCAAACTTTTGTAGTACGATGTACTATTTATTATGTGTATATATATATTTTACTCTTTCTGCAGCGCTCGCAGTTCGACGGCGTTCATTATTATTTATATTTGGTAACGTAAGGTTAACTAAAGAACTACACCGTAATCTGCTATAAACATAGCTACAACACAATCTCTCAAGAATAACCCACAGTAACCATTTTTGTGTTTTAAAATAAAGAAGGAATAATTGTCAAATTATTTTCAACAGCACAATATTATTTTTTATCCGATTAAATATGTCGGAAATATTGTGCGCTATATATACATTACCTTTACGGCATATCATAGAAATGAATATTTTAGGAGATATCGAAGTTTTTAAATACAGGAGTAGAACGATCATACGTTTTGTAAAGACGTAAAGTTCGCAAAAATCATATATTGTAACGAACATATTGTAATTCTTTATAAAACCTAAATAAATCTCGATAATTTAAAAAGGTTATATTTTGTGTTACATTTAATTGTAATAATAAATACAGCTTCACGCTGTATCCCGCACGCAGCAGAGTAGGCAGAGGGACCCTAGTGTTAAGACACTCCGTCCGTGTTGAGTGGCAGAATTCAACGCCGCGTTTGCCTCGACATCAGAGCGAAGAAATAGAAATATAAATTTAAATGATTTTTTCATCTCTTCGAATGGGGATCGATCCCACAACCAGTCATACTTTGTCTCCCTGCGCCGAGACTGGACTCTTCATTGATGGATTTGATTGATTCAATATTTATTATACATTGATAATATTGATAATGTAGCTGGTTTTGTTTCGTCTTTTGTAATATTTTTCTTTGGTTACGTTTACTTATTATTTTTGTTCATTTTCTAATATTAAGAATTTCCTTTAATTACTTTTACTTATTTTGGTTGTATATTTTATTTAACAGGTATTTTTTATAATAATATCTCCCTCCGTCTCCCTTTTTTATTCTCTTTCAGCTTACTATGATTCTTTAGTTTTATATTTACTTACTTATAAATAAGTAAATTGTTAATATATCTAAAAATTAATAATTAACTATATAATTTTCCCATTTAACTAACCTTAATATTAATAATGCCGCGTTCCTTAAACCGATATCCACCATGTTGCTTCAACAGTTTATACGTATCGTGACTTATGTGTATTTTATGAGGTTCCCCCGTGGACTCCATCCTGGCAGCTGTATTCACCGTGTCACCGAACAGACAGTAGCGCGGCATTTTAATACCCACTACTCCTGCCGCGCATTGGCCACTGTGAATACCTAAGATATGCAAAAATTATCATTAATTGACAAATTCAACAAAGTATCATTTATGAAAAACGATTTACTGGTTTAAAAGTTATGAGATTTGCTTAAGTAATAAAAAGCGGAGCGGGTACAAGTACCTATCCGCAGGTCGAAGCGCGCGGCGCGCACGGCGTCGCGCACGTGCAGCGCGAGCGACGCCACCTCGGCGGCGTGGCGCGCGCTGCGCTCCGGCAGCCCGCCCACCACCATGTACGCGTCGCCTATCGTTTCTACCTGTTTCGTATCATATTTCATATACTAGCGTGAGAATCAAACCCACAACCTGACCCGTTTACAGTCACACGCTTGTACCCCCGCGCCACGAGTGACCTCGATTTATAGCAATTAAAACAGAAATATACTGTAATATAAAACGAAAAACTAATTAAAATAAGAAATATCCTCAAAAATATATCATTTCAAACCTGTTCATATTATAAAAGAAATAATAGATAAAGAGCTTTGAAAATAGGTATGTAATCTTATTAACTGACACGACTGACCTTATAAACGTTGTAATACGATATGATGGCGTCGCAACACGTATATAAATTGTTCAGAATTTCAACGATCTGAAAAAGAAATAAGCCATACAAATATCCAAGACCAATACCACAAACAAACACAAACATAAACGAACATATATTAAACATAAACCCGCAACATGCAAATCTAGGCACTGTACAAGACGCTTTCTTTCTTTTCCGCATATAGCCGGATACGCAGAAGAAATCTAGTTTTAAGACACTCCGCTCCCCAATTTCCAACGATTATCAAGACATTGCGTGTTGAATTGCGTGGCGGAATTCAACGCCGCAATTTTGTTCTACTCAATACAAGTTATTTTGCTGTAAGCAATAAAAAATATATAACCTATACTTACTATCTAGATAGTACAAGATTAAAAAAAAATTAAATTAGCTTCACGCTATATCCCGCACACAGCAGGGTAGGCAGAGGGAACCTAGTGTTAAGACACTCCGTTCCTCACTTTCTGCCGAATTTTTGGAGGTATTGCGTGTTGAGTGGCAGAACTCAACGTCGCGCTTTGCCTCGACACCAGAGCGAAGAAATGGAAATATAAATTTAAGTAAATAATTCATCTCCTCGAGTGGGGATCGAACCCACAACCAGTCGGTTTTACAGTCACACTTTGTATAGTATTCCTACCAAATTCCTACCAATTTAGAATTTATCACGAAAACATTATGAAAACGTGACTTTACCATTAGATCCTGTAATTCGAAAGGTCAAAAAAAGCAGCTTTTCAAATCTTTTAACTTCGATCACTAAATCTCTTAATAGGCTTAAGTAAATCGACTATGTAGTAAAAAGCAACTGTAGGTGGCATGCGTCTGATTTCACATTTACGAGCAGATAATTTTTTTTTCAGCTTTATTTCTTATGTTTTTCAGTCAGAGGGAACCTGGGAACCTAGTGTTAAGATACTCCGTTCCTCATTAAGAAACTTTCCGGTAAATTTTTGAGTGGCCTTGTAACGAGACTTGAATGGATAGTAGAAACAAGCCTAAGTGAACTCACAAATTTCGCGATAAATGTCTCCACTGTGTCGCCATAGTTCAAAATACACTCTGTATTCACATCAAATAACGATAATACATAAAATTTATGAATGTATGTCATAGGGACCCAAACGTCAAAATTAGGGACACAAAAATAATGTTATATTACAGCCAAATTGTACAAAATTGTAGTTGTATTATGTTGTTGTTTAAGCTATAGTACTGTGAAGTTTCATCAAAATCCGTTCAACAGTTTTTGCTTTCAAATGTATAATATTAGTAGGATGTATATTTATGTATTTACCTGCATTGGAGTATTCATGGCCGCCAACTTTGTGAAACCGACGACATCGCTAAAGTAAATAGTTACGCAATCGTAGCTTTCCGCTTGAACCGGCTCCCCTCGTTTCAGTGCTTCCGCTACTGTCCTGTATCAACACGAGATTTTAATTTAAATTTCTCAATGGAATTACAAAAAAACATTTAATATCGCTTTTAATTTTCACGTCTTTTACCGCGTACCAGGGCAGGAGGAGGGAACCAACGGGGAGGGAATAGTGTTGAAACATTCCATTCTCCACTTTACCACTGAATTTTTGAGACATTGCCTGTTCATTGGTGTAACTCAAGGCCGCGCTTCTTTGACCAATGGGAAGGGAAATAAAATAAATATAATCATTCCCCGACTAGAGATCAGACTAACAACCATCGGATTCGAAGTCACACACACTGCCTTACAGCGCCACGACTTCTCATTAGTCGAAAAACATCCCGTTTTATGATTAAACAAAAATTCAAGTTCAGTCCATTTACGGTCAGTTGAAGACACGAGCATTTGACTGTAAGCGCAACGGCTGTGGGTTCGATCCCCGCTCGGGGAAAGAAGTTATTTTGATTCCGTTGCTCTGATACTATAAGACCGCGGTGTTGCGTCCCACCATCCATGCGGTGCGTTGGATACGGAGTATCTTAACATTAGGTTCCCTCTGCCCACCCTACTATATGTGATATGAAATTATTTATGGTAACCTTGAGTAACATATTTGTTTTATGTGATTTGACTATAAAATACAGTAAGTAACAAAAGCCTAATATTTATCTTAGTATTTTTGTTCATCAATTATAAATTCTACGTCTAATTTAATATTATACACTACCAAGCAGAAAAGGACAAAAGTTTCCACAAACAAAGGAAGAGCTTTGGAAAGAATTTCAGTTGACCTCATTGTGACAGACTCTAACATCTATTTAAATTCAAATATATACCGTAGTATTACAAAGAGAAATTATTTTATTTTTCTTTGTTTTTTTTTGGATAAAAAGCATAAACTTAAAAAAATACAATCGTCTACAAATCAACAACAATATTTTTTTTTTAATATAAAAATAGGTAAAGTAGTAATCTGCCACTGCGCCACGACGGCTTCTTAACCTAGTGTTAAGACACTCCGTTCCCATTTTCCGCCGAATCCTGAAGACATTGTGTGCTCAGTGGCGGAGCTCAACGCCACGCTTTTCTCGACACCAGAGCGAAGAAACAAACATTTGAATATATATTTTATTACCTCGAATAGGAATCGAACCCACAACAACTTGCGCTGACATTCACACATTTATGCCTCATCTCTTAAAATATGAAAGACACGAATTTAATCTACCGTAAAAAACTATTTAAAACTTTGCATTGAAATGGTAAAAGTGAATAGAATGACTTACGACGCTAACCTAATAACATTTTGAAGTAGGTTGAACTCGTGGAGAGAATCTTAGTCAGATAATATTGGTCTCTCTCTTCATATTTTTATGTCTATTTTGTAAGGCGAAAAATCAACGAAATTAATGTGTAATTTGTGTTTCAAATTAAATTAATAAGGATGATGTACTCAAAATAAATAAACAAATCAGCTTCACGCTATAACGCACACAATAGGGTAGGCAGTGGGAACCTATTGTTAAGACACTACCCACTTTCTGCCCAATTCTGACGGTATTGCCTAGTGAGTGGCAGAACTCTCTTTGTTTAGACACCGGAGATACATTTAAGTAAGTATTTCATCTCCTCGAGTGGGTATCGAACCCACAACCAGTCGGTTAACAGTCACACCTTGAACCCTTGCGCCACGACCGGCCATAATGATGTACTTGATAATAATAATATCAAAAATAGGCTTGAACTTGATTGCATCCTAATATTTGTGACTTAAAAGCCTCATAAGTGATACTCTTGTAGTATTTACTAAAACAAAAAGTACTATATTCGTTTTTTCATTTAAACTTAGTGTAATTTAATACTGAAAATTCTTAACATCCATTTAGAGTACCAGATAAAATAAAATATAGGAAACTCGATAACAGCTCCAGAGTGCTATATTGAAAAAGTTCCAGCTCAATAAAAAAAAATCTCAAATGCTGTTTTTTATATGTCACCGAATAAAAATTTGTACTACTGTGTAGTTGTAATTTTATTTGTTTGTGTGTTCCGGACGTGTGGAACTCGATTCGAAAAGAATAATGTGGTATTGTGGCGCAGGACACAAGAGTGTGACTGTAACGCGACAGTTATGGATTCGATCCCCATCCCTCGATGGAATGAATTATTATTTGTTAATATTTTAATTTCTTCGCTCTGGCAACAAGACAAAAAAGTCCGTTGAGTTAACTTCGCGCATTATGTCTCCAACAAGTACGAAAGGGGAACAAAGAAATAATATATTATCTTATTAATCCTACTAACTAATCCTATTTTGGAAATGAAGATATTTATTTATATATTATATTATATTATGTATACTAATAATAAAGATGTAGGAGTATAAGAAAGAAAAATAAAAAAATAACAATATAATAGAAACCAAATACTGTTTGTATGTTGATATATATATGGATACGTATTGACGTATAATCAATTTTATATTAATTTTTTTAGCAATTCGATGGCATTCCTTTTTATTTTTATTTTGTTATTTAACGTTGACTAAGAATTACACCGTATGTCATGTCTAGCCTATAGCACTTCTAAAGAAGTTTGTATACAAAATAAAAATAAAGTAAATCGGGCCAGTAGATCTAGAGATCTTAGCGTTAAAACAAACAAATGAACAAACTGTTCCACTTTATTATATTAGTACAGATAATATATTTATTCAAGCGCTCAACCGCTCGAACGGCACGATTAATTATGTACTAATCTAAATGATCTTTCTATTATTGAGTCCTACACACAGCGGTGGGGAAGAATAGACTGATGATTATAATACCTATTATTAAATGTTTCTCTTTCTAACAATGATTTTATTACAAAAAAATACAACAGACTTCAAAATTACTCAAAACATATGTATGCACAAACCTAAAGCTAAAATTAAATTAAAAAAGCATAAAAATATTGAAATCGTTAGAAAATTAAATTAAAATAAATAATAACCATTTACTATTTAAATCCTTTATTTTTGGAGTCGGTGCTAGTTAAGAAAATAAATATAGTAGAAAAGAATCTAGAACTAAAACACGCTGTTCCCGATATTTCATTTTGAGTGGCGATACTTAAAAGCTACGTTTTGTCATGTTACCAGGGCGAATAAACGAAAATAATTTATTTCCCCAACTGAGAATCGAACCTTCCTCAACCGTTATGCCAGTGAAACGCTGCCACTACGTTTCAATGGCCTAGAAATTTATATCGGCTTTTTAAGGAAAAATCAGCTATAATACCGTTATTTTAATGTCATACATTAAAATAACGGTATTTTAGCGGTTCTACAATATTAAATTCTCTTACCTGGGCAGCATTCTATTTAGAAGATCGTCTGTTCGTCGTTTTTCTTGCAGGAGCTGTTCCGTTCGAGCAGTCACCAGCCCTTCCAAGTTCGATGCGTATTTTTCCATCATGGATAACATGTTGTCGAAAATGTTCGTTTTCCTGTATACATATATATATTATTATATATAAAAAAAAACTTTATTTATTTTTTCATTTTCTGGCTCTGTTATTAAGGTTAAACATGGCGTTGAGTTCTGCCACTTAACACGCAATTCCTCCAAAGCTCAGCGGAAAGTGGAAAACGGAAGAGTCTTGACATTAGGTTCCCAGGTTCCCTATGTCATGTGCGAGACACGGTAGGAAGCTAAAAGAATAGACATGGGTGTTTTAACTTAAACATTGAGTTCTCTCTGCTAAGGCGGATAAAAACAAAGAGCCGACGCCTTTTCTTACTTTAGTTTTCTTATTGTGTATATTATAGTAAAACAATTTATTGTTTAAAAAAAAAAACTTTTGTTTTAGGTCCGTCCTAAAACAAAAGCATTTTTTTTAAGTAGAAGTGTTAAGTGGCGGTACTCAACGCCGTACTATGTCTTGTTACCAGAGCTCAATAATGAATTTCATTCATTTCACTGATTGAGGAACGAATCGTCGTCGTGTTTACAGTCAGCTGTTCTACATTTTCCTTAATTTTTTATTAATATTTCAATATTAAACGTATTTCACAAATGTACTTCGTAACGATTACCGTTGACAAAAGAGATTTCTCGATCCCCGCCCAGACCCGTGATTGCGACAGTGGGGAACCACATCGAACATTATTGCATTTATTCGAAACAAATTTAATTTAAACAGTATGGGTATATATTATATATATTTATTTTAATCTATTGTCCTTTTGTATTATTATTTTATATATTTATTATTCATCAAAGTTATATTAATTTTTATGTTTCTGTGTGATGGACAGTATATTTATTAGCAACAGCTGTAGAATGGCCTACTTGCGGCAGTGTTTCCGGTTGATACGACCTGGGTACCTTCAAAAAGCGCGCTCCTCTAGTGTTACACGGGTCGTGGGGGCGGTGATCACTTCTCATCGGATGACCTGTACGCTCGCTTATCAATACTCACATCCCGGCGTGCATGTCCTTGAGCCGCATCCTGACAAGGCGCGCGTCCGGCCGCCGGTCCGCCCTCTCGCCCCAGCACGACTGCAGCACGGCGAGCACCGACGGCCTCGCCGCGAGCCCCCCGAGCGGCGGCCGGAATAGAACGCCGCCGATCGGCTGACGTACGCGGCCGATGATTTCTGAAATATAAATATATTTGTAAGAACGGAGAAAGATGAGTCTTAACTAATGTTCTTGTTGCTTTTTAAATTATTGGTGAAATTATACCGAGACTAAAAATAGTTAAAATAATTAGTAAAATAACTGACTCTTTTTCGTATACAAGGTGGGCAGAGGAAAATTAGTGACAAGACACTTCTTTTCCTTCACTATTCACTTTCCGTCAATTTCTTAAGACATTTCAAGTTCTGAAACGATTATATTTTATGTTCTAGTACAATATTAGTTGTCCCCCACAATTTGATTAGCATTGATGTGAAGTCGTTTATTTAAGTGTTTCGGGAATTCCTCTTTGCGTGTACTCCATAGCCTAACCTGTATGGCTTCATGCTATATCTCGTACATAGTAGGATAGGCAGATGAATGTTTATGTTAAGACAATCCGTTCCCCTTTTCCCACTGATTTTTTTGAGGCACTGTGGGCTTTCTCCCTAAGTGCCAGAGCGAAGAAATGAAAATATTAAGAAAAAGACTTCATTCCCTTGATTGGGCTTCGAACCCATAACCGTCGTGTTACAGTTACATCCATGTGTCCCTGCGCCTCGATGGCTTTAACCTAGCCTAAGTTCAGTAATTTCGTATATGGATTCTCTGCCAGTCACAGGCGATTTTGTAATATTATTTCTGTGTAACCTTAAATTAAATACAAACATCAATTTAAGTAAATAGTCCTAGTACAAATAGTAATTTCCTTTTGATGTCCGCGGAATATTTCAGAATCGCATAGGTATATCATATATCGAAAATCATAGTCCAAAATTCTAATTACAATACACAGAATAACCCTGGATAACTATATTTCTCTGTACTAAAGATAGCTCACATATACGTCAGCTCGACATGCGTATATTTGAGTAAGCATGTTTTGAATTATGTATAGTATTACTATACTAGGTTTATGAATGTATCATTATATTTTAATGTATGTATTAATAGATTATATAAATGAAAAGCATTACAGTTTGTTTATATTTTATAAGAAGAAATAAATAAATAACAAAACAATGTACTTCTAACTTTATAAAACTAAAAACATTTAGGAATCTCTCCTCCAGTTTTATATTTTGTTATGGAATGTTTTCAAAATCATTTTTCATGTCCTTTATAATATAAAACACCTAAATTTAGCGGACACCCAATGATGACCTTTTTTCGATGGTCTGATCTCCAAGAATCTGAAGCTCTTACGTACCGAACTACTATAAATCGGCATACATGGCGAAGCTCTTACAGAAGTTTCAGCTCAATGTTTTGATAAATTGGGCATGCATGTACGCCTATGTACGCCTAACCAAGATTAGGGCCAGGGACCACTCACTGTGTGAATGAGGCCTGGACGACGGTTCCTTAACTCCTGTCCTCAATTACTCTTAACCTTGACATTACCCGAAGTTAAGGGTAATGGATGGATAATACCCGAGAGGTTAAAGGAAATAGATGAAAAATATTCGAGTCTAAGGATGAAGGAAGCTTAAGCAGGAATCAGGTTATTGAAATCATGATAAATCAAATGAGGTATCATATCAAAAAGGATCTGGCTAAGCTAAGCCTAAATTTCAGAAAAAGCTCAACACCTCCAATTTTTCACGGAACCCTCGGTGGGCGGGCACGACTCGCGCTTGTCCGGTTTTTTTTTCTTTCAGGTGACGTTTTATACAATAGTGAATTGCTTTCTTTGTTTATCAAAGAGAAGAGACTAATAAAATAAAACTTTGTTTTCAGAAGCAACTAGTACTAGTTTATACTCCTAGTATATATTATTTGAACTTCGACTGTAGACGCGATAGCTTTGTGTCGATAACTATTCGATTGAATGTTTATATTTAAGTTATTTACAATTTATTAAAAATATTTTATATTAATTATTATTTTCAATTTCAAGCTGTGGTTAAGTAAAAGCAGCGGGTTTCGCCACTCAATCAGCCATATCAAATCCGTGCGGAAATATAGAAACAGAGTGTCGTGACGAGAACACATAATTTCTCCAACATACCAAATCATCAAAATGTAACCGAAAGAAAATTCGAAAAGCATACCAGCGTTAGTCAAATTAGTATCGCCCCAAGGTCCATTCCTGCCCAATATTTCGTACAGAATCATGCCAAAAGAATACACATCTCCCTTCTGAGAGCCGCGGGGTGGTGGGCTCGGATCCCGGAGTAGTTCTGGCGCCCGCCACAGCATTCGTCTTTCCAAGCGTAACGCATCTTCAGTATCTGTGCAGCCGCCTTTTAAAAAAAGATACAATTTATAAATGTTAGTAAAAATTTTTACAAAAAGTATAAAAAACAGATTTACTTAAATTGCTTTATGGGGTCGACGTCAAATATAGTCGATTCTTAATTACATATCCAGCCCACGTAAAATAAGCCACCGGAAAATAATAAAATACCCAAATATCCAATGGAAGTAAATAGTAAAAAACTTTAATTAAAAGCTCCAAACTATCGTTTAAATTTACTATAAAGATAAACAGTAAAAGGTAATTTTATATAATAAAATGTTTATTTTAGAATAAATTAACGTTTCAAATAAAATAAGCTAACAATTTAACATTTATAAAGCTTAAAAAATAAAGTTTTCTTATATAAAAATATAGTTTTCTTTTGTTAGAATTAAATTTTTAAAATATTTATTTTAATGTACGTGTATATTGAGTATATATTGAATTCGAACAGCGCGGCGTCGAGTTCCGCCACCTCGTGTGTCTTTTTACCCAATTTTCACGTGGAAAGCGGTAACTTACCGCTAGGTTCTCTCTACGTACACCTCACATATGTGGGACCTTGAACTGATTACTATCGTATGTTGGAGATAGTGACAGCTAATCTAAATAGCAATAGGGGTGATTGAGGATAATACAATTGGTAAATGTTTGCTTTACAAGAGGGTGCGAGTTAATTAATAAATTTAGTTACGTCAACTTGGAGTCTTCATCAGGATTAATGTCATATCCTTTGTAAAACTAGCTAAGAATCAGCCTTTGACAGCAGAACGGACTTTAATTTGAATTTATACAGTAATTTTTTTGCGGTTATCGGTTCGATTCCCACTCGAGTGATGTAGTACTGTATTGAGTTTCGCCACTCAACACGCAATGTCTCGAAATTTTCCCGGTGCGTGGGAAAGTAAATGTCTTATCTTCCCTCTGTTCACCATGCCATATGGAGGATATAACTGATATTTTTTTTAAAAAATACTTCATATGTTGGATTTGAACTAGTTACAATAATATGTGCATTTATTTAAGTAAGATAAGATATTAATTACTACACTACCATAAAATAATAATTTGAACTTGATTGAGAATTGAACTCATAACCGTCGCATTTATACTGAGACTCGGCTTTCTCTGTGCTTCGACGGCTTTGTTAATTTAGTTAACCAAGTTATTTAGTTAACCATACTTAAATTACCTAAAAGTGTACCTAAATTCAGTAAACATTATTCCCTAAAATAGAACTTGATGTAGGCAAGGTTAGTGACTTCTAAATAACACTTAATTTAATACTAGAATCTTAAAGATATATTCGTGAGTATTTATATATTATTTTATGATTAAATTCTGGGGTTTTTATAAATATAAGCTTCACGCTATATCCCGCACACATAGGCCGAGGGAACCTAGTATTTAGACACGGCTTGCTCCATTTTTCGCCGATCGCGTTGAGAGGTGGAACTCAACGCCGCGCTTTACTTACACCAGACCGAAGAAATAAAAATATACATTTGAAATGAATATTTAACTTCCTCTAATGGACATCAAACTCACAACCACAACAACCAGTCGCGTTTACAGTCACACACTTCTGCTTCTGCGCCAAAACTGGCCTCGCTGTTGTTCTATTGACATAACATTTTTATTTTGGCTTAATAGTGATGGTCGCCCGTTCCAAGATTTAAATCACGAGAATTTGTAATTTGTTGTTCTTTAAGTTTTATTTTATCCCGCACACAAAGTGATCCTATTAAGATTCCATTTTCGTCTTTTAAAACTAAGGTTATTTTTTCCCGTATTGCAGCGTAGGTAGAAGAAACCGTGAATCAACACTGAGACACTCCGTTCCGTATTTTTGGCAGCGGAAAAAAATTATAGCCGGATCCTCCGGAGATTGAACCTACAATCGTCGCGTTTACAGTCAGAGGCTGGCTTCTACAAAATAGCCCCAATATGAAACATATTACAAAGACCAACCAAACCAGTTATAAATGAAACGAATCAAAACAAACATTAAAAGTGGTGACAATAAAGTAAATATTAAATGAACCATAATAACTTTTTTGAAATGTAGATAAATATTAAATAATGGAATGGATGGAATTGTTTCTTTTTTGTTATTAATTGGAAAGATGAAAAAGAAATTATTTATTACAATTTTAACTTTTATGTCACATTGAAAATTTAACTGAGCTTTCAGTAAATTTTTCGAGGCATTTCGTGTTGAGTTGTGGAACTTAACGCTGGCCTTGGTGGCAGAGCGACGAAATGAAAATATGAATAGATAATAATTCTTTCGTCCGAGTGGTAACTGAACCCACAACCGTCGCTTTGTTGTCATACCCTTGTGCCCGTGCACCACGAAGGTCTCTTGACTCGGATGAACTTACTAAAGTTGAAAAACTTTAGTTTGCAGGCTGCATTCTGTATCAAAAGATTAAAATTGTATTTCCTCTGCCCACACTCACTAACTAAGAAAATCACAGGACTTACTTTTCAAAGTGTGAAGACCGTAATCAGAAATCTGCAGCACCCATCGTCGATCCACCAGACAGTTGCTCGAAGTCAAATTTCCATGGGAAATTAGTGCTGAATCGTGTAAATATATAAGTCCCCTCAGCAAATCGGCCACCAGACTCGCCACAAACATGTCGTCAAGATGAAGATCTCGGTCTGCCAGCACAGTCGCTAAGGAACCTCGGGAACAATAGGCGGTTACGATGCAAGCCACACCAGTTTCCACGCAGACCCCGACGAAAGGTGTCAGATTTTCGTGGCGTAGTTCTCTCATCTGTTGACAATATATTAAATTGCATGTATCAAATTCTCTTGTGGTACTCCAAAGTGTTACATAATAGAGAAGTAGTAGTAGTGGGTTTCGTTCCCGACTGGGAGAACGTTGATAGTTTATATGTGACTTCATCCCGTAATCAAATTAAAATAGACAAGAATTGTATGGCATACGTTGTGTCCAAATAATTTTAAAAGCAAATACAGTAGTTTACATTGGAATGATGATGATGATGATGTGATAAAATCTTCTCCTTATACATTATTTTATCATCATCATTGTTACATCATTTATGAGACACCGTTTAATAAAACAATTTACAAAATAGTATTGATATAACTTTTTATTTATGAACCCATTGAATTTCGTCACACGACCAGGAAGTATTACAAAAATAACTGACGTAGCTACTTAAAAGGCTTAATTGGAAATAAACTGGGCACATTATAAGAGGTGCCGAAAAGTGGAATAAAACCATCTTATTTTTGGTGCCCAAATGATAAAAAGACGAAAAGAGGAAGACAATACAGGCGTTGAGAAGATGAGATAAGAACTATAGCAGAACGTTAGTGAACAAGAACAGAAAATAAAACATTAGAATGGAAGAATTTGGAGGAGGCCTTTGCCAAAACTGGGACATACCATGGATGTTGTCGATATCATCTAAAAATACCAATTAATATTTTATTTCTCTGAAATACAGGCTTTTATTATGATTATTATTAAATGTTAGAGAAAATTGGCAAAATACCATAGTGCAAACTGTGCACTTAAATCGGTTGAGTCGTTTCTGAGACTGAGACCTGTTTGTATTTTATTCCATGCTGTATCCCGCTTATAGCAAGGTAAGCAGAGGGAAAATAGAGTTAAGACACTCCAGTCACTCACTGTTTCGAGTGGACTGAGGGCAGTCCACCTAATTTTCAAGATATAGCGTATGTTGATGGTGAATAATAAAAGTCTACTCATGTTTATCATTGAGTTTAATCAACACCACTTTAAATGATTTTCTCCGCACAACATGACATTAGCGAAGCGATATGTGCTCAACTGGCACTCTGGGAACGCCATACTCAAAGAACCACCACGATCACCGCCACTTTAAATATATTAATAATGATAACACGAATAGTAAATCACTATTAAACACGATACAGTACGTAACAAGCTTTGTCTTGTTACCAGAGCGAGAAAATAAAAAATCAATAATTTCCCTGAGCGGGATTGAACCTAAAACCGTCGTGTTTACACGAAATACAGGATGTTCTAATTTTAATAGAATTTGTATACATTTGAAGCTTTGAACTTCATAAGTCAAATCATAGTTACAAGTTATCGGTAAAGTTTTGAAATATAAGCATCAAATGCAGACATTAGGTACATTTCGTATATATTAGCTTTGATTATTACTTCTGACATGATTTCAGTGTAGTGGAATGGTGTTGATGTAGTGTTGATGGAGACAAATAATAAGTCTACTCACAGTCAACACCACATTAAATGTACATATAATGATAACACGAATAGTAAATTACGATAAAGTTTATATAAAAGTCATCCACAAACCCATATATAAAACGGAACTCGATAATTATAACAATATTACCAAATAACTGAGAAAACAATGGAACGTATAGAAGGCGCATCAAATGGGAAGCATCGATTGTTATTTATAAAATATGACGTCGACAAGGAGGTAGGAGTAAATATTACGGTTCATTCGAGGGCGGCGAGCGCTTTTATATACAAATACTTAATATAATATATACAATTTCTATTAAATGCATGTATTATGCTTAGTGCTCTTGTCATCATCACATTAAATGATATCGCAGTTTTAATAACTACTCTATAAAAACTTAATACAATTAAAATAAAAGAGAATTTACCAAAAATATATCGTTGTAAAAAAAAACAGCATTTGTCAAGAAGGACACACACAGACACAAACCTATCAAAACACATTCTCGAAATGGAGTCGTAGTTTATGGTGGTGATGTTGAATTGCGTAAAATAGAACGAGAGATATCTGTTTCTCATTCTAGTATGTTTTTTGAGAATAAGAGAAGTGACAGATCGGCAACGCGCACCTATAATACTATTATTATTCTGCATTTGCCAACAGATTAACACATTCAATCATGAACGCTACGTGGCTGTATGATAGAATGTCATCGGCGGCAAGGGCGCCCCCGCGGGACTTGAAGAGAGAATAGAACTTCTGAAGAAGGCAGCTTTCTTACAAAACAAAAAGAAAGTATATCAGACCAGCAGATCCAGAGATCTAAGCGTTTAAGCAAACAAACAAACAAACTCTTTTGCTTTATTATATAAGTATAGATGTGTTTACGTTATTGGTATCTATTCGTTACTGCGTCACACGAATCACGATGTTTATACAGTATGGATAAACATCGTGGAATGAAAAAAAAATCCTACGTCTAAACTGTTGAGGTATCTTGATTAATTTCTTTAGATATGGGTTTGAAATATTTTACTCTATATTATGTTTCTTAGAAGGAGCGCTGACGCTTCCACCTGTATAAATGATAAATAAATAGATTACAATATTGAAATAAATAAATGACACATTTTAAATACACTATAAATATGAATAATAATTCCTTACATTAGTTCGATTACTACAGCAGGGAAGGCGGAACTTGGAAACCTAATGTTAGATACTGTTCTCTATTAAGATACTTCGGTTTCCCAGTTTCCGCCGAATTCCTGAAGCATTGTGTGTTGAGCGGCGGAGCTCAGCGCTGCGCTATGCGTAGGCAAGGAAATGAAAATATTAAATATATCGTTACACGAGTGAGAATCGAACCCAATACCGTGGTGATAAGTCGCACGCTTATGCCCCTGAGCCACGACCGTCTCTATTTTCCTAAAAATACTTAAATTATTTTTATATTTTTGGTAAGATGGCGCGGTTTTAAAAACCGCTATGTTCGTATATTTATTCGTTTCATAAGAGTTATTTTTAAAATGCAGCGTTGAGTTTCGCCTGTCTACTATATCTTAAAAATGAAACAAAATGTGGAGAACAAGTGTTGGTCTTCGATCACTTCTTTCTGCCCTGTTGTTACATGTATCTAATACATGTGAAAATCATATTCAATTTCGACATTATATGTAAGTACAAAGGTTCACTGAAACATACAAAGATATTCAACAAATATACGTTTCAAATATTTTTTTATATATTCATGTAAACTTGTGAAAAAACATGTCCAATCAATCCAGCCAATTAAACTTTTCACTTAAACCATTTGATCGTTTGTAAATGGAAGCTTTTCAAAATATAATAAAAAGTTCCCAAGGTACAGTCCTAAATCCTAAATTATTAAATTATAATGTATTATTAGTCGTGGTACGTACATATATATGTCGGCTATCGGTTATATTCCCTTTCGGGAGAATGGAAAATATTCCACGCTTTTGTAAAAAATACACAAATCAAATAAAATTTTATTCTATGTATAGAAATAGCATTATTTACAAATATCCACCTTATATTCATAGGTTTCACTGTAACTAAGAGGACTTCATTAGATTATGTTTACTATCAACGATTATATTTAGCGTTAGTAGTGTGCTCTGTCTTCGTCGATGGATTTCAAATAAAAGCACAAACGACACAGTACTGGCATTCATTAGATACGAAAATATTGTCGAGTAAAGTTGAAAGAGAATATTAATTCGAATGACAACTTTACTAACTTTACTAAAAGTCCAGTATAAAATTAAAAAAAAACCTCTAAAGCCTCTTAGAGCTCCCTTACAACGAACCTACGTGCCTTCTGTATATCTGATTTACTGATTCAAGATAGCAAAATTAAAAAAAAAAAACAGATGTCAAGGAACGAACTAAAAAGCAAAACATGTGTGTTTTGCTAAAAATAAATCCTCCATATTTCACTTTTTTCACTCTATGAATATGTAGCTGACAACGACTTGATCACCTTTTTTTTTAGAGGCCATGATGGCGCAATGGTACAGCGTGTCATATTTTTAGTCATATTTTTAATACATAGCCCTGGAAACTAAGTAAATCACGGCGTTGAGTAAAGCCGCCGCTTAAAACAAAATTCAGTGGAAAGTGGGGAACGGAGTGTCTTAGCACTAGGTTTCCAGGTTCCCTCTGCCTAATCTGTTGTGTGCAGGATACAGCGTGAAGCTGTAGAAAATATACGTGATTCTGTTCGCTGGAATTTGTGTTATCTGTATATACTCGTATATTACTTTTAAAATATAACTTTTAGCCCCTTTAGCCTTCATATGTATTTTAGAACTTCGTGTGGAGGATAATGGATTCTACAACAGAAATAAATCATATTGTACAAATACTATTTACCTTTTTTCCTTTAGAATTTTAATGCGCAAGTACCATAAGACGGTATTAATATTTACCACATACACTTAATAGAGTAGGTAGAGAGTTAGTGTTAAATAACTCCACTTTTCACTTTCTGCAATTTTGGAGAAATCGGCTTATTGGACAGTGAAATCCAGTGCCGCGCTTTGTTTCACCGTACTGAGAAAATACAAGATTCCATATGAACGTTCCCCTAGATGGGAATCGAATGCATAGCCGTCAGTACCGTGTTACCGTGTCCGTGGCGTAGTGGGATGTCAAACTGTTTCCCACTATGCCACGTTGGCCTCTACATAGAGTTTTCTAAATAAATATTTAATCAAAAACTTTAATATGTTTTGTATGTTCGTGTTTTGTAGAGCTCTAAAAATAACTTATTTATGAGGTGGAAACTAAACAATTTATAGGGTATCGTTTCATATCAATTTCAGGATTGTACGTTAACGGGACGCACAATTTATAAAAGTTAAATTTGCGGATATATGCTATACTCATTATTACTCATTTTGAATGAAATTAACTAAAATTATTTTTTTTAATAGCTTTAATTAGTCATGTAAATTTCCATTTTATTGGTTTTTTTTTTATTTTATTTTTTAGGTAGGTTTTGATTACGCGGCGAATAAAGTTCACAAACTTAAGTTTGCAGGCGTTTCCATTCGTTTTGTGTAAAATGGGCTACAAATATAAGTTTGTTGTGTTTGTTTTTTTATATGAAGATCTCACTGCGTGCAAAATTTCAGAAATAATTGATTGAGTATCATTTTTTCTAATCAGCATGGGACACTTAAACTTTTAAATGTAGTATTAATTTCTGCTCAATACCTATACGCAATCTTGAAATAAATGTTAAATCCTAAAAAAGTTGCGTTTTTCCTTTTCAGGTGCGTGTCCTGAGGCCGTCGTTGCGCAGCGGCACAAGCGAGCGACTTTAAACGCGATAGTTGTGGGTTCGACTCACTCAGGGGAATGAGTTATTTAATATTTTCATTTCTTCGCTCTGGTAAAAGGGCAAAACGCGGTGAGTTCCGTCAGTCATAACGCAATGCTATCAGAATTTAGTGAAAAGGGAAAAACGGAGTGTCTTAATGAAGAGCGGAGTGTCTTAACACTAGGCTCACAGGTTACCTTTGTATACCTCGCTATGTGCCAAGTCATTGCGTTTACTAGTCATTAAATTCCCTACTCAGAGGAATGAATAATTAAAAAAAAAAAACAAATACAATAAGTAGAGGAAGGTTAAAAAAAAGAAGATTACCTGCTTTAGTTCTTTCTTGATAGCTCTGGTTACATCAATATTTTTTTTCTTTAACAGTTTCACTGCGACTATGTTGCCGCGATACGACGCGATAGTAGTATGGGCTCGTTTCTTGTCCATCTCATGAGATTGGTTGTCCTATGAGAAAACATTAAATTATTAGCATTTTAAAATGATTCCACGTTGAGAAAAGAATTCTTTTTTTTAGAAATCGTATAAAAAATGTAATATTTAATAATATATGAAACAGCATTTGAACGGAGAACGTATGGCTTAGTGGTCAGAGTACTTGGACGGTTTCCCAAGAGCGCGGGTTTCAATCCCGTTACGTCAATTTTTTTATACGTTTTCAAAAACCATTAATTTAAACTTATAATTATGTGCCTTATGAAAATTTGTTTTATCAAAATCTACGATATGATAATATTAAATAGTCTAATGTAATAAAGTTAAATAATTCAGTTCAAAAAAAATTATGTAGATATAAAATATTCTGGTAAGCATATCGTTCAGTCGTGGTATATATAGTTCAGTCATGGGTACAAGTTTGTAATTGTAAAGGCAGTTGTGGGTTCGATTACCACTTGAAGAAATGAAATATATTATATTTTCATTTTTTGGCTCTAGTGTCGACGCAAAACGAGGTGTCCAAAATTCGGCGGAAAATGGGGAACGGAGTGTCTAGGCTTACAATAGGTTTCATCTTCCTACCCTGACGTGTGCGGGATACAGCGTGAAGCGTCAATAATAAAAAAAAATAGTATGTGTATTTCAGCCGTCAACAAAATTAACTGTGCTTGTCTATATTAATGGGACGGCAATGCGCCAGTATAGCTCCACATTTGGCCGTACATAACACAGTGCTCGTACCAACACTATGATAAAGCAGGGAAAAATGGATATAGTATGAGAATGAATAGAGTTAATTTGTAAAAAATAAGAAAAACTTATTTCAAGACTAGACAAAATCTACAAAATAGAAAACAATATTTTAATTAAATTAAAGTGACGATAATTATATTAAGACGACTAACAAAATTCTCTGTATTTATGTGTAACCAACCACACGGTAAAAAATTAGTATACCTACATTATTTTTGAAAGCAGTACCAATCTGAGGAGTTTTTGAATAATTTTCATTTGTTTAAAAAGTGCTGAGCTAGTTGCGTTACAATTTATATACATATAAAAAAATACAATTACTCCTCTTTATGAAATCAGTTTAATAATACAAGACAATGTAACCGACATTGTCTTGTATTATATAGATAGAGAATGGCTTCCAACAATAAGCCCGTTTTTTGTAAATTGTCTTTTAGTTGCGCGTAACAAAGGAGTATTTTTATATGTTAGAAAATATATAAAAATATACTTATTTACTTATTAAGAAAACGTATAATGATGTCATATAATAAATGTAAATGTAAGTTTGTTTGTTACTCTTTCACGTTAAAACTACTCAACCGGATATCATGAAACTTTGTACATGTATTTTTAGAGATATTAGGAAGGACATAGGATGCTTTTTATTTAAAGAAGAATATTTAAAAAACATATTATAATTATATATATATATATATATTTATTTTTATATATCGCCAAAGCTTAAGATATGCTAAACTTAAGTTGAAGTGGCAATGCCGCGTTTGAGACTTTAGTAAATATACATAGTGAAAGCGTCAGCGCTCCTTTTACGGGAACAGCATATAGGGTAAAAAATTTTAACTCATACCTGAAGAAATTAATCAAGATACCCCAACAGTTTAGTTGTAGGATTTTTTTTTTCATTTCACGATGTTTATCCATACTTGTATTTCATGTGACGCAGTTACGCATAGCATGACGTAAACACATACTCCTACTTTTTTGTTTGAACTTTGCCGCCAATACCTACGACTGGTTTTCGGAATGAGGCATATGCAGCGGTTTTCTTTTGATAGGTTTATGTCAGCGTGCGTCGTTCTTGACAAATTATGTTGTATTTTACAACGATAATTTTATTTTTTATTTTATTTGAAAAAAATCACCTTTTCATTTTTGGGAAGAGCAATATTGTATGAGGCTTTTATAGAGTAGCTAAAACTGTGTTTTCATTTAAAGTGGTGCTGACAAATACATTCTGTGGCCGTAATTTCGCGGGTGTAGTAGTGACTATTAGAATTAAATTTATTGCAATGACATTTGTTGGCAAGAAATACAATATTTTTAAAAATAAAGGCCATTGTGGCGCAGTGACAGCCTCAGATAGCGAAGTGCGAAGTAAATTCGATTGCTTTCATTGCCTCGCTCTGATAAAACAAAGTGTGGACTTTAATTTCGCGGAAAACGGACAAAGCAATATCTTAACACTACATTAGTTACGCTTATTATTACTGTTATTATATATATATATATATATATATATATATATATATATATATATATATATATATATATATATATATATATATACTTACGCTTACTATACGTAGAATAAAATATGAAAAGAAATAAACTAATAAATGTATTGATCAGCAATTTCGACAACAAACACCTTATGACTATTTTGTAATTTCTGGCCAACTATCCACATTCAGAAACCACTAGAAATGGCAAGTTGGACTGGAATTAATCTCTCTTGTGAAATGAAACTTTCAAGTTTCACTTCCAAAGTTTACATGCATATTTGTCTTCAAAGCAATTTATTAATATTCGTGTTCATCTAAAACTTCATGCCTAACATTGTACGAGCGTTACAACTATAATTAGTGAAGGTAGAACTTTTCATATATAGACGTCCTGAAATATCTAAGCTCTTGTTGGAAATGGCTTTATGTCGTGTTTTGAGGCAAAATTATGTATTAGAAAATACGTTGATGCCGTAGATTCGATTTTCATTAGTAGTAAAGATACTTTTTATTTTCAGCTTATTTCTTTTTTGTTTCGCCACTCAACATGCAATTCCCCGAAATTTTATGTGAATTGTATTTTGTTTATTTGCAAACGCACGGTAGCTTACCAGTGCGTTTGCCAATAAAAAAATAAATAAAATTATTATTTTGCCTTCCATTACATTACTTAATGCAACTTAGCACATCGTAACCTATATTATTTAAAAATTTATTGAAAATTTCATAACATAAAACAATATTTTGTAGACCTGCATAGTTATTCAACATGGCTATGACATGACCTCTAAAATGCACATATACATGCTTCACCAAAAAATATGGAACGTACAAAGTGTCATAAAATCAGCTTTATACTAGCTATAAACTGTCATATAACAGCGCTCAAAGGCCAAATGTAGATTATAAGTAAATTTGACAGAATATACAGATTTGTAGCATAATCTGAATGAGAGCAGGATATTCGCAACACGTAGAATGTAGGGTAGTTTTAAAAACATACTAAAAAAACATATTATAAATGCAAAGCCCGGTGAAAATTGGCTCAAATTTATTCAGGATAGACTTTTTTTAAATTAAATTTATCGCTACTAAAATTATTTATAATTTGGAGTTAATTTATTATCATAAGAACACTACGAGTACCTACCTTTTCACAAGTCGTGATAAAAGTCAAATCTTTGGCTTCAATCCGCCATAGTACTGATGCAAGTTTCTGTTCATATCTATAATGTCGCACTAATAGAGCAGCAGCCAGTATAGCAGCGGAGGCCACCGCAGCTGCTGCTGATAACGTCACAGGATCGTGAGGGAGCGAGCACTTCCGGCCGTCAAATCCACAAGCCGGTTCAGCTTCAGGAGGCTTCCCTCCTATCCAGGCGATGGTTGAACCTTCCACCAGTTCCTGGGAATGGCAACACTTCTTTTGTAAACTAAAAGTATATTTGAAAAGCCCAAATAAAAATTTTGAAAAGTCATTATATAAGGTCAGTAGGAGCGATTTTTTTATATTTTTTTGAATTATATTTTTCTTAACTCATTTTGGTCGGGTTATGTTCATATTTTTAAGAGTTTTTAAAAAAAAATCTTTAGTGTGTGATTAACATTTTTAAAAAAGACACCACAACAGAATACATCACAATAGAATATAATAAATAATTAATCAAATAGAACAGTACAATGTAATAATTATTCAAAGGATGTATAACAACTAATCCTCTCTTTAGCTATAGAAATATACTACTTAGATTAATTTATTGCTAGTGTTATTATTTTAATATCGCAGACTTTGTAAAAAGACAGATAATTATTTAATTTAGTCTTCCACCAGGGAAGTAGGAAAGAGTAAAAAATAAGTAACCTAGTTATTTTCTTAACTTTATTTTTAAAAAAAATCTGATTGACGCTGTATCCCGCACACAGCAGGGTGGGCAGAGGGAACCTAGAGTTAAAACCCTCCGTTCCCCACTTTATGCCGAATTCTGAAGGCATTGCGTGTTGAGTGGCAGAACTCAATGCCGCGCTTTGCCTCGACAACAGACCGAAGAAATGGAAATATACATTTAAGTTAATATTTCATCTCCTCGAGTGGGGAACCCACAACCAGTCGGTTTTTCAGTCAAGTCAAGGCCTCTTTATTTTATTTGTATATAAAATTAGTACAACTTCGGTTTTGTCCATTTAATCGTGTAAATGGATATAATTAAGAGTTGTTCCACACTGACTAACCGGGGAACGGAGTGTCTTGTCACTAGGTTCCCTTCGCTTACCCTACAATGTGCGGGGTACAGCGTAAAGCTGATTTAATTTGATTTTAGTTAAGAGTTGTGTATGAAATGTGGCGTTCTAAGTGCTTGGGGTAACTCTTATAGCAGCTACGGTGATACAGTCACATCGACACAGTTAATATAAAGTAATAAATAATAATGTTTATATCCTACCTCGATGTGTGGGCTACAAAATTATTATTATTTTTCAATTCGAACCGGCAGTTCCTGAGATTAGCGCGCTCAAAAAACAAACTCTTTAGTTTCTGAATATTAAGTATATATATTATATACGTATACCTACACTATTGCACATATTTGCGATATTGTGGCGGAGTTGGAATGCGTCTAACTAAGATTATTATTATTACAAAGATTGTTTGAGATAATATTTGAGTTCTTACCTTAATACTATTTAAAAAAAATCAAGAAACTAAGTATTTTAATGTGATACATTTTATTATAAAAAAGTGGCCCCCACGCGGCTTCGCCCGCTTATTTTTTATTTTATATTATTTTAGTGTATTTAGAGAAAAATTATGGTGGGCTATTTTATTAACGATACTAAAATAGCCTACCAATTTTCCCGAATCAATAATATAAACTACCCACCTTACTGAACATCTTTTGCAAAGGCGACATTTCATTAAGTTTTATGAATTTTCCTGATATATTATAGTTCTTCATAACATATTACAGATCCTTCATTTTTATATATCAATGGAAAATGTCACGATACGTCGTACATCTTTCTCTAAAGCTTCATGTATGTATTTTTATATATAGGAAATGTATATCGTGCTTAATAACTCTTGCTAAGGCGGCATTTTATTTTATCTTGTACTGGTTGGACTGTTCAAATCTTATTTTTTAATATATTTATAGAAACTGCCTATTACGCTCAATAACTTTTATTGAGGCGGAATTTTATTATTTGATATAATTTAGTTGGATGAATACGATTCTATATTAAGTGTGATTTTTTTCTAAATACAGCCTACTTTTAGACGTAATAGCTATAAAATTAAAATAAGTTTCTATCAAATCGTTGAACGATTTGTAGTTCAGAAGATGGACTTTAAAATCATCGATTCATATGATATTAGTTATTTTAAGCCCACTACATTATTTTTTTTGCAAATGTATTCAATGTACAGACATAATTTTTTAAACATTTGAGTTTTGCAATTTCGTTTGCGTAAAGAATAATAAAAAGTAAAATTTAGATGTTCCATCCTGTAATTTTTTTGAGAAATCCTCTCTAATATCCTCTTCTAACTCATTACACGTAGTTCCGATGGTGTCGTCTATCAGTCATGAGGTAACAGAAGAATTTTATTTTGAATGATTTCCAATATTTTCATTTTAAATAAAAAAACAAGAGCCTATGTAATACTGACAAATCACCTGCCTTAGCTCCATGTAATCGAGGCTGGCACAACAACAACAATATCGAAATTTGATCACCTGATTTTCTTAATACTAATAGTTGTGTCATTATTCACGGGATTTTACCAAGCTTTTATATAACCTGCCGTGTTAGGTAGTTGTGTGTTAGTAGTGTATGTCAATATTGAGCCTGCAAGAAACAAGCTCAATTTGACCCACTTCCCAGTGTCCAGTTCAATTTAAATTAAAATTACTACTTAAATTCTGATGATAATGAAATTACTTAATTATATTGATCATATTGTTGTTAGTCCAAAATGGCCACTGCAACAAAATGTCGGATTACACACTTAATAAATTACACTTATGTTTTGTGAAGGTGGAGCCAGAAGATGGATGAAGCGACTACTGAACTAAGAAAGGTAGACAAGTCGTATTTGGACTGGTTTAATTTATCTTGGCGAGTAATCTCGTGCTAAATGATATCTAGGGTCGGAACATGGATCCGGAAGGTGTGTAAAAAGTTTTCTATAGTAAGGACAATATAGATTGCGTTTGGATTCCTTTGATTTGTATTGGCAAGTACATGTTAAATGAAAAGTACAGAGTAAAATATATTTTTTTAAAGACAAGATTCTATTCTAAAGATAAATTGTACTAAAATGAAAATAATATTATTATGAAATTGCATTAGAAGAAAAAATTGCCTTTAAAACGTAAAATTACTAATAATCCTCTGTTAGTGTCTCTACATTCGTTGATCTACGTACATTTACACCTTACAATGTTAACCTTCTAAGTTCAGTAGATTCGTCCATATATTGTCAGTCACTTCGTAATGGAAAATTTATATTTGTATATACATAGATTTAACAAAACTAGGGTCATACTGTATGTATCTGAAATGTCTGAACTTGAATTTGAATTTACAATTCCTAGATAATGTGAAATTGTGCCCTGATGCTGATGATTTTTTATTCTAATACTCTTCTTTTTTCACTTACCGTCCTAATTAAAGATGTTTTGAGCGATGGAACTTAACGCCACGATTCTTCTTTACAATATCCATATCAATCAATATCTGCAAGCACTTACTTATAATTAACCTTTGTATCCCCAAAAGTTTATATATTTTAATAGAGGACAAATTTCATTAAAACGTCGCTACAGTTAAGTACGAAATAGGGCAAAGAAATGTAATTTTAAAAGATCTTTTTATTTCATAACTACCGCGCGGCGTAGCCCGCTTTAACTATACGAACGAACGAGTTAACTAAAGAAAATTCTTAATATTATAATGAAAATATGTCTAACTAATTGAAATTAATAAAAAATATTAAGTAAACGTAACCAAAGGAAAATATTAATAAATAAAACACTAAACAAAATTATAAGAAATAATTGAATGTAACGGTAATAAAAATTGTTAAGAGTGATGGGCACTTTCCAATCTATACAAATATAATAAAGCGGAAGAGTTTGTGTGTTTGTTTGTTTAAAAGCTTACGGTACGTTTGCCGTTTGTTAATCGTAACGTAAAACAAGCACAAAGTAAATCGGACCAGTAGTTCCAGAGATCTTAGCGTTTAATCAAACAACAAACACTTCCGCTTTATTATATTAGTATAAATGAGTTGAATATTAAGTCTCGTCTAATTAATATCGTCGCGATAATAGTCCACAACATCACTGAATGTAGCTATTATTAGATTTCTCTACAAATAAATAACATTATATACGTATATTATAAGTATTTGTGGCTACATTCAGGGGCAGTAACTGTATCTATAAACCAGACAGGTTGTGTGTTCGATTCTCATTCGAGGAAATTAACTATTTAATATTTCCATTTTCTTCCTTTTAGTGTCGAGGCAAAGTGCGGCTATGATGGCCACTCATCAAACAATGCCTGCGGTATTTACTGTATACAGCGTGACGCAAATAAAGAATTCAGTAGGTAAATAGCGTTTATTAAAGGTTTCATTTAAAACCTAGTGATCCGTTCCCACTTTCTGCCGAATTCTGGAGGCATTTTGTGCTGAGGTGTGAAATCAACGGTACGCTTTGCCTCGACACCAGAGCGAAGAAATGGAAATATAAATTTAAGCAAATATTTAATCTCTTCGAGTGGGGATCGAACCTACAACCAGTCGATTTGTCAGTCACACTTCATGCCGCAGGGCCTACGACTTGCCTCTTCATCGCGTATATTTATTATTATTATGCATTTTTGAAAACCCGACGGTTCGAACATATTGTAGTAATTGGTAGTCTGTACTGCCAGTGGAGTGTCTCAACACTAAGTTCTCTCTGCTTACTCTCCTGTATGCGGGTTACGTCGTGAAGCTACCTTGCTACGCGGGAAGAATCGTGAATTTGCTTATATTTTATATTCTACTGTTATATAAATACGTACTGGTAAAATATCAGTTGTATTAGCGTATCGGAAAGCGGCGACTGGCTGTGCGCTCCATCCGCTCGGTGCATTTGAATCTTGTACCACGCCTATCACTGAGAAGTTACCCTCTGCGTCCCCTGCGCTATCCATGTTTACCTAAAATAACAAAAAATGATTTTTATACAATGCAATGGGAACCTAAGAAAAAAAAAGACTTAAGACAATCCATTTACTAATACTCAAACAATTCTAAGACTTTTGTTTTAGGTAAGCTCCTTCCTTTTTACACCCTCTCCTACATATAGCAGGGCTTCTAGAACCCTAATGGCCTAGTGGCCTACCCTAGTTTGATACCTCCATGTTATCTCAAGATAAATGGTCTTGACAGTCTGATAAACGGACAACAAAGAGATCCTAAAAGGGTTCCGTTTTTACTTGTGAGGTACGGAATCCTAAAAGAAAGACAGGTTTTTGTTTTTTTTTTCATTTACAGTGATTAATTAAAAAAATAGAGGCCGTCGTGGTGCAAATAATGTGATAGTCAGGAATTCGGTTTCCACTCGGAGCAATTTTTTTTTATTTCCTCGCTCTGGTTCGCGCGGTGGTACGCGCGTCGCTGAGTTCACCACTCCACAAGGCAATGTCTCGAAAATTTGGAGGATTATAGGAAACGTTGTGTCTTAGCACTAGGATTTCTCTGCCCTCGCTGCTACACAGTGTAACGCTAAACTAAAGAATAAATGAAAATGCCAAACGGAGAGACACCTCACTAAATTGTCTTTGCCTATTTCTCATAATAAAAGAGACATGTAAACATAACAAATATATTGTTATAAAAACATTTAAAGAAATACCTCCTCTACTAGTAACTTGTATGTAGTATTTAACTAAATATAGCATCGAACATATATATTACTAGAAATCGCTGCTATTTACAAACTGACGATCCCAAGGTAAAGTATTGAAAGGGAAAAATCACGAACGTTTTTATTGCACATTTGAACCTGAACCTGAATTTGAATTATTCGACAGTGTAGTTTTATATTTTTTAGTAAAAACATATAAAAATTTTAACGTAGCGCAATTTGAACTCGCGGCTCTTGGAAACCGTTCAAGCGCATTGACCAACTAAGCCATAGCAACAACAATAATAAGTTGTAACAAGCATATGAGAATTTTGAGTCCGATGAGTACGTGTATTTTTAGTTGGTCAGAGTGCTTGGACGGTTTCCAAAAGGATTAACACTTTAAAATTATAAAAAATAAGAATTTTGTTTTTAAAATTTCTAGTAAATTTTTTATTTATGAGTTTTTAAATATACATATAATCGAAAACTACCCTGGCTAGTAGTTGAAAATAACAATAAAAGACATTTGCAATTTTTCACTTCCTATACTTTACCTAGGACCGTCGAGAAGCATCTTCAATACTTTTGAAATGGCTTAAAGCAACTTTTAATAGAGTAATAACTTTGATACTTCATATAAAAGTAATAAGAGCATGTGACGTAGTTTGTATATTTGTATTCTTTTTTTTTTTTTTTATTTTCTTAAGCTTTACTCTTTTGAGCTTACACAACGAAAGTAAAAAAAATATATAGCACAAATAGTATTATAAAGATAATTTATAATGTTATTTTATAGTTTATGTTAAATACAAACTTATAAAGAATAATTTAGTTCAGTGATTTATTTACGCTTTCCATTCACAAATAATATTTGAAGAATTGTATATATATGTCATCAAATTAGTGTCCGACCGAAACAATGTTTTAAAACGCTGGATTCGGTTTTTATTAACTTCACACTGTAACCCACATATAGCAGCGTAGACAGATGGAACGGGGTGTCTTAACGCTAGGTTCCTAGATTCCCTCTGCCTAACTTACTATGTGGGACCCAGTCTGAAGCTAAAGGAAAAAGACATACTTTTTGTGAACTCTTATTATTTTTAACCCATGTGTTCAAACATCAACATCAAAATCACTTCATTACACAATCACTCTGTTACTGAGTAACGAAAAGACAACGACACCGAACAGACAAAATTGCTTGATTTTGAAAATTGGCATGTTCTTAGATAATGGGGTGTGTAGACGGAAGCAGTAACAAAGGATCTCTCGAAATTCCTGCAGGAATCGAAAAAAGCGAAACTTTCAAGCAAAATTTAGTTATTCAACATTATGTATTGGATTTCCCTTAATGGCTCTTTTGTCAATTATCAATTTCAATTTCAAGGTTATCTGCATGTTTCCTCTTGTGATTTTTCGGAAAATATTATATATTTGTAATATTATATGTATCTTGTTGGCGCAGGGGGACAAGCGACGACTGTAAACGCCTTTGATTGAGGGTTCGATACCACTCAAGGAAATTAAATATTTATTTAAGTTTATATTTTCATTTCTTCGCGCTGGTGTCGAGGCAAAGAGCGGCGAATTCGGCGGAAAGTGGGGAACGGATCGTTAATCCTAATAAACTGTTGGGCTTGTTTATTTTCTTTTTACTTTTATGCAGTCGGGGTTTTTATTTTTATAAATATTTTTTTATTGATGAAATTAAGCTTTAAAAAAGGATTTTTATTTCTATGTTATTCCCAAGATTTAAGAACCGATAGCTTTAAACTATTAGATGGTACAAAAGGACTATTGAGCTATATTGAACTAGCAATCACGAGCTCAGACCCGAAAGTTGGACTGTATATATTGCCAATTATCTAAAAGAATCTCATTTTTTTAAAAATAAATATCTGCTAAACCACTGAAAATCACTGAGATACTGAGCTCCTTAACCCTTAAACGACCGTCGACGAATCGATCACGTTACATCCTGTATATATAAAATATATCCTTTGGCTATAATATTAAGTTTAAGCCATTGAAGCCGCGTTTGACTATCTAGTAATAAATAAATTCTCAAGGAAGCTTTTTATAATTGAGGCCGTTTTGGCGCAGCGGCACTGTGGTTTCAATTATCACTCGGAGGAATAATTTATTTCCATTTTCTCACGGACAATAAGACAAAACTTGGCGTTTAGTTCTGGCCTACGCTGAGGTACCAGAGCAAAGAAATGAAAATATTAATAACAATTAATTCCCCTGAGCATGATCGCACTCTCAACTGTCGCGGTATGTCACACTCTTGTGTCACTGTGCCACAACGGTCCCATATAAATAAATAAACGAATAATGAATAGAATAGACGTTTCTTTAAATGTTGAGATACATTATTATTTATTAAATTAATTTTTACATCTGTAATAGCTACTCATTAGCTCGACAACGTTTTAACCAAAAACAATTTCGTTACAAATATATTATTTCCAATCACTGTCTTCGTCGATAACAAAATACCTTTATTACCCAAACAATCAAATGATTTAAAAATCTTAGTAACAGGGATATATTTGTTTATTTGACTTCTTTTCTCAAAAAGAGGAGGTTCTATATTCGTTTATGTATATTTATTTTTATTTGGTCATTGACTTCTCTGTAATTTATATAAAAAATATTGTTATATTTGGATGATAGTGAAAACAATGTAGTGTATACTACTTTCCTATTGGTCCCATTATAACCAGGTAAAGTTCTGATGATGGAATGTTTCTAATGGAAATCGGGGGAAATCTTTAATCCGTCGGCACAAAGTATACGTTTCGTATATTTTTTTATAATAATCATATATTTTCTTTTAATCTTTATTTAATTACATTATTGAGCTGGTGATGATGATCGAAGACCCACCTCCTCAACGTTTAAGAGTTAAGGGACCATCTTTTAAATTTAAAATGGCCTTGTGGTTAGTTACGTACATTAGGTTATTCCGTTAAGCTAGTGTTTCCAGGTACAATTCCTCAACTTCTAATGGTTAAAAGAAATATCAATATTTTTTAACCGACGATCGAAAAAGGGGAGCTTAAAGTTTTTTTGCAAAAATCAACAAGGATAAAATGCAAATACTTAATTTAGCTTCATGCTGTATTCCTAGCTCGTCTACTGTCATCAACCTATTCATACATGCTCTCCGGCACGAGAATCCCTCATGCTTTTCACTTGATCATATACCGTCAATCGAGGTCTACTTTAATATATAAAATGTTTTTTAAATTTAATATATAATCTACAAACACGATGTTTTAGTTTATAAAATGTATGTTGATGTTTCTTTTAAAATTGGAAGTAGTTGCAAGAGCCGTCTTAATTATTATACACTATTACCTATTTGAGTAAATTCATTCATAAAACAGTCATCAAATGAATCTTCATTTAAAAATAAAGAAAAATAAACCTTTCAATAATTTAATAATTTATCATTTTTCTTACATCAAATCCTTGCAAGGATCTATAAGTTGTAGGTCTAAGTAGTTTCATTAGAGTTGCTCCATCAGTTGGTGCAAGACCGTTGCGCATGGCGGCCGACGCAGCTCTCGCCCAGAGGGTCACGGCGTCAAACAAATGTGCAGCTTCTATTGGTACCTGTGAAAATAATATAGAATTATATTATATGTACAAAATTCGGCATTGAGATCCGCCACTCAATCTTTAATCTGAGAATCGTAACATTGCGTGTTGATTGGTGGAAATCAACGCCGTGCTTTTGCCTCCACACCAGAGTGAAGAAATTGAAATATATATTTTAAAAATGTTAAAATTATTTTTTAAAATATTTCATTTCCTCCATTGGGTATCGAACCCACAAGCAGTCAGTTTTTTACAGCCACACTTCAAGCCCCTGCGCTACGCTATATATACGAGTACTAGCTGACCCAGCGAACTTTTTTCTGCGTAAGACAGAATAAATAAGTAGATTTTGGATTTTATCAAGTAGAATTTTTTATTAGAATTAGGATAAATAAAAAAAATCCAGTATTTTAGCGATGCTTTAATAGGTTTTTTAGGCTTCCCTCTTCTCTTCAGTTAAGCATCTTGTGCTTTAACGACCTATTATTATTGTAAGCATAATTTACTTATATTTATTTAAATTATTTATAAATATACACTTTATATTCATAGATGTCACTGCACGGACGTCTTTTTGTTTCCGATCTACGATTATATTAAGTGTCAGTAGTATTTTGTCGGTAGTGTGGTGTATCCTTTTCTATGGATTTCTGAAAACCACACACACGAAACGAAACTCATATTCATTTAACCCTAAAATATGGTCAAGAGTTCTCTGTACCTCTTATATACCCATCCTCTATACCGCTTTCACCTCGTCCACTATCATCAACCTCCTTATTACATGCCCCCCGAGGGATTTTCATGCTTTTTAGGTGACCTTCCCCCAGTGTGTTTGATACTGTGCTTTCGAAGATCAACCGAGGTAGAGGGACTACCTGTCTTACTGCTCATTTTTTCGTCATATTTTTTTTGCCATTCTTTGATCACTCATTTGTTCGACGTGCCCAAACCAACCCAAGCTCTTCACCGTGATATTCTGCCTAGTACCTGCCATTCTGTATATCTCTTTGATTCAATCAGCTAACCTGACTCCGCTTATCCTTCGAAAAGTTTTTACCTTTCTTTAATTTTCTGTAAAACCCACATTTCGCTGACGTATAACGGTGTCGGTACCAATACTGATTTGTGTACAGCGAAACGCAGATGCAGATGTACTGACGTTTCACCGTCTCATACATGCAGCTAAAACATAATTCACCCTGTTACCGGCAGCAAAACGCCATTTTTATAAAGGTTGATTTTATCTGCCGAATTTTGGAGGCATTGCGTGTTGAGTACAATATAAATAAAAGCAAAAAATCCAAAAAGTAGAAATTTGTAGGTTAACTTTCTCGAATTTATTCAGACAAGCTATTCTATATGTATGCATCGAAATTCTATGAACAGCTGACGAAAGAAATTAATTGATAGAGTGAATAGACAGAGACTTTGAATTGAATGCAACTCATTAAGACGTCTGTAATCTGTAAATTGTATAGGAGAGCAAAAATCTTTTTAACATTATTTTAATGTTATTATTACATTTAGGCTAGAAAAGTATTTTTTTTAGAAAATTAATGTGTTCAATATATATAATAAGGTCAGTCATGGCACAGGAGCACAAGTAGACAGTAAACACGGTTAGTTCGATCTGGCTTCGATACCCATTCAAGGAAAGGAATTATTTATTTAAATTTATATTTTCATTTCTTCGCTCTGGTATCGAAGCAAGGTGCGCAAAAAAGCAAAATTTGGTGGAAAATATGGGACGGAGTCTTTTCTTAACGGTAGAGTTCCTGCTGTCTACCCTGCTATGTATGAAATACAGCGTAAAGCTGATTTGAAATGCGTATAAACATCTCTTATTTTCTTCACTCGTCTCAATTATAAATGCGAAGTCTGACGAGGATAAAATTATCTTTATTCTTTGTCACACAAAAACTACTGAACGGATTTAGACGAAACTACAGAGTAATATAAATCATACATCAGAATACTACATGGACTACAATTTATGTAAAGATTTTGTGTAAATTGGCCCTAACACAATAGTAACTTAAAGGGGGCGAAGCCGCAAGCGGAGACAGTAGACCTAAATATAACTAAGCCGTAGCCATAAAAATCTATTTTAAGCCTTTCTTCATGTAGTCGTATAGTGTTTCTACCCTTGTTAGCTTGATGAACCATAAAGGCATGCTTGTTTGTACTGGACACTGAGGTTACTTAACAGAGGTTGTTTTTGTTATTGTGACCTTCTACTATGGTTCTATATTTTGAGGTTATGATAATAATTGTGTTAGGCATTTAGAAACTGTCTCTTTATATATATAGACGTAGATTGTTAGTTCGATTCCTACTTGAGGGATAGTTTGTAATTAATTGTTTTAAGCTTCATGCTGTATTACGCTCATAGCAGGGTAGGCAGAGGTAATCTGGTAACGTAGTGTAAAAATACTTCGTTCCCATTAAGATACTTCCACTACCCACTTTCCGCTGAATTCTAGGGGCATTGTGTATTGAGTGATGGAACTCAATATCGCGAATTCCCTCGTTACCAGAGCGAGTAAATTCATATATTAAATAAAAAAATCATCTTTACGCTGTGTCCCGCACACTGCAGGGTAGTCAGAGGGGACCTAGTATTAAGACACTCCGTTCCCCACGACTGGCCTCATTTTATATATTTATATATTTATAAATATATATATAATGAGGCCAGCCAGTTTATGGCAGGCCACGACTGGCCTCAATATATTATATATTAAATTTTTCTGTTTGGAATCGTACCCACAAACTGCCGTATGTTTGTATCTCCTGTGCCATGACTGGCATCCTTATCACATAATAAAAAATAATGAACAACTAAATGAACTTACAGACGTGTCCTCGAATATCTTGTGGTAATTGGGCACGCAGAAAGGCGGCGCCGCGGACATCTTGCGTATCATTTGACACAGTTTCCTAGAATTAAAATATTATATTTAAAAAATAGAACTATCTTCTTCAATAAAAGTAAAAAGGAACGTAAAAAAAATCAGCTTCACGCTATTACCATGCTGTGTCACACAACATGGTAGGCAATGGGAACCTAGTATTAAGACACCGTTTCCCACTTCCCGCCCAATTCTAAAAAAAAGTTCTGTTTTAAAAGATTTTTAAGTTTCTGTTTATAATAACAAGAAAATTGACAAGCGTGTGATTGTAAACGCGATAGATTGTGTGTGTGTTTAATATTTCCATTGTCGGCTATGGTGTCAAGGCAAAACGCCTACCCTGCTACATACGGAATACTGGATGATACAAAAGAAATTGCATTTTTTTCTTAAAAAAACCTTAAAATCTTGTAACTAAGATTTTAATAAAATAATGATAAAATATTGACTTTTTTTATCCTGTTTTTCTTGTTTGCGTGGATAAAATAAAATTTCAAGAAATCCTCTTTGCTAGCTTTCAAGTAAACTAAGCAGTTATACGTTGTCTGTCAGTTATAAAGTAATATGTATTCGTTCACAAATATAGCGACCATTGATTGACTAATTTTAATAAAAATATATAAATATGTTTTCCTATTTTTGTTATTAAAAAAAAAGGTCATCATGGCGCAGTGGCACAAGGGTGTGACTGTAACGCGACGGTTCGATTCCCACTCGGGGAAATTAATTATTAATTATATGAATAAATATTTTTAGGGCAAAAGCCCGGCGTTGAGTTCCGCCGGCCAATACGCAATGCTTCAAAAAATGCGGCAGGAAATGGGAACGGAGTCTTAACACTAACTTCCATCATAAAAAAATAAATATTGCATTTGTAAATATTGCATTGCATTAAATATGTTTTACTGTTTGGACATCCCTTTGATTTAAGTGTAGGTATTATCGTTCCCTTTCAAAACGTATAAACGCCTCCGCTGGCCGAGCTCTCTCTAACTAACCATACTGTAATCAATGGCAAAGATATATTTGAACAAAAAACAAATCAGCTTCACGCAGTATCCCGCACACAGCATCGTAGGGCAGAGGGAATCTAATGTTAAGTCACTAGGTTCCTCATTTGCCGCCGAATTTTTAGAGGCATTGCGTTTGGTGGCGGAATTCGACGCCGGCTTTTTGCCTTGCTGCCTGAGCGAAGAAATAAAAATATTAATAAATAATCATTAATTCCTGGATATCTCTAATATGAAATGTGTACCAAATATAATTAATTCACCGGCTAAAAATTCCTTCTTTGGAAGTCAAAATTATTTTTAATTATGAGAGCTATGTATGTAGTTAGAAAGTATGTATGTATGTAATAAATTATAATTTTTTTCTAACTTCACATTATATTCCGCACATATAGGCAGGCACAGGTAGGCAGAGGGAACCTAGTAGTAAGGCGCTTGTTCTCATTAAGACACTTCCGTTCCCTAATTACCGTCAAATTCTGGATGCATTGCGTGTTATGTGGCGGAACTTAAAGAATTGTTTTTCCTCGTTACCAGAGCAAAGCAACGAAAATATAAAATTTTATTTCCTCGAAATCGAACCCACAACCTGTCGCGTTTATAGTCCCACGCTTGTTGCGACAAAGCTGTCCTCACTGGGCAAAACACTACAAATAAATCTTCAGTATTAACTTATGGCCGCCCGCAATAATAGTTCGTGTGGACTTTTTGATAGTTGCCATAATACTTCTATATACTAACAGTTGTGATTTAACATTCCGTTCTCCGTTTTCAACCAAAATTCGAAAAAATGTTTCTTAAGATGATTAATAACTTTTGTTCAGAATGCACTTAGTTATTTCTTATGGCTTCTATCACACATCTTATTATTATCCACTACCATACAAACAGTCTAATATACAAACGAAAGATTGAAACTATATAAAAAACATACATTCGTTCGTTCGCTCGTTTCGTTCTATTATTATTTTTATATTGCCCTAAATAATGTGTGAGACCAGTCGTGGCACTAGGGCACAAAGTGTGTAAATCGACTGGTTGTGGGTTCGATCCTTACTCGAGGAGATGAAATATTTACTTAAATTTATATTTCCATTTTTCGCTCTGGTCTTGAGGCGAAGCGCGGCGTTAAGTTCTGCCCACGTTCTCAACACGCAATGCCTCCAGAATTCGGCAGAAAGATTTCTAGATTCCCTCTCCCTACCCTGCTGTGTGCGGGATACCGCAAGAAGCTGATTTTATTTAAATAATCGATAATGTACAATTACACTTTTTTTAATTTTATTTTAGTATAGATAATCAAACGTTATACTTACGGATACTGTGGATTGGTTGGATGTGAGGGCGTCAATTTTAAAACAGCTCGGAACGCTAGCACATCAGTGCTGCTATTCTGTATTAGATGATCTATAAGCAAGAAGATACACTTAAAGCATACATTTTAATAAATAATTAATTTAGCCTCACGATGTATTCCGCACATACTAGGGTTGGCAGAGAGAACCTGGAAACATAGTGTTAAGTCACTCCGTTCCCATAAAAACAGTTCCATTTCCCATATTCCGCCTAATATAGAGGATACTTAATATCCTAATGTCATCTCGTATATATTATATATAGTATTACATCAAAATTATTTTTATTTACGTAACTAGTTTAAGAGCTCTATATACTATGCGATCGTAATAGATATTTAATTATTTTTGATCTTGTAGCCGAAAAAGAATAATAAATAGACATCCCACCTCCCAAAATCAACTATTCAAAATTAACGCACGCAGGCACGCACGCACGCACGCACGCATGCACGCATGCACGCACGCACCCACGCACGCACGCACACACAGACATATATTTCTATTTGAATTTCTATGAAATTACTTTTGATATATAATAAAAGCAATAGAACAGAAATAGAAATCTAATGAACTAATGGGTGGGCCCAATGAACTATATTTGATTTTGAAGACTTCCACACTTACGACCTACAACTAGTAGTGCAGCTAAACTACAAGAACAACTAAGTTTAGTTAATAACTATTGTTTCGGCAGATAAGAAGAGCATGAAAAGAATTTTCTTGATTTTAGCTTGGAGAAAAAAATATAAGTAACCACTCAATATAGTATACCAAAAACAATTATAATACAAATATCCATGATAAAAAGCGAGAAAGAAAAAATATGATATAATAAAAGAAACATGTAAATATTATTAATGTTTCATAGAAATTCCTACTGTCTATAATGTACATGAAAGTGGGCTATTTCGGTATTTCATATGTACAAGAGTAGACTATGTTTACAAGATTGGAATATTATTTTCCTCTCAAAACTACACCACGCTCGTGAACTGTGAACTAAATTTCTTCTCTTCTGGGCGGGCATTTACAAGTCCTTGTGTGAACGTATCGAAAATAAAAATAAATGTTTAATGTAGAGGTGGTCGTTGCCCTGGTAACGAGGCAATGAAGAAATTAAATTATTAATAAATAACAATTAATTGTACCTCTGTATCACGAATATTTATTTAATATAATTTAAATGTAAAAGGGGATGGGTGTGGGTTCAATCCCCATTCGAAAAAAATAATATTTAATATTTAATTATCATTTCTTCGCTCTGGTGTCGAGGCAAAGCACAGTGTTGAGTTCCGCCACTTAACATCCAATGCCTCCAGAATTAATATCTATCTATTATCTATATAGTAAAACACAGACAGGCACCTCAATTTGATTAACATGTACAGATAAATTATGACATAGTGTGACTTGAAACCGCGCCTCTTGGATATCTTCCAAGCAATCCACCCGATACATTTTTATCGAGATATGTTAAAATTATTATACTACATTCAAATTTGTATAAATTATCTAAAAAGTGTTTCCTTTCAAAGAGACCTTAGTAAGATAGGGTCTGTATGTTCGTTCGTCCGGTCTGGGTCTGTATCCCGTTCGGGATTATGCTTATAGTACATTCAAATTATTATAATTTTTCCACTGTTATGAAAACTTGCGGCGTTGTATTTTACTTTCAAACAAGTACTTGTTAAATTTAAACAAAAAAAACGGAGTGTCTTAACAATAAATTCTATCTACATAGAGTGCGTTGGAGAAAGTTGTATGAAGCTAAAAATTGGGACCATCCTAATGACACAAAAAAAACACGCGATTCTGCTCCAAATGTTACATGTCCTATAAAATTTGCTCAGAGCTATACATTTTATGAGGAGTCTATTAGCAACCTCTGAAGAATTCTATCATTCAAATCCTGGCTTCATCATCAGAACATCTCGAAGATATCATATTATTGTATTATAAAACCTAAACTTCGAGTACGTATAGCTGCCAAGTTTCAAAATTATACGAATTTGATAAGGGAGTCAAATTAATTTGGAAAGGAAAATTCTTAGATTATATGACATGGTTACAAAGTTACTTTTGAAAATATAACTGATGTCAGTCAGTCAGTTGTCAGTTAAGAAAGTATTATTTCATCAACCTATTTTCGTCGTTAAGAATCATTTCATTGATTGAAATCTTTATAAAAGTTATACAAGCCTCCTTAAAATATCTTTGAAATATATATCTATTTATGTGATATAAATACGGCTTTTTTCCTTGAACTTATGAAGTACCTTGAGTGCTTATAATTGGCACGTAAAGTTAACACTGTGTATATGAAATGTGTTTTTTTTTAACTTCAGGCTGCATTCCGCGCATAGTAAGCTAAGCAGAGGGAATCTGAGAATTTAGTGTTAAGACACTCCGTTCCCGTTAAGACACGATGCCCACATTCTGGCGAATTTTAGATTGTGGCGGAACTCAACGCCGCACTTTGCCTCGTTTTGCCAGAGGAAAATAAAATATTTAATATTTAATGTCCGGTTTGGAAATTGAATCAGCAACCGTCGCATTCACTCTCGCATGCTTGTCTCCCTGCAACACGACGACGGCATATATAAGAATATGTAAAATAGTTTATTCCTCCGAGTGGTAATCGAACCCACAACCTTTGCGCTTACTATCAGACGTGTGCCTCTGCTCTATAATGACTTCAAGATAAGTCTTATTATGGTCGTCGTGACGCCGGCGTCCGGCCTAAGCCTTGACCTCGCCTTCAGTATAAATAATTATTTTTTAATTAACTAGCGACCTACTCGCGGCACCGCCTGCATATACATCTATAATCAAAAGTGCAAGCGCTACAAGGCTGGTTGAGAGAATTTCATTGGCGGCAAGGGCGCTCCCTGCTGGACTCAGGACTCAGGACTCTTAAAAAATATAGCTTTCATACAAAATAAGTATACAGCGCCCAATATGCTAACCTCTGCAATACGATTAGTTTTAGAATCCGATTAGTTTTAGAAAACACCATGTCAATAATAACTGCAGGCCCTCTTCCTTACTTTCCATAGCCGTAGCGCAACGGTGGATTAAGTAAACCAGAAGATTGAGCCAGAGGTTGAGCGACCATGGCGGAAGCCGTGTATACACGGTCATTGCAGGTCATGTTTAGCGCTGCGCCGATGCGTCATAAGTCACAATGGCCTTAATAAATAGACATTAATTAATATACAAAAAAAATTAAAACATGTTTTTCTTAAATACGCTAATGTAATATTTTTGATGTTTATTTCGGCACTTAAAAAATAAAAATACTTTTTTAGAAAACGTAAAATTGAACGTAGCGGGATCGGAGCTCGCCCCAAGCGCTCTCACCAATAATCTCATCAAGTTGAACCACTAATCTCATCACGTTGAAATTTTTGCATGCTTGTTACAGCTTATATATCATCTCTGTAGGGATTTTTTTACAAAAAAATAATAAAAATATTTAATAATTATAGCGTTCTATAAGAGTATTCTGAAAGAAGACGCGTGGCTATCTACGGGAATCGATCCTGCTAGCAAGTGAACATGATACGTGCCTTTTGGGGTACAAAAGTACCCCAGGGCACTTACAACGTAGCTATTTTAAGTTAATTTCAATTTTGTTATTTAGTGTTTGGGGCTTAATAGATCTTATGTACGATTGTAAGGCTATTTTTTGGTTTGCTGCATGCTTCCAATGGCCTAAGCTTTCGGTATCAGATGGCCTTAAAACGAATTAAAGCGGCAGAAAACCAAGAAGATATGGTTCTAGATGGCCATGCGAAGATAACAAATATAGAAACAAATAATTCAAGATTTTCTGTTAGATAAAAATTTAGGAACCGCCGATGATTCCAAAAATTTAGAAAATCAGTCGCTTAGTACTTGGACGATGAACTTGATATGCCCAATGGTGATGGATTATAATTCATCACCAAACATAGTTCTCAGTGTTTCAGAAGTTTTTTTGTAGTCGTGGACAAAAAACCCTGAAAAATTGTGATAAATTTCTAAATTCGCCGCTCAAGGATGTATGTCTTGTATTCAATTCTAAATATTATGAGAATCAATGCTATAATATTGTTGTGGTCGCAAAATCACACTTATTAGCAAATTAAATAATACACGCACTTATCAGTTTTTGATATTATAAAATCCCACCTAGAAAAACTATTTCAATACTAAGCTTTATCAACGTCTCTACCAACAAGTATTGGAGACATTTTTGCAAAAATACTACCAATAACTACGGCGACCACTACTATTTCAAAAATTCTAAAGGTATTTTTAGTGTCCAAGGGCAAAGGAGTGTAAGTCACGTACATAGTGCACTATAAACGTGACTTACTACGTACTAAGTGTAAAACTTTTATATTATGTTATGAACAACAACATAAAATGTGTAAAAATTGTAGCAAAGACTACGAGTTTTAATGTGCCACAATAAAATCTATTAAAAACTCAAATTAATATTAAAAAGTCTTACAAGTTAACTTTTAATAACATTTTATTATCTTCTTGTAATCTTATTGGCGTACACACGTACACCAGGGTTAATGAAATTCTTATATGAGTACAGTTCTGGGATTAAGTATTCAATTAATATTAAGTTACTAAACAAATCTAATCGAGAAAATATGTTAGTAATCATAAAATAAACAAAGTATAAATAATAATAACAAAAATAAATATATTTTTTTTGCACATTTAAAAAAAAACAAAACAACATACAAACTTTAAAAGAAAAAATACAACAATGTTACCTCATCGCTAAAAGCGTTCTCTTTCAGGCAACCTTTAGATGTTGGAGTTGTATAAGTAAGTAATATAATAGGATAAACTCTTAGATCTTATTTAAACGAGATGGAAAATTTTTGGCCCAGATGCAAATAATTGAGATATGGTCTATAAAATTGGTAATTTTTAAATTTTATAATACCAAAAACCAGTTAAGTTTACAATCTGAATGCGTAGATAAATGAGAAAAATAGTTTTAGATCCTTAATAATCGATTACAGTACAACGAAAATAATATATTTGTTAATTTTAGTTATGTCTAAGTATGTTAACACACTTATTAGTGCATATAATTACACTATAAAAGAAAAAAATATCAATTATTTACTGAAAAAACAAAAAGAAATTAATTTGAATCGATTAAAATCGATAATTTTTTACATTATGTTATTTTGCACTTGCTGATTTACATTGACACCTTGTCTAATAGTTTTTGCACTTTTTTCTTAATTCGTTTCGTTCTCTCGTTTTGGATGAGTTCTGAGTGCTTTGCGTAACGTATGGAACGTTTGATATTTTTAACGACTACTATTTTTTTCACAGATTTTTTCTCAATAATCACCGACTTTATTGGGGTTTAATTGTGCTGTAAACTTAATGTTACTTTTACCAAATCTCTAACAACTTTCGCAGGTTGTCAAAACTTACAGAATTATCAGGAATTGAATGATGTACTTAAATCTTTAAATAATACCATTTTTATCTTTTTACTTTCTGGGCCAAGGAATATATGCATCCTCCTCCTTTGTTATTACTTATTTATTTAGCCTTGTTATTTTTATATTCTTTATTTTTATTGTATTGTTCAACTCCACAAATATGGCTCAATATTTATGATTGTGTTAACAAATAATTATATAATCTTTCAAAACTCATATTCATGTTGTAGATCATTTTTGTTATCGCAGCAATTGTCACTGGAAGTAATATCGATATCACTCTTTTGACCACTAGGTGTTTATAAGTGAAAAAACTCTCTTAGCATTGTGTCGCGGAGCAATGGCATTCGAATTTTAAAAGATAGGTTCTTAATAGGCATTTTCAAAAAGTCAGGACGATGCTTAAAAACTATTCAGGACAGCCACCCAAATACTCAGGACATGTCCTGGGAAAACATAACGGTTTTCAACCCTAAGGGAAATAAAATCCAGTAAAAAAGGTAAATAAACGTATCAACTTCTGATTATGTTGACTTAAAAGCTTGATTTTCTGTCTCCTTCTCCTTTTCAATTTGTGATATAAAGGACCGTAGATCTAAATATATGATATTAATTTTAGCTTGATACGTGACGGTTGGGGAGGAATGAAATATTTAATGTTTTCATATTTTTGTTCAATTAACACACAAAGCGAGTAAGTATTGCCACACAACACGCAATGCCTCGAGGATTCTGTGAAAAGTTTTAGCTTAGGATTTCGTAATGCATATCAAATAGGACCGTACCATATATTTATTTCATAATGAAAACACATATTATGGAAGTAACGTTATTTATATTTATGATGCTCTTGTGAAGCTGTATTGTGAAATAAGTAGTCTGCAATGTTGAATTATCTTTTTTTTTTGGCTGCACTTGCAGTGCGTGTTGAGTGTCGGAACTGAACGCCGTGTTACCTGAGCGGGAAAATTAATGTTTATTATTTTCATTTCCTCGAATTAATTAATTACTTATTCCATATATAGCAGGGTAGGCAGCGAAAAAATAGTGTTAAGACACTGTTTTTTTCCATTTCCGCCCAAATTCGAGACATAGTACGTGGAGTCTCAAAAATCAATATCATGCTTTGTCTGGCCAGAGAGGGAAAATTAAATTAATTTATTCCCTCGAGTGGAGAACGGCACCCAATATTGCTATTGCTTGTACGTCCCACTACGCCACGATGGCTTTGTACTCTCCTCTTATTCTCCTTAAAAGAAACGTGGAATTTATGTACGTTTTTTATGAAAAAGATAAGGCAAACGAGCGTTCAGTTCACCTGATGGTAAGTGATCACCACCGCCCACGATCCCGTGCAACACCAGAGGAGCTACAGGTATGTTTTCAGCCTTTATGGTGGAAAAAGATGCGCTTTTTGAAGGAACCTCATATCATATCAACCTAGAAGCACTCCCACAGGTTGGCCATTCCACAGTTCCGTAGCGCGTGGAAGAAAGTTTCTACGAAACCGCACAGTAGTGAAGTGCCACGTATCCAGGAAAATTCGCTCACTCTGCTGATGACCCCCAGTTTCTTTCAGGCTAACTTTGCTTTGCTTTCCAGATCCACTTGAGGCTGAGGCTTGAGCGGTTAACGCGTAAGCTTGTGCCATCAGAGGGTTGATTTTTTGGGTTGATTGAACCAAGTTCCTTTCACCTCATGAAGACAATAGTTTATCTCGACAATGTTTCACTTAATCCACAATATTTTGAGCACTGGCACTTGTCAGAATTACCTCGAACACTAATACGTAACTTTAATGCAATGCTTCGATCAATCGCTCAATGCTTCGAATTTAACGCTGGGATTTTTGCCTGAGTGCCAGAGCGAAGAAAAGAAAATTAAATGAGCTTCATGCTGCTTCATTCCTGCACACAGAACGGTAGACAGAGGGAACGTATTGTTTAAATAGTTATATACCATTTGTTGTCTTTTTATTCTAAAAATCAATAAAGTGTCGCCAGCAAACAATATTATCACATGGTTATTTTCAACTAGATAGGTAAGTTATTTATATATGTTAAAAAGAGAAAACGACAAGGAAAATACTCCTGTAGGACCCTTATGCTGATTACTGACCCATGAGAACACAACAGTTCGATACATATTTAAGAAAATAAAATATATAATATTTTCATTTCTTCGCTTTGGTAACAAAATAAATTGTGGCGTTTACTTCCGCCACAAAAGCAATGTCTCGAATTCGGTGGAAAGTGAGGAACGGAGTGTCTTAATACTTCCTTCCGTCCGCTTAACCTGCGGCACGCAGGATTCAGCGTGAAACTGAAAGAAAATTTTCTTGTACTATACATTTAAAATTTAACTAACCTAATAACAGTACATTTAAATGAGAAATTTAAGTCTATATATGAATTATTTTAGTTACAAAGCATTTTCAACAATGTATTTTCTCAAAGGGCTTCCCGGTACTAATGGTAAAAGCTAATACATAATAAGTCGTACACATTTTGTATTTGAAAACTGTCGAGGGACTTGAATAAGATTATCTGAATTTATAGTATATATCTTATTATTGAGACCAGTCGTGGCGCAGGGGCACAAAGTGTGACTGTGAAATCGACTGGTTGTGGGTCCGATCCCCACTGGAGGAGATGAAATATTTACTTAAATTTATATTTCCATTCCTTCGCTCTGGTATCGACACAAAGCGCAGCGTTGAGTTCTGCTATTCAACACGCAATGCCTCCAGAATTCGGCAGAAAGTGGGGCACGGAGTGTTTTCACATTATATATTACACGTTGTAATCCGCACATAACAGTGTAGGCAAAACAAATATGAGACGCTAGCGCTAAGACACATTCGTTCCGACTTTCCGCTGAATTTTGGAGGCACTGCGTGTTGAGCGACGGAACTTAACGCCGCACTCTATCTCGTTACCAGAGCGAGGAACAGAAAACATGAAATATTAAATTGGGTGTGAAACGAACCAACGTCCCGTTGTATTTAGTGTCGCGACTGACATTATGATTGTTGACATATTTAGTTATTTTACTATAGCATTCTAATCTTATATTTTTGTACTATTTTTATGATTATTTACGCGGAAATCGTGAGTATGGTTATTTAAATTATTATAAATTTGGCAACGTAGGTACGCAATATGTTGAAGGAATATTAAGTTTTTGTGAACGCGAACGGTACAAAGTATATTATTATTTATTATAATGAAATATTGTGAATAATTCAGACAGTAAAGACTACGCTAAGATTATTAAATTCTAGTCTGAAAATATAACATCTAATATGAGCTATATACATACCAATTGGTGAAAATTTAAACGGATCGGTACTGAACTCTAACTTTAACTTTATTTCATATAAATATGTAACTAACAAAGATGACTTCAGCATTGACTTCCGCCGCTCTACGAAACGTAGGGAAAGGAAGTGTTTTAAAGAGACGGAAATATCTTAGCACTAGGCTCTCAGGTTCCCCCTGCTTATCGTACAAAAATATACTTCTAGCATTATTTACATACCTGCATGTGTAATGGCGCCGTCATTAGGATCATATATTTCATCATCTACAGCGACTACGGCGTACTCGCCCGCGGCCAACAAGCCCCGCCTCTGCAGCACGTTTACAAAGTCCACCAGGGCAATGTGCTCGCCAAGGAACACGTACACTGCGGAAAATAAGAATTGTAAATTTTCAAAATCCAAAACCGTAAATTATGGTGGCATTTGGGAAAACGTTACATGGAGAATGAGAAAAAGGTACTCGGTAAAGGTACCGCCGTGCCGTAGCGTCCAACTCATTTACAGATAATGACTGTAAATGAGTTCGTTGTGGATTCGATTTCAGATCCGGTAAATCAATTACTTTGATTTTATCACTTTGGTAATAATGTAAAGCGCGGTGTTGAGTTTTGCCACTCAACATGCAATGTCTTGAAAATTGCATGGAAGATGGGAAACAGAGTGTCTTTATATTATGTTACTATTGACATTGTGCCTTATCTTCTTGTACCTTATCTCCAAAAAACGTCGCGTTTACGAGTCGTTATTTTTTTAATAAAATAAAAAAGACGTTCCATTGTGCCACGATGGCTTCATTATTATAAATAGGTATATACAGCTCAAAGCTACACGAGAATCCATAAATATAACGTGATTTTTAGAATCACGTAAACAAATATCGTTTAAAAAAATCGCTCCTATAGGGTTCTAACTTATCCTTGTAACTATAAATGTATTGCATCATCTCATCTATTTACGTCACTGTTAAGAACTATATGCATTTATAAATAAATTTTCATATAATAAATTTATAACATAATTTAAATTGAATATTAATACATTTTATTATTAGAAAAGAGTATTTTACGTATAGAATGTCATAGTCGGGTTATATCAGATTGTCGAACGTCACAACGACGCTTTTAACACTATAAGCGCCACTGCCTTATGTAGATAAGATTGTTGACTTTTACGAATTTTATACATTTTTATAATTTAAGATATATTTAATTTTATAGTAGTATTACTTTTGGTATAAATTTTTTGTAGAAGTTTCTTCAAAACTTATACAAGCAAACGAATAAAGAAATAAAAATATTCTATGATAATTATGGATTACATAAACTGGAAAAATGGCTATAAAAGTCGAAATCTACGAAATAGGCTTATAAAGAATTAGATAGTTCCAATAATGGATTCCGTCTCTTCAAAGGGGATCTACAATTTGTACATCACGGAATGACATTGAAACATAGCTAGAGACTTTAACGCAAGCCTTTATGATTCTACATCAGACTTAACGAAAACCATACAACAAGACATACAAAGATAACAATGAACAGAAATCAAAAACAAGATAGAAAAAATATCAACAAGATAGATAAAACCAGATAGGAGCTCAGGACCGGATAATTTAAGCAATGAATGCACCAAGCTCGGTAGAACTCTACTATTAGCGCTTTTTACAATTTTATTAAATAAAATTCTAGTAGAGGAAATTGTGCCGCAGCAAAGGAAAGAGTCAGAAATTATTCTACTTTATAAAAAGGGTGATCCTAAAGATATAGGAAGTTACCGCCCGATACTTTACAGATAGAACTTGCATCTTGTTTAATAAGAAGAATATATCCACTGCTAGACTCATGCCAACCGAAGGAACAAACGGGTTTCCGAAGCGGTTTTAACACAACAGATCATATTTATACCGTTTAAAACTACTCTACTTTTTTTAGCTTTTAACGATTATAAGAAAGCGTTCAACTATTTAATATCTGGGAAGCATTAAGCAAACAAAATAAAAAAAAATAGCTTCACGCTATATCCCGCACACAGCAGTTTAGGCAGAGGGAACCTAGTGTTAAGACACTCCGTTCCCAACTTTCTGCCGAATTTTGGAGGCATTGCGTGTTGAGTGGCAGAACTCAACGCCGCGCTTTGCCTCGACACCCGAGCGAAGAAATGAAAATATAAATTTAAGTAAATATTTCATCTCCTCGAATGGGGATCGAACCCACAACCAGTCGGTTTTACAGTCACACTTTGTACCACTGCGCCACGACTGGCCTCTAGACAAAAAATATATAAATATTATCAAAAATATACACATAAACTGTACTAGTAAAATCAGACTAAATAGAGTGGGTACTAGAATGAACATTAACCGAGGACTCAGACAAAGCGATCCTATCTCGCCGAAACTATTTATAGCAGTTTTGCAAAATATAATGGAAAACTTAGCATGGTCAGGGCAACGCGTTAATGTAGATGGAAAACATCTAAGCCACCTACGGTTTGCGGATGACATTGTCGTGTTCTCTGATTCTTTAAATAAGCTCAATATAATGATTAACGAACTTCAATCTGCAAGTGCTCACGTAGGCCTGGAAATGAACCTAGATAAAAGCAAAGTAATGACTACTACTACTAGTGAATGAGGTTTCTCCAGGACTAGTTAATAACTTGCCGCTCGAATATGTAGAGATTGCTCCGGGACGGCGCGTGGGCGCAAAAATTATGCTACGTTAAGCACTCAATACCCAAATTTGTTACATTCCAGAATTATATATATATTAATAGTAATTCGTCTCTCTGTCTGTCCCTCTTTTTCTCTTACGAAAACATAGAGATATCAAGCTGAAATTAATATCAAATACTTAAAAATCCTTTGGTGCAAACCCACAACTTAGAGCTTGACGCAAAAAAAAAACCAAACTTTAAAAAAACTAAATCAGCTTCACGCTGTATCCCGCACACAGCAGGGTAGGCAGAGTGAAACTAGTGCACAAAACAAACACACTCTGTTCCTCACATTCTGCCGAGTTCTGCAGGCATTGTGATTTGAGTGGCGGATCTAAACGCCGCGCTTTGCCTCGACACCAGAGCGTAGAAAATGAAAATATAAATGTTAAATTAATATTTCATTTCCTCGAGTGAGGATCAAAACCACAACCATTTGATTTTACAGTCACATTTTGTGCCCCTGCGCCACGATTGGCCTCAACTGGCCAAACTTTAAAGTTGTCACAATAAAACGTATATTTCGACTTTTAGCACAACCAGTCGGTTGTACAGTCACCCTCTACAAGCCTCTACTAAATGTATGTATACATTTAAAAATACAAAGTTATTACAAACATTTATACATATATTATAATAAGTATAGGTTATAGAGATTAACATGCTAATACAAACAGACAGACAGACAGACGGACAGACAAGAAATTAAAAATATATATTCTTTTTAAGTGTTACATTTACTAATTTTCACTGAAACGAATAGAGGGACTATTCGTTTCAGTGAAAATTACTAAATGTAGAAACAAATTGTTTTTACTGTTTTATTGTATATAGAAAAGAAATTACACTAACGCTTGTGTCAATGCGCAACGATAATATTTAATGATGATGTTCAAAAATAATAATAATAAATAATTCTGTTATTAGAGAAAAAGCGTCAAGTCGAAATTTTTATGATAGATAGAGATAAGGAATCTGAGGATATTCATTACATTTGCTAGAGGATAAATTCTTTGAACCGAACAATACGTTATTGTACCGTACCGTAAGTAACGAAGATTATATTTAGAAATTGGGCCAATTATTCTTTGTCTCTAGGAACAACCACGAGGTAGAACATCAAGAAACATATGTCTTTATAACTAAAAATAGAGGATAATTAATAGTAACTGTGTTTTAGTAAATATAGTTATTTATTTATGTTAACAATATATGATACGAAGCCAGTCGTGGCGCATTGGCACGAAGTGTGACTGTAAAACCGACTGGTTGTGGGTTCGATCCCCACTCGAGGAGATGAAATATTTACTTAAATTTATATTTCCATTTCTTCGCTCTGGTGCCGAGGTTAAGCGCCGTTTTGAGTTCCGCCACTCAATACGCAATGCCTCCAGAACTCGGCGAAAAGTGGGGAACGGAGTGTCGAACGGCGGAAATTATGGAATATCATCGCACTGCGTGTTGAGTGGCGGAACGCGCTTTGCTTCGACACCAGAACAAAGAAATGGAAATATAGATTAAAATAAATATTTAAATCACACCCTTGTGCCCCTGCGCCACGACAGCAATATTTTTATTTATTTATAAATATAGAATTTCAATTTATATGTATATGAAAGTTAATAAATGTTACTAACTTTTAATTAAACGAACATTTTGGTTACTCGTTACTTTATTATTAACCTACTTATATTAAACTTGAAAAGTTGAACCTGCACTTTGCTATGAACATTTGAGTTCATGCCATAAAAGTGTTTTCTCTTTAAAAATGAAATAATAAAGGCTTTACCCAGACAGTATTGGATAAGGATCGTATCTCTCAAAATTGGATTTACTCTATCGTGAAAATTCTATAAACTAGAAAAAGAATATAATATATAAAATTATAAATATTTTTTTTTTTCGATATTGCATATAAGGATTAATTTTATTCATAAGCCATTGTAGCGCATTTGTATGGCATTTGACTGTATCCGTTATAGTTGTGGGTTCAATCTTTATTCGTGGAAATGAGGTTAAGTGCGTGTCGCATTCATCTACCGAGGTTTCAGTATCGATTTCAGGATCTATCGACACTTATGGCAACCGGAAGTACAACTATATAAATCTTGACAAATTTTAATTTAAAAAAATCACAAAAGAAAAATAAAGTTAACGAATATAATAACTTCTTATTTTTTAAAAAAAGAAGTCAGCTTTACGCTGTACGCAGCTTTACCCGCACCAGCAGTGTAGGCAAAGGAATCCTAGTGTTAAGACACTCCATTTTTTCTGGTGGCATTGCGTGTTGAGTGGCGGAACACAACGCCGCCTTTTGCCTTGACAACAGAGTGAAGAAATTAAAATATAAATTTAAACAGATATTTTATTTGGGGATGGAACCCAAAACCGTCGCTGTACACTCACACCCATGTACGTCAGCGCCACGACGGTCGCAAAAAAAACCGATTTAAAATAAACATATCGATTAGTACTGTTACCTTCGTATCATTTAAGTAACAGAAGATAACAACGACAAAAAAAATATTTCCCTAAATTATAAGAATAGAGATATTTAGTTAAATATGATATAGTACGGGTATAACGAGACATTCTTTACTCAAATTCAGCGTATCCATCCTCCGTCCTTCGCCGCGTGACCTACATCATGTTAGGTCATATTTGTTTGAATTTTATGATATTTTTTTTAGTACACGTATGAACATTTGAACGCAGCATGATTAGATGTTTTCAAGAAAATATTTATTTATCTTTTGTAAGTGTGCGGTGTGGTGTGTGTGGTAATTTAAATATTATGTCATAAATTTATATGGTTTTATAAAATGTTTTAAAATATTCTTAACATTTTAAAGGTTTCCTTTTCCACCCTTACGTTCCACCTAATTCTGGAGACATTGCGTGTTGAGTGGCCGAATTGGTGGCACTTCGCCTCGACACCAGAGCGAAGAAATGAAAATATTAAATATTTCATTTAATCCATTGAAAATCGACCCAACAACCTGTCGCGCTTATAGAGACGCGTTAGTGAGTCTGAGCCACGGCTTTGCTCCATATTATAAATATATTGTACCTAATATGAGTAACAGACTAACTAAAGCTCTTTATGGTAATCAAGTAACAATTTTTTATTGTATTTTTTTCATACTTTTATTAACTTTGCCGTGTTAGTGTTTGTGTCAGTGTATGGTAAACTTTGTAAACTTAATTTGACTTCTACTTCCTAGTGGCCGATTGAGCTGAAATTTGGATTACGATGTCAGTTCTGATGACAATCAAATTATGTAAAATCAGACTACTACATTAATTCTTAGAGAATCACTGAGATTATAGAAAATTAGATCTCGATTGATCTCCGAACACGTAGTATTAAGAATACTGACGAAAGGTCACGTAAAAAGCATGAGGATCCCACGGGAGACATGTGTGAAGAGGTTAATGACAGTGGACGAAGCGAAAGAGGTATGTAGAGACTGTTGTTTGGCGCTCCGTTCTCTCTGACTACACCGTTAGGGAGACAGTGTGAAGCTAAGTTCAATATTGTTGTCAATGCATGGCCGCCGCAACAAAATGGCGGATAATTAATTTTTGCACAACCTACCTAATATGGATATGGAATAAAAGGAGGACTTAACAAAAATCATCCAAGAGAATGAACACGCCACGTGGAGGAAAAACGATATTTTTTATGAAAGATCTAAACGGAATGCAGAATTAATGTTTTTTCCTTATTTATTATTTTGAAAATAATTAGATCTCATTTTATTACAAAGGCACTGGAGCATTGAAAAAAAAGTGTAAAATGGTAATGAATAGTAGGCTGATAACAATTGGAACTTATATAATAAAATCAAGTATTTTTACTTCAAGGTTTGACTTTGCAATTGATGTTATTATCTATTTAAAGCTGGAATACTGCTCTGCAGTATGGTCACCTCACCATAATAATCAAGGCCTGAGAGTTGAAAGCGTTCAAAAAAATTATGAAATAAAATTGGTTAGACTCCACTGGCAGATGATCGAATTCTAATGAACTTGCTTTTTATATAAGTTGTTTAACTATGAAGTAGATTCAGAAGATTTAGTAAGCCAGCTTGACTTGTATGTACCAAATAATATACCTCGCAGACCGAAGCCGCATTTCAAGTTAAAATTTTACAAAACTAATTTAGGATAAAAGGGCCACATACATGATGTGGTGTTTGTATTTATCCATGTAATGTGTACATTCTATTAAATAATTTAATTTTATATCCATCACAAGCAACGTGGTTTGAAGATTGTTCTAAATTTCATGCATGTAGACTGAAATCTTTCATGTAAAATACACTTTGTACGTGTCCAGCTATTTAACTTGATTGAAAACGCTAGCACATGTCTTCATAATTTGTTTACAAAAATTTTAATCAAAAACATACATTTTAAACGACAGCCAAGTTAAATGTTAAGTAATGGGTCGTTGAGGACTTCACCGACAGAAGAATGGATTTACATATAAGGGTGCTGAGTTCCGCGTTCGAATAAAATTTTATATAGCTATATCCTCGAATAGAGATCGAATCCACAACCAGTTGCGTTTACAGTCACACTTTGTGACCCTGCGCCACGTCTGGCTTTATCTCAGCTAATCAATCACTAGGTCCTTATTACGCTTGTCAAAGCATAATGCACTAATGAAGGACCTAAACTATATATATAATGTTCTAGCACGTATTCAAATCCGATCAACCGTACAACAGTTTCGCGGCAAAGTCGCGTTTGTGTCGCTTATTTATATTGTTTATACTATAAAGAAGTTTATACCTTCACCACTTTTGAAGAAAACACAGTTTTAACTATACTATAAAATACAATTTTATTTTAATACAATTAAAACAAAAGAGATTTCGCCAAAAATGAAAAGGTTTTTTTTTAAATAAAATCTATACCTGTATATGGTAAAGCCATAAAAGAATTGGGGATTCTATGCAACCGAGTTAGAGTTGCACTAAGATTAAATCTATTTCTGGTGTTAATATTATGAACATCACCAATTTTGGTACCTAGAATAAGGACACTTAGTTCCGCACTTTTCTTTGAATTCATTGAATAAGTGTTTAATGGTTTTTTAGAATTTACCCCCTAAGGGTTCCAATAAGTGGTTGAAAGTTTATATGGAAAAAACTTTAAATCGCCACCGATTTTTATAAAAATTTAAATTCAGACTATTCAAGATATTTTATTGAACACGTTTTTCGTGGTTTTTTTAGAACTCACTCCTAAGGGTGCAAATATGCGGGCGAAGCCGCGCGCGCCCACTAGTCAAAAATATTAGCGTTCTATACTTTTCCTACATATAAACTATAAGTGTGCCAAATTTCAAGCATCTCTGTCCGTGAAATTTTTGTAAAAAGGGGTATATACTTACTTAAATATTAAATTACTCATTTCTGGAATTTTCAATAAAAAGTTAATTATAGCCTGAAGCTTGTTGAAAATTGAAATTGTCCGCTGTAACCTTTTACATAACTAAGGATTCCTTTAAGTGTTTCACAAAACCAGAAATTATATGTTTTGTTTCGGTCCGATCTACAAAAGCTTCAAATTTAATAGTAGGTACTTATTTATGGACTTATATGTGGGTTTTAAGACATTCAACACGCAATGTCTCCAGAATTTGGAAAGTGTGGAAAATACAAAGCGCGGCGTTAAGGTACACCACTCAATGTATAAGTACAACCAATGTCTTGGTACTAGTACTGGTGGAATTGAATGGGTAAAAAGCGGCGAACGCAGCATCTTAACACTAAGTTTCATCTGCCTGCCCTGCAATACACAGCTCCAGCAGTACTAATTGCTAGTCGACAAATGCTGATTAAATAAATTGAGACATAACATAGTAAACAAACCCATTATTGATTTTATCGTGGTGTCATAGATTTTAATCTTTTTTTAAGCTTTAAAACACAGCAAGATAGGCAAGGGAAACGTAGTGTTAAAACACTCCTTTCTCCATTTTCCGTAAAATTCTGGAGGTATTCTATATTGAGTAGCAGAGCTCTCGACGACAGAGCGTGTGAAATATACTTTTAAGAAAACATAATTTCCTCGAGTGGAGATCAAATCCACAAACTGTCGCGTTTCCAACAATAGGCTTATATCCCTGCGCCATGACTGGGCTCTAACTTAGACTTTTTGTTTCTTGAAAATGTATGATTTTGTGATAAATAATCGCGGACAATGTTATTTAATTTTTCCTTCATTATTTATTTTAAATCAATAAATCAGCTTCACGCTGTATCACACACACAGCAGGGTAGTCAGAGGGAACCTAGTGTTAAGACACTCCGTTCCCCACTTTCTCCCAAATTCTGAAGGCATTGCGTGTTGAGTGGCAGAACTCGATGCCGCGCTTAACCTCGACACCAGAAATGGAAATATAAATTTAAGTCAATATTGCACCTCCTCGAGTGGGAATCGAACCCACAACCACAACGGTTTTACAGTCAAACTTCGTGCGCCATGACAGGCGCAGCGGCAAAATATTTTATTTCTCTTAAGATATTAAAAAAAACATTTTCAGAAATGTTGCTGTAAAATAAAGTGCTGTGATTGGTTCCGTCACTATTAAGTCGGTCGGAATTTATAAGCTACAACCAACTGGGACTAGGTCAGTGTTATTTATCTTTGTAAGCTATTGGAACCGAGCTAAATCTCACCTAACCACAATCAGTGGTGTATGCACCAACTACCTACAAAACGTGCAAAATAATAAGTGAATATACTGCATGCAGCGTTCGGCGTTATGTTGCCAAACGAAAATCTATATAGAAACGCTCAAATGGGTTGTCCTATCCTACACGCTATATTCCCCAGATCTTGTGTTGTCCGAGTATTGTGTTTTCCGTCCGTTGGTACATTGTCTGGGGAATCAGCAGTTCAAAATCGAAAAATGGCTTATTTCGTGGATAATCTCTAAAGACGAATGTGACTTATCGCAACGGTATTCGAATTCTGCATGAGAAAAAAGAAAAATGTTGTAATTTCCAATGTTAGGTTTTGTAGTCAACGCAAACGAACGGGCTACAAACCGTAATTTTGTTAATAATTAAATGAAGAAAGCTTAACGCTGTCCCTGTACCGCTGCATAACCCGCAGTTTAGGCTGAGGAACTAAATGTCACACTAAGTGTCAGACTTCATCATTTCACAAAATGGGAATTGCACCCATCACGTATCCTGATACACATATTATTATGGACAGGACTTAAAAGGACATTTTATATTATGTATTAAATAATTATAGTCTATCTTAACTATAACCACTTTTTTTTATATTATATTGTTCATATAGAAAATTGACATACGGTAAGTAACAATGTGATTTATAGTATGTCAATTTTCCGCACAAGCAGTTGTTACTCTGTTTGCATCAATCTCACGATGTCAACTAGAGTGATGTGAATGGATGAATTGTAAACGAAAGGGTAAAATTATTGTTTATTTTAGCTTCACAAAGTATTCTGCATATAATAGGAAGGCGGAAGAAATCTTGCATTTCCCATTACTTCCCAATTTTTGGGACCCTGTTAGTGCCATCATGTTTTCCCAATGGAATGGACTAATTTTAAAACCTTATTTCACACTTTATCCCTAGCCAGACGCTACGATCTGACTACTGGAGCGCTAAACGCTACGGTCTTTGCATACTTATTTCGCCTCGTCCACTGTCATCAAACTCTTCACACATGCCCGAGGGGTCCCCATGCTTTTTATATGAACTTCCTCCAGTAAAAAAAAAAAAAAATCATCTCTGATACTGTGTTTTCGAAGGTCAACCGAGGTCTCTCCCTATCTCTCTTACCACTCACTTTTTCGTCATAAATATTTTTTGCCATTCTTTCATCACTAATTCGTTCGACGTGCCCGAACCAGCTGAGCACGTTCTTCTTCATTCTCACCGTGTCATCCTCATTAATACTTGCCATTCTGTGTACCTCTTCATTGCGGATTCGATCAGCTAAGCTGACTCCGCATATCCTACGAAGAGACTCCACGGCATTCTTTCATTCTTCTTCTGTAATACCCACGTTTCGCTGCCATATAACAGCGTCGGTATCAAAACTGCATTGTGTACGGCCAAACACGCAGCTATACTGACGTTTCGCCGCCTCATCAATGCAGCTAAGGCTCCGTTAATCTTGTAACTGTGCAGCAATACACCTTTCCACATCCATCAAATATTGTTATAAACGAAACAAACAACACCTTTCCATAAAGTTATCAGCTGTCAACTCAGTAGCGTAAAACCGGAATAGATCCCCGAAAGGATAGACGCTCCACTTTCTAAAAACCTTATTTACAATACTAAAAAGGAATACGTAATAGAAATATCCCTAAGGCCTTCTATATTTCCATACAGAAATAGCTTCATCGGAGGGTAATTTTTGTATCTATATTGTGACTATTTTAATTTTTACTAATGGATATTGTAACATGTTTATGGATGGGCCACGACAATTTAATATTTAATTCATGCCTTGACAGGCTGGCAGAGTGGCACCATTCTAGACGGAAAAAAGATGTTTCAATTCGAGAGGGATTTTCTAAATAAATGAATTCAGAACTAACTCCACTAAAATATGTCATATTCGTGGACGCTATCTCATCTGGAAGCTTGCAAATACATTCCTCGCGAATGCTAATGCCAGAGCCTCCAAAACCTACTCAACCATACTTTTCTCTGCTTACCAATTAACATAGGACAGAGAGGAGCTAGAAGTATAGCTAGGAAACAGTCGTGGCGCCAGGACCAAACAGTGTGACTGTCAACGCCACTAGTAGTGGGTTCGAACCCAACTCAAGAAAAGGAATTTTTTTTCGCCCTGTAAAAACCATTCCTGACGGATGCCTCAACAGAAGACACAAGTTTATTCCGGCACTGATCGACGTTTTCTTGAGAAAGACTTATGCTACCGGAGTGTATAAGTGTACACTCACGTTATATAGACCAGAAGATCACCGGTTGATCGACCATGGCGGAAACCATAGTGAAAGTCATTGATCGACTTTGATGATGAATGATCCTTAAGATAAGCCAAGAGCTGGCCATTTATGATGCTTTCCATCAATTTTGAATGCAATAGCTGTAGTTGGTGGGATCGGAACCATCACCTTTATCGCTTTAGCGCCGGTGTCAGCTCAGAACAACATGAACCGAGCACTAAAGAAGAGATACCATTTAGCCCATTTTTCTTGTAGATGGCCAAAGAAGAGAGTCGAATCGTCGAATATTATTCACGATATCGAAAATAATATTTTCATACTCACACTGGTATAAGTTACTTATATAATAAATTTGTATGAGATTTTTGTTATAAAATCCATTAGAACATCTTTAGATTGGCTGTATTTGATGAATGGACTGTCAGTAAGATTATTCATTTTATAAATTTCTATAGACTGCCTACAGCTTTGATTTTTCCTTACAAAATCATATTCTTATCAACAACTGGTCTTTGTGTCGGCATTATAGAATTTATATATTTTTTTGCAGCATGAAGCTATCATGTTTTTTTATACTCCATGGCAAGATAGCCTAATGTTGAGACATTACGCAATGTCGCGCTGTATCTTTTCGAAAAAGAGAAACGGAAATATTTTGAATATAATCATCCTTCCAAATGGTGGGTTGCGACTGCGTCACTAATACCGTAAATATATATTTTATTTACAATTTCACGCTGTTTTCGGCGTATACCAGGGTAGGCAGGAGGAACCTGGTCTAAAACAGAAGTGGTACAGTGGAGTGTCTAAAACACTAGGTTCCCTCTGTCTACCCTGCTGTGTGCGGGATACAGCGTGAATTTGATTTATTTATTTATTTAACACGTAATGCGTCAAAATCAGCGGAAATTGTGGAAAGAATTGTCTTAACACTAGGTTCGCTCAGTCTACCCTGATGTGTACGGGATACAGCGTGAAGCTGATTTTTTTTCTTTATAATTTTACTCATATATACGAGTTACAAAAAAAGTATACCTCTAGTTTTGTCGTACGTTTGGTCCACAATTCTCTCCATGCGTGAAATGTGACGTGGGATGTAATCTGCGAATCGGTGTTCCGCTGTGATCGTCAATCCGTTACTCTCTGACAGCTCCTGTTTTAAACAACTAGAATTTAGTATCGAAATGGTGAAATACTATAAGGGGGCTTTATAATTATTTTCTTTTTAAATATATATTTAAAAAAAAATATAGCTTATCTCGCCATTTCGTGCATAGCAGGGTAGGCAGAGAAAATCTAGGAATCATCTCAGTCCACCACTTTCATTCAAATTCTAGACGTGCGTTCAGTGGCGGAACACAACGCCGTATTTATTTATTATTACATATTTTTATTTGTTTTATTTTATATAAATATTTCATTTAAAAACAAAAAATATTATTATATTTTCCGTCAGCAAGTTTAACAACTTGTAACTGTAATTATGTAAAAAAGTCTGAAAACCTGAATAAGACTTAATTAAAAGCTTTTGTTTAACTTGCAAGCTATGTATATATGTTTGTTCGGGTGGACTCTTTGACCTTAATTTTAAAGTAGATCTTCATCCGGTTGAGCTGAAATTTTGTATACACGTTTAGTTTGTAAGACAATGCACGATAAAGTATGACGTCATTTTATATCCAATATGGCGGACTATCCAAGATGGCGGAATAGTTATTTTTAATGCACTTATTCAATATGACTGATGCCCATTTTGTTGAAGTGCTTTAAAAATAACAAAATGAAAGGGCTCGTTGAGACTCAGAAAATAATGTGATCCAATATGGCGGAACATTCATTCAGTTATGATTTGTGCACTCCTGCAATATGGATATCTAATGAGGCTTGCTGAGAATTGAAAATTGGCAAAACCACTTCACACCATCTAGAAGAAACCTGTTATTAGCTCTTACTCTTCTAAACGGAGCTTTGGTAGACTCAACGAACAACCAAAATGGGAAAAACAGAAACATCAACCCAAAAGAAGAGTAGGCTGTTGTAAAAAAATTAAAACCGCGAGAAAAGGTTGCTAACGAAGACGATGACGCAAAACTTTAAAGACTTAACAAAAGGCGTGTTTAACGACAGCTAAAACTTGACAAAGCTAAACAACGCATGCGACGGTTTTAGAATGAATCAACGAAACGAACAAACTGAGAAACCCAGCGAGCGATAACTAAAAAATAAATTGAAATAAAAAAGAAAAAACTTTTATATTTAAATTAGTACTAGTTTTTTTATACACGGTATGAAGGAGACAACTTAAATGATCCATCAATTATTTTTGGCTTCTACGAGCACTTATAAAAGCGTGTTATGTTAGTGTTTTTAATCTATTTATTATAACACCAAGCGAATTAGGCAAGATCTAACGTGAACAGCGCGCAAAAAAATATATGTACAAACTAACTTCACTAATTTCAAAGGATCTACATTAATTAAGATGAAAGCATATTTAGGCATTCATTTATTTTGTAATTATTAATTTAGACCAGTTGTGGCACAGAATTGTGACTGTAAAATCGACTTGTTGTGGGTTCGATCCCCACTCGAGGAGATTATTTAAATTTATATTTACATTTCTTCGCTCTGTTGTCAAGGCTGAGGCAAAGCGTGGCGTGGAGTTCTGTCACTCAACACGCAATGCTTCCAGAATTCGGCAGAAAGTGGGGAACGGAATGCCTTAACACTAGGTTCCCTCTGCCTACCCAGCTGCGAGATTCAGCGTGAACTGATTTAATTTTTTAATTTAATTTATTTTGAGTCATTTTTATATGAAAATATTTCAACCAATGAAAAAAAAAAAAATTAAGCAAAAAAAAATAGAAGCCGTGGTGCAATGTGACGGCGTCTGTTGTAAGCACTGTGGCTGTAAGTTCGATTCCCATCCGATAAGAATAAGTAATTTTCCAGCAGTAGTAAAACAAAAGCGTGGAAAGCTCAACACATGATATTATGTTGATTTCAGATGGGAATTGAAATGAGGCCAGTCGTGGCGCAGTGGTACAAAGTGTGACTGTAAAACCGACTGGTTGTGGGTTCGATCCCCACTCGAGGAGATGAAATATTTACTTAAATTTATATTTTCTTTTCTTCGCTCTGGTGTCGAGGCAAAGCGCGGCGTTGAGTTCTGCCACTCAACACGCAGTGCCTCCAAAATTCGGCAGAAAGTGGGGAACGGAGTGTGTTAACACTAGATTCCCTCTGCCTACCCTACTGTGTGCGGGATATAGCGTGAAGCTAATTTATTTTTTTATTTTTTTTTTCATATAAGAATTCGAGAAATAAGTGTAATTTTCTCTCTGGCTTCCCTGCTATATATTTAATTATTAATTTCGAACACTTTGCAGCTGTCACGGTAAGATCTTTTTTTAGCTTCCCGCTGTATCCCGCACATCCAGGTGGAAAGAACCCGGGAACCTAACTATTAAGAAACTTTCGTTTATACTTTGCTGAGCGCCGGAGCTCAACGCCGCGCTTTGCATCGTATATCAGAACGAGGCAACGAAAATATTAAATATTTCATCTCCCCGAGTGGGAATCGAACCCATAACTGTCGCTTTTACAGTCACTGTCACTATCACTGCGCTACGATATCGTCATTTTTTTATACAAAAGTAAACATTGGGAAACAAATATTTAACCTATACCTGGAATGTTCTTTATTAAAATACCACTCAATGCTAAATTCGTTTAACAGGAATCTTTCATTACGTACTTACTACAGGTTTACACAATCCTGTTCAGAACTTTGAAACAATGAAAAATTCTGAAAAGTGCATTTAATATTTTAAATAAATGTAGGTACCAAAATAAATTTGTTGGTTATTATTGTTAAGGTAAATTATGTGTGATCAGCTTCACGCTGTATCCCGCATGGAACAGGGTAGGCAGAGGAAGCCTAGTGTTAAAACACTCCGCTCTTCACTTTTTGCCAATTTCTGGAGTCATTGCGTGTTGAGCGGCGGAACTTAACGCCGCATTATTAAATATTTCATTTCAAATCAAAATAGAACCCACAACCTGTCGCATTTATGTATCATCATGTATACCGCGCAGGAGCATGAACGTGCGACTGCAAACGTACAGGTTAAACGTACAATTTAGTCCAAAGGACGTGGGCAGATAATTTATCCAAAAGACATTGCTCTAAGCATAAAATGTAATTAACGTTTTTAAATCAGCTTCACGCTGTATCCCGCACACAGCAGGGTAGGCAGAGGGAACCTAGTGTTTTTTTTTTTTTAGACACTCCGTTCCCCACTTTCTGCCGAATTCTGGAGGCATTGCGTGTTGAGTGGCAGAACTCAACGCCGCGCTTAGCCCCGACACCAGAGCGAAGAAATGGAAATATAAATTTAAGTAAATATTTCATCTCCTCGAGTGGGGATCGAACCCACAACCAGTCGGTTCGAGGCCAGTCGTAGCGCAGCGGCACAAAGTGTGACTGTAAACCGACTGGTAATTAACGTTTTTTATAGGTAATTATTTTTTATACGTTTTCAAAATAAGTATTTTTCTTTCCTAAGTGTGGAATAACACTTTAAAATGTTTGAAAAAATGTAATTAACAAGTCCAAGGCATTATAAACTACGCCATAGTATTTTTTTGGGTCGCTATTTATCGTCACTATATACCGCTCACAGCAGGATGGATAGAGGAAACCTAGTGTTAAGGTACTCCATTCCCCATTTTCAGCATTCTTCTGGAATGGCTCCAGGCGTGTTTTAGTGATGGAACTCAACACCGCACTTGCCTCCACATCAGAACGAGGAAATGAAAATACTAAATATTTAAAATAAATGAATAAAAAAATAAATAAATCAGCTTCAGGCTGTTTTCCGCACACACCAGGGTAGGCAGAGGGAACTTAGTGTTAGGACACACTGTTCCCCACTTTTCGCCAAGTTCTGGAGGCATTGCGTGTTGAGTGGCAAACTCAACGCCGCATTATTAAATATTTCATTCTGAAATCAAAATCAAATCTACAACCTATCGCATTTACAGTCACACTTTGCGCCACTGCACTACGATTGGCCTCAGGTACTATTTACCTTAACGCCGTTGTAAGCCTCTAATTTTTTTTTTGCTTTGTATATATGAGAAAGTCGATTGTTTTAAATAAGTAATATCATTCGATAAGTGATTAGTAACGTTTAAAATATTCATCCATCTAGTCTGTCGATCGATCGATCGATCGGTCGATTGGCACCTACTGTAAGACATAGGTATCTACAAAAATCTTAGAAAATATCGCTGTAGTTGTACCTTCAAATTCCATTGGGCGTACAGTTGCGCCGTTAAACACATAATATGCCCTCTAAGCTTCCACAATGTAGCGTTAACTTTTAGTTAACCAAGTCATTTTCCAAAAAGGAGAAGGTTCTACAGGGTACAAAAAAAACAATAAAGAGAATTACTAAATACACTGAATAAAAATTACAAAAATACTTTTGGTGACACCGAATGCAAAAACCATTATGATTTAAATAATTAAAAGATATATATAAGAAACAGCATTTTAATTTATTATTTTTTAATTTTCTTAAATTGTTCATTTAAAATGTCGTAGATCAATTTTAAACTTGAAAAAAAATTACATATTTCTAAATCTACATAATATCCTTGTTATATTTTTGTAAGAATTTCAATTTGGGTTTCTCCTTGGCGTGTAATGAAAGCAAATAGTTTTTTATTTGCATTTTTCCTCCATCCACTTATGGTGGATTCGATAGAATTTTTATGGAAGTCCCGTAGCTGAAGTGAAGGTACATATTGAATTATTAGAAATAGATTCTTGAATTGTAACGAAAAAATATATATTATTTTTAGGTACGTATTATGTAAGTAAAGTACTTTTTAGTAAACGTATAAAAAATTAAACGTAGCGGGCTTATATAAGTTGATTTATAGAAATCGTCATAGTTGTGACTTAATCTTTACTAATATAATAAAGCGGAAGAGTTTGTTAGTTTGTTTAAACGCTAAGATCCTTGGATCTACTGGTTCAAATTACTTTCTTTTTTTTTTTGTATGAAAGCTGCATACTTCAGGAGTGCGCTATATAACATCCATCTTAGCCGTAAATAACGAAATAATAACAAAAAGGAACGCCACCGTATTGCTTAAAAAGCGCGTGCTGCAAAAATAGTCAATTACATTTCAGTACGTTGTATGACATGTTCGTTGTATATTTAATTTTATTAGTTCAAAAAAAGTCCGCGGTGCCATATACGAGTATCTATGTCTTAATAATAAGTGACAATAAGGCAGTAAGTACAAGTGACAAAAAATCATTGAAAATTATATATTGGAATTTACGAGCAAAAGTTATTTCATTACCAAGGACATTTTATGAAGATAATCTTCGGTTTTTATAGTATATTATTTGGACGTAAACTTTTCGAGAAAATGTAAAAATAAAATAATTCAACGCTCTGCTTACAGCCGCAAGCCTAGCATAGAGTACCGCGGGGGGCGCCCTTGCGCTATCTTATAACCACGTAGTGGTTAATGATTGAATGTATCAATCTGTTATAGGTCACTCTAACAAGAAATCAAAGCTACGATCCTCTTCACCATAGACAAAATTTTAAAGCAATACAAGAAAAGCACACGTGTTATGACACGATTGAGCACGAATATAATTGAAATCACCTAAAGTAATGAACGGTTGCGGTTTAAATTTCACGCCGGACTTATTTGTATTCCTAACATTGCTGTATCGATAGACTGGTTAGATGAAATCCAACGTTCGTTCTAGTTTGATTACTATAAGCCCTTAGTTTACATATGTTTGGAAATGAAAAGCGGTTCACATAGTAAGGTATAACTATACTTGAAATTATTAAATAACCTTTTTATCTTTTTATCTCATGTGCAATATTGTGAGGAAAAATGCCGCCAATAAAAAGACCTTAAGTGAGACTTAAACTAAACCAATATGGTGAAATAGTACAATTTTAACTTTATGCTGCATACAGCACGGTAAGCAGTCCTCCACTTCGTTACCTACATTTTTCGCTGGCGCCGGCCGGTTTTTAAATCTGAGGCATAAGCTTTAGTGACCTGGTAGAAAATTGTGATTACTCATTTTGAAAAGTATTTGACTTTGATTTTAGTACAATATTTACCTTAATAGCATCCATCTGTTGTTCAGCAGCAGTTTGTTCGTCTCCAGCAATTATAGCGAATTTTGTCCACCCGTACGCTTTCAGTAGGGCTACAACTGATTTGCTGACTTTATGGGCAGGCGGTAAAGTTCGTGCGAATGTAGCGCCGAGTCCACCAGTTTCTGGGCCTTGGGCGCCTGCACATTTCTGGACAAAAAAATTGTTCTTTAATGTCATGTATAGCAGAGTGGCGACGATTAAGTGTTGAGTTGACTCCATTTTCTCTATACCCTAATTCAAGACATTATGTATCAATTTAGAAAATTTTGATTTGGTGTAGTTTGATTACGCTTTGGGTGTGAAGTAGACAATAATAATATCCTGGTGTATACACCAGGATATTATTATTACAGATGAAACGTGACAGACGAATGCCGATATTTATTTTACTAGATTTCTTTGATGCAAAATTTTTGCCATCTCATTAAGCATAAATCCTTGCGAAATACTATATTTTAACATGTTATCTGACACCTGTGGTCAACAGATACATCCAATCAATAAAAGATATCTGTACAGCTGATAATGTGTCATGTGTCATTTACAACTATTACTTATTTTGTCTTGACCACGGTGGTCAAAGACAAAGTTAATATGGTATAAAAGAAACTGCTAAGAAATAAGTAATAAGATTCGATTGGTCAATAAAACTCAATGTCGATGGAAAAAGTACTTCTTTTCGGAACAGGAAGCAATGAAGAGCATAATTGAAAAAAGTCATAATACGTAATGTAAGTGCTCACCAAAACCAAATGTAATTTTTTTTTTATTTAACTTAAAATATTTTTAGAATACACGTATTTTTTTATATTCCATAATTTTAAGTAAGGTAGAGGACAATTTTCGATTGAATGTCTAAAATTCGACCTGACGGAGGAGAAAATAGTGTCCTTACTAAATGACCGTTATGGAAACAGACGTGTAGCTAAAATATTTGCTTTAAAAGGATATCAACCTTGCGACCTTCCACATAAACACAGGGTATACTCGTACATCTTTATTAGTATTTAGTTCAATTGAAAAAAAAATCAGACTACAAATAAAACATTAACCAAGCGAGTACATTATCCCCTAAATCTAGACATCGTCATTGAAGTGTACTTGAGCGAAATCAAATAGAATTACTTTAAGTAAGTAAATACGAAGCCATCAAAATAATATATATATATATATATATATATATATATATATATATATATATATATATATATATACTACATATAAATTACATATATGTATATTGTATACGGATTTGAAGGCAGGAAAGTGGGTAACAGAGTGTCTTAACACTAGGTTCCCTCTGCCTACCATGCTGTGTGCGGGATACAGTATGAAGCTGATTTCAATTTATTTATATGTATGCTGTAAATTTTGAAGTGCCCCGTATATTATTTATTTAATAAAGGTCTATAAAAGTTTAACGGTTCGTTTGTACTTAAAACGAAAAGAGCTTTTAGATTTTTTATTCATATCTTTTTTTTGTTTTTCATTAATACATTTATTTTCGTTATATACGAATCCGACATAATACAGAGAGCACCTACGTCCTATAAATAACCTCCGTGCAAAATTTTAAACACTTATAGTTTCTGAGATTTCGTGATGAGTGAGTGAGTGACCTTTCGATTTTATATATATATATATATATATATATATATATATATATATATATATATATATATTACAATAGGTTACTAAATAAAAATAAATACAAGTTTTAAATAACCATTTTTCCTAATACATTTTACGCGATTCATGAATTTTCCAACGGGATTGACTATTCACAAAATGTTTAAATCCTTTTATACACTGACTATATCCACGGCCGAGTGAATATTGACATATTTGGATACATACAACAATAAATTATAGTTGTATATAAAAAATATTATTTTTATTTTTAGCTTCACTCTGTATCCCTCACACGGCAGGATAGGCAGAGGGAACATAATGTTAAGACACTCGGTTCTCTTCCTCCACTTTCATTCCCAACTTTTCGCCGAATTCTTGGGGAATTGGAGCGAGGAAATTAAAATATTAAATGTTTCATAACTCCGAGTGGGAATCGACCCGAGAGCACCACGACGACTCGCCTCGAAAATGTTATAATATTAAATTGAATATTAGAATGTATTATTTTGAGGCCGCCCTCAAGGAGGCATGGCGGCGACTGTAAGTTCAAAACTTGTTACACCACTCAACTCGCAATGTCTTGAACAGTAGGCAGAAACTGGGGAACGGAGGGTCCTAGCTAGTGATGTATACTAGTGATGTCGTTCCGGTTGGAACAACGGTTATTTCAGTAACGAAAAACTCTTAATGCCTGTTCCGGTAAAGTTCCGGCTATCCTGTTTCTCTAAAACGATTGAGACCATTTTTTACTTCCAAACAATTCCTAGTAGTTGTGTGTAAATTTTATGTACCTAATGTTATTTTTATTAATCGGTATACTCTACACTAGTCCTAGGGGGGATAGTGAGCGACCCCGCACCTGCCACTTACCGTGGTAAGTGCGGGTTCCGGGCGTTCGGCGCTGAACCCTCTTGGACGGATTGGAATAGTTAATATTTATGATTCTTATAATGCTTTAAAGTAAAGTCTAATATAAATATTTGCAATGAAGTTGAGTTTATTATATGTAGGCCGTTGCCATAATTACATGACACATAACTCTCTGCTTCACGTATCACATCGAACTCCATACCGCTAGGCGGCCGATTATGTGAATCCATTTCAGTTTGTTTCTTAAGAGAGCATTACATAATATGTCCATTTAACGTTCGTGTTTCTTTCTTATAACTATATATTTACTTATCGTATCTTAATAGTATTTAATTCTGTATGTATGTATAAATTGACGTGTTTAATAATTCCGTATAAATTCGTTAACACTACGTGCTCTTATTATATGCCTCAGTTTCAATATTAACATAATTTATATTCACTGTTATTGTAACACCGCTTTTAAACAGAACCGTCGTAGAATAACACGCACAGCACACACCCTGCAGCTGTTTATCTGACACGAGACTCGGAGTTGTGGTAATGTAATATAGAAATCATTAGTTGAATATGTTATCGCTGGAACAGCCAGCGATCCAAATAGGCATGATTATACTACCAGTTCAGTAAAGAACCTCAGTGCCGAGAAGAACTGGCGAAAGAAACTCAGCAGCAGAATCCAACACTACTAAATCAATTCGCTTATACCAAATATGACAGCACCACTATCGTCCAGCTATTATAAGCAAGTCGTAGATATAAGTCGATTGACGCATTATGTTTTCTACGATAAAACCAAGCGTTAGACAAATAAGCGGACACTGCCATATATGTACACTGGAGCTGGAGCATAAAATAGCACCACACACCCGTACGAGACGAGAGGACACTGATACATATACCAGTACTAGGTCATAAAATAGCATCACACACCTATTCATCATACACCAAGTTTACGTTGACGCACCGCAAGGCACCGAAAATCTGTCTAAATATAATATATATAAAAATTAAATGCCATAGCAATTCACTTAGTACCAGTGAAGCCAAGCAGCAGTCGGTTGTGACTATAGTAGTTAATAGTAAATCATAGGGTCAATGAACTCTAACATTCTTATATATCGTAAATAATTAATATTTTGTTAAGGTCTTATGTATCGTAAATAATTAATATTTTGTTAATATCTTTACGATATTTAATAAAATATATTGTGATTACCTTTATTGTAGGACATTTAAATAGACTCATATTATATAATATTTATAAATTGTATATAATAGTTTTATATCATAACATAAATGATACATTATACACATTTATATTTCCTTTTATAGTAAAATGTTAAATATTTACTAATATATGCAGAAATTACATTTATAAGTAATTATAATTGATCAAACCTATTAAACTCATTATACAATTCCCATACACGCATCTAACAAAGATGGCGGCAGGCATTCTGCGTACATTAATATAATTGTAATTTCACATACCTCATAAAATATATTTATGTATTTATTGCCATTTACTAAATAAATAATATTTATCTCTGGATATTGACGGCATTATATGCATTAATATCACTCTTCTTTGTTTTAATAATAATCTATTAAAAACTTACCGACGAAGTATTCCAAAACAAACAATCGTAAATAGTGAAAGCACTTAAAATAATCTTAGCAACCTCAAATACTTACATCACAATTGAAGACATAATCTGACATGCTTTTTAAATATTAAATATAACTAAATATATATAAATTAAAAGTTAAAACTTCTCTCAACATTTTTAACATCCATCCTTCACCAGACGCGTACGCCATCTTGCCTCTCTTTCTTCCCTTTTTCTTCACTTTGAGGTTGACAGTAGCTTATTCAGCCAACGTGATATTTTACAATAGTTAAAATATATATATTTATTATATTATTATTTATTTTCAAAATATAATACACAACGATTACTTATAATTATTAAATTATTTTTAATATATACACATTAGGTACAGGACTATAAAACTAGTTAAGTTCAAATTTTCCTCTGCTTTAAGAGACTGCGGTTCTAAGAATCAAATATTAACTATAACGTGTTATCATTATTGGGTGATACATATCACTTATTGCAATTACGTAAAATCTCCCTCTAAATAATTTAGCAATATATAGACGGTATTTTATCTAGTTTTTAGCATTCGCTTCCGATTTCTAACAATATTTATTTCTTCAGAGGTCAGTCGTGGCGCAGAGGCACACAGTGTGACTGTAAGCCGACTGGTTGTGGGTTCGATCCCCACTCGAGGAGATGAAATATTTACTTAAATTTATATTTCCATTTCTTCGCTCTGGTGTCGAGGCTAAGCGCGGCGTTGAGTTCTGCCACTCAACACGCAATGCCTCCAGAATTCGGCAGAAAGTGGGGAACGGAGTGTCTATAAAAACACTAGGTTCCCTCTGCCTACCCTGCTGCTCTCTGGTACAAGGCAAAGTGCCCTCCCACGGATTCCCATTCTTTGGGAATATGTTATTTTCATTTCCTTGCTCTTGTAAGACGTGCGGCGTTGAATTCCGCCATTTATCATGCAATGTCTCGAAAATTGGACGGACAGTGGGTCGTTTACATTAGATTCATCATGAAGATACTGAAAAAAAGACATCGATCCGGCACTGGCGTCCAATTTTGAGTTGCATATTCAATGACGTGGTTTTTGTTTTTTCTTTTGCATCTGGACAGATCGATAAATTCGCTCTTTTGTTCTCAATCGACTGTAACGTAGGTTATTTAAATAAAACGACGATCCCTATGTAAAATATAGAAAGTGAAAACAATTGCGAGTAATATACTCGCAAATATAATATTGTATATATAAATATATTATTGTTTTGAACTATAATTAAGGATAGTTGTTGATGTGGATGACCTGTGAATTTGAGTTTGAAGGAATTTATCATAAGAACTCCAAGGACATCGAAGTCGGAATATATTAAGCCAAACAATGAGCCTATTTAGTAAACACCGAAACCCACCCCTATATTGCATGCATAATATACCCGCCTATGGAAAATTCCGAAGAAGCAAAATAATCAACAAATAATACCACTACCACCATTCTTTTCATTACATCACTACTTATACTATTATTTACTTAAAACTTCGAAATCAATTATGTTCAAACCAATCTTCGTTTGAAGTTTTCATTGAATTCTATATTCCTAAATCTTATTTATAAAAAGGCTATTTAAAATGGAACATCTTATTATTTACTTCAATAAATTCGTTTTTCATTCAATATAAAAATTAGTTTTCCATTCAAATTTTAATCGTAGTTTCGATAAGTTCTTATAACTTATATCTTTCACATTTACACTGACAGTAAAAGACACTCCGTTCTATACATTTTGACCATTTCAAAACACATTTTATACAATTATTTTATAGATACCATTGAATGAAAAAAATCTAATTAATTGAATTTTGATTTGGTTTATTATTAACTTACAGATTCAATTTTAAAAGTAATAGAATTTGAACCCGTGACTCTTCTAACCAAGCAAATAAGAATTTCGAAGTAACTTGAAAAAAACATAATATACCTTAGTTGTCTAACTCGCTTGGACATTTGTGGAAAATCACTATAAACAAACATCCTTAAAAATATAAACATATCCTTACAAAAGATGACAATCAAATATATTTAATTTGACTTATAGTGCCCTACTTATATAGGATAAGTAGGGCACTATAAGTCAAAATTAATATTAATATTATAAAATCAGCTTCACGCTGTATCCCGCACACAGCAGGGTAGGCAGAAGGAACCTAGTGTTAAATCACTCCGTTCCCCACTCTATTCCTCTAATTCTGGAGGCATTGTGTGTCAAGTGGCAGAACTCAACGTCGCTTTTTGCCTCTACACCAGAGCGAAGAAATGGAAATATAAATTTAAGAATATTTCATCTCCTCGAGTGGGGATCGAACTCACAACCAATCAGTTTTACAGTCACACTTTATGCCCCTGCGCCACCGCCGGCTTCAATATATTAATATTATAATTAATTAATTATTAATTACTTAATATTATAAATTTGAAAGTTTGTAAGGACGAATGTATGTTCCACTATCACACAAAAAATACTAAACAGATACAACTATACAGTAACAGATACAACTATACAGTAACAGTATAGCTTATACTTCAGAATAATACATAGACTGTAATATACCAATAATTTTATTTTTGGGTCACTAGGTATAAAATAAGTAAGAAAATATTTACATACATGTGATATGAGGGGTAGATTCCATGCAGCTGCCAGTTTTGCTTCAGTGTGACACGTACCGTCGGGTCCGAAGAAGGCTACCACACCAAGATCGCGCATTTGTGTCATGACTCTGTTAGAAAAAATAAACATATTGTAATTTTATATATTTAAATTTGCATTATACTTTCATTTCCTCGCTCTGGTAACGAGGCAAAGCGCGGCGTTCAGCTCCGCTATTCAACCCTCAGCTGGATATCGATTTCTTCACCATCGTTTACAAACGTACATTTAGTCACTTCTCCATGTTCAAAGGTCAAAGGATGAAAAACAAACAAACAAATAAACAAAATAGCATGTTTAAAGCTATAATTAAAAAATAAGTTAAACAAGAACAAAATATTCAAGTTTTATAAAAATCAAAAAACTCTGGGCATAAGAAAATAGTCCAATACAAATTTACTGCATTTTATTATAAGCCAATCTTAACAAGGTAGATTAAGACCAACAATAATCATTTTCTTAGATATTTCTCAAAGAAATACCAACATAGAATTTTTTTAAATATTTTATATTTATAGGAGGCGGTCGTGGTACAGCGTTTGACGCACGACGTGAGGGTCGACGACTCGATTCCCATTCAGTGAAAAGAAATTTTCATTTCTTCGCGTGGAACTCAAAGCCGCGCACTGTCTTATTACTAGAAAGACAATGCGCGCCGTTGAATTTCTTCACATATATAACCCGAATCAACATTTTAGTCTAATATTTATATTATAAATCTAAACATCGGAGATAAGTAAGATAAAAGCTTCAGAAAAAGTTCGGAGTATGACTTTTACTGTGTATTAAGATATAATATACAAAAAAAATAGGTTCATGCTTTATCCCGTTCACCGCAGGTTAGGGAGAGGGAACCTAGTGTTAAGACACTCCATTCCCTCCACTTTCGGCCAATTTTTTCGGGGCATGGTGAGTTTCGGAACTCAATGGTAGGATTTTGTCTTGTTGCTAGAGGGAAGAAATGAAAATAATAATTAATTCACTCGAGTGGAGATCGAACCCACATCCGACGTATTATATTTAAACCCTTGTACTCCTGCGCCACAACGACCTACATAGTAATTTATAGTGATTAGATAATTCCCTCATTATAAATTCGTAGCACGCGCGTAATATACTATAAGCTTTTCATAAGATTCTGTAGCAGTACGTAAGACAACCTTATTTCTTGGAAACTCTCTCCACAAATTGCCGTATATATATTCCTATTTGCCAATTAATTGAGATATTATTATTATTATCTTAGCTTCACTCAGTATCCCGCACATATGAGGGTACGCAGAGAGAACCTGAGAACCTTGTATAAGACACTCCGTTCCCATTAAGACTTTTCCGTGCGTCATTTTCCACTGAATTCTCGAGGCGTTGCGTTTTGAGTGTCATAACAGAACTCTGCGTTCCGCCGTGTTAAAAGAGCAAGGAAATAACAATATTAAATATTTCATTTCCCCGAGTGGGAATCAAATATCGTTAACAATCGCACACTTGCGTCCCTGTCCTAACACTAGGTTCCACCTGTATATCCTGCTACATGCGGGATACAGCGTGAAGTTATAAAAAAAATTAATTACCTTAAAGAAAGACTGTCCTTGTCCATGGGCATAGAAGGTCTTGGCCGGCCGATGTCAGCGGTGACGAAGCGTAACTTATATCCTGGCAAAAGAGTAGGATCTCGGTTCACAGCAGCCACAGCTAACGGTAGAGCACCGAGAATAGTCTGTAATAGAGAACAGATACACTAGATTTTTTATATATATAGTGAAGCTAAAAAGCTGAGGTCACGTAAAAAGCATGAGGACCCCCCGGAGGGCATATATGAAGAGGTTGATGACAGTGGACGAGGCGAAAGAGGTATGTAGAGACCGTGGCGCTTGGCGCTCCGTTCTCTCTGACTACCCCGCTAGGGATAAAGCGTGAAGTTAGTTTAGTTTAGTTTTTAAAAAGCTGAGGCCAGTCGTAGCGCAGCGGAATGAAGTGTGACTGTAAAACCGACTGGTTGTGAGTTCGATTCCCACTCGAGGAGATGAAATACTTAAATTTATATTCCCATTCTTAGCTCTGGTGCGCGCGGCTCAGCGTTGAGTTCTGCCACTTAACATATAAAACAATGTTTTTTTCTAGCTTCACACTGCTTCCCGCGCATAATAGGGATTTTCAATGATAATTGAATAATTGACCATTGGCACTGAACTGAACTGACTGAACGTATGGCTAAATGGTCAGAGCGCCTAGTCGGCTAGCAACAGGCGCGGGTTCTAGTCCCGCTACGTTATTTTTTTTTATATGTTTTCTAAATATATCAAAAATTGCTTACTTAGAGAAACTTTTACATAAAATTAAATGAAGAGTACAACCAGTGAGAGAAGTTGTGGCACAATGGCACAACCAAAACTACTGTAAACGCGACAGGGTGTGGTTCGATTCCCACTCGCTCTGGTAACGAGACAAATTTAGAGTTCTACATGCAAAGTGCATTAGACTATGTTCGAAGCGTCGCGTATATAGCGTATGTTTGAGGCGTCCAATAAAATCCAAAAATTACAAATTATACGTGATTACGACCGGATTACGTTTAAAGAGTTTCATTTGAAAATATTTAAAAATCGCAACAATTTTTTTAATTAGGATAACTTAATGTTTAAACTCTCCGCATACACGACGCCACGCTTTGCCTTTATATTATAGTAAGGAAATAAGATTCATTTAACCTAGTTCCGACGTTGTATTACTGCACCATGACGGTCTGCATTTATTTATTATTTTTTCTTTTTTAGATCCTTAAGATAAAAAAAAATAGAACGCATCTATCTCATACTATTTACTTGTTCATCTAGCCATAGCTTAGGTATTTGAGGAGTGACTGAAGGTTAATGTCAATGTTCTTAAAACACTAACTAAGATACTGATAAACACTTGGCTTTGTAAAAAGACACGATTTCAAATTTGCATTTAGAATTTACTATTTGTTTACAATGTTATGAAGCTTCTTAGAAAATTATCTATTTTGATAGCAAAAATATCACGCGTATAAGTATTGTTGAAATTTATATACAATTTCTTTTTTAGCTCCACGCTGTATGACATGAAAGGATAGGTATAAGGGACCTGGGGGTATTTTGTTATGAGTGGTGGAACTCAAAGCGCGCTTTGCCTTATTACCAGAGCGAGGAAATGAAAATATTAAAAATTTTATTACACCAATTAGCAATCGAACCCACAACCTGTTGCATTTAAACTCGCACTGTTGTACCCCTGCGCTACGTTTGGCCTCATATTGTACATAGTGCTGATATACAAAATTCAATAAAAATAAAAATAGATAACCTTATATGAACATTGAAATAAGCCAATTTTGATGAAAACCTTTATCTCAAGGACTCCAAGTTATATTATATCACGCTACGACAAATAGAATCGAAGAAATAATGAAAATTGCTGCATAAAAGGGATGAACTCAAGAGCTTCCGAGAAAATGGTACACAAGTCTTAATTATTTCCATTGAGCAAGCAGGCAAAATCACAGTACAACTAGTAATTTCTATAAAATATTGACGCAGTGGGTCAATAGCTGACCGTAAACGTGGTGGTAGTGAGGTGTATCTCCGTCAGAGGGAATGGATTTATAAATTTCTCCGGTGCAATAACACAAAGTGTGGTGTGAAGTTCCACTGATGTACTCGACGTACAATGTATTGAACTTAATCGGAAAGTGGAGAAATAAACACAATGCTCTATCAGCGTACATTTCTATGTATTATATATTATAAGTATTTTTTTACTTGAGACTGTATCCTGCACTAGCAGGGTAAGCAGAGAGAACCTTGAAATACTTTTAAGACACTTCGTTCTCATTAATACTTCCGTTCCCTATTTACCACCAAATTCTCAAGGTGTTGCGTGTTCAGTGGTAGAACTCAACGCCACGTTTTGTCCCGTTTCCAGTGCGAGGAAATGAAAATATTAAATATGTCATTACCCCGAGTGGAAATTGAACTCATAACTTTTGTGTTTATAGTCGCTCATTTGTGCAGCGCAGGTCACGCTAAACCACGGTTTCTATGAAATTTAAGGCTGATAACATTCAATATTTAGTCAAAATTTGTTATATATACACTCTAAGATAGATTATTATATATCTAGGTTTAACTTAAAGTAGTTCCGACGGATATGTATCGTAATTAGAGGCGAATACAGCGCGTATTTGCCTCTAATTACAATACATATCCATTGGCGTTGATGTGTCGATTATCTATTGAAACAATGACAAAATTATCTAATTAGCGAAATTATTGTCATCTCCATACTATTATAATATAAACGAGATACGCGCCAGCGTGTCCAGTCAAGTTAAATAGATGAAAACGTGAAATGTATACTTTATAGGAACCACTTCCATTTCACGCTAATATTGTGCCCTTCAAAACTCGTAAACCAATAAGTTTACGTGCATGAAATGACACATGTGCTAAAACCCCTAAATTTCAACAGTATAACTCATACGGTTATAGATGTAATCATTTTGAAAAAACGACATGTCACTTATTAAAAACATAATCCACTTCTAGGTAACCTAGGAACTTGATATTTGGTAACATTTTATATATACAAATAACACAACTAAATTTACCTAACATAAAGTAAAACATATTTTGATTTTCCTTCGTTCTTCCTGGCATTAATCCCGGCTATTTGCCAGGGTCTGCCTTCCCACTCAACCTACTCCACTTTGCACGGTCTTTAGCGTTCTCGGTGGTTAGACTATTGGCTCTCATGTCCTGCATCACAACATCCAGCCAGCGCTTCCTTGGGCGTCCGGGAGGTCTTACTCCAGGGACTGACATAGCAAGGCACTTGTAACGTGACCAAACTATCTCAGGCGACGCTCTTAGAGCTCCTCTACGTCACGGACTCCAAGACTACCTCGAATGAATGTGTTGCGTATGCGGTCAGACCGCGTTACGCCGCACATCCACCTCAGCATGTTCATTTATTTTGATTTTATTACACAAAAATAATTGAAGAAATTTAGTTTTATAATTTTGAAGCCGATGTCAAGCTGATGGCACAATAAACTTACCGCAATGTCAAATTACTAAGTCTGTTAGTTTTACTTGGCACCGGCTTCAAAGTTATAAAACCTTTCTTGGGTCTTTGTGGAAATTGAAGAAGTTTTTTTTTTTGTTGGTAAAAAATATAATTATACTGTAATAGATACAAGGAAAAACATTGTTTAAATGGGTAACGGAAGTAAGATAGTAAGATTCCTTATCGTTGCATTTCTTTTCAACTAACTTAAAAAAAGAGGATGTTCAAAAAAAGGAGAGGTTCCTAATTCGTCATAATATTTTTTATGTATGAAATTTGATTTAGAACAACCACTAACTTGAGAACATCCTTTTAAGGTCATCTCATCACTAAAAATCGTGAAATATATTATTTTTTAACAAAAACAAACTAACTTCAACGAACTAAAAAAAAAATTACTTGAAGTAAAACGTAGTTTGATTTTGTTACAAAATAAAGATTATAATAATTTCGAAGTCGGTGTCAAGCTAATGCTACAACAACAATATCTATTTACATAGCCTATATGTTTTACTTGGCACCGACTCACAATTAATAATTATACTTATTTTTAATTTACGTTTAAGGTTACCAAGGTTACCCGATTTTTGCTATAAAGCGCAGTGCAGTACAAAGTGTGACTGTAAAAACGACTGGTTGTGGGTTCGATCCCCACTCGAGGAGATGAAATATTGACATAAATTTATATTTTCATTTCTTCGCTCTGGTGTCGAGGCAAAAAGCGCGGCGTTGAGTTCTGCCACTCAACACGCAATGTCTCCCTCTGCCTACCCTGCTGTGTGCGGGATATAGCGTGAAGCTAATTTTTATTATTTTACTATTATTTTTAGGATTTAACCACATGTGTATAGTTTTCAGAAAAAAAACAAAAAAAGAAATTTTTTGTGATTTTTTTTGTTGTGTTTGTGTCGATCGGGATAAGAAACTGAGATATAATAATTATCGTTACTATATATCGCGTGTATAAAGCACATAAAACTTTTTATTTTGATTTAGTTCGTGTGTTTTGTCAATATCGTGTTCGTGTAAATTGCTTTTGTGCTATTGAGATCCTATAGGTACTTGTTGAATTAACCCTGAAAATGTCAAAAACATCGATACTGACCTCCAACAAGTAGGTATCACCGCGTAGAACATTCGACACGCAAATCCGGTATATCAATTGTTTGATTCCTAGAAACCACAGAGGCATCCTTTGGAACAAGCGATCGGTTCAATGATCAACATATTATTAAACTCGTGGATAACTGCTATACAGGTGAGCGTAACTTAATTAACTCCCTTGAACGGGTAATATCTACCTGTCATACTGCTTGGTTCTTTCTATTTAATTATTGATTCTAAAAATAAAGAATTAAGTTTTCTTGTTCTAAGAAGAATAGCCTTTATATTATTAAAATATGGTTTTTTTTTTATTTCGGCTGCAATCAGGAAGCATCATTTGTACTGACTGTCTTGAACTACACACAAATCAAGCTAACACAATGGCACAATAAAAAAATTTAACTTTGCCTCCTTTTGGATATAAGAGTATCTGCTTTCCTTATGGAAAATCTATTTTAAGGGATCAAAGAACATATCCTGTACAACATGATCATTAAGTAAGAAACATTTTACTAAAATTGGGTTCGCTTAAAAAAGCATTTGTTTTAAACTCATTTACTATGTGATGTGTCATGGCTAGAGAGCTAAAAATAATAATTATTTAATGTATTTGTATATATGGTTTAGGTCTCAAAAATGGAGTGTTTATGCGCTGCTTGTTGGAGGCCAGTCGTGGCGCAGCGGCACGAAATGTGACTGTAAAACCTACTGGTTGTGGGTTCGACCCCCACTCGAAGAGATGAAATATTTACTTAAATTTATATTTCCGTTTCTTCGCTCTGGTGTCGAGGCTAAGCGGGCGTTGAGTTCTGCCATTTAACACGCAATGCCTCCAGAATTCGTCAGAAAGTGGGGAACGGAGTGTCTTATCACTAAGTTCCCTCTGCCTACCCTGCCGTGTGCGGGATATAGCGTGAAGATGATTTAATTTTGATTTATTGGTTGAAGGTCAGTAACAAGAGGCGCAATGGCAACAGCAGCATGACTCCAATCGCCAATAAAAAAATCACCAACTTTAATCCCATTTTAATGAAACATTTGTACCTGTATCTGCCAAAACTGTAAGAGGATCAAATAAAGCAATTTCATGGAGATATTTGTATTTTTTTCTTCCTTAGCCTGTTTAAGATGGTATTGATTTGTATTTACTTATACCTTTTTCATATTAGTAAACATTATTTAGCAATATGAATAAATCATATAAATCACATTGTATCTTACACAAAACAGGGTAGGCAGGAGATCCTAGTGTTAAGACACTCTGTTCTCCACATTAAGCAATAAGCGTAGGTTATTTTTGATATAGATACTATACCATATATACTATTCAAATCTTTAAATCGAGCTATATCGATTTTGAGATTATGTTACATTTCGTTAAATAACTTCGGAACTCCTGTTTTCATCGCAAAAATAATTATTGGCGGTAGTAACTGGTTAATTATATATCGTCCAAGAAAAGTTTCAACTTGATGAGTATGGGGACCGCGTCCCATACATTTATAGGCAATATCCTTTAAAACTTATGTGGTTTTCTCGTAGACCACACGGTAAGTACTAACTTTCTTAATAAAAAGAATTAACAAAATCGGTTTATCCAGTCAAAAGTTCTGAGGTAACAAAAATAAAATAAAAAACAGTCCTTTTCTTACAGAAGACGGTTAAACAGAATTTTCCCTGCTAGTATCACATGCATCACAAGTATGGGACTGGCAAAACTTATAGTAGCTTGGCTTCGACCTGCATTTGCTGCTGTGATTTTACATGACCAAAGCGACGGTAGCTTTGACATTCGATGGTGGGATATTTATGGGGTACAACTGTGATTTTGGCAATATTTGACCACAAAATGTAATTACATCGACTGAGAGTGGCACTCATGTAGTCACACTCACTTGACATATTTTCTCTTAATTGCTTCACTTTCGTCACTTGTACACAACACGACGGCAATTTAGAATTAACAACAATTGAATCTTGCCAGATTAAATTTATATGAATCACACGTTAACTTCGTAGTAAAAGTATATTTTTCATGGTCATAAACTTCAAATGCGATCTTCTCAACATGTACATTTCGACAAATTGCGATTTAAAAAATAATTATTGTTCTTACAAATCTGTTTTTTTTTGCTTCAGATAGGTAATTTTATTTAGTTTCAGGAACTATCAATATCCATATCTCGAAAATTGTACCTTTTCACTTTCACAAACACAAATGGTGATTTTTTTTCTAAATAACTTAAAATTATGCTAAAATAATAGCTAAAATAATATGTATGTCAAGTTATCAATAGACGTAACTCATATCGTCTGGAGTCCAATACCTTGAATCTATTAACAAACAACTTTCGTGCTCTCTATCTATTTAGTATTCGAGTAGTAAAAGAAACAGGAATTATCAATAGAAATTTAGCATATTCATCAGACCCTATGTGATCCTAATTCGTATAAGGTACAGTATTCAAAGTTCTATTCTATAGAATTTATAAAATCTTAAAATAACTAAGATGTAATTTTAAAATGTATTAACTAAGATTGTAGAATTAATTAATACATTCTTAAAACTTTAAATGATGTGGAAAGGCCTATTACTGCCTATAACAGAATTAACGGTTGCTGCCGTAAACTATGTATGGTTGTTAACGACGCTACCGTTTATAGCGAAATGTGGGTTAAAGAAGAACAGAGAGAATAGAAGAAAGACGAATGTTGCAGAGATGTATTCTTTACATCTAGTAGGAGAATAGCAAGTGCTGGCAAGGAATGAGAAGAACTTGGTCAGGTGGTTTGGGCACGTTCTAATAATAAATAAAAAATATTTATGAGAGAAAGTGTAAGTGATAAGAGAGGAGGGGCGGTGGAGCGTACCTTCGAGGACACATATCGATGATACCTGGTCCTCAAGCTTTTAAAGTTCAGATATTTAATAGTCTAGTCTCTAAAATAGAGAATAATAGAGAATAATTAGAAGTTTATTTGCATCCACCTAACTTCCATGCATACTTCAAACCAAATATGACATAATATTTTTTTCTAAACTTTCTTTTTATTTACATACATTTTTTTACGTGTATTAGTTAGTGTATGTAAAATCTTGCAAACTTAATTTCCTCCACTTCCAAGTATCTGATTGAGATGAACATTGGATCACGACTTCAGTATAGGTAACAATGAAATTACATATAATCAATATTGTTGTTAATTCCAAATTGCCGTCGCAACAAAATGGCGGTTTACAATTTTTTGCGGCCACTCGTACTTTAAGTACAATTAGTTCGTGATTTTGTTAAACAAAAATAATTAAAGAAAGAATTTATAATTTTGTAATTGGTGTCAAGCTAGAACAACCTTACTACAATATCAAATTACTAAGCCTGTTTATTTTACTTGGCACTGACTACTAGGATATAAAACAGCTTGTTTTATAAACATATTTTTTTGGGCGTCCATAATTGATCAAAACAATAAAAAATAAAACGATATTTTTTTCGACCACTTCAGAAGATTGCGAATTACTCGGAAACTAGAACTCCGAAAATTGTACCTTTTACCAAACACAGTCACATTTTATCTTACTCCTACTGTAGAGTGTACTCATATTTGAATATTTGTTTTTATATTTTTCAACAAGAGTTCCTCTTGTTATTAAATAAAATGCCAAATATTTATTTGGATATTATTATCATAGCCAGAGAAAATTTGGTATCAAGAGACACTCCAGTCTCCATTTATTTCCTTTTTTAGTAATATATGTGTTTGATGAGCCTAACGTACTCTGGCCCGCACTTTTACCGTCTGTAGAACACGAGTTTTGATACGGGTTCGATTCCCACAATTGGTAATGAGTTTATATTTACTTCTTCGATCTGGTAACAAGACAAAGAAAACGCATTAAATCTTGCAACTAAATACGCTATGCTTCGGAAATTGGGCCCTACGTGGTAAATGGGGAGTCTTAAAACTAGGCCTCCTTTTTCTACCCAGTTATACAGCTTTGAAAATTCAATACAAAAATATCTCTCTCTCTCTATTTAAGTTATTGATCATCTCTATACAGAAATTTTATTAATTTAGGCTCACGATGACAATACGATAAACAAGTAATGAGTATTGTTCTCTTTAGAAACTTACAAATAGTTTTCATTTGCTTGACATTTTCGGCTATTCATCATTTTATTTGATCTTTTCTATATAAGATCTTATTAATATAATAAAATATATAATATAAATAAGATCTTATATTATAATACAGCTATATTAAATATAACATAGGATCCGTCCGCATGTAGAAAAGAATAACTAAAAAAAAATTAAATTAGCTTCACGCTATATCCCGCACACAGCAGGGTCGGCAGAGGGAACCTAGTGTTGAGACACTTCGTTCCACACTTTCTGCCGAATTTTGGAGGCATTGCGTGTTGAGTGGCAGAACTCAACGCCCCGCTTTGCCTCGACACCAGAGCGAAGAAATGAAAATATAAATTTAAGTAAATATTTCATCTCCTCGAGTGGGGATCGAACCCACAACCAGTCGGTTTTACAGTCACACTTTGTACCACTACGCCACGACTGGCCTCAAGAATAACTAACAGTTGTATATGAGCCAGGTATCTCTGACTGCGCAGGTACATTAAAAATAATACCATGTTGTAATTAATTAATATAGCTTATAGCCTTCATCTTAAAATTTCAGTAAATTCAATAAATCAGTTATTTTGTATCAATTTTGTCTAACAAAAAAATATATATAGATTTTTGACAAGCACTTAACGTTATGGGAAGTTTGCCAAAATACAATACTGAAAAGAACATTTAAAACTTTTCTGCAAATAGCGCACACAAACGCACAAATAAACAGACACAATTTTATTATAAATAAAAAAATCAGTTCACGCTATATCCTGCATACCGCAGAGTAGGCAGAGAGAACTTAATGTTAAGCCTATATTATAAATTAGAAAGAATATTTAATTTCCTCCAGTAGGGATCGAACCTACAACCAGTTGCGTTTACACTTACACATAATATGTATTATATGTATATTAATAATATAAGGTCGTCCGTCGTAGCGGAGGGGTATAAGAGAAACATAAAAACAGAGTGACGAATTACTAAAACTGATATACGGATATACGTTTTTTACACCTTCAGGCATTAATTAAGACAACTGGATTCAGCGTGGCGGTGGGAAAAAAATATACTAAGACGAATCACGAATTGAGTTGCAATGCCGCGACTGGTTTTAGAAAGCTAAAGAAAATTGCCTTAAAAGTCATATGCTGTCAAACAGTACCAAGGTGGATATGCATACATTGGTAAAGTTGGGCAAAGTGTTCAATTAATAAAGGGTTTGAGGTAACGTGAATAATAAACTGACAGTCTCTAGCGACTAATTAAATGCGATGAGAGTTCCCCCTTTATCGAAATCTTAGTTTGCTTATAAAAATAAAATAAATCAGCTTCACGCTGTATCCCGCACACAGCAGGGTAGGCAGAGGGAACCTAGTGTTTTTAGACACTCCGTTCCCCACTTTCTGCCGATTTCTGGAGGCATTGCGTGTTGAGTGGCAGAACTCAACGCCGCGCTTAGCCTCGACACCAGAGCGAAGAAATGGAAATATAAATTTAAGTAAATATTTCATCTCCTCGAGTGGGGATCGAACCCACAACCAGTCGGTTTACAGTCACACTTTGTGCCGCTGCGCCACGACTGGCCTCGGTTTGCGCAGGTATACCGGTTCAGTTTGCTTATGTTAATGTAATTAACTCTACATATTAACTCTACGTAATGTAACAGTATGTGCCTTGTATATGAGTAGTAAAATATATAAATTAAGAAAAAAATGCATGACAAAACACAAAATTAGTATAGTTAGATATGAAAAATACGTCAATATATTTCGATACCGTTGTCTATACTAATATAATAAAGCGTAACCGTTTGTTTGTTTGTTTAAACGCTAAGATTTCTGGATCTACTGGACCGATTAACTTTGTTTTTGTTTTGTATGAAAGCTGCATTGTTCAGAAGTGATATAGGATATATAACATTACATTCTAATTTAATAAGTAAGTAATTTCTAATTTGATAAGCAATTCAATCTGCCATGTTAATAACAACCACGACCGTTGCTAAGCAACGGTTTGCTAAGTTTATTTATTGTTTTGAGAAAACGTCACCCAAAATGAACTTGCTTAACGCATACATGGCAACAATCCTATGAGATACATAAAAACTTTGTTTAAAAAAAATATAGTTCTTTAAATAATGTTTAAAAAAGTCCGCGATGGTATATGTTTATCTCTGAAGGTTGAGCTAAAGTAACCATTTTAATGTTAGCTTGAGCCATTTAATCGCATACAACGTATAGTCGTTCAAATCGTTGGGGATCCAATGATCCTCGCGTTTTTTACCTCATTCATCACGGGAGAGTGGTCTGGAGAACTGTTTGACCTGTTATATGTCACCGATTTTTTATCCGCACAGTACATCGTGAACTGAAATACAATCCATACCATGAGTTTCGTAGGAACTTTCCCTCACGCGGCATGTAGTGGTGCCACCTTCCTGGTCGATACGACCTGGATGCCTTCAAAAAGCACATCTATCACCACCCTAAAGGCCGGCACAGGTAGCTCCTCTTGTGTTACACGAGGTCGTGGGCAGAGGTGATCACTTACCATCACGTTTCTCGTTCCCATGACGCGTACGATCGTTTGCCGGACTATTTTTTATTTTTATTGCAGTATAACTGATCTTTTGAATAAAGGATTTTTAAATAATATTTTATTATTCTATAAGAATATCGTACAATTCTTATAAAATATAAATGTGATTGAACCAATAGTCTTTACGTTGTCGCATACAACTGTACCACAACGATCTTTAAAAAAATATATATTTATATAAAATCTCGACAGTTAACGCAAATAAATTACTAACAAATTATGTAAATACTATTTATATTAAGCATGTTGGGGATGCAGAGGTTAAAGGTGTTTTGCCCTAGCGAGACGTAAATCTTGAAAATGATTTCTACGATACATTAACATTATATTATTAAATATTTTTTTAGCTTAACGCTATATTCTATCAATGGCAGGGTAGGCAGAGGAAATAATGGAACATAGTGTTACTAAATTCCGTTTACCATTAGGACACTACCGTTCATTACTTTACGCCGATTTCTTGAAGTTTTGGATGGTGGAGCTCATTACTCAATGCAGCTTTGCCTTGTTACCAGAGCGAGGTAATCAAAATATTAAATATTTAATTCCCGCAAACGGGAATCGAACCCACGACCGTCGCGTTAATAGTCGCACGTCTATGTAAATACGACGACCGACGACGACGACCTCTGTAAAAGTATTTTTTTTTAGAATATTTATAAGATAGAAAGCCATTTTGCCTAGATGAAAAACATATATGTAAGCATACAAATATTAGCCTTAACTATAGTAAAGGGAATCAAAATTAACAGGATTTTTCTGGTTTATGAAATTTGGCTGAAAACTAATCATTTGTAATTATTTAAATCCTAAAAAATAATAGCCATAAAAAGAGTTGAAAACATAGTATCAAAGATATTAGAGGAAGGTCACGTAAAACATGAGGAGCCCCCGGGAACATTTAAAAAATCCCTCCCGCAAGCAAAGTAGTAGGCCTCAAACTCTATTCCTTTATGTAAGCGCACAACAGCCGCACTATGTGCTCGTGCACATAAATATTACAATTACAAATTTAGTTTATATCGAGTATCGAATAGTAAACGGATGAAAATTATGGCTTTAATCGAAATATTAATAATGACTATGTTCATATGTTGAAGTAACTATAAACATATAGGCTTTATATAACAAAGAAACCATAGTGGCGCAGGGGCAAAAGGGAGCGACTGTAAATGTGACGGTTGTGGGTTCTTTAATATTTTATATGTCCTAATGTATAGTATATGATTATGTTGTCGATGTAGTTATTACAATACATTTTACTATAATATTTTAATAACAAAAGTTAAAGATTAATTAAATATCTAATGATGTTTTTAAATATTACTTTGAATTTAGAATCAAAATGAGAGTGAATAAAATATTATGAAAATTGAATTAATATATATTGTTTTTGTCGATATATCGTGGAAGTTGCCTATACGTCTTTATATGACACCCACCGAGGCGTACCACTATTAGACGCGTCATCAATTCTTATTCATTCTACCCTACAACTTATTTGTGAACGTCATATAAAAGGTTGCACGTGCCTTATATCTGCCCGGTGACGCTGTCAAGACTAGTCCAGGTCAACAGCAATACCATCTATATGAAAAAAAAAGCTACCATAAATTGACAACTTTCATAGTATCCATTATTTCTAATATCCAATCCAAATCCCGATTGTAACTCTCAAAATTGCTTTACTTATGAAAACGATCAGTTATTAATTCAAGCTACCTTGCTAAAGGCATTTGTTTACAAGTAAATATGACTACTACCAAAGACCAGAACATAATCGGAGGTTCTGCTCGTTTATTTTTAATGGCTATTACGTGTCTACTCCGACATTTTTTTAAATATTTTCAATTCTTCGATGTGCTTACAAAGCGCGGCGTAGAGCTCCGACAACACACCAGGACTTCTGAAGTCGGAAAATCAGGAACGGAAGTCTTAATGGGAATAATAGTGTCTTATCTCTATGTTACTATGTATACTGTATCCTGCACACAGCAGGTTAGGTAGAGGGATCCTGAGAAGTTAGTGTCAGACTCACCGTTCTTTGATCCCCTGAACTTCATAATATCGCATATACAGTGGTGAATCTCAACTTCGTACCTGGTCTTACAAGAAAGGAAAAAATTAAATAATACATTCCCTAGATTGCGGATCGAATCCACAACCATCGTTATAATTTCAGACGCCATTTTGCACTGTTGCGAATAGCCTTATCACGCTTTTATTTTTATATCTTCTAAATAACTTCGCTTTAATAAAATAATATTAAAAGTTATTTGCCAGGAATTATAATCTGTAAATATTTTATAAATGTAGGGCGTCTTAAATTTCTCAAGAATTGTAATTACAAAAAACAAGAATTTATGATTTTTTATTAAATGTAATCATTTATTTTTTTCCTTATTTTGTAAAAGGTGTTAAAATTTAAGTTTTATTCTGATAAATATTATCTAAGAACGGGTTATGTATTACATTGTTAAAAAAAGGTGGACTAGTAACCCAGTGGGGTGTTTCAAGTTTTACACCAAACATATCTTGTTAAACTATGTAAATACGAGTATTTCATATATTAAAAACCGATCAAGTGCGAGTCGGACAGTTTTTCATGGAGGGGTTCGAAGCAATTTCATTAGAATTGTTTCAGGTTAAAGGAAGTATAACTTGTGAAAAATAGTTTTATAATGTTTTTTTTTCTATTAAATACTTTTAAACTTTCCCTTTTCTGTTATTTTATTGTAAGTTCTCAGTTCCTGCCAAATTTCACAAGTCCACGAGAAAAACGCTCGCGCTAGATTGCGTTATTAACTTAGAAGCTGGATTTTCTCTGTGATGCAATGGGTCGTAAAACTAATTTTCTTTTTTCCCTACCTGATGTTAAGATACATAGTTTTAACAGTCAGACGATGATGATGATGGAAAGGGTTATGTTTTTACCTTTTGAATTACGGAACTCTAAAAATTATAATATTAGATTATCTAAGTTGGTGTATCATGTACACGGGACAATAAGATGTGTTTTTCACATAGTTCCTTAGTTTTTTTTATATGTTGAACAGAAAGTGTAACATTAACTATCGCTGGAAAAAATAAATAAAACTCTCGTGTCCAGAAATTCCGCCTTAGTCTTATAATTTTGTGTGCTGTACTAGTGTAGTGCTTACATACCAAATTGTACCCTTCTACCGAAGAGTGGATTTACGATAAAAAATCTAAGTTTTATATATTTTTTTGTTTCTGTAATAACGTTTGCTTCGCGTGTTCAAATTGCGCTACATTCGAATTATTATATGTTTACTGAAAAAGCATGGAATAACACTATAAGAAGTTTAAAAAATATATTTATTTTTGGTCATATTCTTAAAATATAAAATGCAAATATACTTTAAATATACAACTCACCTGACTCCAGCCGTATGCGCTTAAAAAACCAATAGTAATCACGTTACTATCAGTAAAATTTCCTTTGACGTTGGGACAAATTTTAACGCTGCCACAATTACTTTTGACTATTTCATAAAGACTGACACCGTCCGCTTCTAATTCTTCTATATCCTTATATTGTATGAGATTCATTGTCGCACCAGTATATATATTATTTAGATATATAGAGTCCATACGCCTTGTATCGCGAGACGGTTCTTCGGTTACATTCAGCTGTTCACATTTCTTATGATGGTAAACATTTGTTACAGTTTCGTTAGCGTCAAAAGAATCTTTTTTAAGCTCATTGTCAATAATTTCCCGTTTTTTTATGACGTCAGATTTTAGATTTTTATTTATTTTATCATATTTCACTTTATTCACGCTGAAAGCGTTTATGTTACACAGAATGATCATCACAAAGTAAATACACAATGCCTCGTTCCCCATTTTTCTAGTTTTTTCACTTCGTTACTATAGAGTAGATTGTTTGTTACATTGAGCGTTCTGAAACAAAAAATAAAGGTTAGTTTGTTATAGTACTGAAATGGGAAAGAACTTTGCGTTGTTGGAATAAAGTTTTCTTTTATTGTTGTAAAGTATTTTGTAGGGCAATTAAGAGATGCCTGACTTAATGAAATTGTTAAAGGTGTAAATCGTATTGTGAAGAATGTTGATATTTAAAGAATTTTCGGACTAATTTGCACATTATGTAGTGTTAAATTTTCTATATAAAAAAGTTTCTATATTAGTGGAAATGTCGCTAAGATCGTTAGTCGATTATAAATGCACTTGACATCATAAAACTAAACTTTCGCTGTTTCTTGCTTCAAATCATTAATTATATTATCTTTTGTAAGAAATCGGAAGCGGTTAACGTTTTTAAAACAAGATAAAAACACATATCGTCTATATGTTTCTAAATTATTCGGAAAGCTGTTCTACGTAATTGCAATAAGTAATATATCCATCACAAATAGTTCACACGAGTTTTCTCCCATTAACGGTCGTTACAAGCAATTATTGTTACTATGGTAACTATTGTTAACAAGTTAAATAAAATCAGCTTCACGCTGTATCCCGCAGACTGCAAGTTAGGCAGAGGGAACCCAGTGTTAAGATACTCTATTCCCCACTTTCTGCCGAATTCTGGAGGCATTGCGTGATGAGTGGCAGAACTCAACGACGCGCTGCCTCGACACCAGAGCGAAGAAATGGAAATATAAATTTTAAGTAAATATTTCATCTCCTCGAGTGGGGATCGAACCCACAACCAGTCGGCTTACAGTCACACTTTGTGCCGTTGCGCCACGACTGGCTATATAAATAATATAATTATAATATAGGCCATTAAACTTACAATCAATCTTAATGGTGGCGAAAGATTATTTAATTAAAATAAAATATATTGTTGATTGTACAATTGCATTGTAAGTTAATTTGGCTCGTATATTAAAGAAAAACATTTGATTATTATTAGAAATATGTTTTCTATCTGTTGTGGCACATCGGCACGACATCTGACAGTAAGCCCGATGGTTGTGAGTTCAATTCCCATTCCGGAGAGTGAACAATTTTCCTTTCCTTCCCTTTGTAACAGAATGAAAAGCGGCGTTGAGTTTCGCCATTGGATTTATCTTGTCTCTGTGAAACTGATTTTTTTTAGTAATATTTCCTAAACAATAAAATTTCTAATTATCATACATCTTCTATATTTCTAATTATCATACATCTCATATTCTTTAACAGTTTATTGATAAATCAGTTTAGTCTAACATTTATTAATAAACATTAAGGAGAAAGAGAGAGTTTAAATCTTTATCGATCCGCACAATACTGATTATGTTATCTCTGTGCAAGCTGGCCATAAAAAGACATCGAAGTGTTTGATTAAGCATCAAACTACCTACTACCGAAGCCGTCTTAGGGGATCACGTTGGTAAGACTGCGGAGCCGTATGCACGATGACGATTCATGGGGTTTTTTTAAATTCAAAATATTCTTTATTCAAATAAACTAAGCACTAAGAAATAGAATAGGCACTTTTGAAACGTCGAATGAACATATAAAGCAAAAAAGCTACCACCAGTTCGGAAGGCAGTTCTGCCGAGAAGAACAGGAAACTCAACAGTTGTTCTTTTAAAAGTGAATGGTATAATTTAATTATTACATTAACTGGCAGCTATTTCGCATCACATTAATAGACATTAATTTCATACGTACATTTATCCTAAATATTCCTGAACAGGGTAATAAGCGTTACTTGTTAATATTTTTTAAAACTACTTTAACTAGGTAGTGCCAAACATAGAATACACTGCGGAAGTTTATTATATCCCATAAAAGATTTATTAACTTTTTGGGGGCGAAAGTTCCTATCGTATGCCTATCGTTTAGGATACGGTCTTCGCAATGAAGAGGAAGAAAATATTGTAAGAACCTGTATTGCGTCTGATCTAGCCGTCGCACCGTACCGCACCGTATCACGTATAAGAGTAGGTCTCACTCAACTCAAATTCACTATTTCTTAACCAGACGGCGCCATAAGTCGCGTAACTAACTTTAAGGTCATTCCAGATGAAAGCCTGACGGCTCAACATTGACTTCTTGTCATGGCATTTAACATCACTCCCAAGAATAAAATAGCCGAGAAACGTAGGCTTCGGATCAAGTGGTGGTTGCAAATGGACCGATTCAATCCGAATGGTAGAGGTGAAAAGTCAAAATGTTTCGACTAACACTGAGACTGCTCAGGATGTTTGGGATCGAGCTCACTCGGCAATCATTGCGGCAGGCAAGCGATTTCTTGGCGTTTCTAAGAGAGGACACGCCATCGACAGGGATATGTGGTTGTGGAATTACAAGGTGCAACAGATAAAAAAAAATCAGCTTCACGCCGCTCCATCCCGCACACAGCAGGGTAGGCAGAGGGAACCTAGTGTTAAGACACTCCGTTCCCCACTTTTTGCCGAATTCTGGAGACATTGCGTGTTGAGTGGCAGAACTCAGCGCCACGCTTAGCCTCGACACCAGAGCGAAGAAAATGGATATATAAATTTAAGTAAATATTTCATCTCCTCGAGTGGGGATCGAACCCACAACCAGTCGGTTTACAGTCACACTTTGTGCCGCTGCGCCACGACTGGTCACGACGTAGCAGCGAAATGCAGCCAGTAAAGAGCTGTAACCAGAACCCGCAGTGAGAGTTCACCACCACTATGTAATAAACTTTAAAGTAAGAAGCTCCTATACAAACTGGCGTGTCCCGGGAAAAAGCGATGATATGTCCTCAAAAGCGATGATATATCGGGAAGCATTTTTACAAGTTTTTGCTAAAACTTTTTAAAATATAGGCCAATAGTTTTCAGCTTATTTTAAGATACTTTTCAGTCAGTTTTTTTTTTCAAAAAATCAAAAAAAATATGGGACAGTACCGAATTAGATTTTTAAATCATGTAAACATATTATGTCTATTAAAATAAAAATATTTACACACTTTACATAAATTTCTTATATTTTTCATTTAAATTTAATTAGTTTCTAATATTTTATTGTATTAAATGAAATGATACTTCATTCTTTCGAGATAAGATAAAGGAACATTTTCATACCCCTTTTAAAGCCTTTTAAATGTAGAACATATTCATAATTTTTTTTTTTATTTGGTCGTTAGTAATGTAGATTAAAAAACAATAAAGACAACTGCTTACCCTGCTGCGTGCGAGTTTTCTACTTTATTTTATCCATTTATTTTTAACGGATACATAAAGTGCATTAAATATTAATTTATAACAGATTTTTTTACACATTTCAATCAAATTTTCACAGATACTTACTCATAAGTCCAAAGAAGAACAATATATGTATATGAATAAAATGAAAAGTGGAAAACTTCCGTTCAAGAAAACATTATACAAATACTTATTTAGAAAACGTATAAAAATTTGAACGCAGCGGGACTCGAACCCGCGCCTCCTGGAAACCGACCAGGCGCTCTGACCACTAAGCCATGCGTTCTTCGTCAAGCTACGTCGAAATTTTTATACGCTTGTTACAACTTATGTTGTTAGCTTCTCTGTAGGGAGATTTTTACAAATTTCCGCTACCCAAAGATAATTACTAGAATTATCGTTTGGCAAGAGAGAAACTATTTTTAAATATTTTTAAACATTTTTTAAAGTGTTATTCCACACTTAGGAAAGACAAATACTTATTTAGAAAACGTATAAAAATTTGAACGCAGCGGGACTCGAACCCGCGCCTCCTGGAAACCGACCAGGCGCTCTGACCACTAAGCCATGCGTTCTTCGTCAAGCTACGTCGAAATTTTTATACGCTTGTTACAACTTATGTTGTTAGCTTCTCTGTAGGGAGATTTTTACAAATTTCCGCTACCCAAAGATAATTACTAGAATTATCGTTTGGCAAGAGAGAAACTATTTTTAAATATTTTTAAACATTTTTTAAAGTGTTATTCCACACTTAGGAAAGACAAATACTTATTTAGAAAACGTATAAAAATTTGAACGCAGCGGGACTCGAACCCGCGCCTCCTGGAAACCGACCAGGCGCTCTGACCACTAAGCCATGCGTTCTTCGTCAAGCTACGTCGAAATTTTTATACGCTTGTTACAACTTATGTTGTTAGCTTCTCTGTAGGGAGATTTTTACAAATTTCCGCTACCCAAAGATAATTACTAGAATTATCGTTTGGCAAGAGAGAAACTATTTTTAAATATTTTTAAACATTTTTTAAAGTGTTATTCCACACTTAGGAAAGACAAATACTTATTTAGAAAACGTATAAAAATTTGAACGCAGCGGGACTCGAACCCGCGCCTCCTGGAAACCGACCAGGCGCTCTGACCACTAAGCCATGCGTTCTTCGTCAAGCTACGTCGAAATTTTTATACGCTTGTTACAACTTATGTTGTTAGCTTCTCTGTAGGGAGATTTTTACAAATTTCCGCTACCCAAAGATAATTACTAGAATTATCGTTTGGCAAGAGAGAAACTATTTTTAAATATTTTTAAACATTTTTTAAAGTGTTATTCCACACTTAGGAAAGACAAATACTTATTTAGAAAACGTATAAAAATTTGAACGCAGCGGGACTCGAACCCGCGCCTCCTGGAAACCGACCAGGCGCTCTGACCACTAAGCCATGCGTTCTTCGTCAAGCTACGTCGAAATTTTTATACGCTTGTTACAACTTATGTTGTTAGCTTCTCTGTAGGGAGATTTTTACAAATTTCCGCTACCCAAAGATAATTACTAGAATTATCGTTTGGCAAGAGAGAACTAACAACATAAGTTGTAACAAGCGTATAAAAATTTCGACGTAGCTTGACGAAGAACGCATGGCTTAGTGGTCAGAGCGCCTGGTCGGTTTCCAGGAGGCGCGGGTTCGAGTCCCGCTGCGTTCAAATTTTTATACGTTTTCTAAATAAGTATTTGTCTTTCCTAAGTGTGGAATAACACTTTAAAAAATGTTTAAAAATATTTAAAAATAGTTTCTCTCTTGCCAAACGATAATTCTAGTAATTATCTTTGGGTAGCGGAAATTTGTAAAAATCTCCCTACAGAGAAGCTAACAACATAAGTTGTAACAAGCGTATAAAAATTTCGACGTAGCTTGACGAAGAACGCATGGCTTAGTGGTCAGAGCGCCTGGTCGGTTTCCAGGAGGCGCGGGTTCGAGTCCCGCTGCGTTCAAATTTTTATACGTTTTCTAAATAAGTATTTGTCTTTCCTAAGTGTGGAATAACACTTTAAAAAATGTTTAAAAATATTTAAAAATAGTTTCTCTCTTGCCAAACGATAATTCTAGTAATTATCTTTGGGTAGCGGAAATTTGTAAAAATCTCCCTACAGAGAAGCTAACAACATAAGTTGTAACAAGCGTATAAAAATTTCGACGTAGCTTGACGAAGAACGCATGGCTTAGTGGTCAGAGCGCCTGGTCGGTTTCCAGGAGGCGCGGGTTCGAGTCCCGCTGCGTTCAAATTTTTATACGTTTTCTAAATAAGTATTTGTCTTTCCTAAGTGTGGAATAACACTTTAAAAAATGTTTAAAAATATTTAAAAATAGTTTCTCTCTTGCCAAACGATAATTCTAGTAATTATCTTTGGGTAGCGGAAATTTGTAAAAATCTCCCTACAGAGAAGCTAACAACATAAGTTGTAACAAGCGTATAAAAATTTCGACGTAGCTTGACGAAGAACGCATGGCTTAGTGGTCAGAGCGCCTGGTCGGTTTCCAGGAGGCGCGGGTTCGAGTCCCGCTGCGTTCAAATTTTTATACGTTTTCTAAATAAGTATTTGTCTTTCCTAAGTGTGGAATAACACTTTAAAAAATGTTTAAAAATATTTAAAAATAGTTTCTCTCTTGCCAAACGATAATTCTAGTAATTATCTTTGGGTAGCGGAAATTTGTAAAAATCTCCCTACAGAGAAGCTAACAACATAAGTTGTAACAAGCGTATAAAAATTTCGACGTAGCTTGACGAAGAACGCATGGCTTAGTGGTCAGAGCGCCTGGTCGGTTTCCAGGAGGCGCGGGTTCGAGTCCCGCTGCGTTCAAATTTTTATACGTTTTCTAAATAAGTATTTGTCTTTCCTAAGTGTGGAATAACACTTTAAAAAATGTTTAAAAACATTATACAAATCTTCTGAAAAAATATCGACGCCAAACCAACTACAAAAACAAACACAATTTATAAAAGTTTCTTTAAACAGCCCCTGAAATTATTGAGTTTTAAAGTGAATATGTCTTAGTCATTGTACATAGTCTTAGAATTAAAATATTTGTACGTACGCAATACAAAGCCTAACATTTTGTAAGCTCTTTGCGTTTGAGTAATGGTAATGTGTGAAGCAAACGACAACTTTTCATCCAAATAAACACCAAGGTCCCGTATTTCACTGAGTCTAATCACTAAATTATCTTCAACCTTGAAATTAAAATATAGTAGAATTCTTATACCTAGTAAATGTGATTATGTTACATTTTTTTATATTCAAATATAGATGATTATCATGACAATAGATAATCTGTACAAATCCTCTTGAAGTAAATTACAATCGTTAACGTTTTAATTGACCTAAATATTTTAATATCGTCGGCAAAATAGGAGGATTTTGAAATGACGAAAGCAAATTGTATTGTCGTTGACAATTATATTAAATTGAGACGACTAAGGCGTGAGGTCCTGAGGCGCGCCTCAGGAAACCGGAGGGAATGCTAAACAGTGACCAACTAGTAAAGATTAAATACCAACTACAGGATTTTGATATCTATGAGAGAGATATGCACAAAGTAAATCTCCATGCACACCGAACTGTGTATCAAAATGTCATGACAATTTTAATCAAAAGCCTTTGAATAATCTGTGTACACAGCGTCCACCGCCTATTGTCCATAGAAATGTAATCCGGGATTCTGAATGGTCAAATTATTTCTGAAAACGTGTCATAAATCATTTTTTCGAATGATTTAGTACGTAAGTTTTGATATTATTATGCTTTTTAAACATTTTTAAAGTGTTATTCCACACTTAAAAAAGAAAAATACTTATTTAGAAAGAGATCTTAACAACATAAATAAGTAAATGTAATAAGCGTAAAGAAATTTCGATGTAGCTTGGCGAGAACGCATGGCTTAGTGGTCAGAGCGCCTGGTCGGTTTTCAGGAGGCGCGGGTTCGAGTCCCGCTATGTTCAAATTTTTATACGTTTTATAAATAAGTAATATTTATGCTTATTACCACTCTTGTACACAGGAGTTATGAAAGATTTTTTCCATTCTAAAGGTATTTTACTCAGTTCCAAGAAGGTAGAATATAACATAGCCAATAGTTCAGGCAATTGCTGATAACACTTTTATAAAAACAGAGGCGGAATTGCACTCCTATTGACATCAAGACGTTTTAAGTTAATAAAGCAAATATTCGGGATATTAATTTTATAGTAAACTTACTTTACACTTTTAAAAAAAAGAAAACGCATACTTTTCTACAGCAAGTCTCGTAGCACTGGCCATGATAGAATGCGCTCGGAGCTGCAAATTATATAAATATAAACTCAAATGGTTTACTAGTACAGTAACTTCTAGAAAGTTCCTCTACTCAGGTCCTGGCTCCATTGTCTCCTCAACTCAATATTATTATATTGACACCTGAACTACGCCAAGTCACTGCCAAGTTTCATGATGATACAACTATTACAAGGGGTGGAATTAGATTCTTCGATTTTACTGAGCACAGTTACAAGTCAGCCCAATAAAAGCGTATTAGCTAATTTAACATAATAATTTTCAAACACGTATATTTATTTTATTATTTTTATATATATTGCGAGGCCGTCGTGGCGCAGAGGCACGTGTGTGATTATAACGCCACGGGAAATCGAAACCACAACCTGTGTTTATAGTCACATATAATTATTTGTTTTAATGTTTTAAAATAATTAATTTAAGTGTGATGATCTTTTACTAATACTTTATTTAATATGACAACACATTAAATCAAAATCAGAACATAGCAGGGTAGGCAGAGGGAACCTAGTGTTATAAGACACCGCGTTCCCCACTTTCCGCCGAATTTTGGAGGCATTGCGTGTTAAGTGGCGGAACTCAATGATGCGCTTTGCTTCGACTCAGATCGCAGCGACAATCATGTTTGTTGAAGAATTGCACTCAAAAGGGCTTTTTATTTGAATTGAATTTTCACTTGAAAGATAAACACATAAGGAGTTGAAAAAAGTATTATTGCCACCTCTCAATCTGTTGCAACCCCAGGGTAACCTTAAAATCATCAAAATCTATTAAAATAATTCAAATGAGTTATTTTACAGACAACCACGTGTTAGGGTTGAGAAAAAAATAAGCTCAGATATAAAATCCACTTACAAAACATATGAGTGTAAATTATTAACATTAAATTACTGGTTAAACCTAGCAACCTTGTGATTATAGCAGACAGAGAGGTGGCAACCATGCTTTTTGTTTTCGGTCAAATGATGTTGGATTCACCTAAAAAATATGTGAGTGTAATTCTTTAACAAAAAAGAATTACCATAAATTTAATTAAAGGTGATTGCAGCACTATTTTTCGAGGCAAATCTCGAGAGTTGGGCAGAAAATGGGTTCAAACCTGCTCTATGTGGTGGAGCGTGTGAAGCGAAAACAAGTCGTAAGTGGTAAGATCCATTCTATATTCGAATCAATTAAAAATATTTAAGATAAATTTATAATTTAACACTACATTTTGTTTCGTCACTTCTACTGAGCTCACGCGCTTACATCTTAGGTCGTGAATCATAAAAATATTATTTTTTGAATATTATATAGCTACTAAAATACCTTTCATCTAGTGAATTCTTAACTTCAATTAATATTGAAACTAAGAATTAACTAGTTACTATCCTAAAGCACTTTACTTAAAACGTTTACTAGGGACATCTAAATTAATTTCCATCCATCGCCACTTCATCCATATCCGTACATGTACAATTTATTTATTCCATTTAATCACCCCTAAGCCTATTTATCCGCATAATTTAACGGATACGGAACGGATTTGAACACACACACACACACACACACACACACATTAAAGTAATCCATAATTAAAACTTATACTTAATCCACATTAATTATTTTACTAAGGGTAAATAAAAAATCCTAATAAAAGTTTTTAGTAAATAAAAACTTATCTAATTAATTTTTATTTCCATAACTGATTTTGATTAACTCTACCTGAACCTAATTATCCACAAAAAAACATACTCCTCAAGAAATGACACGGATTTGAACGAACACACATTAAAATAACCTATAACTGACACTATATGAAATAAGCTTACCCAAATCAAAATTATATCGTCCAAAGCAAAGTTTTAGCGCAATTTTGAGTTTCGCGACACGTGTTACTACGGCGAGGACACGCGACGTACTGAAAGGCTCGAGCACAGAACACATATACCCAAAGGGAAGAATGTTCACTTCATACAAAAAAATGGGGGACTAAACGCCACTGCTGCCATCTATCGTGTGCCCACCAGAAACAATATTTAAAATTTACCGCCTCAGATATCGGCGGGAAATTCAAAATTTGGCTAATATTTATATATATTTTTATAATTTTTATTCAAAGCCAAAATGATTCACACTTTCAAAATCAATTAGAAGTTTATTACTTAATTTTAAAGAAAAATACTTCAACATGATTTTGAAATAGTGAATCATTTCTGGTATAATAATAAAAATAAAAGAAATAAACACTTTATACTTTTTTATTGTTTATAAACATTTGTTATTATATTTATACAAATAATAACAATAATAAATAATATTTATACAAATAGTATTCTTGCAAATCAAACAAAATAGTGATAAAGACTATATTATTGCAGCAAGACAAACTATAATTTAAATTTATATAAGTTAAATAGATTGTAATCTGTAACATAACCATAATTCAAATATTTTTTAACTTATTACATAACATTGTAGGCACTTACATTGTTTAAATTTGACTTGGATTACAAATTAAGGATGAACAAAATCATTGCTGTTTATTATTCTATTTTAATTATATAAATATATTTTAATTAAGTGTTAAGTAGTATTAGTAGTAGTAGCATTATTGAATTGTTGTTTATATTTATAATTAAAGATTACCAGTTTTTTGAGGTTTAAAGAATATGATAGTTTCATATAAATAATTGCAAATTGTAGCACAGTTCTCAACACATCTAATAAAATCTTCAGATACATAGTTTAAGTTCTTTTTAACATTATTATATTATTTGAAGTCCATAAAAGTGTACAATAAAATATTGTCAGTATGTTTAGCTTTTAAAACTGGATCACCAAGCCTGCATTTATTGCCAAGCTCTTTAATAAAAATCCACAGACATATGCACAAGCTTGTAATTCTTGTGCATCAGAAATACTTTCTTGAAAAATTGACTCCACCAATGAGAGCATGTCTGAAACAAATGGACTTTCTGATTCTGTGCATGTGCCTGTGGGAGAATTTGTGATTAAAAATTCCTTATAATCTGACAGAACTACAATCATCTACTTTACAATTTCCTGACCCCAAATGAGCAAGATTGGATAGAATCGCCGGCTTCAGGCCAGCAACAAATTGCCCAGAGGTAGGATTATAGTTTGATCCAGTTTCCTCTAATAGTACCAAACAAATTTTCTAGAGAATCTTGCTGAAGGTGCGAGTACATAAAGCTTTTATTTTATGTTTTATTTTAAAATTATTGTACAATCTTAGGATACCTTTAATTGTCCATTTCCAACCTTCCTTAAATGGGAGCGAGCTATGACATCCTACAAATATACAGTTTTCAAAAAAGTCATACATTTTCTTCAAATGTTCCAAATGGGTGAATTGTCAGTTTTGTTGGTACAGTATGGTTTTCCTTTCTTTCTATCTGGGGAATCACTATTTAAGCAGTCAAATAATTTTTCCATATTTGATATTAAATTTACAGTGACTGCTGCTGGGAGGCCCCCAGATAGCAATCCTGAAAATTACAAGAAAATTACAAGCTAATAAAGGTCATGTTACAGAAACTAAAATCAACATGTTATTGTTAGATAAAAAACAATGCCTTTTGTTTAACAAATTAAATTAATACCTTGAGATATTTTGGCAAATATTCCTGCCGCAACTGAGTGACTTAGCGCTTGAGTAGCAAGGTTCACTCTCATTTTCTGCTTGGCATTTGGACACATATGGTCTTGTTTTAATTTTGGTGTGAAAACAAAATCACCATCATCATTGTCTATTTGGAAGAAATGCTCTGTGTGCCCATTTTGCAAGACCTATAATGTAAAATATAACATTCTATGCTAAAAAATATTATTTACAAGTTTTATTTAATAATTAATTAATTAGTAATCAGAAACTTTTAACTGGACTATGCATATTTATGCATTGTGTAATTTTAATATAAATAAAAATAACAAAATATTACCTGTTTCTTTAACATTGTTTGGTGTAATATTTTCAGTAGATGAGGTGGATCAAATATTGTAACAACTTCAGGAGAAATTTTCTTAAAATATGTTTTAATGTCGTTGGTGCTGGAAGACACTAAAGTCGTCGCAACAATTGAAAAGTAGATGGTGATCTCTCGTAAAGTCTTAGTGCAATAATTTCTTGCTCAGTGTTCCATCTTCTAGGTACATATTTTCTCTTCGCATTCCTTAATTCCCCTTGTAGAAGTAATCCTAGTGATGGGGTTAGGTGTTTTATTAATCCTTGTATTGCTTCATTGTCATTTAGGATGTTTAACATATGTTTTAATTAGATTTTTCAGCCTATACACCTTTTTAACATAATTTAAAACAAGCAGTATGTTGGCCATTTGCAAATTGTAATGTTACCATATCAGAAGATAATCCTACTACAGTGTTTCAAATATTGGTTACATAAATTGTTTCTCATATCAATTGAAAACTCTATATAGCTAAATTACGAAATAATTTTTAATTTTATTTTTTTATTTATAATATATGATTAAACTTCATCCTTTTTCGGAGTCGGATTTTATAATTATACCTTCCATACATGAAACATTATAAAGAAAGTTATTTATTAAATCTCAAATAACTATATCATAAAAACATTATAATAAATCCTAAAAAAAGTCCTATCAAGAAACTACTAATTAGTAGTTTTACTTGAATATAGCAACACTAAGTATCAAATAATTCATAATTTATTTTTTCGGGACTTATTTACAATCCCCCGTAGGTATGTCGCACATGCCCCTTAGGAAGTCGACCGGGCCTGGGCTCGAGGCTCCGCTGTAGAGACAGCCTTTTTTCCAGGATATATATGTATATACACTAGCAAATCCGACGACGCGTGGCAGTGGCTAAGATTTTAGATATTTGTAGTAAATTACTCAAGAGGAACCTCGGTCACCTGGCTGTTTTTACATAAATGCCATTTTGACTTTCTGATACTTGAATGCCATGGCTGTATTCTAATACCGTTACCTCTTAATACTTATTATTTACGAACAAAAAAGGGAAACGTTAAAGAAGGTATAAAAATCCACTTTATTTGGATTGAAAAGGGAAAGTCTTTGAACGCGGTTGATTAAAATTTTTGTACAGTTGATGATATTAGGCAAAAAACAATATAAAATAATTGGATTTTTATTATTTAACTTTGTAACAAATGAGTATATTACAAATTTGTCAATAAATAAGCGCCTAACCATATAAATGAGGTAGGTAGGGCAGATAGCTTAAAAAAATTAACAATAATATTTATTATTTTAAATAATTAATACTTTTAATTTTAATTTAATTTCGCACTCGTCGTTGCACAATATTTCTGTTCAAACTGCCTTTAGCTAACACAAAGAGATTCGACGCTCTGACTCTCTTTTTCTCTTGTCATCGAGCTACGTCGAAATTTTTATACGCTTGTTACAACTCATTTAGTGGGAAACGATACTCCCTACAGAAATGCTAGCAACATAAATAAGTTGTAACAAGCATATAAAACCCATAATAAAGATAGGATATAAGTACATGTATTTAATTTCTCGTTGTATACCGCACACTGTATCGTAAGCCGCGCTTAGCCAGCGCTTACCCGCGTGAAGATAAAATATATTTTTTTATTATACCAGTGATTTTTTAAATTTATATATTCCCATCACATCATACATCAACCAACTTTTTTATAATGGCCTCACTTAGGGATCTCCGCACCCGTCGGCCTTACTGAAATATTAAGTACATATATTAATTTTTTTTTTAGTTTATACCAAGCTTTTCATCTCCTGTTTTGAACGGAGTATGCAGAAAATCCTACTCAAGACGGTTTCCACCTTTTGCCCTTTTGGCCTTATGTTCGTTCCACATTTGATAGCAGAATACAACGCCGTCATATCTTTCAAATTATTAATATTTTAAATATAATGATTTTCTCGAGCAAAATTCTCCTACATGCACCTAGCGGCCATTCCTACATTTTGTAAAACTTTTCCATTACCGTGTGACTGACATTTAATACTTAGATGGAACCACGCGGCGGAAAACGCGGAAAATTGGCATAAAGCTTTCTCGACGTGTCCAGTGGAGCCCTAAAAGAGGATTTCGAAATTTTTATTGTAATGGGAAAAACTAAATTATACTTGTAGTCCACGCAAACTAAGTTGCGAGTTACGATTTATTTAAATGGTTTTTTTATGACAACGTGTTCCACTTAATGCCGAGTATTATGTTACGCGCCCGCCTTATCAATATTCTTGTTGGAATATCGATAAGGCGGCGCGGTGGGGGCCTAGTTGAGGGGTAATCATCCCTTTACCTTTTGACAGTCATCCCTTAACCTCTTTGCAATTTACACAATCTTACCTTACACTAAAGCCTCACAGATTTGATGTGACAGATTGAATTGACTTTTGTAATTTCCTCTTAGCGTTGTATGTCAGTCGGTTATTCAGTAATAGATAGCAATTTCATATTTTATTGAGTCATATTTGTTTCTTCTTCACATAAAAACTCCTGAACAGATTTAGATAAAGTAATAGAGCTCATACAATAACATGCTCGCATAGCTACAATTTATGTGAAGTTTGTGTATAAATTGGCTACAATATAACAGCAAGTTTAAGCGGATGAAGCCACGTTTGGGCCGTTATTTTTCAGGATTCCGAACCTTTTAAGGAAAAAAGGAACCCTTGTAACATTGCTTTCCGGTCCGTCTGTCTGTCTGTTTGCCTAACTATCTGTCTGTCTATCTGTAAAGAGCCTCTATCTCAGGAACCATGATTTCCTAAAAAAAAATGTATTTCTATATTTACTTTAAAAAAAGATATGGCTGTTTATATAACAAAAAACACGTATTTTGATACTATAAAGGGAATCAAAATTAATAAGGTATTTCGTTGGTATTCTGCGGACAGTCAGCCAGTGGCAGCGACACGAAGTGTGACTGTAAAACTGACTGGTTGTGGAGAGACACTCGAGGAGATGAAATATTTACTTAAATTTATATTTCCATTTGTCGCTCTGGTGTCGAGGCTAAGCGCGGCGTTGACGTCCGCCACTCAACACGCAATACCTCCAGAATTCGGCAGAAAGTGGGAAACGGAGTGTTAACGCTACGTTCCCTCTGCCTACCCTGCTGTGTGCGGGATCTGTATCCCGCACACAGCAGGGTAGGCATTTTAATCTAATTTAATTTGTATTTTTAATTAAAAAAAGCCAATATATTATTTAAGTTATACTCCATTTTGTAGCTATAGAGGGTAGTTGAGAGAAACTATTTTTTAAGACTCTTAATTTGATTTATAAGTATTGAAACGTTACATTTCCCTAAAGTTCTGTAAGTATAAATATAGCCTAATTTCATCTGAGATCAGTATTCTAATGGTAAAAGAGTTTTGAGATTATTCGTTACAAATACAATAAATACACACATACATACAATTTTTTTCTCTTTATAATTTAAGTATAGATTTTTTTCTCGATCTCACCAGATTTTCACCCTTTACAAAAGAGTGTCTATTGTATATAATTTATGATCAATTTGTAAAAATATTGTTATTATTTATTTTGCACTTCTGAAATTAATAGTTTTGTTACATTTTAAAATAAAATTCTAAGAAAAAAAACCATGTATATATAATTAAATCTTTTTACTACGCCTACTATACAAATTTATTAACTTTGTAAAAATATTTATTATTATATTTTATTAAAATGTAATATTATATTAGTAGACAGTTCAAAGCCTGTAAAAAAGCGGTCAAAAGTAGAGAAGATTTTACTTAGTTTAATTTAAAAAATCAATAAAAGATTTGATTTATTAAACGTCCAATTCGCTATCGTCCAGGAAAGAAACAACCTCATCTCACTTTTATAAATACTAGCATTTTCAAAACAGAAACAAATTTCTTTAAAATTAATAAAATTTAAATGATTTTAATTCTCAATTAGAAAAAAAAAACAATACGAGATACAGACCAATTTCATATCCACGTGATTTTCACTATTTCAGACGCGCGGGGATTGGACTGCATTATCGTTTGCACGCATTGCCTTTTCTTCGTAGAACCAGTACTGATTGATACTTGTACTGAAAAATTGACAAATCCTTGGAGTATTTTAAGCCCTGATTTTCGACCCTGGTATTTTTTAAGAACTCGTCGAACTCTCTAATAAAATACATCAATAAATTACAGATACGACGTACTTAAAAAAATCAATACCAGGGCTTCCTAGTATAATGGGACAGCCTCTGAATATAAACAAGACGATTGTCTCTTTGATTTTCATTTAGGGAAAATGAATAGTTGTCATGTATCATCAATTATCTCTATTAACAGAACTAAACACGGCGTTGAGTTCCGCCACTTAACACGCAATGTCTCGAATTCAGTTGGAAAGCAGAAAACGGAGAATCTATTAGAGAAAAAATATGAAGCTGAGATTTTTTAAATACACTTAAAATACATTGCATCTAAGAGCGTTGAACCCGACATTAATTGGAGTGGAAATATTTATATACAAACTGTTTTTCGAGTCTAATACGATTATACTGTGCGTCAATTTAAAATAGAAAATTATTTTTATTTTCACATACAACCTAGAAATAATATAATGCTTTTGCCATTTATTTCGTTTATTACGTGTGCTAATCGCAGCGTTAGGTTCCATTATTTTAGGATTTTTTTTAATATAAATAGCTATATATTGCGCGGGATACAGCGTGAAGCTGATTTGATTTGATTTTAAAAATAGCTATCAAACCCACAACCGTCACGCGTACGGTTAGATACTGTGCTATTAGTTATGCTACGACTCGATTTATTTAATTAAAAATTATTTACTCTGTACAGGAATTGAATGGGTGAACTTTGATTATGTTTTCATAGTCCTCTAGACATTCTGTCTCGTCAGCTACTATGGAAAATAACATGAAAAGTTTATTTGAAAACATTGAGATTTAAACTAATTTGTTTTATACTTAAGCATTTCGCTTAAGGTGATGATGAAAAGCCATGAATTTTATTTAAATACATAAAAACTACGAGGTTTTGGGTAACGAATTATAACATTTTAGGTAGGTAGAGGGAAACTAAAATATCAAATTTTCGAGATATTGCGTGTTGAGGGGCGGATCTCAACGCTTTGCTTTGTCTCGTTAGCAGAGCAAAGAAGTTGTATTTTTTTTCACTGCATAGAGATCAAACCCATAACAGTCTAGCTTTTAGTCAGTCGATATGCCGCTGCGCCACTACTTCTTTAAATTGAGTTAACAAGTTTCAAAACTAGTATTTCATCAGCAGCTTTTTTTTCTCTCACTTAGCGCTAATTTATTTATTTGCGGAGAGTACACTTTGTTCCGGTTTCTCCCAAGCGAAAAGCAAAGCATTTAGTTCCACAACTTTAAAAGTAGCAACCCAATTTAAAAAAATAAAAATGTATATTTTTAGTTCCTGGCTCCTCCTACACATATCAGGGTAGGCAGAGAAAGCCTTGGAACTTTGTATTAAGACACTGCGTTCTCATTAGCACACTTTCACGTTCCCCACTTTCCACTGGATTCTCGAGGTATTGCGTCTTGAGTGGCGGTGCTTCTGCGCCACAACGGTATTTTTTATTAAGGCGTACATTATTTTATATAGAGTTAGCAATATATACTTTTTTTGCAATTTGTTTAAATATCCATAACATTTTTTTTATATCTTCCAGTTAAATATTTACTATACATACATGAAAATAGATATTTCATTGAACAACATGATTTAACAATCAAAACGAGCCAACTGATACCTATTCTAAACGTATACTCTTTGAAATACTAGTAGCGTTGTAGATAAACGAATAAAATTGTACTACAATATTCACTGTATTTTACTAATAATAAAAAATACATGAGGTTTATTTTTAGAGTTCTGTACCTCAAAATAATTCAACAGAGCCTTTATAAGATGAATTTGTCTGTCTGTATAGCCATCTGTCCAGCCATTATGTAAAGTCATTTGTTATATAAAAGTGTCGGTGTTAATGTTTATTTATTATTTTAGTTTAACGCTCTAGAATAGGGATTGCGTGTTGAGCGGTGGAACTCAGCGCCGCGATATGACACCAGAGCGAAGTAATGAAAATATAATATATTTCATTTCCTCAAGTAGGAATCGAACCTACAAACTGTCATTCACAGTCACACTCTTGTGCCCCTGCCTGCCCATGACTGCCTTCTTGTTGTGTTCATGTTTTATAAATTTAAAAATCGACTGTGTTGACCTACCATTGCACTTCTTTTAACTCGCTATATTTACCGATGATAATGTGTTATGTTTTACTTATCTGTAATATACTATAGCAAGTTTGCTATGGCAACATTGTTCCTTGTTCCATTCAACCATCTTGTAAAAAAATGTGATATTGCTCACAAGATGGCTGCCTATAGGTGTGGTATATAGGCGGTACTTTTATATTTGAGATAATTTACTATATTGGACTGGAGCAGTGAAGACAAGTGATTGAATCAGTTAAGGGGCCCCTAAAGCCTACTCCTGTGGTCGCAATTACCAGGCACTTCCCCAGCTTAACAATATTAGCATATTTTATAATTTTATGTTAAAAGTTAAATTTCATATAATATATTTCGAATGTCGCATGTCGCATGCGCTTGCGTGCGAACGGTTGAGAATGATGAGTCATAAGGCAAAAGATAATGTTGAACAAATAACTACAACGTTAAAATGCAATTCGTGCAACATAGTTATTAACGAAGTGCTTGCATTCGTTTGCAATAAAATAGACGTTATGGATGAGGACAGTATTTGTCGAATCTGTGAAACAGCGTTTTCTGAGAACGAAATAACCATGGCGAAGAATTTACTTTTTGATTCAATCACAAATAGCAAGAAGAAGACGAGAAAACGGAAAGGAAAAGTGTTAAGAGACATAGAGGACATTATTTGTTGCCTTAAAGAAAGTGATCCAGAGGTGGTTCCCGTTTTTGTGGCCCGGGAATTGCACAAACTACCCCCAGTATTATTCGATCACCTGGATGCTACTCGAATCCTTAAGGATCTTGTCAAGTTGAGACAAGATGTAGACAGGATTTCAGAAGATTACGCAACCAAAGAAGAAATTTCAGAACTGAAATTAAAATCTAGCAGTGTAAACCCGGTCGATATCAACTGTTACACTAAAAATATGATTAATAGTACTCGTGGGGCATGTCTGCTAAATAGCTTTGAATATAACAGTGAACCTACAGGAATATTTCCTATTTCAACCGAAAGCGATGTCTTTTGCACAAACGAGGGTAAGGACACAAATTGTGCACCGCTAGGAAACAAAGAAACAGTTGAGAGTGTAAAAAACGTTAAACTTGCTATGAATCAGCTGCGGTCGCCACCCGTCCCGCGCCCCGCTCATAGTCCACCCATTGATACATCGTTGCCGACGGTAAAAGATATTGTTATCAACGATGCTTTAGAGCTTGCTGGCGTTTCTAATACACAAATAAATACCACAGTGTCTGAAAAATCGTTTGCAACTATAGTCAAGGATTATGGAAATGGGAAACTCGAAAAGAAAACGGGCAAGTGGGAGCTGGTTCAGAGGAAAAGAAATAAAAATCGATTTACGGGAAACAAAGGAAAAGCGGTTGTCCAGCCAGAAAACAATTTTAGAGCGGCGGATATTAGTATTCCTATATATATTTACAATGTTTCAAAACAGACAACAGAAGAAGATATTTTAAAATATATTAAAACCAAGATTAATCTCGATGTAAAATTAATTAAGTGGAATATGAGGCACGATAAAGCATATTGTGCTTTTAAAATTTTTGTACCCCAGTATAAACTTGAAATGTTTTTGTGTGATGATTTTTGGCCAGAAGGAGTGTCATTTCGTCGTTTTATTAATTTTCGACGTAACGGAGAAATATCTGATGGCAAGCGAGGAATAAGTAAAGATTCATAATGGACAGCAGTACACTTATAAGATTAATGAGTTTTAATTGTAAGAGCGTAGTGAGATCCACGGACTGTATAAGAAAGCTCTGCCTTAGGGCGGATATCATTGCGTTGCAGGAGACCTGGTTACTGCCACACGAATTGTCTTATCTCGGTACTATCGACGACGGATTTGCATTTACCGGTACCTCTGCTGTGGATACGACTGCGGGAGTCCTGAGGGGCAGGCCGTACGGCGGGGTGGCTCTGCTATGGAGAAAGTCAGTGTTCCCGTGCGTAACAGTAATACCTAGTGGTAGTGTCCGAGTGGCGGCCGTAAAAATAGTGCATGGTGATCGAGTGAGTATGGTTATATCGGTATATATGCCCACCGCGAAGCCGGAAAATCTTATTGAATACACGGAGTGCCTTAGTGAAATCAATGCTTTAATAGAAAATAACGATGTGGAAGCTGTGTATGTGCTTGGGGACTTTAATGCGCACCCAGGTGAGTTATTTGCAAATGAATTATTAAACTTCTGTGTCGAGCAAAATTGGTCGTGTCTGGACATGGAAATGCTTCCTTCGGACAGCTACTCATTTGTGAGTGACGCGCACGGCTGTCGGCGCTGGCTCGATCATTGTGTGACGACCGACGCAGCCCGGCGCTCGGTTCGCGGTGTTACAATTTTATACGATGTTTACTGGTCTGACCACTTACCTTTAATTGTCGAGTGTAATTTTCAACTTGTAACACCAAAGTTGACATGTACGAACTCATTGCTAAATAAAGTCATATGGGGTGAGAGAAGCCCAGAGCAGATCAGTAAATACTCGGATCTATGTCAGCATGAATTTAGGAAAATAGTATTTCCCACGCATTTTCACGAATGTGCTGATGTTTTTTGTAGTAAAGTGAACCATAAACAAGTTTTAAACCAAATGTATAATAGTATTGTAAAAACGCTTCGAGAGGCGGCTGTGAACTCCTATGTAGGGCCTACTTTTCGAAAACACAGACCTGTGCCGGGATGGAACAAATACGTTAGTGACGCTCACAAGACGGCGCGGTTGTGTTATCAAAATTGGTTACAAATTGGCAAGCCGATGGGGGGATCGTTTTATAATGAAATGAAGGAAAGTAGACGAATTTTCAAATCTAAGCTAAAATTATGTCAGGAAAATCAAAGCCAAATAAAGCTAGATATAATAGCGCATCATCACGCTAATAAAAATTTTAGTAAATTCTGGAAAACAACAAATAAATTAAATCCAAAATCGAATGGCCGTCCTGCGAGCGTTGCCGGTGTTCACGAACCCCGCGATATAGCAAACCTCTTTAGAAAACATTTTAAGGTTGAGCCACCGAGCAGCACTGGTGTTCAGATGCTCAACACGGAGCAGCAGAAGTTAGTGGGCGTTAGATTCTCCGCTGGCGATATAAACAGAGTAGTAAGTCGAATGGTACGAGGTAAGTCACCCGGTCACGATGGGCTGAGTGTTGAGCATCTGAAGTACGCAGGAGCTGACTTGGCGAGAGTTCTCGCTATGTTTTTTAACATGTGTTTGAGTCATAGCTACCTACCGGAGGATCTAATGTACACTGTAGTAGTACCAATATTGAAAAATAAAACAGGAGATGTATCCGAAGTTGCGAACTATAGACCGATCTCACTAGCAACTGTAATAGCTAAAGTATTGGACAGTCTGCTTGATAGGCAGCTGGAGGGGCATATTACACTTCACGATTCTCAATTTGGTTTTAGACCGGGTCTTTCTACAGAGAGTGCCATCTTTTGCCTCAAGCAGACTGTACAGTATTATACATCTAGAAATACTCCAGTATACGCCTGTTTTCTGGATTTATCTAGGGCTTTTGATACTATATCCTATGATGTATTATGGAAGAAACTAAGGGAAGAGACGGATATACCCTGCGAGGTTACATCTGTCTTGCAATATTGGTACCACAATCAACGTAACGTGGTAAAATGGGAAGGCAAGCACTCTGAAATGTATGGGTTGGAGTGCGGGGTGAGACAAGGGGGCCTGACTTCGCCTCGTCTATTTAACCTATACATGAACGGGCTGCTGGGTAAGCTTGGAAGTAGCAATATCGGTTGTCATGTGGGAGGCGTCTGCGTAAATAATATTAGTTACGCCGACGATATGGTATTGCTCAGCCCATCTATTGGTGCGCTGCGTAGGTTGTTGCGTGTATGTGAGAGGTATGCTGAGGCCCAGGGACTGAGATATAACGCAAAAAAGAGCGAATTCCTGGTGTTTAAGTCAGGTAAGAAAGTTTGTACCCATGTGCCACCGGTGTATCTTGGGGGCACTGCTTTAAAAAGAGTAGAGCGATTTAAGTATCTGGGTCACTGGGTGTCAGACTGCCTCAGCGATGATGTGGACTTAGAGAGAGAGCGCAGGGCGCTGGCCGTGCGCTGTAATATGCTGGCCCGAAGGTTTGCACGGTGTACTGATTCTGTAAAGGTAACATTGTTCAAGGCTTATTGTCAATCCTTCTACACCTGCAGCCTTTGGGTTAGGTATACGCAGCGTGCGTACGGCGCCCTGAGAGTCCAGTATAACAATGCATTCAGAGTGTTGTTCGGGTTACCGCGCTACTGTAGTGCTTCCGGAATGTTTGCTGAGAGGCGTGTTGATGACTTCCACGCTATTATTCGTAAAAGGAGTGCATCTACGCTCCATAGGTTACGAACTAGCTCGAACGGCATTCTGTCTGCACTGGCTGACCGCTGGGACTCAAAAATTCTGCGCCACTGGGTACGGCTACATGTTGGCTAAGGACTGATTTTGTTTTTCTTTTCCCTTTGTCTACTTTTTATTATTTACTAACATTAGATTTTTAAGGTTGTCTTGTAATAATAACAAAATATGGACATGTGTCTGAAATAAAATAAATAATAATAATAATAATAATAATAAGAACTGCAGTTTTCTTCACATCATGTAATACAGCAGACAACACTTGTGACACCAACAATCTAATAACATATATAATATTGTGTAATATTGTATGGAAATGCAAACATATCATAAAATAACAAAGCTTATTCTTGTATCGAAAGGATGCTCTAAGAAAATGAAACTTGAATCATATTGAAAAATACATAATATTTATTGATTTATATGATTTTTAATATCCGAGCCCCGTCGCTTGGTTGACACACAAAGAAATTGGGTTTGCCTTTATATTGAGTTAGGACATTTCTCTTAGCATCTTCTACATTTTCTTTTTTTACCTAGAACATAAAAAAGTATATACATATGTATTGCTATTTACACAAACAAAATAAGTAATATAGGTAGAAAAAGGCAATCCAAATACCTGGATTCTCTCAGGAATTTAATACCTAGAGATGTTTTGTTATAAACCTAGCTCAAGTAACTAACGTAACAGATAAAAATTAAATAAGAATTATAAAAGTGATAATTTAGAAAACCTTAAAAAAAAGATACTGACTACGCGTATGTAGTGCTCAGTTAAAATATTTAAAAACCGAACAAGCGCAAGTTGAGCTCGCCCACCAAGAATTCCGTACAAAAATTGGAGGTCTCGAGAGTTTTTTGAAATTCAGGCTTAGCTTAGCCAGAGCCCTTTCATTTGATACGTCACTTTAACTAGCAATTTTAATACCAATTTTTGCCCCCATTTCAAGGCTATTATTTTTTAGAATTAACCTATAAATATAAAGTTTTATTGAAAAAAATCCGCAAAATTTTATAATAGATTTATATAATAGATTTATATATTTTTCATAAATAGTGTACGACTAACTTGTTTTAAATTATCCTCTTATTTTTGTAAATTAAACGTAACTAGTTAACGTAATTAATATTGCTTTATTGACCAAAAATGGCCCTGGAAAGGTCTGACGGTCGTGACACCCAATTTATTTATTTTTTTGCTTCACGCGTTTTACTTATTTAGTTTACCGCCTGTTTTATAGTGAAGCGTAATCCTACTTCGTCACGATGGCTTGCATTACGATCTAGCGTTAACGCTATGTTGGCTTTTCCACCCTTGTACGTCACTCCGTTCCGAGAGAAATAAAAATTATTAACTATTCACTATAAAATATTATAAAAACAATAAACTATGAAACCTAATAAGAAATTTCTATATTCCACTTTTACTTATATTATAAACTATCGGCTTTCAGGCTTCAGCCGCATGAACTCGATCCCGAAAAAATTCAGGAATAAGCCTATATAAGCCCGATGAACAGAAAGACAGACAGACAAAAAAGTATTTTTTTTAATTTTAACGTCATATAAATGACTATATGCACTTGATTATTTTGGTATATATATAGAATAGACATATTACGGAAATTTTATCCATAAAACATAACTATATATAATTCCAAGGCCACGTTAAATGTACAGTATAAATACACATGATGTGATGGATTCTTACCGAAAAGAAATTCGCAATATCCACGTATCATTAACTTTCCAAAAAGCGCTAGTAATACTGTTCTACCAAATGGCACAGTGCGGTCAGTATTTATTTATTTTTTGTTTTAAAAGTCCTACTAACTATTGAAATAAATATTACATGCAAATTAAAACTTAATTGATTTTTAAAAACCTCCGGTACAAAAAACTTTCAATTAATTGTAATTTAGTTCAGTTCCTAGCACTCATTGATTGCAAAAATTTAAAAGGAAATATACTATTTTTGTGTGACAAAACTGGAAACATACGAAATAGCAATAATGATGTATTTAATGGGGACGAAACTGCGTGTAGAACACTAGTATACGTAGATATAATATATAAGGTCATTGTAAATTCAAGTTTGAGTCGATATAAATGTTACCCATGTCTGGTAAGTCAAAGCATAGGTTGAGTTTTTACCATTCGACACATATATATTCGACACATTATATTTATAGATTAGGAGAAATTAAAATAGGGTTCTACTTATAAAACGTGCAAAGAAGACTTTTCTGTAAACAAGAATATAAAATATTTTGTTTACTAATGCCTCTTTATTTTAGGAAAGTTTATAAAGATTTATTGAGTAAACACCTTTTCGTCATGTACAGTACCCCCCTACAGTATTGTTTTTTTTACAAACGAATAAACCGATTTGGATTATTTTTTTTCTATATTTGAGAAGCACAACCGTGCGTTCGTAAACTGGTGCGACAGGTTGTTCGATTCTCATTGGAAGTAATAAGATTTTTATAATATTTTCATTGCCTTGCTGTAATAACGAAGACAAGCGCGGCGTTGCGCTCCGCAACACCGCGCAATTCCTTCAGAATTCTACGGAAAATCATATTCGAATAAAATTCAAATATCGTCGTCGTCAATACATACCAACGCTATAACGCAGCCGCCAAAACCACCACCGGTCATTCTAGCTCCATACACTCCTGGAGAGAGCCGTAAGATGTCCACCAGTTGGTCTAACTCTGGACATGATACTTCCATCAGTTTGCTCAACGATTCATGTGATTTGTAGAAGTTATTGCCAACCTTAGAAAAAAAAGGGAAGTCATTATTGTTATGATAATTTTGTAAAATTAAGGTAAATAATGCATAAGCGCACAAACGCTACCTTCTTTAGATGACCATTCTAACTATGTATATCATACATAAAAATATTACGAAATAAAAAAAATACACAGTCACTATTGCTCATTGAACATAAATAAATTCAATACATGTAAATCAAATTGAAGTGTCCCTCCGAGATTTCAAAATATCCGTGTTTTTCTTCACTGAAAGATAGAAAGGGTTGTGAAGCAACTTATAGACTACTTTTTATCCCGGAAGTCCAGCGGGTTTTTCGCAAGAAAAACTGCACACAGACTCAACGCTTACCTTAGATAGTTATAAAATAACTATTTTTTTTTCTATAAAATAAGACATACTTTTCGTAGCAAAATTTACGAATTTAAGAATGTAATGATGAGGATATGGGAGGAAGTCGTGCCAGCAATGGCACAGGGATACAAGTGTGATTGTAAACGCGACAGGTCTTGGGTTCGATTCCCACTGGAAGAAATTTAATATTTACCTTTAATATATTATATAATATTTGCATTTTTTCTATCTGGTGTTGAGGTAAAGCGCGGCATTGATTTTCGCCATTCAACACGTTATTAATTCCTTTAGAATCAGGCAAAAAATAGGGAACGTAAATGTCTTATTGGGAACGGAGTGTCTTAATAGGCTCCTAAATTTCGTCTGCCTACATTCCTATAAATTATAAAAGAAGTCAGTAAAACAGTATCTATAGGTTTTTTATTTTTTACCAAGATCTTATCGTATAAATAAATAGTTTTGAACGAGCATTCGCTTTATATTTTATGTTGGAAAAATAAGCATTTCGAAAGTTTCTCTGTATAAAAGATTACAAAGGAAATAATTAATATAGTTATGTAATTAAGAACTGAGTGCTACGTACTGTATATTACTTTGTATTACGTTTGTTCAATGTACAAAGTGAAAATAAAATCCGGAAGAACTTTACTATTTGAGGCGTATATATATATATATACCAATTATGATTTTAAAGTTTTTGTGTATTCGTTTGTATGTACATGTTACTCCTATAAATTTTTGGCGCTAATTGAAAACATATTTGAAGTCAATACAATTTTTTGGAATCCTAAATTACTTTGAATGTTTAATTTTCATACACAATTCTTAGTTTTTTTTTTTTTGACAACTCGGGCTAAGCCGCTCTTAGATACATCCCGATCCCGATTATCCTCGTATGATTTTAGTGCGTGAAAGGAAAAAAATATTTTAAAAACTACCTTGGCCTATTAAAACAAAAACACAAAACGACCTACTTTGTAAAAAAAATCAAATTTAACTCCTTGGTGCAAAGGATTAATAAATTCACTCAATTTTATAAAATAAGATGTAAATTGTAATCTTTTAAGACTATCAGATGAGCATGTAATATAAAAACGTAAAATGCAAAGTAATCCTATCAAAGTATAATAGATATTTAAAATTATCGAAAAATTTAACGGGCTTTAAAATTTATGATTATTAAATATTTTGAACCAGTTTTATACGATGTTGTTAGAATTGACTAGTATGCCTGTGTGCTAAATTTTGTTTTTTTTATACCTACCTTACGGGATGGGTGTGCGGGATACAACGTCTGTGATGTCGAGGCAAATCGCGCAGCGTTGAGTTCCGCCTCTCAACACGCAGTGCTTCCAGAATTCAGCGGAAAATAGGAAATGGACTGTCTTGATACTAGGTTCCTTCTGCCTACCCTGCTATGTGCAAGCGTGAAGCTGATTTTTTTTTAATCAGCGCTAAATTATAATCATAATCAGTTTGCCGTATTTTATATAATGTTGGTATAATTGGCCATTATTAGTTTTTTGGTTTTTATTCGCATATTATGTTAACAATTTTCTTGAAAACTAAAATACATTTGAGAAAAGAGGAAAGAGGTGATCATTTTCGATTTTAATGCAGTTCATTCAAACTTTAGGAAAATTTTAAGTTTCATTAAAATCTGTTCAGTAGTTTTGAAATAGGTATGAATATCTCTACATATATCTGTTACAAAAGCGTTACGTTACGTAGGTAGTGAATATCCTTATGTTTAATAATATCAAATTATAATTAAGTCGGTATGGTAAACGGTCTGGTAAATTACTAGGAAATTTATATATGTATAAACATTTCCCCGAATTTAATTTATGCCTACAACTATAACATTGCATATTCACAGACATATGCCAACGTTAGCGTTATAGGTTTAAAACGACAGCTGTTACTGTTAAGAAATATCAAAAAAAAATAAAAAATCTGCTTCACGCTATATCCCCTGCACACAGTAGGGTATGTAGAGGGAACCTAGGATTTAAACACTCCGTTCCCTATTTTCCGCTGAAAACTGGAGAGATTGCGTGTTGAGAGGCGGAATACAAAGCCGCGTGATTTGCCTCGACACCAAAGCGAAGAAATGAAAATATATTTCATTTCCTCGAGTAGGAATCAAAACCACAACCATTGCATATTCTGTCACATGCTGAGCCACTGCGCCACGAGGGCCTTAAAGAACATAATATACATATTTTATCCCGCACACTGCAGGGTAGACAGAGGGAATCAAGTGTTAAAATACTTTGTTCCCCATTTTTCGCCCAATTCTGGAAGCGAAACTCAACGCCGCCTTTCTGTCGCCTTTTAGATAAATAAATTGTATGTTAAGACGCTTGCAAGTTTCCGCTCAATTCCTCCTCAAAGCTTCCGCTCAAGACTTATTCACAACAGTCACATTGTGTGTTACGGATCCAAGTCATCCACTTCGTAAAGAGTAAAGACTTTTTTTAGTTCCATGCAGGATGCTTAGGGATGTGAAGACACTCCGTTTCCTAATTTTGATGACATTACGTAGTGAGGGAGAGAGAAGAAAAGAGAAAGAGAGAAATAAATCTTAACTCTGTCTCCCGAAATTTCGAAATCGAACACACAACTCTCACATTAACAGCCAGACACTGTGCCGCTGCGCCACGACGGCCTCAAGATATTTTTAGAAATATTAAAAAAAGGAAACATATTTTTAACAAACTCCCCTAAATATGCAAATTCTATTGAACACAAAACAAACTTGCCACCCCAATACATATTTTTTTCCTGTTTCTTTGGAATTACCAAAATGCCCCAATTTAAATGTGCTTAAGCCGAGCTGTGAATATAAGGAAAATTTATGCATTATAGAGTATGTTCAGTGACGTTCTCTTTGAGTGCTTTCGAAAAGGATTTTAGCTGCCTTTAATAAACGCATCCATAGATATTATGGGCGAGGGGGGTGAACTAACTCAAGTGGAAATCTACTACAATATTTTTAACTCATTTAGAAAACGTATGAAAATTTTCTTTCATAAGTTTGGATTAACACTTTAAAATAGTTTAAAAAAAATCAGCTTCACGCTGTATCCCGCACACAGCAGGATAGGCAGAGGGAACCTAGCGTTAAGACACCCCATTCCCCACTTTCTGCCGAATGTTGGAGGCATTGCGTGTTGAGTGGCAGAACTTAACGTCGCGCTTTGCCTCGACACCAGAGCGAAAAAATAGAAGTATAAATTTAAGTAAATATTTCATCTCCTCGAGTGGGAATCGAACCCACAACCAGTCGGTTTTACAGTCACACCTCGTGCCACTGCGCCACGACTGGCCTCAACTTAAAATAGTTAAAAACATTTAATAACTAGCATTCTCTCTTACAAACGATAATTCCTAGTAATTATCTTTGGGTAGCAGAAATTTGTAAAAATCTCCCTACAGAGATGCTAATAAAATAAATAAATTGTAACAAGCGTATAAAAAATTCGACGGAGCTTGATGAGAATGTACGGCTTAGTGGTCAGAGCGACGGTTTGCAGAAGGCGCGAGTTCGAGAACGGATAGGATCAAATTTTTATACGTTTTTTAAATAAGTATCTACTACTATCTTCATTACATTCAGAAACTGGTACACTGTGCCACAACCACCTCAATTTACAATAAATACAAGTAAATACTCGACATGCTTATAATAATAATATATGAAATACAAATAATTAATTTGAAATACAATGTAATGTTTCAAAAGCTTAATTTCGTTATTTCATGAGTGTAAATAATACCTATTTTACTGTACAATTCCTGCAATATTATTAACATTATTAAAATCACGCTGTATCCCGCATACTGCCTACTCTAGGCAGAGGGAACCTAGTGTTAAGACACTTTCCCCATTTTCCGCAATTGTGAAGGCATTGAGTATTGAGTCGCGGAATACAATGCCTGGCTTAACCTCGACTCTAGAGAGAAAAAAATGAAATATGAATTTAAATAAATATTTTATTTCCTCTAGAGCTGATCAAAACCACAATCACTCGCCTACAGTCTTGTTCTTTTGCCCTTGCCTCACGACTGGCCTCAAATATTAATATATTAATTAATATGTGAGACAAAACTTTGGTACTCATTAAAAGCTGTGAGGTCTATGAAACTTGGTACAGTTATTTATACTATTTACTATTACATTATATTAAAAGGAAAAATTTGTATATGTGTATGTTTGTAGTGGATAAACTTAAAAACTACTGAACCAATTGCAAAAATTATTTTACCATTAGAATGCTGTATTATCACTAAGTAACATAGGCTATATTTAAACCTAGAAAAATTGGAGATCCCTATTAAAATTTTAATAATGAAAAAAAAAACATGGCACAAAATATCTTTCAGAGCATGCGCTTTAAAAACTTTTATTTTTACAAAATTAAAAAATATATATTTATATCTACAAAAAAATTGAAATACATATACATATGTATATATATTGCAATATTGGCAATACACCTACTTTATTACAGTTTATTATTAGATAGAAATGCCGAACGTAATCAAACCATATTATACAGTCGTCTATTTAATCCTTATCCAAAAAACGAATTTCGTATTCAAGTGTGTTTCAATAGCTGCTGTTGAATTATTTAAATGGGAATGTAAAAATGTCGATCCATATAAAATATTTCTTTCTTTCTTGAGTAGGATTGACCTAAAATCAGCTACAAATACCACTGTTAGCATAAATCAAATTCAATTCAATCAAATTTTGCATATAGTATGTGCTATTTACAGACGTAGATGCTCAGTGGGACGGGAATTTGCAATGTTCGACCACCAAAGGGTTTTCGCGATTGATAGTTTGTATGAAACTGAGTTACTACAAGTGTTAGGAATCTCAAATTTTGTATGGAATATTAACAGGGCGTAGATGCTCACTGAGGCGAGTATTTGCATCTGACTCCCGAGGAGCTGTTTTTGGAGGTTGACAGTTTATATGAAACTTAGGAATTACAGGTCTCATAGAGAAGAGAAGAGAAGAGTCTGAAATTTTATCTGAACGTTATTTATAGATATAGACTAAGATGGGATATTGCTTAATTTAATCCCTAAGGATGTGTTTTTGGGGATACAAGTTATAAAATCTAGTAACCATATTAAATAATCTATTACATAGTATACAAATATATGTTTCTTTCTTTCTAGGCATCTATTAATTTGTCCGATTCGAACCGATTCGAACGATATTCGAATTTGAAATATATATATATAATTTTTAATGTCTATAGAGGCATGATCTTTTAGGATTATAGAGTCAATACTGTAAACTTCAATCTTAATTACGTATTATTTTTGTGTACAAGCATTTCGGCATATTGATAAAAACAAACATAAAAATATTCAGACGAATTGGGAACCTCTCCCTATTTTGCTGTCGATTAAAATGAGACAGTACAATTATATTTTTTACCAAAAAAAAAAGATAAACTTCTTCAATTTCAACCGGATTCCGTAATCAGAACCTAACCAAACTTTCATTAAATTATCCTTGAAGTGTATCCTTATAGGCAGAATCTAGTGTTAAGACAACCAGTTCTCCAATACTTGAATTATCGCGTGTTGAACGGTGGAACTTTATCTAAACATCTAGTCGAAGAAAGAAGAATGAAATTAATGAATTGTCAGTCAGTCATACACTGTGCCACTGTGCCACTGTGCCACTGTGCCACTGTGCTACGACGGCGTCAGCATTAAGAAACATTATATAAATTTCAATTAAAATCACCGTCTAACGTATTTGTCAAGTTTTATGACCACCATTTCGTATTTTTATTCGAAACGATTAAAAGTTCAAAATTTTAATGAAACGGCAATCTGTTCGAACTATAAATTACGTCTACTGTCATTGGCCACATACAAGTGTATGGAATGGTAGAAAAAAATGTATAGCAATATTTTTTTGTACTACGAGACCTAAATATCAAAACGTAAATTAATTACTGAATACACATTAGGTATAGATAAGTGGAGAAATATTTTAAATATCAAATATCCATGGTCAGAATTCGAACCCCATACGTTTACTTTAAATACATCTTAACATATGTGTATGTGTCATAAGAGCGTGACTTTAAAAGTGACGGTTGAAAGTTTAGTTTCAATTAATTCTTTCACTTCCTTGCTCTGGTGAGGAGTAAAAACGCGGCCACTCAATACGCAATGCCTCGAGAATTCAGCGGAAAGTGCCTTAACAACAGGTTCCCAGGTTGATATGCCTACCCTACTGTATGAGCGGCATACAGCGTGAAGCTAAATAAACCACCTAGAGAGGACCTAGTGTTCTTCCTGTTCCTCATTTTCCACCCAAGTTTTCATGAATGTGGAGTGGCGGAGCTCAACGTCGCGCGTTTTCTAACATGAGTTCCAAGTGTAAAGACGAATTACAATAAATAGTGTTGTTGTGATAATAAAATATTATAATATCACTAGTGACTCTAACTTACAGCAACAAAATCCATTTGCGGCAGAAGTTGGGCGACCTCCTCTGTACGAACTATTTCTTCCACTACGTGCTTCGCTCTTTTAAATACTAGCTCGTCGCATTTCATCCGATTTAGTTCTATAACAAAAAATTTTTTTTTTAGTAAAGAAAATGAAAATAAGTGACGCCAATCTTGATGCACAAGCGTATGGCTGTAAACGCGACAAGTTACGGGTTCGACTCCCACTCGAGAAAATTATATTCAAATAAACTCTTATAAGCACTTTTGAATCGTCAAATGAACATATAAACACAAAGAAAAAAGCTACCACCGGTTCGGAAGGCAGTTCTGCTGAGATGAGACGGCAAGAAACTCAACAGTTGCTCTTTTCAAAGTCTATGGTATTATTACATGTACTGGCAGCTATCCTGCATTACATTCAATAGACATTACTTCCATACATGTTTATCCTCTAAATGTTCTTGAACAGTGTAATAAGCTTTACTTGTTAGTATTTTTTTGTAAAGTTACTTTAAATTGTGGTAGTGGCAAACTTAGAATACACTGCGGAAGTTTATATTTTGAAATGTCTTCACGATAACGGAGTGTCTTAACACTATGTTTCCAGATTTCCTCTGCCTACCTTGCAGGAGTAAAATAAAAAAAAAACAAAGTAAAATTCGAGTACTGAAGATATATTATGTTTATTGGATAATATCATTAATTATTATACATGAGGCCAGTCGTAGCGCAGCCGCACGAAGTGTGACTGTAAAACTGACTGATTGTGGGTACGATCCCCACTCGAGGAGATGAAATATTTGCTTAAATGTTCTATTTCTTCGCTCTGGTGTCAAGGCTAAGCGCGGCGTTCAATTCTGCCACTTAACACGCAATGCCTCCAGAATTCGGAAGAAAGTGGGGAACGGAGTGTCTTAACACTAGGTTCCCTCTGCCTACCCTGCTGTGAGCAGGATACAGCGTGAAGCTGATTTTTTATTATACAGTACTTTAAAAGAAATGTATCGAGTACTTCCAGTGAACTGCTCAGCGATGTCAAAGAGATGCTAATAAACATCAAATCTGATTAATTTATAAGTCGCGTTAACGAAATTATAATATATTTTTCTCTACAAAATCCGGCAGCTTGAAGAATAATGCGATTATAAGTCAAAATCAGGGGAAGCTTAAAATATTTACTTTCGAAAGAAACTGTATACAAACTTGTTGTTGTTTTTCTTTGTAATTTTCTACCTGATCTTACACCAAATTTATATTAACTTTAAAAAATTATGTTTAGATAAATGATTATAGATATAAATTATTTTTAGATAAACGAGTAGTGTGTTAAGCAAAAAAATAAAATAAAATGGCACCTTTTTATTTAGTTGTTATTTTTACGGCTTTCGAGACGCAGTGGCACAGCGTCTGATTATGAAAGCGACGATTGTGTTGATTTGAGCAATTTGACAATACAACAAAGTGCAGCGTTTAGCTCCGCCTCTCAGAGTTGTCTCGGATATTAGGCAGAGAGAGAACGATACACAAAATTACAAAATTTGTGACTTTTATATACCTTTGTTAATATATTTTAAAATCTACAATCAGAAAATGCTCCTTACGATTTTCTAGACCTACATTTTGTATTTTAGGCCTTTCAATCGATATATCCAAATATAAAATATTTTGAACATATAAATAATACTGTGTTTACTTTAGTTTTAGGTATCTATCACATAATAAAATAGACAAAAAGAATGTTATTGTCTCGTGTTTTATTCATCCGATTTGAACCGTTTTTAACATGCTTTTTTTAGATATTTTCATTTCCTCGCTCTGGTAACAAGGTAAAGCGAGGCGTTGAGTACCGCCACTCAACACGCAATTATTTGATTAATCACCAGATCCTAACTAGGTCTCGGTTTCGGCAATGAGACCAATAGGAAAGTACGTTATTTCAAATATGGTTAGAATTTTTTTTTAAATCAGTCCACAATTAAAGATGTAAAAATCTACGGAGAAATGTTTCGGACTCAGTAACAGTGTAGATTTTATAAGACGTGACGAGACAAGAAGGTCATCACTCCCGGTGTTGAACCCAGTGACCATGGAGACATCCCTAAAAATTGTCTGATATAATATACCTAGTCTTCATGTCACAGCGTCAGAGCTTTGCCACGTCCATCTCAGTTTAGGATGTTTTTTTAATGAAAGAGTTCATTACAAACAGCTCCTCCTTCTCTAGACAGTTGGGGAGTATTTGCCCCCTGTGGTTCCTGCTTCTAAATCCATATAGTCTCACTCACCCATTTTTCATTAGGTTGTACTGGGACACCGTACAGTATCGGCGTTATAGTCCCTCATGACAACGTTAAAGTGGCCTTTTGGGTATTACGTAAAGTTTTTGAAATGTCTTAATTTTTTCTGATTATTTCATTGATTATTTTATTACTTTTAAAGCTTTTTCGCGTGAAAATACTAATTTATTGACTAAATAACAATTAAAATAAATAAAATCATAATATATTTTATGTAGTGTATATTTATTTGCTCTGTTTAGTAAACTAGCTCTTTCATGCCACTTCTACAACAATAGATACGTAATTAAACACTAATATGCCAAAGGAAATATTGCATACGCTGCGCTAGCGCAAGTGAGGCTTGAAACGCGCTTAGTTTCTGTAGAACTTTAGACATCGAGAAACGTATACGAATTTGTATAATTTATTAACTTAAATTATATTACAAAGCTAAATGATTAGTTGGTCTGTTGACGAGCCATCAAGGTTTATTGGTACTGTATCACACTGTAAAAGTGAGCGTTGTATATCCGATTAGTCGAAAATCTAATGACAAAGAAAAAACCGTAACATTTTAAAGAAAATATAGTATTAAAAAAATACGTTTCCATTTGTATGTTCAAATATCGCACGAAATGCGTGAACATTCTAGCGTCGCTTGTGACGTCATTTTAAAGTAAACACTAGAAGTAAATATTAAATGCTCTTCCATAAATATGATTTTTGGTGTTATTAAATATGGAGTCCAGCCGGCTTTACCAGACATCACGATTTTGATTTTATAAATTAAATGTCTCGATCGGGACAGGCATAGTCCCGCTTTTAGGATTGTTCTGGGACAAATATTTTTGTTACCTTCAACTTTTTAATAGATACTAACTAACTGTTTCATAGAAATAGAAATTATTATATACGCAAATTACAAACATTCTTACAACTTAACTGCCTTATATAGTAATCCAAAACAATATTATTTAAAGTGATGTCTTTAAATTAAAAGCATCATATATTGATATCTGTCACCATTGGAAACTTACAAATGTTTAAGTTACAGGATCCCGCTATTTTATTTAAAATGTTTAAGAATCTCGCTTTTCACTGAGATAACAGACAGTCGACGTTGATGGAGTCCCTCAGAGTACTCATTAAAAACTCCCAATAAAATATTTATTTTTAGCCTGCACAAAACAACAACACGAAATAAGTGGCTTAAATTTGCAAGACGAGATCCAACGGGAGTGTTGCCCGTGTACGAATTTTTATTTTTGGGATGATCATTTTGTTGTCAGTATTTATCAAAATTTGTAGATCTTAAACAATACTGGCACACATTTTGATCGAGAATTAAGAGTATATTAAATATTATATATATCTATATTAATATTATAACGAGGATAGATTCGTATTTTTATATGTATTTTTCTATTGTTTCCACACAAAAACAAAATCTTTACTGAGCAACATAGGCTATATAACCTTTATAAAAAAATCGAGTTCCGTAATAAAAATGCAATACTTGACCCCAAGGTATGAAAAAAATTGTCATAAAACATACATAATCGCATGCGCTGAGGAAACTACTAATGATTGAACAAAAAACTATTCTACAGTATTATAGAACGCGTCAATATCTATAAAAAAGTCCGCGATACCATAATATGGTAGTGGTAGTAGTTGGACATATTATGTCCAACTACTGTAGTTATGACAATATAATTACTTTTTCATTTTAAAAGCTTATAGACAATAATCAAATCAAACCATATTATTCATACCTCTGTAATATCCTTATCACTTAAAATTGATAATTTATTAAAGATGATTTCAATATTTGAGGCCAGTCGTGACGCAGGGCGCACATTGTAATACCGACTGGTTGTGGGTTTGAATCCCACTCGAGGTGATGAAATATTTACTTAAATTTATATTTCAATATCTTCGCCCTGGTGTCACCCCCCTCGCAATACCTCTAGAATTCGGCGGAACAATGGGAATAGGACTATCTTACCAGTAGGTTCATTTTGCCAACTCTGCTGATTGCGTTAAGCTGTTTTTTTTATTTGATTTATAAGCAAACTTTGTCGTGATCAGTTTTCGTATCTTTTACCTTACACATATAATAAAACGTTTAATAATAGATATTTATTTCCAATTCAGTTGCCTAACAATATGGGAAATAATATTTAAAAAAATAAATCAGCTTCACGCTGTATCCCGCACACAGCAGGGTAGGCAGAGGGAACTTAGTGTTAAGACACTCCGTTCCCCACTTTCTGCCGAATTCTGGAGGCATTGCGTGTTGGGTGGCAGAACTCAACGCCGCGCTTAGCCTCGACACCAGAGCGAAGAAATGGAAATATAAATTTAAGTAAATATTTCATCTCCTCGAGTGGGGATCGGACCCACAACCAGTCGGTTTTACAGTCACAATAATATTTAGTATCTTTTAATGGGATCAGTGTCGCGAACAAGTTTTAGTTTGATGCCAGATACTCTCCCAACATCAACAAGTGGATTCTTGGCCAATTTCCGCCGTTATCCTTTGTAATTCCTTGTTGGATGTCTGACGATATTTCATTTTCAAGATAACAACACAACAAAGGAAAACAGTCTTTGTAAACAATAATTATAATGAAAATGATACAGAACTAGCGTCGAGAAGGTGAGATGTCGTCAAGTGTCAATGCGAACGGCATATTACAGATATATTGAGGGAAAAATTCACCACTGCACTCAAGTACATCTTTTAACATGTTTTATTAAATATTTTTAATATTTTTAAAAATTAAAGTAGCCGCACTCGAACTCGCGCCTCCTGGAACCTGATTAAGTATTTTTTAAAATGTTATTCAGAGATGCTAATAACATAAATAAGTTGTAACAAGCGTATAAACTTTCAGCATTCTACACAAATACAAGTAATTTTAGAAATGATTTTGTGTGATTGATAGAAAAGTGTGAATGGCACGGTAATAGTGACGATATCTTCACAAGATTGTCTTTAACAATATACATCCGTTTGACGTTGTATCCCGCACACAGCAGGGTAGGCAAAGGGAACCTATGGATAAAATATACCGTATGCCACTTTCCGCCGAATTCTGGACGCATTGCGTGTTGAGTGACGGAATTCAACACCTATAACGCCTCAACTCAACTTAACCTCGACACCAGAGCAAAGAAATGAAAATATAAATGTAAGTAAATATTTCATTTCCTCAAGTGAGGATCGAACTCACAACCAGTCGATTTTACAGTCACACTTCGTGCTCCTGCATCGCCACGACTGGCCCCTTACATAACAATATACATTCTCATACTTTTTGTTATTATTTTAAATTATAACAGAGGGTAAACACACCTATGCGTAAAGCGTGAAATCTATTAAGACAGAGAACCTAGTACCAAGACAATCCGCCCTTCATTTTCCACTCGAATTCGAGACATTGCATATTAAGCAGCGGAACTCAACGCCGCACTTTAAATTTCCGGTAATATCGAAATAATTAAATTGTGCTGAGTAAGGAATGACATTTGTACTAGTCCACGATGGCCTCTACTTTCAAATTAGCAACTTCATAATAACCTTGTAAACAATTCAAAACTTACACGTAATAAATTAATTAAATCATTTCGCTTAAATTACAACAATTGTGAACTGTGTTCACTTTGTCGAATAAATTCGTAATTTCGAGATACAGCGTTATTACATTAAGAAATTACAAAATGTTTGTGAAAATTGATCAATTATTGAATATAAACATTTCTTAATATTGTGTTTATGTTTTATAAAATATAAAATCGAGGCCGACGATTGGGGGTAGAATTTCCGCTTAAGGATATTAATTAATTTAATTTTTTCGCTTTTGTACGGAGACAGTGCGTGGCGTTGAGTTCCGCTAGTTAACCACAAAATGTCTCAAAAACTGGACTACATTGAAATTTTAACCCTAGTTAGGCACTACAGCCTTATACTGTCTAATCTACTGGAAAAAATGTAGACACATAATTGCATATTACTTTTTCCATTTCATTGCACCAACCCCCATATTCATGTCTTTCTCTCATTCTGGTTGCATTGTATTTAAGATCAGTAAATATTAAAATAATATTTAATTATAATATTTATAAAGATATTTATAGAGGCCAGTCGTGGCGCAGCGGCACGAGGTGTGACTGTAAAATCGACTGGTTGTGGGTTCGATCCCCACTCGAGGAGATGAAATATTTATTTAAATTTATATTTCCATTTCTTCGCTCTAGTGTCGAGGTTAAGGGCGGGGTTGAGTTCTGCCACTCAACACGCAATGCCTCCAGAATTCGGCAGAAAGTGGGGAACGGAGTGTCTTAACACTAGGTCCCTCTACCTACCCTGCTGTGTGCGGGATACAGCATGAAGATAAAAAAAAAAAAAAAATATAAAGATGTCCGATTGAAGCCTGTCCTGCTAAAGAACTTAGCTTTCATACAAAAATAAGTAAATCGAACCAGTAGATCCAGAGATCTTAGCATTTAAACAAACAAACTCTTCCGCCTTATTATATTAGTATAGATTTCATTTCCTCCGATGGGAAAAGAGCCCACAACGTGTCGCATTTACAGTCACACTTTGTGCCCCTGCGTCACCACTGGCCTCATTAAAATAAATGATTTCTGCTCAAAATAATACAAAAATATTTACCACGATGATTGATTTCCAAAAAGGATTTCAAATTGGATCATAACATTTTTGGATTTTACTGGTACGTATATAACACGTAACGCACAAATCCCGTGAAAGATAATTCACTTTTCATGTCACACGTCAAAGTTTGATTACGTTATATTTATTAAAATTTTAAGGAAACCTTGAATCTTTGATGGATTTATACAAATAAAAATATCTGCATATTCTTTATTTTTTACATTTTGTGTAGTGTTATTCCACACGTAGGAAAGAAAAATATTTTTTTTTTAAATTATATAAAAAATTTAACGTAGCGGAATTTGAAACCGCGCCTCTTGGAAGCGTCGCTCGATCGCTTTGACCAACTAAGCCTATAGCTTTCTAGAGAAAGCTATTTGTAACATATTTTTTTCATTGAATGTAAAAAATATATAATATATCGTTAATAATCATTAATAACAAAAAAGTATATCGTTAATAACAAAAAGTACAATAAGCATATAAGAATTTCTATGTAACTCGATAAGAACGTATGCATTAGTTGGTCAGACTGCTTGGTCGGTTCCCAAGAGGCACGGGTTTAAATCCCGCTCCGTTCAAATTTTTATGTTTCTAAAAAGTATCTGCATATTCTTCTACATTTTAATGTAAAAGCATGAAAATGTTCACATAACCCTAACAAAATTTTGATAAAAATAGATGGGTTATTGTATTAATGGCGTGTTGAGAGACACGGATAAAGGAAACCGGTCAAGAGTATGTCCAACTCTCCTACCGAGCGCTCCGTACAAATTTCAATACATAACTTTAAATTTTTATAAGGTTTACTTCTAAACCTATATATATAAATATATGTTTGTGGGGTGTATGTCCCTGATAATATGTATAATATAATAATGCGTTTAAAAAAATATATTCAACAAGTTAAGTAGTTCGCGAAACAACAATATACTAAGTCAAGTTCAAGTAGCCGCGTACGCTGTAAAAGTAGGTAATATATTGTAGGTACATTGTACTACAAAAACATTTAGTATCATAAACAAAAAATAATTCAAAATTGCAAGGTGATATTTTAATGTTTTTTATTTGAAAAAAATATTTGAAACTCGTGTTATTTCGATCATAAAGGAACTTTTATGAACTTTGGCTTTTAAAGCATGTAAATTGGACGTTTTACGAAAAAATGAAAAATTCAAATAATTCAACGCTCTGTTTACGGCCGCAACCATAGGCTCGAATCCCGCGGGGGACGTGGATCTTACTGCAAATTTCAAAATGATTCCAAGATAAAGTAAGCTAAAACATACTAAGCAGGATGATACGATTTTAAAAAATATATCTTAGATAAAACCTTTATTTGATAAATATATTGATATACCTGCCAAATCCTCAACTTTAGCGCTTCTTAAGGAAGGTAGTTTCAACTTTACAGCTGCTTCTTGGCACTGTGCCCGCCGTTGTGGGTACTCGCTGCCAGTGAGCTGGTGTTTTACATTGGAATTCACTACTAGTATGACAGCTTCGCTGGAATCCATTGCTATTTGTGTTGATTCTAATGATCTGGAATAGAGATCCTCGTGTACTAGTTTATAACAATTTAAAATCTCAAAATAATTTAAATACTTAAATATACAACAGTGAATATATAATTTTGTGTTCATACAATATGAACACAAAGTTATATAAGAAATCCACACACAGCAGGGTCGGCAGTGGGAACCTAGTGTTAAGATACTCCATTTTTCGCCGAATTCTGAAGGTATTATGCACTTTGCCCCGACACAATAGAGAAGAAATGAAGTACAGTGAGAATCGAACCCACAATCTTGTCGTACTTAAAGTCAAAACTTGTACCCTAGATATACTAGAGAGCATGCGCCAAGACTGGCCTCAAGCGATATAAGACTGTACAGTTTTATAGAGCTTTTTAACGAGATCATCACATCATACTTGATAATGCTTGATAGCTAAGAGTAGTTTGTTTATATATGTATATCTATAAAAATAAAATTGAAGTGTCTGTTTGTGATTTCAAAATATGCGTGGTATGGTGGTGTTAATAACTTTATACATTTATTTTTATTGTCTGTCTATTTGTCCTCATGTTTGCCCGGGCTAATCTCCGAAACACCTGAACCGAAGTTTATGGGGCTACGGAAATAAGATATAGGCTTTATTCTGAATTGTAGTTGAAATAAACAATCAAATAAAAAATTACAAAAATTGCGTAATAGAATAATTTTTAGTAAATCTTCAGTTACAGTATTTTTACTTAATACTTATAGATCAAAAAGGTCTAAAAGGCAACGATTTATTACAAAGAATTTTGTAGTCCGGCGTTCCACGAACACGTACCAAAGTGATACCCAACTCAATTTGACGGCTTCCTGCATTTGGCGTATACAGTAACAGTGTATACCGTTTCTAACTAACATATTGATTTTTAGAATTTTTTCTAGGAACCAGTTCAAAATAATACGAATGGTATATTAGAAATATTGAAACTTTTAATATAATGTAGAAATAATAACGGTGTTTAAGTTTTGAACAAATACACAATTATTGCAACAAAAAATATATTTATATATAATAGAATTATTTTTTTAAATATTTTTCTATCTTCTGTGACTATCCATATTGTATTCTTACAGGTTAACTGAGGTCTCTTCCTGCATCTCTTACCGCTCGCTCTCGCTTCGTAAATCTTTTTAGCCATTCCTTCGTCACGCATTCTCTAGACATGCTCAGGAAACCTGAGCACGTTCTTCTTCGAACTCACTGTAATTTAGTGAATCGGCAAAATGTTTGTTCTTAAGTCTTTCAGTTGCTATATTTTGTGTATTTTAGAAAATAAACAGTTGTGTATAATGCTTAGATTCGTTTATAAAGTTAAGTAAAATAAACTTTAACTTCTAAAATTTCTTAAGTTCCTGACCAATCAACGCTGTAGAGTTTCTACTTTTCACTTCTTCGCATAATTATTTTCAGGGTTTGTGGAAGTGGAATTAAATAGTGGATAATTCGGTTTTTTTATGTTAACAAATAATTTCAAAGTCTTTTATCTATAAATATAGAATAGCGACGGTTGTGGATTCTATTCCCAATCGTGCAATTTTTCGCTCTTACAAGGTTAAGTGCGGAGTTGAGCTCCACCACTCAACACACGTCGCCTCGAGCATTTGAAAAATATTTCATTCCCACGATTCCAACCGAACAGACCTAACATAAATTAATTATTATAAAATTTTTAGCAGCGACTTTTGTGAGATCAATATAAGTCATTGGATCGAGCGTACTATTGCAATCGTCTGTCGATGTGTCAGTTAAACGTACGGCCTACCCCCTCAGTTCTGTGTCGATTGTTTTCTACATTCAAACGAGGTATAAGAACTATAAGCTGCCATTATTACACCACACCACACACCCGTATAATACGGGCGGACACCACCGGAGCCACACACATACACCGGAGCTGGAGTATAAAATAGCATCACACGCATAAAAAAGTATCATGTACCAAGTAGTAGAACAGTGGTACACATTTTGTCAATGACCAACGCCATACAAATATAGCTTACGGTATCATATCCCGATGTACTAAGTTAATGTCGCTATAAAATTACGCATAAGCCACATTAGTCAAGAATTCCTTTGATCCACGATACACAGAATGAAAGGTACTACCAAAGATTTCACGGTGCGAATGAAGAAGAACGTGCTCAGTTGGGTTGAGCACGTCGAAAGAGTGAGTGATGAAAGAAAAGCAAAAAAATATATATGTTGAAATGATGGAAAAGTGAGTGGTAAGAGAGTTCTTAACCTCAATTGATCTTCGATAACGTAAAAAGTATGAGGATCCCCCGGAGGGTAGGGTAAGGGAAGGGAAGGGGAATGTTTAAGAAGGTTGATGAAAGTGGACGAGGCGTAAGAGGTATGTAGAGACCGTAATGTTGGGCGCACCGTCTATCCTACCTCTTGGACTACCCCATTACATAAAGTATACACTGTGAAGTTAGGTTACAGTAATTTTAAGCTGTAAATATTTTAAATTTTGTACCGCCAAAAAATAAACTGTTATTTTCATTCAATTTAAAATAAAAATAGTACTATTCTTATAATTCTACCTTCATTTTATATTCCTACGAAATTCAATTCAATTTTTCGCCTGACGTTTTCACCGAGCGTCACCTGTCGCTCACTGGCTACCAACACAATGCCCTAGATATTTATATTTTTGTAAATACAGAAATAACGGTATTGGCCATTGGCAGTTTTTAATCCTATATTTGATATGTTGTACAAATTTTTAAATATAAACAAAGGCAATGCCTAATTTAGCATTTTTTTAAATATTATTCCACATTGAGAAAAAAAAAATAATACGTTTATAAATAATAATAATAATAATAATAAGCCTCCTCTCTTGACAAATCATGCGATTGTGTGAAATAATCTTCGGATAGCGGAAATTAGTAAATATCTACAGACTCTAAGCATAAATAAGATATCAAGAATATCAAGCACAAGTTTCGACGAGCCCGATTAAGTATGGCTTACTGGATAAACCGTAGAGCTCAAACTTAAAAGGCGCGGGATCTACTCATGCTACGTTAACATTTATAAAGGTTTCCTAAACATACTGTCTCACTAGGTAAGCAAATATTGACTTCCGTCACTCATTATTTCAAACTAAAATTAATTAAAATTTAAGTATTCATTATTCAAATGGACGTTTGTAGTGTGTTGTGTGGCGGAACTCAACGCCGCGCTTTGACTTGTTACTAGAGCGAGGACATGAAAATGTTAAATATTTCATTCCCTCGTGTGGAAATTAAATCCACAACCTGTCGCGCCTAGACTAGTGGTTCCAATTAAAACATAATTTTGTGACAGATAATCTGTAACTCGAACCAATGAATCCAAATTTAATGCGGAATTCGGTGGAAAGCAAAGAACTGAAGTTTCTCTAGGGGGTTTCTTTATGTCTACCCTAATATGGGCGGGATTCACGCTGTAGTGTGAAGCTAAATAAATAGATAAGCTGTTTCTCGAGGAACGCTTCAGGCTGACATCACATCTATCGGTTTAATGTAACCCACTGTATCTGTAGACAGAGTTACCACAGACACTCAGACCGTGTAAAGTGTTACATATAACTTTAAACTATTCCGATTTGTCTATGCAAGAATTACGATTTGTATTTAGAAGAAGTCGCAGCTAAAACCTAATTTTAAATTAATCATATCTCCGTCATGCTGCATGACATCGCGCGACGTGCCTGTTCCGTTTCAAAATGACATAATATGAATGGATAACCCTTTTTTACCGATTGTCCCTTTTTTACCGTACAATCTCTTTCGTGTGTTCTCCATACGAGGTGACACTGGCAAAGAGATTAGTGCTCAGCTGGCACGCTCAAATCTAAGAACTGAACTAACATAGCACTAATTGCGCCACCACAGACTACAATATTTTTTTAAGCAACACACTACATTACTCCAATCAACTTAAACGAAATAACTTTAACTTCATGCTGATTCCGCACACAACAAGGTAGGCAGAGGGAACCTAATATTAAGAGTTGTGGAACTTAACGCTGTGCTTTGCTTCGACACAAAAGAATTTAAAATATTAAAAAAATATTTTAAAATTGTATTTTAATATAAAATGTACCTGTACCTGTAGCGTCGACAGTCACACTGGCTCCTTTTTTATATATTTTTAACCAATTTTGGAATAACACTTTGAAATAGTGTGTTTTTCTGTGCTTTTTCTTGGCTTTATATGTAATAAATATAAAGCTATGAAAAATGTTACAATATATCAGTTTATTTGCCCTCCACTTGCAGTTGTAATACAATTTTTATAATTAAATGTATTACCTAAGTAGAAATTCCTCCGTAGAACCTTAGTTAATTACTAATGTAATGGAAGGTAACCTACTTAGGTTCCAAAGTACGTCTTACGTGACATCAGCTTTTAAAAAGTATATATTGGATAGAGTTTTTATAAAGAATTGACTTACTTCAACATTTCCTATAGAACATAGAACTGACAAATCTATCTTTAAAACTATTATTATAATATCAATTGATCAATAAGCAGTATTTTCTTTTTATAGAATAAATTGAAATGCATTCTCTCTCGAATAAACTATACTTTTATAAAAAATTAAAATATAGATTTTTATACCTTAGGAATTGTATGGTGGAAAGAGTGACAGATGTATAATAGTGGGATGATGATAATGATGATAAAAAACGCTGTAAATAAGGAAAAGGTGACGATTATACTGTAGGAAGCTTAAGTTAAAAAGCATGAGGACTCTCCGGAGTTCATATATAAAGAGGTCGATGACTGTGGACGAGGCGAAAGTGGTATGCAGAGTATGCTAAGTTAACTGGTGCTGCTATGTAATTTTATTAATTAATAAAGAATCTCTTTTTGAGGGTTTGAGACTTCAATGATTTTATGAGTCCCAGGTGGTAGAAAATTTCCAGCAATCCTCTACCACCATACCAGAGGCAAGATACTATCAGCTCATTCTGCAGGAATCCAGGGCAGTACGCGAGGCAATTAAGAAATCGTTGGCGGTAGTTTGATATAATGATTATGTCAACTGATAGACGAATGCCACCTCAGTCTACCCGTGACCACGGACTATTGCACTTCAAACGTCGGGGTTTCCGAAAATGTGTAATCTTATATATACGCGATTAATATGTCGAGCCTCTTAACATGTGAGTTCTACTCCCACTCGGGGAAATAAAGTATGTTATATTTTCATTTTACGAGGCAAAGCGCGGCGTTGAGTTGCGCCACTCAACAAGCAATGAGTTGAAATTTCTGCGAAATGGTGAAACGGAAGTGTCTTAACACAAGGTAACAAGGTTTCCTCTGCATACCCTGTTCTGTCTTCTCCTGTGCGGAAAATCACGCTTGAAACTTAAAATTTGATTAATATTCCTTCGAGCGGGAGTCGAACTCACAACTTTGCCGTTCAAAAGGACATTCTTCAATATCGTGTAAAATAATAATTCACAATTTCAATACAGAAGTTATTGTACGTCAAAATTGTATTACAAAAGTAAAGGTGTAAATTACATTATGTTAAGTAATTAAGAACGAAGCATATAATTTTCTCGTGTACATAGATAATTAAACATTTAACGCTCAAGTGGAAATAAGTAGGTATGGATTACGTGACTAGATTTCATACAATTTTTGGAAAATTTATTGAACAATTCGATTATTTATTTATAATAATAATAATAATAAGCTTTATTCAATTCCATACACATAACATACATTCATATTTATAAAAAATTTAAACATTTTTTTTTTTTTTTTTTTTTTTAAATAAGCAATTGTTAGAATTTAAATTATATTTGTTCCTATATTTAATATTGTGTTAAATTATTAATTTGTTTTAATTGTTTAATTAGTGTATGGACCCCTTTCGGGTAAAAGCCTCCCCCAGGAAATGCCACGATTCCCTATCCTTAGCTGTGTCCAGCCAACTTCCACCCGCCATCGCTACTATTTCGTCAACCCATCTGGCTCTTGGTCGGCCTCTTGCTCTGACGCCTCTTGGCCCTGACCACCTTACTGCCCTTAGGGTCCATCTGTCGTCCTGGTATCGAGCTAAGTGTCCCGCCCACCTCCATTTTGCCTTCAGCGAAAAAGACAGAGCATCGCATATTTTCGTCTTTTTTCGAATGTCGACGTTTTTAACCTTATCTTTTAATTTTAGACCTAGGCAACTCCTTTCCATTCTTCTCTGGGTAGTAAGAATTTTATTTTTAGTTGTGACGTCATAGGTCCAAGTTTGATTATTTATTTATTTTAAGCAAATATTTTTAACCTAGTATTAATACAATCCCTTCCGTTATTATAATATATGAAAAAAGGTTTTTTAAATTTTATTATTAATTTCTACAAAGATAATAAAAGAAGTAAACTCACCTACAATCAATGAGCAAAGCGTGGTCCTTCTTCCCCATAGTGACGATGAATTGATCCATTATACCGCAAGGCATTCCGGGGAAATCGTGCTCTGCTTTTTGACATAACAGAGCTTTCTTGACTGGCCTAAGAGAAAATACATTTAATTATTTAACCTATATATCTGGCCGTCGTGGCGCAGAGGCACAAGGGTGTGATTGTAACGTGAACGTTGTGGGTTCGATCGCCGCACAAGTTAATGAATAATTATTTAAAAATTAAAAATTAAAAACGGGAACGGAGTGTTTTAGGAACACTAGGTTCGCTCTGCCTAACTCGCTGTGTTGCGGAATTAATGTTCAAATCGTTTCGAAACGTTACGATACTCCAAAATAGAAAATAAATAAAAGTTGTTGTTAATACCATAAATGTATTGTATCAAGCGTAGGTATAACAGTTTCAACTACGCTTGTTCAGAGCCTATAGTTATCGCCAGTCATTAGTCATTAGCCTATAGTGGTCAGAGGGGTTTTCACAAGGCGCGGCATACAAATCCTGCCATGTTTAAATTATTATATGTTTTCTAAAAAGTAAATAAATTTTTATTGTAATTTTAATGGGAAAATAAAAAGTATATTTCGTTAGAAAATTAAAATAAATGAATTGAGGCAGTTCAAGGGTCTTAAATATTGTCTTTTTGACTACAATTTCTCCTATTACCCCACAAAATGCAACAAACGTAAGATAAATAAATCAAATCAAGTTTTTAACATTTTAATTTATTTGCATTTCATATTTAGGAAAATATGTTAATAAAGTAATGTAGGATTTTTACATAAAATTAATTTTATACAGTTTACAAAAAAAATTATCGAGATATTAATTAATTACTACATCACCAGCAGACGTTACAAACGGCCGGGCAAATTGAATTGCCATTGATGTCTTGATCTGACGTCTACGTCAATTACTGACCGCATTGAGGTTTATTGTGTGTTATCTTAATAATATTTATATAAATATATATATATTCTTCACGTTGTATCCCGTTGTATAGCAGGATATGCAGAGATGACCTAGTATTAAAACACTCCATTCCTCACTTTCCGCCGCATTTAAACTCGCGGAACTCAACGTCACACTTTGATATATTACACAGCGAAGAAATGAAATTATTAATTAATTTCCCCAACTGGGAATCAATCTCAGAATAGTTGTTTTTACAGTCACACGCTTGTGCCACTGCGCCGGATCGAATCTGAGCTGATAATAAATATCAGTTTCATCCTTAACGCCGTATCCCGCACTCAGCAGGGTAGTCAGGTGGAACCACTTGTAAGACACTCCATTCCCCACTATTTGACGAATTCTGAACGCATTGCGTGTTGAACGACGACGGTACTCAACGTTGCAATTTATCTTGTTACCTCAACGAGGAAATGAAAGTAATTAATTCCGCCGAGTGCCACTGCGCCATGTCACCGTTAATTTCTAAATTATTTTCTCTTATAGTAAGACCGTTACTAATCTACTAAACAATGACGTTTATCCTATACCTATAGATCTATTTCTGTATATACAAACGAGTCACCCTCGACTCACAAACAAAACAATACTCGTTCTAAAATGGAAAACGTGACGTGGAAAAGCTTTTTAAGCACTTTGATTTAGCTAAAATCTACTTGTAATAGAAAAGTTTAAATTTAGTTCTGCAAATTGTAAACAAAAACTAATAACGATGGGATTTCGACTGTTAATGGGTACTGATATATGGAAATAAAAAATATAGTCGTTAAAATGAGTGAAAATGGAAAATAAATTGAAATAACTGAGGCCAGTCGTGGCCCGGGGCACAAGCGTGGAACTGTAAAAACGACAGATTGTGGGTTGGAGTTTCACTCGAGGAAATTAAATTATTTTTATTTTTATTTACTCGCTCTGGTAACGAGGCGCTTTGCCTCGTTAAGTTCCGTCACTAAACACGCATTGCCTTCCAAATTCAACGGAGAGTGGGAAATAGTAGTGTCTCAGTGGGAACGAGGAGTCGGTATACTAGGTTGGTATTTCCCTCTGCTTATCCTGTTACGTGCGGGATATAACGTTAGCTAAAAAAGCAAAAGTGGCACACGTCGTTTGCTATTTCTATAGGTAGAGAAAAGAAAGTGTAAAGATATCTACTTCGTTCTCCATTTTATGAAAAAAGCTGAGAAAAGAAAAACATAGAAATTTCTCCAATTGAGGATTGAACTCACTATAGTCACACAACAAAACGTCCCACGTTCACATTTTATACGGTAAATAATTATCATATAGTTTTATTAATATTTTCAAAATGTTTTATATTTTAAAAACTGATATAATCTTTTAATAATGTTCAAATATTTTTTATTTATTTCTTTAATAAATAAAAACACATACTCAACTTGCATCCCAACAAGAGCTTCCAGGAAAGTGAAAAATGCAACCTCCAACGAAGCACTGCTCGACACCCCCGAGCCCATCGGCACGTCTGATACGATTACCGCATCGAAGCCGTTCAGTTTGGCTATAAATAAATGTTACAAACATGATTTTAAACTCTCGATTTTTCTAGTTGAACTTATCGCAGATTATGTATTTTTGTTGCCGCTATAAAAACAAATAGTAAAAAACTGTATTAAATAAATATTGAGGATAGTCAGTTTAGATCCCCTCTTGAAAAAATAAATATTGACTTATTTAGAAAACGTACAAAAATTTGAACGTAACGGGACTCGAACCCGCGCCTCCTGGTAACCGACCGGGCGCTCTGACCTCTAGCTAGCTATACGAGCTACCTATACGTTCTCATCGAGCGCCGTCAAAATTCTTATTCGCTTGTTAAAACTTATTTATGTTGTTAGCATCTCTGTAGGGAAATTTTTACAAATTTCCGCCACACAAACGTATTAAAAATATCGCCTGGCAAGAGAGAATGCTATTTATTAAATATTTTCTATTTTTTGTTAAAGTGTTATTCCACACCTAGAAAAGAAAAATACTTATTTAGAAAATAAGAATAGAAGAAGCCTATCATGGCGCAGAGGCACCACAAAGTGGTACTGTAAAATTGACTGATTGTGGATTCGATGCCCACTCGAGGAAATAAAATATTTATTTACATTTATATGTTCATTTCTTCGCTCTGGTGTCCGCAACTCAACGCAATGCTTACAGAACTCGGCGTGAAGTGGGGAACGGAGTGCCATAACACTAGGTTCCCTCTGCCTACCCTGCTAAGTGCGGGATAAAGCGTGAAACTGTTTTATTTTTATATCTTTTTATATATATTTAACTTGTTTTATTATTCACCTAAATACCACAATCGTCGTTTACAGTAATAGGCAATGTTACCTGGAAAATTTGCAACTACTCCTTTTACATAATTGGCCCAAGCTGGTTCACCAGGTTTCAGTTCCGATGATGAAGAGAATCTGGCGTTGAGCTGGTCTCCATTGGCCAAGATGGAGAGAATGTTGCATTCATTTGTGTTATTGTAGCTTCCAACCACGACTGTGAGGAATGGTAGAGCCTGTAATGAAAGATAAAAAATATAATATGTGGGTTTTTATGTATATTCTAGTATTTTCTTATATAGTTAAAAAGGCTCACGCTGTATCCCGCACACAGCAGGGTAGGCAGAGGGAACCTAGTGTTAAGACACTGCGTTCCCCACTTTCTGCCGAATTTTGGAGGCATTGCGTGTTGAGTGGCAGATCTCAACGCCGCACTTTTGCCTCGACACCAGAGCGAAGAAATGAAAATATAAATTTAAGTAAATATTTCATCTCCTCGAGTGGGGATCGAACCCACAACCAGTCGGTTTTACAGTCACACTTCGTGCCGCTGCGCTACGACTGGAGCTTTTTAATTTTTTTTTAGTTAAAAAGCCTATTTATTACCGTGAAACAAGATAAATAAATAATTATATCATTTGAAATAAAAGAGTAAAAACATCCAGAACTTCATATTAATTCAATGTAATATGTTCTTCTCTTTGAGACTGTCACTGTTTTAATTTATTATTATATCTTATTCCCTCATAATATATATTAATTATATTATTGTTTACATACAATTCATATCTATAATAAGAAAATGTTATTTTTAACTTTACATTATTTTACAATACTTTACTTAGATCTAAGATGTTAAGCCAGTGTTTATATATGTATATTTAACAATTTTACATATTACAATATATATTTAATTACAAGCTAAACTTTTATAAAAATTGATTTGGATGTGGATGTGAGGAATCTTGCACTAGGATAAAGGCATGACCGCTATGGTGGAAGAGGTGACCGCTGCGTTCCTATCTTTTAAAGCCATCTTTAAATTATATTCCACAATGCGTTTCGTCGTTACCTCCGTCGCGTTCCCAATTAACATTTTGACTGCGTCATCTCTACCTTCGCTATAGTACGTGCAGGTGTCGGTGTGATGAGATATTGCTACAACGGCGTGCGAGACGCTATCATGCAGCTGTAGTGTTAACCAGTATAACGGTCGCGCTGGTCAGACCCTGAGACTCGTGAATTGTCAGCACCTTCGAACCTGTTTCTCCTCCCCATCCCTGGGAGATCAGAGATTCTTTCTCCTTCTGCGTATTCAATTAAATTCAAAGTGTGACATGCGTAGCGTAGTAAAGAACAAGGGTTTACCAGAATATTAATATAAAAGAAGAACAATAAAAATAAGTTACAAGAGACCAGTCGTGGCCTGTGGTGGCGCAAGGGCACAAAGTATGCCTGTTAACCGACTGGTTGTGGGTTCGATCCCCACTGGAGGAGATGAAATGTTTACTAAAATTTATATTTCCATTTCTTCGCTCTGGTGTCGAGGCTAAGCGCGGCGTTGAGTTCTGCCACTCAACACGCAATGCCTCTAAATGCCCCGGCAGAAAGTGGGGAACGGAGGAGGAGTAACTTATAATAGTATTTTGAAAAAAAAAATTAATTAAGCGCATAACTTAAAGTTCTTGGTCTTTAATGTATTTAGAAAAGTATTATAACCTCCATTTTGATAAATTGGAAAAGTTTTCCGCGATTAAATTAATATTTTGACTACCAAATTGTTGTTATTGTATTGAATTGTAATTACATAATTTAATTAAGATGATCGCAGAATAATGGTTTCTCACAAAAAAAAATACTAAAAGTTTTTAGCCTTGGTTTTACAGTAAAGTATATTAAAAAAATATATTGTAAATAACGATGAACAAAGGTCTCATATTAAATGTCAATCGTCAAATCAATTTTGATTAACAATCATTTTAATGTATGTATTACGAATTATGTAGATTATTCGAAAAATAATTAATATGAGTCATGTTGACGGCCAGCCGTGGCCTAGGGGCACAAAGTGTAACTGTAAACGCGTCAGGTTATGGGTTCGATTTCCTTTCGAGAAATGATATATATATTCAATACACAATGCCTCAAGAATTCATCAGAAAATAGGGAAAAAAGTGTTTTACAATGGGTTCCATCTGCCTACCTGCTGAGTGCGTGATCCAGCGTGACGCTTAAAAAAATAATATCACTTAAATATAATTTTAATTTTTTTATTTATACTTTTTAGTTTCTATTGTGGTTATACATATTTTGCTGCTTTTATTTTAAATTTTTCTTTATAATAGAGACGGCAAAGGTCATAAAATATACAGCCTGTTTTATTTTTGGCCAATAAAGTAGCGTAGTGAATTAAAAATTTTTGCATTCATCTTAAAAACTTTTTCAATTTTATTTATTATACTAGCGACCCACTCACTTTATCCGCTTAAACTTCTGAATTATTTACTTAATGCACTGAACTACGTTCGTGTTTTAATATATGGATAATGTTTGTTTACAAAGCACTTAAGATATAGATAATTTTCGCATTAGAAATGCAAAAAAATATTAAAACATTATGTTTTGTACTACCTATTAAAATTAAAAATATTCGAGGACCGACTGGTTGTGGGTTCGATCCCCACTCGAGGAGATGAAATATTTACTTAAATTTATAATTCCATTTCTTCGCTCTGGTGTCGAGGCTGAGCGCGGCGTTGAGTTCTGCCACTCAACACGCAATGCCTCCAGAATTCGGCAGAAAGTGGGGAATGGAGTGTCTTAACACTAGGTTCCCTCTGCCTACCCTGCTGTGTGCGGGATACAGCGTGAAGCTGATTTATTTTATTAATTTTTTTATAAAAATATTCAATTGCATGTCTGAAAACCAACAACTTATCTACTGAAGTTGTCTGTATATGGAAGGAGTATTCGAAAATTTGTTATTATGGCATTAATTAATAAATGGCAATGTAAAAGAACTCGGTCGGTTTGTCTGTTTGTCTGTGCGTTTGTTCACGCTGATCAGAGAAACTGCTTAACCGACTGAAGTGCACTCTTGTATTTTAGCAAATTTTAACTTTTTGTATTTGTTTCATTTTAATTTTTCTCTGGGTTGACCCAACTCCCGATTAAATGAAAAATTATTTTATAACTTTTCAATGAGTACAATTACATCAAAAAAATATTACATATTTTTAGTTATAAGTATAATGCTTTTGCCGCAATTTGAATTTAAAGTCGTGCCCGGGCATGTTTTTCCATAGCTCTGCGTTGACGTAAAACGTTAAGTTCATCCGTACTAACACGCGATAGACACATTACTCTTCTCCTTCGGTTGAGGAACAGACACCGGTCTAGTCGCCAACGAAGTTGCCTGAGTATTGCACTGCTGGGTTTCTACATTATAAAAGTAAGTTTATGATTCATCTCGTTTCGGTTCTCAAATTTTATACTTGTTTTGGTACGCCATTTTAATTTAATAATGAGCTTTTGAATGTGTTTGTTAAGTGAGATGAGTGATCGTGATTGTGTATATAATGTGACGTAATCACAATTTTCTATTGCTTTTAATTTTGGCAATATTTATGATTTTGTGACCTTTTCTGAACACCTTGGCTAGGATTGCTGTATTAAAAAACACCAGATGATATAAACATCTATTATATTATATTATAGCCCGAGAAAGCTGGCGATCCACTTGCACAAATTGTCGGAGAGCCCATACATAGGATGGAATTCAAAATCAAAGTAAAAAATATTTTGTGCAATGTACCTACATATTTAATGAAATAAATTAAAATGTATAATAACGTATTGCTTTTCAATTTTAACGTTAAAGGTCTGTGTTTAATTGAGGAAAGAATATTCGATTACAGAGCCATATCGCAAATACATGTTGATTAAAATTTCATTTCATACATTATTTATTTATTCGAATATTTTTTTTCTTTGAATGTGATGAGAAAAAAAATAAATTAAATTAGCTTCACGCTTTATCCCGCACACAGCAGGGTAGGCAGAGGGAACCTAGTGTTAAGACACTTCGTTCCCCACTTTAAAAATATAAATTTATAAAATATAAATTTAAGTTAAAATTTCATCTCCTCGAGTGGGGATCGAACCCACAACCAATCGGTTTAACAGTCACACTTTGTACCACTGCGCCACGACTGGCCTCGAATGTGAGGAGGTTTTTTTTAATTTCAAACATAAAACACACACACAACCATGTTCATTACGTTTATGATCTTTGACATCTTTCTATCTGCTAATCCGTAAAAATGGATGAAAGTAAAAAAATCCGCACACAGCAGGGCAGGCAGAGGGTATCTAGTGTTAAGACACTCCGTTCTCCACACCGTCGAATTCTGGAGACACTGCATGTTGAGTGACAGCACTTTTGCTTCGACAACGGAGCGAAGAAACAAATATACATTTAAATAAATATTTCATTTCCTCGTGTGGGGATCGAACCCACAACCAGTCGCGTTTGGATGGCCTCGACTGGTCTTATATATTAAATATCTATCAATTTGACACGGAATTATTCTGCCATGTTAATTACAACCGTTGCTATACAACAATTAATTTTGTTGTTTTTTAAAAAGGTCGCCCTAAATGAGCTTCCTGAACGCTTACATGACGTTCATTGATTCAACCTTAAAAGACAACAAAAACAATATTCCACAAAAATGTTGATTGTCCTTTAAAAAATCTACAAAAAAGTCCACGATAGTATATGCTTATCTCTAAAAGTATTAAATTACTACTTATATTTAATTTAAATTGATGCGGCTATGGATAATGTATTTTCTATAATTTGGTATACATCCTTATCAAAATAAATGTAATAGTCACCTTTAGTATTTCATCTGGATTGAGAATATACTTGACATAATTTTAATAAATACTTAAGGAGAAATTACTGATTCAAAATGACCTAGGAGAGCCGAAACGGCAGACGACGTTAACGATTTTGTATTAATTTTCACACATTTTCGATTTACCGTTAATTGCCTATTTACTGTTTATTATTAATTTATATTTTTATCTGGTTCTCTCCGCTTATTCGAGAAATTGGTAGGTTAGTTAGAATTTTTTAATTTCTTGGTGTGGCAACGACGCTCGCTATTTTTAACCAACTTCTGTAAGAAGAAGGTTATCAATTTGACTATATTTATAATTTTAAAAAGTTTAAAGTCATATTTATAACACAAAAAAGATTTTATTCTATAACAAGCTTAGTTAGTAATTTGATATTGTTTTATAATATTAGCTTGACACCGAAAACCATCACCGAAAATATAAAATCTTTTAAAAGCCCCACACACACACACACGTAGTGTAAATCCATATATATATATATATATCTCTCATCAATATTGATGATTGATGAGATATATATATATATATATCTCATCAATCATCAATATTTTTTTCTTTCACAAAATGCTTTATTGTGATCTATGAACGAATGAAATTTAATATTTTTGTAGTACGATGTACATAAAAATAAAATTAAAATAAATTAGCTTCACGCTATATCCCGCACACAGCAGGGTAGGCAGAGGGAACCTAGAGTAAGACACTCCGTTCCCCACTTTCTGCCGAATTTTGGAGGCATTGCGTGTTGAGTGGCAGAACTCAACGCCGCCCTTTAACTCGACACCAGAGCGAAGAAATGGAAATATAAATTTAAGTAAATATTTCATCTCCTCGAGTAGGGATCGAACCCACAACCAGTCGGTTTTACAGTCACACCTCGTGCCGCTGCGCCACGACTGGCCTCTATTTTTTATGTCATATTCTTATGATAATATTAATAAACAGCTATACTTAGAACTGCTACTTTTTGACTATAAAAAAAATAAAAGCTGATTTTATGATTTTGTCCCAAGGTAGATTTATATCAAGATAGTCTTCATCTTTCGTACTATGGGACAGTGAAGAGGCAGTAATGAAATATGTTAATAAGGGAACTTTATTTTTCCGCTTCGTTTTAGAATAAAGAAGTGATAATTACGAAATTATCTTAGATCTTCCCTACATACATTGGGCACTTTATACAGATTAAAACTAATATTAATGTTTACGCTAAAATTATATATTGTAACGAACATTTTGTAATCGTTTAAAAATGTAAATAAAATCCTCTCATAGCATTATCAGTTTTTTTACTGTTGTATAAAAGTAAAGATTATAATTCGTGTTACTTTAAATTTTAATACAAAATATTTTTTTATTTTACGTTGATAATATAGCTGGTTTTGTTCAGATTTTTTTATTAATTGGTTGGTTACGTTTACTTATCATTTTTGTTAAATTTAATTATTTAGATATTTTTTCTGATATTAAGAATTTCTCTTAGTTACTTTCATTTGTTTTGTTTGCTCATTTCAATTATCCTGGTATTTTTTCCAATAATTACTATTTTCTGTATTTATTTTTCTTATTGACTTATTTTGATTATATTTTCTTACTAATCCTATTGAAAACTCAAAATAATTTCATAAATATATTTAAAAAATATTTGCATAGCGAGCGGGCGAAGCCGCGCGGGTTTGGTTAATAAACTTCAGATAATTTTAATCATCTAATAAGCAATCAGCGCTTGTAAAATTTTCCTTAATTAAAAAAAAATAAAAAATGTGACGTGATTGATGATGATGTGTGTTCTGTGTAACGTAATAACATTATTATATAAAGTTTTGACATCAATATAACTAACAAAAATTATAAACAAGAACACAAAAAAAATACACTAGAATTCGCGTTATACTTTAGATAGCATACATTGCATATTTACAGGTTCGATTCTCAATATTTATTGACTGGGTAAACAGCTCACAACAAATTAGATTCACCTGTCTAGAAACGATAAATTTTATCACCAGGCTGTCTTTTGAAAGAAGACTAATAATGAAATGCATATTAAATTTAATCAGTTTTTAAATAAATTCTGCAGGCATTGCCTGACGAGTGGCGGAACTGAACGCCGGGATTTGCCTCGACAACAGAGCGAAGAAGTGAAAACATACATTTAAATAAATATTTCATATCCTCGAGTGTGGACCGAACCAGCACCCGTCGCGTTTACAGTCCCAATGGGCGCCACGGCTGGCCTCAAGTAAAGTAGATACTGACATTAATATATTGTCTTTATGACTATATAGATAGATAAACAACAAACCACAGGTAATACAAAGCCTTCGCAATAATCCACGTGTTCTCCTATAAGGTTGACTCTGCCTGGTGCTGCGGCGGCTGCGACAGGCTCGCGACCAAACTGTCCGACAAATTTGTCGCGAGCCTGATTTAGCAATACAGATTCGCCTTTGGCCACTGTTTCCGTCATCTAGAAAAAAAAATAATGAATTTAATTAAAATAGGCTATATTTTATTACTGCACCTATATCAATTTTAAAAATATTCGCTGAAACTTTAATTGCACATTATTTTTTAAGGCATATTCTTTTATATTGTTTTACTGAAAAATTTAAATCTATCTTAGTGTACCAGGTTGTTCGTAGGTTTTAGTCGAAGCTCAACAGCTCCTCTGCTGACTGTAAACGAGACGAGACTTTTATGGGTTGCATTCTATTCTAAATGCTAGCAATATAAATAAGTTGTAAAAAGTATATAAGAATTTCGACGTAGCTCGATAAGAACGTATGGCTTAGTTGGTCATAGCGCTTCCATGAGACGGGCGTTCAAATCCCGCTAAAAATTTTATGTTTTCTTAAAAGTATGAATTATTGTCATTTCCACACTCCGCTAACTATGGGAACACGCATGGGAACCTAGTGTCTGAACACTAGTTTCCATGTGACCTTAGTACATGCACTATACAACATGAAGCTAAAAAATGCTATTTACAAAAATGAAAAAGGAATACATTGGCATGCAATAAGTCCGCGTGATTTTTGAACCATATGTACCTCAATTAAATACAAACCTATTTATTTTAAAGCATATCGTAGCCGCTATAATTTATCATATAAATAAACATGACGAATGACAGCTCATTTCATATTCAATTGAATTATGTTTATATTTTTAGGGTTCCGTAGCTCAAAAGAAAAAAATGAAATCCTTATAGGATCACTTTGCTATCTGCCAAGAGCATTTATCTCGAAATATCAAAATAATCAAAAGATACGAGAAATTTTCTTTATTTGTGTTGAAGTGTAAACTTACATACAAATAACGTAAAAAATCCAAGAAGTGATAATATTTAGATATTTCTTGGAAAAAATCATAACAAACTTATTATTTGTAGCTCATTTCATAAAAAATAAGTGCATTCGCTTGTAAGTTTAAGTTTGTCAACTTTTATAAGTCGTCTTAACCTACAGTCCTGAAATTGTTACAAAAGCCTCGGTGGACGAGTCCGACTCGCACTTAACCGATTTTTTTATTACATTTAGGTGTTTTTTCTGTTTATCAAACATACGAGACTTCGTACAGACTCAATATGAACCGATTTAAGTACAGTTTTCAAACCCTTAACACTTAATGTTTGTTTTATTTATTCTGCTTCTATTTATATCAATATAAAGTATTTTGTTCGATATAATTGCTACAAAATAATTATTTTATGGAATTGGCTGAAATTTAATTCGATATTTTGGATATTGCTTTTAAAAATATTATTTTATTGGAGCACCAAAGTAATTTAGCTTAGTAAATATTCATTGTGAATTTGAAGCGGGCGTAGCCGCGAACGAGACGTTAGCGATAATAAAGTCTGCGGTAAATAGTTTGCTAACGTTTTACTATACAATGACTGATAACGTTTTATCGCTTTATAGCCTCTTAATACGCTGTTTTAAGTTCCACTTAAGATGTTGCGCATTATAAAAAATAATATAATAATTTATTTCTTTTTATTTTTAGCGTCCCGCTGTATCCTGCATATAGGCAGTGTGAACCTGGTGTTAAAATTCTATGTTCCTTACGCATTGCCCAATTTTTGGGACAATACTTGACAAGCGTATCTCATCGCCCGGGTTTCAATAAATATTTTTTTCAGAAAATCTGAATATTTCTAAAAAAGTTACGGATTTCCTGTGAGAGCTATCCAACAAACATAACTATAAAATCATACTACCATTTGTTTTTATCTTGTCGCAGTACCCCGCACATAGCAGAGCAGGCAGAGGAACCTGGGAACCTAGAGTTCTTGAGTCATTGCATGTTGAGTGGAGGAGCTCAACGCCGCGTTTAGATTAAATACATATTTTATTGTAGGCAATGAAAATGAAACCCATGTACCGAAACCGAACTGAAAATAATAATTTTCGTATATATATGTATATATATATGCGTTTTCATATTAAGGTTAAGATAAAAAAATTTGAGGGCACACAGCAGGTGGTGAGTGGAGTGTCTTAACACCAGGCTCCCTCTGCCTACCCCGCAATATGCGAAATACAGCGTAAAGATGGCAAAATAAAAAGAAAATCCATTTTGGTGCTCGATTTTCCACTGTCGCGTCACGTCGCCCTGTATATTGTCACCCACGCTAGTGTTATATGCGATAAGCTAGCTTGCATGTTTAATGAAATTATATACACAATGTTTTCAATTTTCATATTTAATTACTGACGCTACACGTTTATCTATTTGCTTATCTGAATTGAAATAAATAAAAATAGATCAGCTTCACGCTGTATCTTGCGCGCAGGGCAGGCGGAGGCAACCTAGTGTTAAGACACTCCGTCTTCCACTTTCCGAAGAATTCTGAAGACATTGCATGGCATTGAGTGGTGGAACTCGGTCACGGAGACGTAAAGTGAAGAAATGAAAACATAGATTTAAGTAAATATTTCATTTTCTCGATCGAACACGCTACTAGTCGCTTACTTACAGTCACACTTTGTGCTCCTGAAATATAATGTAATTTAAAAGAAAAAAGAAAAGATATAAAAAAGTTAAAGTTTCAAACAATTCAAGAAAATATATATTTTGTAGTCTTTTTTGTTGTTGCCGTTTTTATGTTATCCTTGTATGCTGTTGCTTGTATCTTTTAAGCAAATAAAGTAAATAAGCAAAAAAATAGCAGGTAGGCAGAGGGAACCTATTGTTAAGATATTCCATTCATGACGCACCGCCCAATTTTAAAGATATTGCGAGCTAAGTGGCGAAGCGACCCTTAACGCCGCGCCTTGTCTTCTTACCAGATGGAAGAAAAGAAAATAATTCATTCCAACGGGTAAATCACTGCGCCACAATGGACAAAAAAACATACAAAATTTTATTATTTTTTTTCACTTATACATAGGTATTATGTACTCCGAATTGGATTCGAACCCACATCCACCGCATTGATACATGTTCAAATCATCCATTTTGACTTCTAGCTTCTTAATTGGATAATATTTTTAATTCTAGCTATGAATTAATTTTTATCATTAAAAGGTCAAGTTTAAAAGTTATCGCGTAGATATTTTTGACTCGAAATGTATGTTTATGTTATTCTTTTTGGTTTTTTATACGTCTCTAGTATGTACCGAAATAGTGGGTAAAGAATCTTTTAATAAGTGATTTCATTCTCCACTTCTGTCCACTTAGAACCAGTGCATATTAGGTGCAAATTAATATATAGCCAAATTTTTCGGATCAGATTTGAAGCTACAACAACATTAGTTTCATTCAGATTTATCGTTGTATCATTTTGAATTTTTACTATAACAAAATTAACAACACAGTTTCAAATCTCACTTCACATACGTAATGCAATAATGTAAAAAAAATATTAAAAGTATATGGAAAGATAACACTACTTTTTGTCATGAAATACATCATATACATAACATTTTATACACAAATAAATATAAAACTGATATTTTGAATCGTTATATCCTCATAGGAGCGAATATCCTTAAACACACATTCTTAAAACATATTTAACTCCATTTCTAGTAGCATCTAGTTGTAAATACTAAAATACACGTATTGTTTTAAACTACTTTAAAAAGGTCGCGGTCTTGGTATATGAAAGAAGTGTCACTAAAATTGCACTTACCTCGAAGAAGTTATTTAAATGAGAGCTACACAGACGGTAGCAATTGTACGCTCGCTCCGTACCACGTTAGTATGATTTTGTTCATTCAATTTAGTTGTAAAGCTGAGTTTACATGGATATAATATTTTTTTATATAATATTTTATTTATTTTTTAAAGATATTTTATGTATTTAGTAGGTTAAATAGAGATATTAGTGTTAAAACACTCTACTCTCTATTTCAACCGATTTTAAAGAAGATTTTCATGTTGTGAAGTTTACGAATCCATAATATATGCGTATTGTATATAGATCTACATAATGTAATGCGTATATTAAATCATATTTCATACATTCGTTCATTCTATTCAGTCTCTCGTTCATACATACATTGACAAGTGTAAACATACAAACACAATATCTTGCGCACGACGTCATTATTACGACAGCCACCGACGAGCGTAGACGTGTTGGTTGTTGGTTATCCTTTGAGTGCGGTTAATAATGAAATACAATTGTAGGTAATGGTTAAGGCTGACTTTAAACATATGTATCTACATATCATTTTTTATATTTGATTACATTTGATAGTTTATTGTATTTTTACTGTCTACGATTTAATCAAACATTTCATATTCAAATTCAAATTAGGCTCTATTCGTTGACAAAAGCATCAAAATAATTAATCGCACGTAATATAATAATCATGTAAAAAATATATAAATTAGAGGCCAGTCGCGGCGCAGAGGCACAAAGTGTGACTGTAAGTGCCATAGATTGTTGGTTCGATTTTCACTCGGGTAAATTATATATTTAATATTTTAATTTTCTCGCTCTGGTAACGAGCCAAACGTGCCGTTGAGTTCTTTTACTCAACACAAAACGCCTTATGTAGGGATTTGGAAATAAATGGGGAACGGTAATGTCTTAATAGGAACGGAGTGAGAGAGAGTAGCTATTTAAACTATTCAATTAATGATCACATCTTAACACGTTGAAATTTTTAAGCGGTTGTAAGATATTTTTGTAAGTCAGTTATATATATTGTTAAATAAAATTTTCACGCTATATCCCGCACACAGCAGGGTAGGCAGAGGGAACCTAGTGTTAAGACACTCCGTTCCCCACTTTCTGCCGAATTTTGGAGGCATTGCGTGTTGAGTGGCAGAACTAAACGCCGCGTAAAAATTATGCAAGTTTTAGTATGTATATATATATATATATGCATAATTAAACCTATATATATGCATAAAGAACCTATAACCTGTCAGACTTACAGTCAAACCATTCGCCCCTGCGCCAGACAGACCTTTAAAATGATACTGGTAATATAATAATTTAAATTGTAATATCCGTTATTTCCCAATTGGCAACCGCACACTAAAGTTCCCATATATAGTAAATAGCATAAAATGAAATAAAAGATATCAAAAACTTTGTAATATAAAAATAACGTTGAGGCCTGTCGTGGCACAAAAGCACCAGCGTGCGATTATAAACGTGACAGGTTATGGGTTCGATTCACACTCAAGGATATATTGTGATATTTAATATTTTCATTTTCTCGCCCTGGTAACTAAGTAAAGCGCAGAAGGCTCCAGAATTCGATGGAAATTGATGGCAACAGAAGTTTCGTAACTAGATTCCCCTTGTTTACCCTGTTATGTCCGTGATACAGCATTAAGCTAAAAAAATAACGTTGATAGACAATCATTTTATCTGTATAATAAAGACAATTATATATTTTTCGCTTCTTTTTATCGCTCTCGATATTTTCTTTTATTATATGTAAATAAATAAAAGTCTTAACACTAGGTTCCCTCTGCCTACCCTGCTGTGCGGGATACAGGGTGAAGCTGATTTTTAATATTTTCTTTTACTGTTTATAGAGTCAACTTTACTACTTGATAAGCCATTAATAAAAGTACCGCATTTAACTTTCGGTTAATACGGTCAAGTCATTCGGCTTGAGAAACAGAATTCAACGCCATACTATGTCTACCAGAGCGAGTGACAATATTATATAATTAATTCCACGGAATCGAACCCACAACTGTCGCGTTTTACACATGTTCTTGCGCCACAACTGCCGCAGAACATATAAATATTAAATATGTCTTAATTTTAAAATAGTTATATTTCCATTTCTTCGCTCTGGTGTCGAGGCAAAGCGCGGCGTTGAGTTCTGCCACTCAACACGCAATGCCTCCAAAATTCGGCAGAAAGTGGGGAACGGAGTGTCTTAACACTGGATTCCCTCTGCCTACCCTGCCGTGTGCGGGATACAGCGTAAAGCTAATTAATTATTTTTATTATTTTTTTAAAATAATATGTTAACTTATGTATGTATACACCCTAAGCCACGTTATCGAGCGGTCAACTCCATTGTTTATTGCCCCTTGTATCACTGATAATAGCTATCAGTTATAAAACCATAAAGTTTTTACCCACAATTACATGTCACAGTATTGTATCCCATAAAGATATTATATCGCGTAATATTATTATTATTTTATTTAAAAAAAAATCAGCCGCTCACCGCAGGGAAGGCAGAGGGGATCTAGTTATAAGAGCCTGAGACACTGCGTTCTCTGAAAAAATGAAAATATAAATTTAAATAAACATTTAATTTCCAGGAGCGGGAATTGAACCCACAACCAGTCTATTTTCAGTCTTTTTGCATAATTGCAATTTATTTATTAACATATCGTATTTTAAATACATTAATACATATAACAAAGTAAATAGATTATATGGTATCAATAATACAGCTTCTAAAATATTTATATATCTCCTCATATAAGATAATCTCTATAGCTTATAAAACATATATCATTACATCACAGCAGATTTACGGTTAGGTTCTGAATTTTCCAGTAAGAACGTGCATCAAAATTGAATCCATCGTGGTGCTGGGGCACAAGCGTGCGCCCTTAACCTCGACGGTTGTGGGTTCGATGCCCACTTAGGGGAAAGAAATTATTAATGAATTCATTTCTTCACATTATTTACTTACATTTATATTTCCATTTTCTTCGCTCTGGTGTCGAGGCAAAGCGCGGCGTTGAGTTCTGCCACTCAACACGCAATGCCTCGAAAATTCGGCAGAAAGTGGAGAACGGAGTGTCTTACTCTAGGTTCCCTCTGCCTACCCTGCTGTGTGCGGGATATAGCGTGAAGCTAATTTTATTTTCATTTAATTTAATTTCTTCACATTGGTAACTAAGCAAAGCGCGGCATTGAGTTCCGCTACTCAACACACAATGCCTCCAAAGAACGAAATGGAGTGTCTTAACACTATCTTCCGTCTGCCCTCAATGCTACGTGCGGGATACAGCGGCAAGCAAAAAAAAATGTACATAAAGTAAACTCCTATAGGTATTAAAACAAAACCATTATGACGCAGTGCGATCGTGAATGACTATAAATGCAATGATTCTGGGTTAATTCCCTACGCCCTACAGGTATGAATTATTTTAAACTGATGTCTCTAGTAAAACAAGGTGCAGCGTTGAGTTCCGCAAAGTTAACAGTTTGACCAGTGAGGCAAAAAAATACAGGTCAAGTCAACCACTGCAAGTCTAGAATTCGATAGAATATGACAAACTTCTTACCCTGTTTCTTCACTCTACTTACCATGCAGCTGATTCTGCTCTGAATTTAAACATAATTTTGTATAATAAGAAGAAATATTCACGCTGAAAGAAAGAAATATTGATATTCACGCTGTAACCCGGATACAGCGTGGAAAGGGACAGGGACAAAGGTAGAAGGAACATAGTGTTAAGACACTCCGTTCCCCACTTTCCGCTGAATTTTTCGACGTATTGCGTATTGAGTAGCGGAACGCAACGGCGGATTTCTTTTGCCTTGGTGCCAGAGCGAAACTATTGGTAAATAATAATTCATTTGCTCGATCTTATGGGGATCGAACTCACAACGGTTGCTTTACAATACTCAAAACCCAAAGTCACATACCAAGGAGTCAGCTGAATATTTTATTTCGATAAATTAACATTTATTTACAATCGTTCATTCAGATATATTTTTGATTAAATTATACAGATTAATTACAAGAAATAATGTGCTATTAACAATTATTAGTTGAAAATCTCAACACAACGATTTCAACTCCAATTATTAAACAAACAGATATCTGTTTATTTATATGTAAAATTATATTTTGTTTCCGCTTACGCCGAATTACAATAATAATAACACTACGAAATAAATAAGTTATTTGACAAAAACACGATAATTTTTTACTTCCCAAATATAATTTTATCATTCTTCCCTAATCAAATTAAGGGTTTATTTACTAACGAAATCCGTATGGTATGAAAGTGACAAAGCTAAAGGTTACGTATAGAAGCCGCCTTTGAAATTTGTTTCACAACAAACAATAATTACAAATATTAAATTTTTGTAATAATATTTTCATTATATATAATGATAAAAATAGAATAAGATAAAAAAAAATACATTCCTATCTCAAAAGAAAAAAAACAGTACAGGATAATTTTACTGTCCATCTTTCCGTCTGTCAAGAGCATTCAACTCGAGATTACATGGAAGCATCAATCTGTGATTAACTTAAAATATTTTATCTTTAGCATCATCTTTAGCTTCACTCCGCTGTATTTCGCACAGAGTAGGCAGAGGCAACCTAGTGCTAAGATACAGTGCCCCACCTTCCGCTGATTTCCTGAGATATTGCTGAAATAAGGAACTCAATGCTATAAGAAAATGAAAATATTACATTATTACCAGTAGGAATCGAACACACGGCCCTCGCATGAACAGTCACATGCTTGTGCCACAGCGCCACATGTTTAACTTTAATTATTAAAATTCTAACAGTGTAAGCAATACTTGATTTTTTGTGTCTTTTAACTTCTTAAAAAGTAAAGTGAGAAAAATAAACATTTTTTATTAATAAATTTATAAATAATTTTACCGAACATTTTTGTTGATTAAGACTAGGTCTCGATATAACAGTTGGATAATTAAACAACGCTATATAAGTACTCGTACATCGAACGATGGTTAGAAATTTAACGCAAACAAGTTTGACCCAAATCTTAAATAAATAATTATAACAGGCAGATCATCATTGATATAATACAATTTATTTATCTATTTATAACATTGGGCGTGATATAGGCGAAGGGATTTTTGCTTAAATGGCATTTTCAGAACGCCAAAATTAAAGAGCAGCACAATATAACGTTCGTAAAGTATAAAAATCGTAAGGTAATTAGTATTATGCAATCATTAGGATTGCATAATATTAATTAATATGGTCATATTTGGTCACAAATATAATTAAAGTTATTATGAGATATTTTTATTTTGATCTAAATATTTGTCTTTCAAATATTAATACCATCCTACGACCAACCAAAACTATATCAACAAAGCAGTTAATGAAACTAAATAAAAACTAAATGGAACTAAATAATGCTCGCCGATAAACATATTTCTGCAAACGAGTGAAAAAGCTAAATCTGGAATCAAGCTTCACAATATGATTTTTGATTAATTTTATCATTTATATTCCATGAATAGTTATAGAATCACAATATATTTTTTTAGATAATATTTAATCATTATGAAATAAATTTTTGTGCTTTATTTTACTTTCAGATCTTTATTCAGTTGGTAATTGGGAATTGGTATTACTGAAAATATGTCAAGTTGACAATGACATAAATTATAAATGTAATCAAAGCAATAGCCTATCTTTTAATTATTGAGGATTTTTAGCATTTAATTTCCTTATTTTTTTTATTAATTAACGATCTAGTAAAAATAAACATGTCTTACAAGACAAAAGATGTGACCCTCTCTGCGGATCGACCAAAGACGCTTTTGTTGCAAAAACATTCAGACTACTTGGCCAGCTATGGCCTGAATAAAGATGATTATGAATTTTGTATGACAGAGTATTTACGAATGTCTGGAATATATTGGAGTCTAACAGCTATGGAGTTAATGGATCAATCTTCGAGGTAACAACTTATAGTAAATATCATTTATAAATATAATGAACTAATTTGAAGTGTATTTCTTACTCTTTGTTAATTTTATTTTAAATGACATTTTATGATATATATAATATCTACTAAGTAACAATAAATAGATGATGTAACAGAATTTTAAATATGTATAATGCTAGTTTTATTATAATTTTAAATTCTCTTTCTAGAATATAGATTCATTCATTCATTTGTTTATCCTCATGAAATTACTATAGTATTTGAAACATATTATCATGGCAGTTGTGGTGCAGCATCTGAATACAAACATTATGGATTTAATCAATAAATTGGGGGAATTAATTATTTTGATTTTCCTATCATAATTTATTTAAAAAAAAATATGAATAAATAATGAGTCCAAATTACAGAATGCCTAAAGAAGAGATTATTAACTTTATATCATCATGTCAAGATAGTGAGAGTGGTGGAATATCAGCTAGCAATGGTCATGACCCACACATGCTATACACTTTGAGTGCTATTCAGGTAAATATATTTTATAAATATTATTATTTCAATTACAAGTAAGTACAAGTAAACTTTACTCTTAAAAAAATAACAGAAGTCCTGCATAAATAATGTTAAACCCCTTGGTGTGCATTTAGACAACAAATTGTGTTAAAGCTCAAATGGCTACTTGAAAGAAAAAAAGATTTTAAAGCCAATATAGATCTATGGCATTCAACTTTAGGGATCTGCATGTGTCTCCAATACTAATATAATTCAAAAGACTCCAAATTGTATCCCTAAACAAATTGCAAACTGTCCATGGTTCATACAAACTAAGGAAATGTATGATTATCTACACATGCCTATAAATGAAGCAGGAAGTACAGACCAGTAACATTTTCAATTTTAATATACAAATTTATTTGAGAGATTTTAAATAAAATTTGAGGCTGTTGTAGTGCACAGCACCATATTTTACTGTTAAATGTGACAGTTGTATTTTCTATTCCCACTCAGGTGAGTAAAATATTAAAATTTTCTCACTCTGTTAAAAAGGTGGAACTAAGCATTGAGACTACCAATCAACACAATTTTTTATGTTAGTAGAAGTATGCAGTGTTTTAACATTAGGTTCCCTCTGTCACTTTCAATCTCTTTGTTACATGTTAATGCTTCACATAAATAAATTAAATCAATTTTGTTTCTTAAAGGTCCTTTCAATGTATGACAGGCTGAATGCTGTAGATGTTGAAGGTGTGGTTCGTTTTGTGTCCTCCATGCAACAAGAAGATGGTAGTTTTATAGGTATACCTTTTCCTGCTCATAGACCTATTAAAAGTAATAAATGATGTTGTTTTATTAAAAGAAAAATGGGTAAATGTTACTTGTTAGTTGTTACAAAGTATATTTTTTATTATTTTCATTGGAATAAATAAGTTAAAAACTACATCATCAAACAAGATTTTTCTCAAAAATAAAGTTTCAAAACAAAAAAAAAAAAAATCTATTCCAATAATAGATTTTTTCATATACATGCCATTTACAAACAAAGATAGATCAGTAACAATCTTATTATATGTATATATATAATAGATACATATAGGTGTCTCTATGTTTAGAAGTCTGTCCACACATAGTCTGTCAAAAAAAATTAAAATATAGGCAATATCAACATGTATTAGAAAGTACAAATAATAATGTTTTTGGAGCAGAAATATAGGATTTATAAGAAGATCTATTATTGGGGGCATTAATCAATGTAATACAAACCAAAACGAAGTTTGTACACACTAACCTTAGAACTGGCTAAACCAATGCAAATTTCAACATTATATCATAGCAAACTTCTCTTGACAGTTTCCATAGTTTTTTTACATGTTGTCTAAAGAGGATAAGTCGTAATATTAATATTTATTTTATTTTCTTAGGTGACAAATGGGGTGAGGTTGATACGAGATTCTCTTTCTGCGCTGTAATGTGCCTTTCATTATTGCATAAGTTGGACGCAATCAATGTAACCAAGGCTGTTGATTTTGTGTTAAGCTGTATGAATTTTGATGGGGGCTTTGGATCTAAGCCTGGTTCTGAGAGTCATGCCGGTATTATATTATTTCATTGTACTAGTATAAATAAGCTACACTCTATATCACACATACTCCACTCAGCTTTAGTGATATAACATGTTCACTTTCTGCCTAATTGTCGAGATTTTTCATGCTGAGTGGTGATACTCAACACCGCACTTTATCTTGCTACTGGACTGAATGAAAATATTAAATATTTCATTTTCCCAAATGAGAATCCACTGCCTACGCATTTACCTAGCCTTTATTGGCCTATTAAATTTTTTTATGTCTAAAAAAAGGCTAGGCAGGCTATTTTATAAATGACTCAATCATCCAGAGCACTTTCCTGCTACAATTTGTTTTAGTTTCACATTTTCTCTTGGTAATCAGAGAGAACACAGTGTTAAACAATATGATCTGTGCATACTTCTTTGCCTCGTCCATTGTCATCAACCCTCCTAGTGTATAATTATCTCTATACTCTTAAAGGTCAATTATAGTAAAACCTTTACTTTATGCTTTACGCTGTATCAAGATGTTGAAATACTCCGTTCCCCACTTTCTGCATTTTAGAGGCATTTCGTGTTTAGTGGCGAAGCTCAACGCCCCACTGCAAAGTGGCTCGTGGTGGAAAGCTCGACACCAGAGCAAAGTAGTAAAAATATTAAATTAAATAAATATTTCATTTCCTCGAGCGGGAATCAAACCCACAACCAGTCGCTTTCACAGTCACACTTTGTGCCCCTGCGCCACGGCTGGCCTCTGTTTTACTTCATATGTTATTTTTTTTACATTATATATAAAAAAAATATTCTTCCAGGTCTAATCTACTGTTGTGTAGGCACGCTATCAATATGCAAACGTATGGACGCTCTCAAAGCAGACGAGCTAGCCTGGTGGTTGTGTGAGAGACAGTTACCCAGCGGAGGTCTCAATGGTAGACCTGAGAAATTACCGGACTTGTGTTATTCTTGGTAAGATTTAGGAATAATTTGAAAGTATTACTTAAGAAAATATTCTTAGTTTCCACTTCGCAGGGTTGGTAGAGGGAACCTAGTGTTAAAACACTCTGTACCTCATACTGTTAATATTTTTAGACATTGCGTGTTATATGGTGGAACTAAACGCTGCGTTTTATCTCCCCAGGCGAGGATTAAATAAAGTTATTAGATCAGATGATCTAGGACTCACTTACTGCTTTGTTAGAACTTTAAACATTTTTATATAAAATTTAGGAAATTATGAAGTATTTGAATATATGTAAAAAAAATATTTTAAATTATGTGCCTCTTTTTGATGTGAGAACAAAAAAACACTACATAATATTCTTAATGAAATAGGATATTATAAATAAAATTCATTTTTAAATATTACTATTATAAATGAATTAATACAATTAAATCTAATTTATATAACAGGTGGGTAATGTCATCTCTGTCAATGCTAAACAGAATACACTGGGTCGACAAGAAAAATCTAGAAGAATATATACTGGCGTGTCAAGATTCTGAAACTGGTGGTTTTAGTGACCGTCCCGGGGACATAACTGATCCTTTCCACACATTATTTGGTTTGGCCGGGCTATCTTTACTAGGAAACTCAAGTATAAAACAAGTTAACCCAACTTATTGTATGCCGCAAGAAACCATCGATAGATTGAAATTAGAACCGCAGATTTTACAAGTGTAATATATAAATAGTTACTTTTGTAAGCTAAATTAATATATTATATTTATATTTCAATTAAATATTCAAATAATATTTTATTGGATATAATTGTTATATTGTCCTAATAAAATATTTTTATTTGCCCAAAACATTTGGAAGAAAATCCTTCTTATTGTATGAAGCTAGAACCACAGATTTTTAATATGTATTTTTTTTTTACTTTTGTAAGGTATTAATATATTATATTCCAATTATATAGGTGGCAGTGCCAGCACCACTTTAAATGAAACCACAGTTTTAGCTACTCTATAAAAGCCTTATACAATTATTATATTTTTTCCCCCAAAAATTAAAAAGTGATATTTAAGTCTAAATAAATAATAAAACTATTATTGTAATATAAAACACCATTTGTTAAGAACGACGCAAGCACATATAAACCTATCAAAGGGAAACCGCCGCATACACCTCATTCCGAAATCAAGTCGTAGGTCTTGGCGGCAAAGTCCAAAGTTGCTTAACCTTTAGAGGTATTGTAGTTTAGTAGAATGTGTTAACGTTATTGGTATCTATGCGTAACTGCATTACACGAAATAAAAGTATGGATAAACACCGTGAAATTAAAACTAAAATCCTACGTCAAAACTGTTGACGTATCTTGATTCATTTTTATACAAATACCCTATATGCTGTTCCCGTAAAAGGAGCGCTGACACTTCCATCCTGTATAATATAATTATGTGTAGGTATTTCATTATTTTAATTACTAAGCATTTTAGTTAAAAATAAAAATAAATCAGCTTCACGCTGTATCCCGCACACAGCAGGGTAGGAAGAGGGAACTTTATGTTAAGACACTCCGTTCCCCACTTTCTGCCGAATTCTGGGGCATTGCGTGTTGAGTGGCAGAACTCAACGCCGCGCTTAGCCTCGACACCAGAGCGAAGAAATGGAAATATAAATTTAAGTAAATATTTCATCTCCTCGAGTGGGGATCGAACCCACAACCAGTCGGTTTTGCAGTCACACTTCGTGCCGCTGCGCCACGACTGGCCTCGTAAGCATTTTAGTTGATAATGAAAATAACTTATTAATATTTCAAAGTCAGAAATCATTTTAAAAATAACCGGAACAATATTCTAATTATTTCCCGATATATTATTATTAATTATTACAATCTTTTAATTTAGATAAATGTAAAAATATTCTAATAACAATTTGAATTCCCCATGTCTACATATATTTGATTTAGCTGGACTATCTTTACTAAGGAATTCTAGTATAAAACAATTTAACTCTACATATTGTATGCCGCAAATTTGTTAGGTTGAATAAAGCTAGCTATTTTTATAAGTGTATTTTATTTATTTAAATACCTACTTTTGTAAGCTAAATATATATATAACATTTAAATGTTATTATTATTTTTCTTTGTATTTTTAAGCATAAAAGTTTTATAGGCATATTCTTCAGGTGTATTTTTAGAAAAATATGTAAATTAGAACAATACTGATATTTACCTTGCTATTTTATTTTGAACATAAAAATATTTTAATATACGCTACAAGTATTTCATTTGAGAAACGTCAATGTCACTCTTTAATTTGTAAACATAACCTAAAAATTGCATAGCGAGATAAATCTTGTAAATATTTGCCATGGAAATAGAAATTAAAATAAAAAGATAGGATGTCACCTATCCACTTTTTTCAATTCTTTATTTTTAGTGTAGGCATTTATTCATTTTCAATATTTACATATTTAATATATATTAGTGATTTTTTATCGTCAATCGTTTTTAATGAGGCGCAAACACACTATGACTTTATAATAGGTAAGTAATCTTTTAAAAAAAATATTTTTTTTTTATTTAAAAACTTTCAATTATTTTTAACATTTTATTTATTATTATATATTAAGTTACTAATATCTAAAGTTATTAGACGTTAAGTTTATAACTAATTACATTTTATAAATTTTCAGTTGGCTCTGGAACAGCGGGGTCCCTTATAGCTCAAAGAATAGCAAAAGAAACAAATTATACATTTATAGTTTTAGAAGCTGGTGCTAAAAGTCATTTTTTTCATGACATTCCAGTTTTTGGTCCATTATTGCATAATTCAATATATGATTGGCAATATGAAACTGTATCTCTAAAAGATGCATGCCTTGCTATGGAAGGTTCAGTAAGTATTTGAAACTAAAAAAAATATGTTTCTCATTTTTACACCTTATTCTGTTATAGATTATTTGTACTTAACACTTTATTTTATTATCCTGTTAAGACATTTCATTCCCTTTTCGCCCAAAATTCAAGACATTATGAGTTGAAGAGTAAATGAGTCAGATTCTTGTAAATTAAGTTCAAACCCACAACCATTGTCTACACTCAACTGATGTTTTATTAAACATTATAAAATGTGTTATTTTCATTATAAAACAATAAGTTTTTGTTTTATTAAAAAAAACAATTAGTGCTTATTTGTCCCCTCTGAAAGAAATTATTTATTGTAATTTTCTTCTGCTTAAGACTGTTCTGCTGATGTATTAAATTTTGCCACTCAACATGTGAAGTCTCAAATGACTGTAACAAAATATTAAAATAATATACAAATGAAAAGGAAAATTACCTAAAACAAATATCGACTTTTAATTACTTTTGTGTTGTTTCAGAAATGTAAACAAACACAGGGAAAAATATTGGGTGGTTCATCAAAATTGAACAACATGATACATGTCAGAGGAAATCTATCACATTATGTTGAATGGTTTCATGGTCTGTACACTAAAGAGTATATGCAAAAGCAATTTCAATATATAGAAAATAATATTTTCCATTTGAATGATCTTCAATATCAAAGTATATTAAGTGAAGCTGTTTTAGAGGCTACTAAAGAATTACATTATAATACATTAGAAAATGGTTATGGTATAGGCTTTAAAAAATCAATATTAACACAAAACAATGGGAAAAGGTGGACTACATCTGATAAAGTAGACACTAAACACATTTTAACTAATACATTAGTTGAAAAATTATTAATAAAAAATAATAAATGCATAGGGGTACAAATAAGTCCATCAAAAAATATAATTTATGCCAAAAAGGGTGTGATTGTTAGTGCAGGAGCTTTCAATTCACCCAAACTTTTACAATTATCTGGTATTGGACCAGCAGAAGTATTAAAACCTCTAAATATTACTATAATAAAAGAGTTGCCAGTTGGTAAAAATTTACAAGATCATGTAGGTACTGGTTTAGACTTGGTACTTTTTAATGAAACCCAATCTGTTACAATGTTTGACATTATGAATTTTTGGAATGTTTTTCGATATTTTTATTACGGCAAAGGACCTTTAACAACTCCTGGATGTGAGGTTATAGGCTTTATTTCAACTAAAAATGTGACAGCGCCAAATTTGCAATACATGGTGTTGCCAGTCGGCATATCTGCTGATAGAGGTAGTTATTTCAGGAAAAATTTAGGCATAACCGATAAAATATGGTCAAATTATTTTGCTAAAATATTTGATAAATATTCTACTACTTTTATGACATTGCTTCTTCATCCTAAAAGCAGAGGGGAAGTCCGTATACAGAGTAAAAATTCACATATACCACCGATTATAAACCCAAATTATTTACACCATAAAGATGATTTAAAAATTTTAGTTGATGGGTTAAAAATGCTAAAGAGGATTATAGAAACAAAAACAATGAAATCTATATCGGCTCAATTAAATAATTTACATTTTCCAGGTTGTGAGGACTATAATTTTTTTTCAGACGATTACTTAGAATGTTATGTAAGACATCTCACGTTAACGAGTTTTCATCCAGTGGGTACTTGTTCAATGGGGTTGCCAGATTCTAAAGAATCAGTAGTCGATACTTCTTTTAAAGTTATAGGTATAGATAATCTGTATGTCGTTGACAGTTCTGTGTTACCAACTTTACCAAGCGGTAATATTAATGCGGCCATAGCAATGATTGCTAATATATTTTTTGAAAACATGATATTAGTTAAAAGTACTAATAAAAGTAATGTTTGTGATAGAAGAACTTTAAAGGAAGCCATATTTAGAATATGTATACAACAATAAGCCTATAAACTTAGAAAATTATTAGGCATAACGATTCTTGTCATTAGCCATGTTAATTATAATATTGTGTAAATAATTCTATTAAAAAAAAATTGTTAAATAAAAAATATATGTACTTAGACTCGAAAGTATTTTTCTCTTTTACAGAAAAAGGGTCGAATTATAATTTTTATAGCTTCACTCTGCTCTTTTAAGACACCGATCCTACTAAGACGCTTAACGTAATTTTGGGGGCATTGCGTGTTGAGTGGTAAAACTCGATTAAGCAATAAAATATTAAATGTTTCTGTGTTTAGATAACATAGAACGGAAAAAGCAGTTAACAAATGCATAGCGAATAACGGTACTCAGATCGTCGTCGCCTGAGAGTCGCGATGACAGTAATTTTGATTAAAATTACAAAAATTTTTTACTTATCTTTAATCGCTCAGTAAAGACTAAAAACATTATTCAAATTGGATAAATAACTACACAGGTTCAAATCAATATTATTTATATATTTAATTAAATTAATGAAGTTATTTTACGTAAATTATTATAAATGCATATTGAATGGGTACATAATAAAATATATTTTTATAGATGCATATATTTATTTTTATTATGAGGATGATGAAGGGATTGTGAAATAAAACTCAATGAAACTTTTATTATCAATATAATTAAGGTCACTTCTACAGACAAATGATCCGTACATAGTTTGAGCCACGTTTCTAAAACAACCAAGTCATAATACTTATTATTTATTATTATTTGCTTTAAATATTTTTTAAAATATAATTCAAACTTAGAAACATACAAAAAAAATATAGAAAACTTACTGTGTTACTGTAAAATACTCACCAAGCCAATTTTGTTTTTTAACAGTAACATCATGACACAAATAATGCAAATTTCTTCCTAATTGTAGTTTCTTTTAAATTATTTTTATAATTTAAAATTATTACTTAAAAATGTATACTGTGTTATATATTTAGATCTTTTTTCATTTTATTACATAATTTTAGTTTGAGTTCGAATACAAGCATATTCTTCACACAATTGGTGAATCAAACAAATATCTTATTTACCTATGACTTTATAAAATGACTAGATTTTACAGTTTTCTTCCTCCAATCCTTTTTTTTTATTAAATTTTCATGATAATGTCCATGTGACGTATCAAAAGAGTATTCCACTCATTGTTTGCCCTTTAAGGCATCTTGAAATCTCGTATTTCAAACGATTTGCCTTTATTACAGGTAAATTCAAGATTAGACAAATATACTAACATTTCTGAAACTCAACCCACTTTAAATTTAATGCATATTTTAATATGACTGAAATCTACTATTTCAAATATAATAAATACTTCCGAATCCCATCATGTTCAGAAAATTTTTAGGTATAGATATCAATATTTTTAAATAGACGTAGGAAAAATTATTATGTTATAGATATAGATATAAATATTTTATAATAGAAGTAAAACTATGTTAAAATTTTAAGATATACCATCTACTAGATACTAACTACTGTATTTTATTACCATGAAGCAGTAGAAATTTTTTGAACACTAATATAAAAATACTACACACGACACCGTTTTGAGCGATTTTTTTAGTCTGCTCATAATTCTGAAACATTATTTTAATCGTCTTGGGGAATTTCATTTAAGCCCACGAATTGCGTTGATATATTAAATTAATTATTATTTTCTAATTTCTAACATATAAGGACACCGACGGACGGAAGATATAATAACCACTACTTCAAATATTCTATTCACATTTTTAATGCCACATAAGTACCCACCTACTTTGTGCAATATTCACGAACTAGTAGAAAAAGTTTGTATATACAAAAAGACATTTTCATTTACATGACAATATAACAATAATATTATATATTGTAATAAATATATAAATACAATTTACTTTGTGCTGAGCAAAACGTACACAATGCAGTAACTGCATACAATAATACTGGACGGAATGCCTGAATTAGGTTTCTCTTTATAATACTAAAATTATTATATTATTTATTTTAAAAATACTAACGACTAATTAAGCTAAATTCTATTGCGTAAAATTTATTTGTTTCGTCCTTTTTTTATTATAAAAAAAAAACAATACATAAATTAATTATCTATCTACATTTCATACAGTAACTGCTGTAATGTCATTAATTTTCTTGTCTATTTATTTTTGCATTATTACATTTTCAATTTACCACAATTTTTATCAATAAAAAGATATTTGCCAAAATATCTTAACTTTATTTTAAATAACTTTAAGTTTTAACTTACACAGAGCGATGGAATTAAATGATAAGAAGGTTTGATTTCTATTTCTCGTAAGCTACTATTAAATGATTCGTGAAAAATTGAATGTCATTCCTATGCTTCTAGTGAGTCATGCACGCGTAATCGTTTCCATTATATATATATATATATAGGTTTGACTTTATGACAATGAGTAAAAAATATCGATTTCTTTATAAATATATGTAGCGTAGACGTAGTTAGACGACCTATGTAGTTTAGTGGTCTAAATAAAATTGTATTGTGCGTAATGTATTTAAACCATTAGGTATTTATTACTTATTACTTGCGGCAAAGTAATGGACACATAATTTATTTATGTTAGAAAAACATTATCAATTTTATTTTAAAAAACATTTTACACTAAAATATAAGACTTTAAAATATTTTTTTATTCTAATACTGAATGGTAAATGTCATTAACTTTTATTTAAAATAAATGAATACTTTTTTATTCATACAGTATTATGACTAAGGACACTCTTATATATATATTGCATTATATATTTTTTTTAATAGTTTAATAATAGTAACTGACAGATCAGCAAATTTTTCCGCATGAATAATATATTTCCAATCTAGATATTTTTATTCATTGAAGATATTATATATTCTTTTTTAAAAAACGACAATATAATGAGCTTTATTTTGAGCAAAATCGGTTAACAATATATATTGATGACATTTTTCATTAGTAAAAAGTGAAATCAAAGCAAAACATATTTTAAACACTTCGTTATACGACATTGCCTAATGAAAATGGTTACATAAGATATAAGTAACTTATTATTTGATCCTCTTATATTATATTGTTATTATTCTTTCAACTCTTCTTTAGAACAACAGTAATGCATACTAGTCTAATATACAAAACCTATCAAGTTTTTGATTTTTTGGTTTTTGATTCTTGAAAAGGCAAGACGGTGCACACAAGGTTTTTATAAGAAATTTATCTACACATTACAAAAAAACTCTTTCGCGTATGCCGTCAATGAAGGAACTTCCCAAAAATCAATACTTACTTGAAGCATGTATCCAAATAGTTATCTAAGACATCCAGCTGAAAGTCAGCCCAATCTGCAGGATTCAGAAGCCAAGAAGAAAGATCGTCTTCCGGGATTAATGGAGCCACTGGTTCAACAATGACATTCGCACCTATATTTGTCTCCATATCTATGTCCGGTAAAGAATGCAAGTTCAATTCCGGTAAATGTAATGTAACTGCTTGATTTATTTCATTTAAATCTATGGAATGCACTTGCGGTATGTTAGCTACTGCAATTTTTTCTTCGCTTATTTTAGGATCTATTTTAGGGATGTTCTTTTTCTTCTTGTGTGTTCGGTTTGATATGCGTTTTGTGCCTTCTAAATGAGCGAGGTCCAATTTCCAAAAACCGCCTTTTCCTGGCTCTTGTTTGGACCGGGCTACTTTCACGAACACTTTGTTCAACGATAAATTATGTCTAATTGAGTTCTGCAAAAATAAATATTTGAACATTCTTAAGTTTTTTTTGAAAATGTTATGTTAATAAATATATTGAATATGAGTTTGGACGGATTGATCGTTGAATTTTTGATATGAATTTTCTATAGTTGTATATATTTGAAGAAACGCTAGTCATTAGGAAATTAAAATAGGATGAAACGAAAAAGTATTATTAATACGAAATAAAAAAACAGACTCTTTAATAGAGTATAAAAAATCTAATAATATTTTACATTGAGAAAGAAAAATACTTTTATAAAACATATAGAAATTTGAAAGTAGCGGCTTTAAAACCCGCCCTCCACGTACGGCTGGACGGTTTCCAAGAGGTTCTAATCCCGCTACATTAAATTATTTGTTTTTTTTTTTATAAAACGTACTATAATAATTTATTCAGTATTTATAATTTTGCCTTAATCTATCTTATCTGAACGGGACAACATTATATTGGAAATCAATTTATCCACCTAAATTAAATAAAGCGGTATCTTATCTGCAGATTTAACGGTTATTGAAATCCGATGGCAAATTAATGTCGAGTACACACTCACCTGCCATGTGGGGTCCGCGTTCCTGTAATATTTGAAATTATCTCGAATCCATGAATAAATGGCGGACAACGTCACTTTATCGTTGTTATACCTCATGGCCATACATATTAAAATGCTATAAGAGTATGGCGGTTTTTTATCACTATTTTTTTGGTACTCTTCTTTGTTCTCCATGAAATCCTTCTGGCATTTTGCTAACGTTTGATTGAACTTCTGTAGCCTTGTGTTTTGGGGCTGCGGCTTCGCTGGGGGATTTGGCGACATTGGTGGTATAGGAAATTGTGGCACCGCCATAATGTTCGTTATGTTCTGCAACCATGTCAAATTCGTCAAATCAGTTTCCGGTTCTTCTTCAATTTTCGGTAATTCTTTCACTGGATTCTTTTTCGGCACATCAATTTTCACTGTTGCGGTTTCAGTCGACGATGGAGATTCGCTAAGCACAAAAGTTTCTGGTTGTTCATAGACGCATTCAATTTCAACGGTGTGCGAAGATTCTGGGACCGCGTGGTCCATGGCGAAGAACCCACTATCTCCCGAGTCGCCATAGAGGTCGATCGAGGCGTCCAGCATTTCGCCGGACGCCGGAGACAACCCTGATGTTATGTGCATGATGACATTCCTTATTTATTAGCTATGAATGAGTATGTTCGAGATCGCGAACCACCTATCTTGGTGAGTGGTGGTGCGGTAAGATGGTGGTATATCGATCGGCGACGGCGCGCGGACGGCGTGACGTAGTAGTGGTCAGCCCCCCGCGAACTTTAAACTGCTTTTGTTACCGTACCGTTAGCGTTTTGTATGTACGCTCGTGCCGGCGTCGCGCTCGCTAGTGGCACTGGCAGGTGCGCTCTCCCCATTGAACAGGTGGTGGCAGATCGATATTTTTCCGAAGAAGTCCAGCCCGCATACACTCCGGACAATTAGTCATGGTTATCGTCTAGCATGGACTGTTATCAACTGCGGGTACTTCCTTGTTAATGAACTTAGGAGGAACTATTATCTTGTATTTATAATATGTCGAACATTGCAAAACGTTAGTGTAAATTATATTTATTTTGTTTTGTTTACCATATATTATGTAGGTATGGGCAGCATCACGAAGTTGTTACGAATTGGATATATAAAAATCTTTAGATATTGAGGCAAGTCGTGGCGCAGCGGCACAAAGCGTAAATGTCAGACCGACTGGTCGTGGGTTCGATCCCCACTCGAGGGAATGAAATACTTATTTAGATTTACATTTCCATTTCTTCGCTCGTACTGGTATCGAGGCGAAGCGCGGCTTTGCATTTTGCCACTCAACATGCAATGCCTCCAGAATTCGGCAGAAAGTGAAGAACGGAGTGTTTCAACACAACGTGAAGCTGATTTAATTTTAGACATATTATGCAAATACGTACATAAAACCATAGGTGTGTGTTTTAAATACGTCACTCAACACGCAATGCTTGAAGATTTTGTCGGAAAGTGGGGAACAAGAGTATCTTAAAGGGAACGGCGTGTCGCCTTATCCCTACTTTCTGCCGAATTCTGGATGACACTCTTTATTGACTTCTTTACTTCGAATGGCATGATATCTCATAATAACCCATATCTTTTGAAATTTTTCAAACACACGTTATGCTTTAAATCTTCCTTCAATTGAACAATATTCTATGAAATAATATTTAATGTAAGGCCATAAAGTATCCAATCGTTTATAAGACTATTATACGTGTAAGGCATTAATATTGATTGAACCGCATATTTGACACGAACAAACAAATTCAGGCACCCTTCTGACGAGCAATTAGGACAAGTGCTTGATGTTTAGACGATGTCAGCGTGGAGTGTTTTTTTTTGCCTACTACACTACTACCTACTACACTGTTACAGATACAAAAAAATATTTTAGTTGTTATTATGTAAGATATAGAATATATTAAATCAAATTTGCTTAAATTGAAGCAAATAATCAAAATATATTTATAACAATGTTTTAACGTTATAGTATTTTTCTACACTGAGGAATGTTAAAAAGCTTTGAAAACGTCCTCTTTAGTTTCTTTTTGGGAGGTTTCCAAATAATGTGTGGTCTAGTGTATACCTAATATAAAGTCAACTTATAGTATAAACCTGCTAACAGCCTATTAACAAAATTTTTAGACAGTTTTAAAAACTATAAATATACATATTTTATATTTGTATTCTCTGCTAAACGTGCTAATAATATTTTTTTGTGCCGTTACTACTCCTTTTTTTATTTTTAATCTTAATGCTTTCCTGCAACATTTTGTAAACAGTTTATATAATAATGTATATATCATATTGTCGAATTCCCGCCCATTTAAGTGACATTGCGGGCTATGTAGAAAAGCCTGCGCTATATTTCGTAAGAAAGATTGAAGAAAACATTTTTTTTGCTTCACGCTGTATATTACATGTACCAAGCAGGATAGGCAAAAGGAATCCAGTGTTAAAATACTCCCTATTCCCTATCCTCCGCCCAAACGTTGCGGTTTTGCAGTGAGTTGCGGATCTTGATACCGTGCTTTTTTCCCAGATCGAGAAAATTAATAATTTATTCTCCCCCAAGTGTAAATCAAACCCACAACAGTCGCGCTTACATTCGGGCGCTATGGCAGTACGCCACGATTGCTTCAATATTTTTTGTTAATAAAAGTCATTTATGCTTTAAACAATATAATAGATTATATTGTTTAAACAACATTCTCCCGCGTCTACAACACATGACAATTCAAACAGTAAGGTGTTCTCAACAGAGCGGAACGACACGTACCAGTCACCATGCAAAGTACCGGGAACGGACCCCCCTACCCTTGCGTTATATTAATTGTTAATGTGACGTTAGTATAGCGAGCCCTAAAATATCCTAACATTTAATTTTAAATGTTGCAATCTTTTATGGCCGTCGTGGCGCAGTGGAAAATAGGGACTGTAAAGCGCGATAGTTCTGGATGTCGGGGGAATGAGTACATTTAAATTATTTTTATTTCTCCATAATGGTCTACAAAGCGCAGCATTGAGTTCCGCACTCACCACGTTATGTTTCAAACATTGAGTAAAAATGTGCCTCCATTGATAAGTGTAAGACACTCACGCTAGGTTCAATGGTTTTTTTAAGAAATAAAATCAGAACATCACTCGAATAAGATAAAATGATATACTAATCTAAGCTAAAGATGCCAAAAATCAGTCAAAAGTGTCTTGAACTTGATACATACGTTAATATCGCACAAGTAACAGACTTAGTTACCAGTGTCGTTAATGTCATTAGATAGATAGACCTTAGTGACATAATAATGTTTACTCTTAAGACAGGATAAGCAAAGTTAAGTTGCTTACTCTTCGTTATTATTTTTGAATGAATGGCGAAATTTAATGTTTTACTATTAATGCTGTTGAGCGTAATTATTCAATTCCTCAATGTGACTGTAAAAACGATAGGTTGTGGGTTCAGTCTCCAGCCGAAAATTCGGTGAAAAGTGTGGAACGGAAGTGTATATCGGAAGTTCTTAATAGGAACGGATTGTCTTAACACTAGGTTCCCAGGTGGGCGGCGCACTAAGCATTGACATAGTAATTAAAATATCTCTATTTGAAGTTTACGCTTAACATGAATTAGATATACAATATATAGAATACTTGAATTACAAGCCCATTTCAAAGACCCGCCCAGAAAACCTTTCAACAATATCGAAAAGTTCACGACCTTTGAGTCATTCATCAATTAGAAACGAATTCCAAGTTAATACTTTATACTATCTTAGGTATAGGTACTTAAATAGTAATAAATACTAGAAATACAAGAGTTTATAATGGTCTTCTTCATAAATACTTCAAATTTTTAAAAAATTTATGGGCAGTGTGCGATGAAAACTACAATAAATGAAATATCCATATAAAACAGCTTCACACTGTATCCCGCACATAGCTGGGTAGGCGTGTTGAGTGGCGGAGCTCAACGCCGCGCTTTCCCTCGACACCAGAGCGAAGAAATGAAAATATACATTTTAGTAAATTTATTTCCTCGAGTGGAGATCACTCCAGTCCATCACCAGTCGCGTTTGCAGTCACGCTTTGTGTCCCTGCGCCACGACTGGCCTCATATAATCTGTCCTCTATAGAATATTTTTAAGTACATCAATTTCACACTCCACAAATCGTCAATCGTCAAAATAATTCTAGCACTTAAAGGGTGTCTCCATCGAACATATGCTACACACCTGCTTATCCCCCGCGGTCAGTACCCGTGTAACGATATTGTTTTTATTGCCTTTAACAATAGGGGAAATTAACCTGTATTACCACTTAAAAGATTGATATTTGATCTTATTAGAATTTAAATAAATTATATAACTTTAATAATTTTATATTTTTTATCAGCTTCACGCTGTATGCGGCACACAGCACGGTAGGCAAAGGAAAGCTAGTGTTAAGACACTCCGTTCCCTACTTTCTGCCAAATTCTTGGGGCATATGGAATGGTCCAAATAAACGCTGTGTTTTGCCTCGTCACGTCGTCGAAAATATTAAATATTCATTCCTTGGAGTGGAAATCGAACCCACAACCTTAGCATTTTTATAGAAGGGACCTTCCCCACGACAGCCTCAAGTTTTGTAATATAAGTATGGATTTTAAGAACTTCTACTCATACTAATATTATATGATAATTTCCTTATTATATCATTAAAATTAATTCTAATTTTTAAAATGTGCGTATTTTTCTGAAGGTATAATAAAACTATGATTAAATTTTTAAATTTTATTATAAAAATACAAAAGTTAAAAATAGAATAGAAAAAAGTAAAATATAAAAATAAATATTATACAAAGTATTTCCTTCACTAATTTATAATAGTAAATTTAGAACACCCTGATGACCATTTTTATTTTTTTATTAAAAAATATAAATCAATACATTTCTTTTCATAAAGTACTCTTATATTAGGTATTGTCGTAATTATAATACGATAAAGATACAATAAAGATATTAACACAGCAACAGACATTTTAAAAATAATTGCTTAAATAAATGTATAAAAAAATCAAAAGAAATCATATAAAAAAATAAGATAAGTGTTAAAAAACTAAGCAATATAATATAAACTATTAAAAGAGAGTAAATCTTAAATCAATTAGTATTTAGTGAGTTAATTTTTCTTAATATAAAAAGCAACTGTAAAAAACATTCTTAAATTAACCTTAATACATTAGTGTTGCCAGATGAGCTTAATCTGATGAGTACTAAATTAACAATTTAAATGGCACTTCTTGTTATCACATTTATTTAAACCTTTCGGCTTAACATGTTCAATGAACCAGTCAGCGCCGTTGATGAAACTATCCATTTCCACAGGAAGGCTGCTCAGAGGATGGGTGTCCTCGTACATAAAGACTCTGGCAAGCGAGTAATAAAAGATATAGCTTGGCATGCCAAAATAGAGTCAACTTGGCAAGTAGGTAATAAAATTAATTATGATCATTAAATTCTAGTTTTTTATTTTGTTAATTGTATAATTCATAATTATCTTACAATATATTCATCCATTACTTGCGTTGTTATGTGATGTGGGAAAACCTAATAAGAATTTTACTTTCTAGATATACTGGAGATAAATCTATATTGTAAATGTAAATAAAATTAAAGCCAACCCGTTATTATTATCAAAATTATATTTAAAATAGCTCTGTTATTTAAAAAAAAATCTTAAATAAACAAATTTAACTAAAATCATATACGTAGTTTATTTCCCTAATTACTTTAATGTCACATTGAATGTAGAGCACAAAACAATAGCAATATATTTACAATACCAAAAATTGATTATAAATTCCAATTTATCACTGTCCAACGACTTCATATTACCTACTAGATAAATAATAAAGATAAAATTTAAATTTAAAAAAGGCTCCTGTGACGCAATAACATACAGCTTATGGTTGCGATTTTCACTGGGGGAAATGATAAATAAATATTTTCATTTTTATGTACTCTATTAATAAGACGAATCGCGACGTTGAGTTCCGCCACTCAACACGCAATGTCTCGAAAATTCGGCTTTTTCGTTTTCCATGAACAGAGTCTAACACACTTACTTCTGCCTACACTGCTATATCCGGGATACAGCATGTAGCTGAAGAAAGAAAGAGAAAATTAAAAAATAAAAGAGAAACGATATACGCTTTTTTTTTTTAAACAATTCTCACCTAGTATGAACACCGTTAGCCATCAACTTTCTGCTGTATTCAATACCCTGGTAATTTGGTACCCTTTTATCTTTACTAGCCAACATAAGCGCGGTGGGAACGGTCACGTTGTGAGCGTTAACTATGGGTGATACTTTACGTAGAGACAACAGATTCTCGTCGAACTCCTGACCACCGTCTACAAAAGATAAACCAGCTTCTATCGCACACCTGTGAAGATAATTAAAAAATAAACTTTATGAAAATTTGTGTTATTTTAAAAAAAAAAGATTTTATAATCTTGAAGTCGGTGCCAAGTTAAACAAACACTTAGTAATTAGACTTAGTAATTCGATATTATAGTAAGACTGTTGTAACATTAGGTTGAAACCAACTACTGCTATTATCTACTAACTATGCATTGAGTTTTCTATTTATCCAGTAAATTATAGTGACCTATAACAAACAAATGGAAGCTATCATTTAATTTTGTGGCGTCGCAGTATTTAAGCCCCCATCTAGAAAAACTATATAATACTAATAAAACTATTCTTATTATCTACGAAAATTTCATTTTAATTCTGTCACTAAACTTGGAGGCCTGTAAACGTTGTGGGCTCGATTCCCACTTGGGGGAATGAAATGTTTAATTGTCTCTGGTAACGAGCTACTTATTCAACAAGCAATGTCTTGAGAATTTGGGTTCCCAGTTTTTCCCAGACTTTCTCCAGTTCCCAATTATGTGCAGGATGCAGCGTGAACCTATAAATATACGTTATTATCCGTATTTTTAAGAAACATGGCAAGAACTTTATTACCAAACCTATAAATCATGTGAGCAGTAAAGTAAAGCTTTTTTTTAAATTTGAATTTATATTTCTAGTTATTTTTAAATTGTAGCTTATGTTGAAATAAATTAAAAATAATAATTTTCCCGAATAGTAATCGGACCCATAACCATCACTTTTACAAATGCTATCCAGCATTAGCAATTGCAATTTAAAGCAGTATATAAGCAGTTTGCATTTGCAATGCCCTAATGGGCATCGTGTGCAGGAAGTAAAAAAAAAATTAATAGCTTCCATATAAATAACCAAAACCAAAATATATCTACCACCAAGCAAACAACCAAACATACAAACGATACGAGCAGTGATAATGACAGCTTCTTTTTCTTCTTCTTTTTCTTCAAATTAAAAAAAATCTATGTACTTAATTGACTGAGAGATTTTTTGTTTTTATATTGTACTGTTTTTGTAAATCAGTTATGTCATCCTTTATCTTAAATTGTCGACGTCAACCAGGACCTACTGTGCACCTACAGATACCCAATTAGTAATGATAAAGTTCTATTGCATTGCTTGAGTGGCAGAACTCAACGCCGAGCTTTGCCTTGACCCCAGAGTGAAGAAATGAGAATTAAAATCTAGTACCTAAGTACTCTCCTTGTGCTTAAAAAACATCCTCTCATACAATCGACCAGTCCAGTGAGACAAGTCGTGGCGCAGGAGATACAAGCGCGTGACTGTAAAAACCATAGGTTGTTGGTTCACGCCCAATTCGAGTAAATTGAAATGTTTAATATTTTCATTACTCTGGCTCTGGTGTCGAGGTAAAGAGCGGCGTCGAATTCCACAACTCATTCACTCAATGCCTCAAAATGTAGCGGAAAATGGGGAACGATGTGTTTTAACTAACCCTGCAATGTAGCAGAAGTTGAGCTGAAGATAAATAAAGGAATTAATTATAACCGAATTAAAAACACAAAACTATCACTCACCAATCAGTTATATCGCTCGTATTCATAGACGCCAAGTCTATAACGGGATTTTTTGCGACCGTCGCCTTGTACACATCAGAATAAAGTCCACTCATATGTGTCACAAGAGTACCGCCATAGGAACCCCCATATAATACTAATTTCTCATTATTTATGGGAAAATTTTCTATAGCTTTGTCTGTGGCGAGCTTGCAGTCAGCTATATCGGCAGAACCTATTCTGCCTACTAAGAAATGTATGGACGCGTCACCCGAACCCGCGGAACCTCGGAAGTTGATTAATATACACGCAAAGCCTGTAACGATAACATTTTGTAGGTAAGAAATGACATAAATTGATTTAAAAAAATATTGCATTAGTATATTTTCTTAAATCGTCAATTTAAGTCTCAAAATCAATACATAAATACAATGGTCTAAAATCACCGTGCTTATATGCTGAGAGCCAGTGAGAAAGTACAGATTATTACTTTTATCAGCTTTACGCTATATCCCGCATGATAGTCAGAGGGAACCTGGGAACTTAGTACTAAGATACTCCGTTCCTACTGAGATACTTCTTTTTACCACTTTTTACCTGAGATACCACTTTCAGCTCAATTTTGGAGGCGTTGCGTGTTCAATGGCGGAGTTTAACGCCGCACTTTGCCTAGTTCAAGATTATTATACTGATTAAAATCAAAATAGTCATTGCAAAATTTATTTTAGGTGTCATAATTAGCGTTATCGGGTCTAAATAAACCTATTAAATTTAAGTAATGTATGCCTTTTTGAACCTCTACTTCCATTTGAAGATTTTTCATAGTAATTAATGATAACGTAGTAAGAAGAATGTCAACATAAGCAAAAGAAGCCTACTGTTATGGGCATCCATACTTCAGTCTAAACGATAAAAAAATAATAATGGGTAAACTTACCAATAAGATTAAAGAATGCAGCTTCTATAGAGTAGTCATTGCTATATACAGTATGCGGCCCACCGTGCGGCCATACTACTAGCGGATGGGCATTTCCATCACTTGGACCAAAGTATATAGCTGTAAATGATGCTGTAAAGAATATTTAAAAATTATTATTTATACATTATTAAATAATTTAAAAAGAAGGTGATGATGATGACTGTTGGAAGGATTTCGTTACTAGACAAACAATATTATTAAAAATATATAACGGTTAATGGTCAATAAAATCGAGTTTTAATAAGTACTGTAAACGTTCGGCTCCTTAAAATAAAGGTTTTTTTTTAAATTTTATACTATATCTTTACGTCAGAGAGAACGGGACACCTCACGATACTTAGTTCTTTTATTGTTTTCTCTACATATTCCCTAAGTCATTTTTTTTAATATTTTTAAAACTGTTACAAGAGTAAGAAATATAAACCATTAGTATACTTATTTATTACGTACATATAGTATCTTGACAATTTTCGTGTTCCAAATTCATATATTCCAATTTGGCAGTGTCTATTGAACTTGGCACCACTTGCGGCGTACTTATCCTTTTCCATTCTATATTTTGTTCATTACCGACACTTGGTAACTTGGCGGCAAATAACTGTAAGAATATAAATTTATATTTAAGAAGTAATAAATACATGTATATTTTAATAAATAACTTAAAATATGCAGTTTTTTTAAGTTTAATTTATTAAAAACAGACCTGTCCTGGAGTACTCAAATTGGAAAACGTTGCTAATATAACGTCGGATTGCACGCTCAGTACGCTTGTTGAACCCGCTACCTTCTTGTTATTAGATATATCCACTATATGACCACTTTCTATAAAATAAAATTATTAAAAAAAAATAAGATCATATTAATAGACATTCAAAAAATAAAAATCCAATTAAATCAGCTTCACGCTGTATCCCGCATACAGCAGGATAAGTATAGTGACGGACGGACTCACCGCGCGCTTTGTCTCGACACCAGAGAGAAGAAATATAATTATAAATTTAAATTAATATATCATTTCTTCGAGTGGGGATCGAACCCACAACGTTTTGTGCCTCTGCGCCAATGGCTGGCCTCAAAATAGTCATTTAAATAATTATTATTATATTTATTTATTTTTTAAATCTGTATTGTACATAAAAATAAATATTTAGGCTAAATTTGAAACCATTCTCATAGCTAAGATACTATCTAGGTAGGAAACGGAAAATCTTGGGCCCAAATGTAAAGAATTGAGATATAGTCTACGAAATTGGTTTTTTTTTTTTCGTTTTTTTGATACTAAAAATCTACTTAATTGCTTATTGAAATTGACACCTGATTGACATTGACACCTTGTTTAAGATTTTTTGCATTTTTCGTTTTAATCGTTTCGATACGTTTTGAGTATCTTCCCGTTTGTTGGATATTTTCAACGACTGCTGTTGCTGCTTTTTTTCACGGATTTTTTCTCAGTAATCATCAATTTTATAGAAGTTGATTATATTGTGAACGTAACCTCCTTTTTCCATATCTCTAATAATTCAACTCTCAAATGTTCAAAACTGACAGAATTTTCTGGGAGACAATGATGTTCTTATTTAAAAAACATAAAAATTAGAACGTAGCGGGACTCGAACCCGCGCCTCCTGCTAACCGACCAGGCTTAGTGATCAGAGTGCCTGGACGGTTTGCAGGAGACGCGGGTTTTAGTTTCGCTACGCTTACATTTTTATACGTTTTGTAAATAAGTATTTTTCTTCCTAAGTGTGGAATAATACTTTAAAAATGTTAAAAATAGAGAATAATGTACCTGAATCTATTAAATCCGAATTAAAAAAAATACCTTTTTCGTCTCTTTACATTCTGGACCCAAGTAGGTAGTTGTTTCACTCCACTTTACCAACTTATAGCTATATATAATTACCCAAATCCACAACATAGCTCCTTATTTCATTTTGTTGTTGAGTACTAAACACAAATCTCCTCCCATCACCACTAAAACCATTCGATGGTAAATATTGATTGTAAATCCCATAGAAATTGCCATTACTTATTTCCTTCTTTGTTTGTACTATATCAATTACGATTGATATTTTATCTGTGATATCGCTTATATCAGAATTTAAAATCGATGTAATCTAAAAATTAAAGTTTTTTTTTTTATTGTGAACTAAAAAAAACATACTCTCATGTAGCAGATCTACATTTATACAAAAATAAAATCAATATTTATGTAAGAGGCCGGCGTTGTGCAGCGGCAGAGCGTCTAACAGTAAACGCGACGGTTGTTGGTTTGTTACTCGAAACAGTGATTTATGTAATATTTTCATTTCCTTATTCTGGTAACATAACAAAACACGGCTACTCAACATGTAATATCTCAAAAATAGTGCCGAAAGTGGGAGACGTAGTGTCTCGACACTGGGTTATACACATATGTTAATATGTGAGATTCAGCATGAAGGTAAAAAAAAATACATTATCAAGCTTACATTATCCGCTGACATTTTCACAAGCTGAAGACAGGCGAGGTACGGCCCTTTTGCATCTCGTTGTAGCCATACTAGTTCTCCAGTAGGAGAGAAGCGGGGCGAACGCACCGATTTATTTTCTGGACTCAGTTTCCCTTTGAAATTGTTTATTTTGTTAAAAGTTGTTTATTTATGATGAAAATGTTTGTATATCTCGAGGCCATTTTGGCACAGCTGGGAAGCATCTGTTTGTACTCACGACTGTTTTGGATTCCATCTTTACTCGTATACTATATGCATATTTAAATGACTATGTTAAAGTCAGTCCGGTAAGACAAAGAACGGCAACGATTTTTACTAATTTACAATGTTCAAATCTTGGCCAATTCCCAAAGAAACGGAACGGGAATTGGATCGAAATCTTTACGCATGGAGATGCGTCTCCATTCCTTTTTTAAGGCCCGTACCTCAATAGAAAAAATGGACCCCTTATAGGATCACTTGTCCGTCTGTCTGTCTGTCGAATTATTTATCACTAAATCACGTGAAGCTATCACGTGAAGGTAAGCTACATGAAATTAATGACATATATCGGGGCTGCGGTCCCTTGAACCACAGAAACACATCAAGCTTCTTCTTCTTCTTCTAAGTCATAGAAATCATAAGAAACAATCAACAGCAATACTCCTGACTCCTGTCAACAGTTACCAAAATCCTGTAAGTTTTCAGGTTTTATAACGTAACGGAAGTCGGGCCGCTTTCGGCTCCCCTCCATAACCGAATTAGAGAAATAAATATAATTTCGACATTTGTGTAAAACGTAAAAAAAAGCTTACTCAATTCCCCGGTAAGAGATGCACAGAATATATAACTAGGTCGATGTGTACAGGTAGCTGGCCTCCTCACACCAGATATATCAAACGCGACTCCCACTACCCTATCACCGGACGGTGAGAAACGGACCTATATAGAAGACAATTACATTTTTAATTGTTATCAATTATTATTTTCTTAGTTTCACGCTGTACTTCGCACATAGCGGGGTAGGTAAAGGGAACCTGAGAATCTAGTGTTAAGAGATACAGTTCCCACTTCCATTCCCTACTTTCCGCCGAATTCTGGAGTCATTGCGAGCTGAGTCGTGAACTTAACGCCAAGCTTTATTCTCGTCATCAGAGCGAGGAAATTAAAATATTAAATATTTAACTTCTTCGAGTGGGAATAGAAGCCACAACCTGTCGCGTTTACAGTCACACACTTGTGCTACTGCACTATGTAAGGCCGCAATTAATAAAAAAATCAGCTACACGCTGTAACCCACCCACAGCAGAGAGGGCAAAGGGAGCCTAGTGTTAAGACACTCCGCTCCCTACTTTCCGCCGAATTTTAGAGGCATTGCTTGTTGAGTGGCGGAACTCAACGCCAATCTTTGCCTCGACACCAGAGCTAAGAAATAGAAATATAAATTGAAATAAATATTTAATTTCCTTGAGTGGGGAAAAGGAATAATAAAGGAATTCAAATATATAGTATAAGAAAATATAAAAAATTATAATGTTTGTTTTACCTGTCCTGGGCACCAACCGTCAGGGATATTTTTCAAAATGGTAAATTTTTCTTCTTCAACATTACATATCACAATGACGGTCTGATACTTTCCTGCTAATTGGTCCCCCCAGTCTTGCCTGTAAACGTGCTCTCCACCCTACAACATTTGGTTGTTAATATAATATTTAAAATAATATTAATATAATTAATTAGTTGATTCAAATCTCACGAGATCGCGAGATAAATTTATTATAAAAGACAAGTATGCTTGCAAATTATGAATATGAAGTGACATGTTTAAACGAAGCAACCAAAGGGTTGCGGCAGATTGAGATGTGGAAACCACTCTTTTCACAATTCCTTATGCGATTTTCTTTCAAATGATGTTGGATTCATTTAAAAAACATGAGAGTACAATTTTTGAACAAAAACGAATTACCATAAATTTAATTGAGGGCATTCTTAAAAATAATTTTCTTTTTAAGAATGATACATGATATTACAATTGGGAATTGGGATTAACCTTTAAGGTTAAGGTCATTGTGGCGCAGGCACAAGCGTGCAACTGTTAACGCGACAGTTGTGGGTTCGATTCCCCCTAGGGGGAATAACATTTTTTTAATGATTTATTTTCATTTCCTCGTTGTTGAGGAGCTGGAGCGCGGCTGAGTTCCGTCACTCAACACGCAATACCTCAATAAATCGGTGGGAAGTGGAGAACGTAAGTCTTAATGGGATCAGAATGTCTTAACACTAGGCTGTCATTCTCTCTGCCTATTTTGCGATATACAGGATGCAGAGTGAAACAAAAAAAAAGAATCTAAAATACCGGTACAGGCTTGTCATCGGCATTAGTCTTTCCTCCCTCTGGTTTCCTTTTGATGAACGGCTCAGATTTTTTTATCTTTTTCTCAGCGACATAAACTAGTTGTTTTTCATCTGACGACCAGTCCAAGCTTCCAAATTCACCTTAAAAATCGTAATAGTTAAAATTCTTTATTATTTACTAAAGGTAAAAATTTCGATGTTCTTTGATAGGAACTTTGTATAAGTTAATTGGGTAGACTACATATAGAGATGACCAAAAGTGCTTGATCAAATCTTGTCTCCTTATTTTTTTTTATTTCATTAAATATGAAAAAGTAAGGAAACATTGAGGCCAGTCGCGACGCTGGGGTAAACGCGTGTAACTGTCAACGTGTCAGGTTGTAGGTTCCATTTCCACTCGAGGAAAAGAAATATTTAATATTTTCATATCTCTCTGATGTTAAGGTAAAGAGCGGGACGTTGAGTTTCGTCACTCAAAACGCAATGAAACGAAAAGGAAGCGGAGTATTTTAACACTAGGCTCCCTTTACCTACCTTGCTACAAGCAGGATACAACGTCAAGCAGAAAAAAAAAGGAAAAAATATTTTTAAAAAAATCTTACAATCGGTATAGACTTCGCCGTGTATATCCAGTGACGTTAGATCAATAGAATGCTCCAAAGAGCTCTTAGACCAGACCTCAAGGAAAAAATTCTTCTTTGAACTGTCATTGTCATCCTTTTCTTCTCTTATTACTGCTCTTAAGCTTTCGTTAGGAGAGACAGCAGTTAATAGTCTATAGAAATAAAATAAAGACCAAATATCAATAACACGGAGACTTTGTGGCGCAATGCTACAGCGTTCTAATTAAAACGCGATTGTTGTGGGTTCAATCCGAAAATAAAAAATATATAAAAATCAGCTTCACGCTGTATCCCGCACACAGCAGGGTAGGCAGAGGGAACCTAGTGTTAAGACACTCCGTTCCCCACTTTCTGCCGAATTCTGGAGGCATTGCGTGTTGAGTGGCAGAACTCAACGCCGCCCTTAACCTCGACACCAGAGCGAAGAAATGGAAATATAAATTTAAGTAAATATTTCATCTCCTCGAGTGGGGATCGAACCCACAACCAGTCGGTTTTACAGTCACACTTCGTGCCGCTGCGCCACGACTGGCCTCAAAAATATATTTCAATAATAATTCTAATTAACAATTATATAAAAAAAAAATAGTCAAATTTGTCAAAGAAATATACTTACTCATTACTTATATCGACACCAAAGTCACTCTGAGCAATCACATCCAAATTTTCACCCAAAATATAATCTATAAAATATTGTGTATTCCTTCCCTTGTCCAAGTTTCGAATGGACCATCTTGATGTAATTCTATTTCCTTTATTATTTACCCTGCCTCCTACTATTGAAGGTATTTTTGATAACGTTTTATATGCCTCTATAACGCTTTCCATCTAAAAGATGATAGCACAAGCGTTACACAAAAATAAGGGCCATACTGTACAAGCTTTATATAAGGGCCAGTTTCACCGGTCACATATAAAGTTTCAGATAGTAATCTAATAATTAAAGCTATCTCACAGACAGAGGATGAAAATATAAAATAAATATTTCTTATATTTTCTAGAATAATTTTCTCATTAGGATCGATAATGGCAGTTAAGTAACAATCCATACGACTTCTTTCATTTTTAAATTACAAATATTATATGAAATGCATGAGTCAAATATGTATCTACTAGATATTGCTATTCGAGACTTGTGAAACAAAAAAATATAGCTTATCTGTCAGATAAGGCTGTCCGGGACTTTATTAGCCAGTGGTGAAACTGGAGCTTAAACTTGTATTATTGTGGAGAGACGCACAGCATTAGGTTGTGACCGTTCGCAGCATCTGTGAGAGACTTGCTTATAATTCCCGGGGAGCACCAATGATGCTGTTTGATTAGATTTACTACAAAGTCAGTAAGATGGTAGAATAAAATTATATATGAGTTGCATTGATTTAATATACTAGAAAATAGTTACAAGTAATTTAACTAAGTAAACTTAACGACTTAATTCTTGAATTCATTATAATACTGGCCAAAAATTATTTGCATTTATTATGCTTTCATGTCAGTCACACATACTTAGGACTAAGGAAGCCAAGCGTTTGTGAAGACTTGGAGCTTTTGCCAAGCATCACAAGCGTAAAGACGTCCTATGGAAGGATTGGTGCCTGAGGGCGTTCTGTAAACTACGGTAAATACTCGATATTGTTATAGAAAAAAAACAAAAGTAGCGAAAATTCGGCAGAGGAACAAGCACATGGCTTTGGCATTTGATACAAACTCATGACTGAGATTATTATACGTAACGTACGAATACGTATTTTTCTTTTTTCTTTCCTAAGTGTGGAATAACACTTTAAAAATGTTTAAAAACGTAGCAACGTGTTAACAAGCAAGCAAGCACAAAGTGCAATCTGTTACCAACCACTCCAGACAGTGGCGTAGCTAGGGGGAGTGCGAGCGGTGTAGTCGCGCCGGGCATCAAAAGGAAAGGGGCATCAAAATCTACGATTTATTCTCCTATTTTTTTTCAATCAAGAATCAAAAAATGCCAATCGAACATGAATTAGCCGATACTATTGATTTTGAAAATGTGACTGAAAATGTGACTTTGGTAGTCAAAAAGCGCGTAATGTCCTTTTTTAATTTTTTGCAATAATTTTTACCAAATTATAATGTTATAACTTATATATAGTTATTATAGTTTTAAAGCAATAAAAATGTATATATCTACTCTACTGTGTTTTAAAATCTGAAATTATTTTGACCATTTTAAAGGGCATCAAGTCCTAAGCTGCTCCAGGAAATCAAGCACCCTAGCTACGCCACTGACTCCTGATACCATGTGCAGACGTTCGATTACAAGCGTCAACCGACACCTAAACATGGTGTTATTTCTTTTTGATAATATCACATCTACGTTTTCAATAAAATGTTATTGATATATTGATAAAACTTACATGTGAAGGCATTTTCCATATTTCCCCCATTTTGTACTATTTATAACAGGTCAGTTAGTAGTGATCGACTGAAGTTCTAGTTTTAGCCAACTTCAGCCGGCAATAATAGTTTCAGCCGTAGTACTGCAAAATGTGGAGTAACTCTGCAAAATGTGGTCAACGAGCATTAAAGGCACCCGATCCCAATTCAAAATTTCAATTAATAATAAAAAAATAATTTCAATGTAAAATATTTAAAATATTCAGGGCGCGCGAAAATTACAACTGCACCGCGTCACGATAAATTAATAATATTTATTGCTAAGAACACTTAACCAATGAAGAGCTTTACTAGAACTGATGTCACGAAGGAGTTAAAGACTATTTCTAATAGCTTAATTATTATACAAATATCATTAATAGATTTGTAGTTAGAACGCTACAGTTTGAGATATTTTCTTAAACAAAGGCAAAAGAGCGCACGAGTGACCTGGTGGTAATAGAACACCGCCGCCCACGACCCCGTATCACACCACTGGAACAGGGTCGTTGCTAGCCTTTAAGATGGAGGTAACACACTCCGTTCCCCACTTTCTGCTGAATTCTGGAGGCATTGCGTGTTGAGTGGCAGAACTCAACGCCGCGCTTTTGCCTCGACACCGAAGAAATGGAAATATAAATTTACGTCAATATTTCATCTACTCAAGTGGGAATCGAACCCACACCAGTCTGTTTTACAGTCACCTTTTGTACCTCTGCGACACGACTGACCTCGAAAAAAAAAGTAAATAGTCAAAATATACTCTTAGTCATTACTAGGATAAGTACCAACAACTCAAACAATCCATTGGACTTTATATTAGTAAACAATTGTTTCTAATGAATTAAAATTTGTCTTGCTATCCATAATATACTATAGCGGTTTTTGTGGAATACGCTATTTAATAATATTTTATATTTTTAATTACGGAGTGAAATTAAAGTTCTATAATATTGTGGAAAAAATAGTCCAAATTTATTTAACATTTTAAGAAGACACACAAGAGAATAATTTTACACACTTACAGAAGGAAAGAAAGAAATTTAAAGAAATACCAAAAAATAGATAAGCGAAACTTGTTAGTTTGTAGTAATGACAAGTTTTAAGTAAATTTGAAAATAAAATATAGTGTAGTATTTTTATTATTAATTAATTAATTTTATAATATATAATATTCACTACCATACCTATATCTATGTGACAAACATAATACCAAAAATAAAATAAAATATGAAAATATAAAAATTTATTATAATTATATAAAGATGTGTTCTTGCTATTCAATACGTTTTTTATGAATTTCAAATTATAGAATTAAGTATTTTGTTTATTTTTTTATTTAATTAATTAATGCGAGTAAATCTTGGATACAGAGCGGATTTTAGAATATGAGTGCTTACGTCTAAAAAATAGTTTAAATATGATTTGTCTGTAATAACTAAAACAAATTTCCTTTTCTTTCGATAAGTCTATGTTCTGTAATTTTAAAGATAAATAATATTCACTTATTTTTTATATGTCATAAAAATCTTTGAATAAACGGAAATTTCTAAAAATCTATAATGCTTGTAACCAAAATAAGTTATGACAAGCTTATAAGACACATATGGTTACTTAGTTAGTCAGAGCGCTTGGACGGTTTCCAAAGAGGCGCGGGTTAAAATCCCGCTACGTTTAAATGTTTTCTATGTTTTCTAGAAAGTAATATTATTACAAAAGTTACGTATTAATATTTAAAGTGTTATTAATATTTAAAATTATGATAAAAAATATTTTTAGAGGACATGAAAAGAATATTAAAGTTAAGAGACACGGTTTTCATCTGGAAATGATCTTGACTATCGATAGTTTCAGTTTATCTTCAGTCATCGTAATTTTATATTAAAAAGTTTTAGTTTCGATTTTGGGCGTAACTAATAACACCAAAGCAAAAGTTTGTTCCGCTTTTGGTTTTGACTGGTAACCTTGTTTCGGTTGGAGCTCATTGTTAAATTAGAAATATTTGTTCTATTTGGAGCACAATATTTAGGGTATATTAATAGAACAAAATTACTCATCTAGCCTGATGGCTAATAATAAAATAATGTATTTAAAAACATATAATTTTAATAATTATGAGGCCGTTGTGGCTCTCTCTGTGTGTAAACGCGACGGTTGTGAATTTGATACCCACCTGTAGGAATTAAATATTTATTATGTTAATTTCCTCGCTCTAGTCACAAGACAATGCTCGGCGTTAAATTTCACCACTTAACACTCAACTAAACGCCTTACCTGCTATGGAAGTGAACTAAAAAAAATGTAATTCCTGATGACTTAGATAAGTTTAAATTTTCTTACATAATATCACTGGCCGGTAATGCAATAATACGGTAAAATATAAAAAATAAAATTATAGAAGACCAAAATACTACTATCTATGTCACAAATTGCATTGCACTAGTGACAGTTGACAATCTCACGATGACTTGTAAAGAAAGCAAGAGTGTATATCAGTATTAAAATGACAATGACAAATTAGTTTCAAATACATTAATTGTAAGAGTAAAATATTGCAGAACATAAATCAATAACAAAAACCCGATGTCTGTAAAACAAATAAATTAAAGGATGTGATATACAAAGTTGCAGATATCGATATAAACATGTAACAATGAAGTAATATATTGATAATGAGGGACGTATGAATCATATTAATACATAATACAAAAAAAATGTTATTGATAAACAATAAACATAAATTAAGGTTTCTTTTTTATATTTCGTCTAATCACATTATGATGTTTTTATTTCTAGGTTTACTTTACTACAGAAACCTACAAAATATTTTTTAAAAACAATTTTGACCACTTTAGTGCCTGCTAAGATTCCTAAAAGGTCTTAGGAGGCTTGTTGTATACATTGCCACGGTATGCCCATGTATTCCTGATGTTAAAGAAGATGTGCTATTTTTTTCTAGTCAGCTGTTTTAGATACCAAAGATGGTAGAATAGTATAACAGAAACTTCTACCCGAGACCTGATTTTTATAGTAAATGCAACCAAACTTGTTAATTAAAAATTTTGGAAAGTATACTACAATACAATATATAACCAAGAAGCAATCAAACTAAAAATATATGTAACATTTATATTTAGTTTGATTGCTTTTTAGTATTAGTCTTCCTCTTGTAAATCTCTAATATTTATTTTCTTTGTGGTAATGTTACATACTAAACTATAAGTAAGTTGAAGAACCCCTAGGCCAATATTTAGAAAATATTAAATGCAAAGTTAAATAATTCTAAATAATTAATGTAATTATTGTTACCTTGATTACTTTTATGCCCCGTAACACTAACTTGTTATTTTATTGAAACAAAATAGAAGACAGCAAACTTTCTGAATTTGTATCTGCTTCTATATAAGCAAGGATCATGCAGTCATATTTCTGTGTAATATGATAAGAATATGTGCACTGATAACTATATACAATAAAACAAATGCAACCATTCTTAGTATTTTAAAAGAGGTACTTCTACTTAGATAAAACACAAGCTTAGTAAATCCAAACTATGGCTGTAAATTGGTGACTGGTACAATATATAATGCACCATTTGATATTACCCATTTAAAGGACTAAATTATAACACTTATTTTTTTATTATTAACAATGAAATGTGTTTCAAAATGAAAACAATGGTTTACATTGTTTCATATAAAACCCACAGCGGGGCTAAAAATAAATGAACAGGGTCATAATATTGCACACAATAAGTTAAAGTAAAAACATGTTTATTACATAATATGTAAAAAAATAATGGCAAGGAAAATAAATAATATTTACCCAGAAAACAATAAGGAGGAAATTTTGCAGAACAAGTAAAATAACTGATGGTGTTGTCCTCTCCTCATATGGTTGACTATTGAGTTTGAGAGAGCTACTGTTTTGAAAATATTTTGAATTTCAGTATACTTTGGTTGAAAGTGTTGGTTTTTGATAGCTGGCAATATCTTTTTCCTTTATTTTTCTACTTTTTTTTTCTTCCACGTAGAAAAACCTAATTTATAGATGTTGTGTTTCCCACTTTTTACACAATTTTCGAGATATTGCGTGACGTGGGGTGGACCTCAATGTCGCGCTTTGGCCTGTTACCACAAAGACGAAAAGAAAATACATCCCTATCATAAGTGGTAATCAAACCCACAACCGTCACATTTTCTGTGATGAATTTGGATTTTTTTTACTGTATTTTTTTCACTGCTGTTTTGTTTGCCATCTAGTAAGAGCACGTCTCGCCATTGCATTCTTAAATTTACAATGTAGAGTTATTATTATTTCTGAAAGACTAAAGGATGTTAGTGCAGCATCAGTTCATACTCATATTAACTGGACAGTGGTAAAAATTAAACCAATTCCAGAGTCTACCAACAGTATAAAATAACACAATTTTGAGACCATACAGTTAACATTTTTGATTGATAATGAAAATTTGAATTAGAAAATACGGATTTTTTATACAAGTAATAATGTGCTTCAGTATTATTTCTTACTAGCTCTCCTGCAGCATCGTCTGCGTGGGAAAGCCTAAACTGACACCGGTGCTAAACCATTTGTTTCGATACATACTCGGTCGGCGTAGTCCCAGACTCGTGGAACAGCGCTCTTATTCATCTTATCTCGAAGAAAGGCGATGGATCGGACCATCTGACTATCGGAAAGGCCTTTTGCTATCACCTCCCTGCTCTCCAAAAGTCATGGAGAGCATCATCAATAGCCAGCTCTTGGCTTATATAAAGGATCACCGATTGATTAATAACTGAACTGGTGATCTTCTGGTCTACCTAACCCTCCTATCTCTTAAATCCACACCGCTGCTACTGCGGCTATCGCAAGCAGAGGAGGCGGTCTGGCAGTCAGTTTAGACATGGCGAAGGCCTTTGATTGACTGTGGCATGAGGCACTCCTTGCTAAACTTCCATCCTATAGACTTCCCGGGAATTTATGCAAATGGACATGGATGCTAGCGACAGCTTTCTCACTGAGCGTAGCATCAAGGTGGTTGTCGACAGTTGTTGCTCAGAACACATGCCCGTTCATCCGGCGTCCCCCAAGGCGCCTGCTGTCCCCTAAGTTGTTTCTTCTGTATATCAATAGCATGTTAGAAGATTTTAGCATTCGTGCCTATGCAGATGATAGCACAGTGGGCGCTGTTTACTCCGGTCGCGCAAGTCTCTCGAGAAAAAGTCGACCATTCCCGAAATGTGTTTCACGCAATTTGTGTCTTCAGTTGAAGCATCCCTCTGGGCTGTTTCCGTGATGAAAATAACCTGGTTGAATTCAGTCCCAAAACCCCATTCGTCGTGTTGACAGTCATCAAAACACTCTCCTTATAGCTGCGCCCAGTATCAACACATTGGGCATTAGTGACGCGGTCGAGGTGAATTTATCCGCAAGTGCTTCCAGATGGGTGTTCAACTGGATTAGTAGAAACTTCCTAAAAGTCCTTAGTAACTTCCTTCTACGCACCACGTAACTATGTAACGGCCTACCTGTAGTAGTATTTCCATGTCCTGTAGCTCCGCTTTTGTTATACGGGGTCGATCACGGTTGCGGTGATCTCTTACCATAAGGTGATCCGTACGATCGTTTGCCTTGTCTTTTTCCCATTAAAAAATTATAGATACTTATATATTTTTTACATGACTTAAAATGTAGAAATATGCATTTAAAAGTACGAATTCGAGATTCAAATAGGTATGTAAGTATATCTATGTTTTCTTAAAGAAAAGACAATGTGCTGTGTTAAATTAGATTTTACCAGTGCTTTGAAATAATTCGTGTCTTGGCTAACGAAAAATCAGCTTTTTTTCTACAACTGTAAAGGTTTTCCCGCAAACACAATGTCAGTATAATATTAGTCAGTCAGTCAGTCAGTATTAAACTAAAGCTATAGTGATGCAGAGGGATGAAATGACTGTAAACGAGACTTGAACCCGCACATCCTGGACGAGTCCCGCTACGTTCAACTTTTATACGTTTTCTAAATAAATATTATTTTATCCTAAGTGTGGAATAACACTTTAAATATCTTACAAATATGAGAAATTAATATTTTCATTTCTTCGCTCTAGTACTAAACGCAAAAGCGCGGTGTTGAGTTTCGTCACTAAATACGTAATACCCCAAAAAACCGGCATAAAATAGGGAACAGAGTATCTTAACAAGATTCCCTGTGGCTATGTATATGGAGGATACAGCATGTTCTGATTAATTGTACATTAAACAAATTTTGACGAAGTCCCTCCATATCGTACTATTTATTATAGAAATGGCTATAATAAAAACAACGCTTAAATTGCCTTAAAATTATTTTCCAAAAATATGTTAATAATATCTAGGTCTATAATTCTCCTTTCATTAAATGAAAAATATCACTTTTATAATCTAAAATTTACTTAAATTCAAAGTTTTTTGCATCTTGATGACATCACGCTATAATTTTTGAGTAGGACAGACGGAGAAAACCTTATGTTAAGAGTAAAAACAATCTTTTCCCAATTGATGAATTTATTAGAAAAATAATTGTTTATCTTTGTGGTTTACTTTTTTATTTTGTTATATAATTATCAATGCGTGGCTTTCTATATAATCTTATCGTTTCATTACCGCAATATTTTAACAATCAGTGTTTACAAGTTAAAAAAAATGAATGTTACCTATTATTACGAAATTTAATTATTATTTTTATTTCGTTATATGATACAAACATATTTAAATTTTAGAACAAATTTTAAAAAGGTTGTTAAAAAACAGAGGCCAGTCGTGGCGCAGGGGCACAAAGTGTGATTGTAAAACCGACTGGTTGGTGGTTCGATCCCAACTCAAGGAGATGAAATATATACTTAAAGTTACATTTCCATTTCTTCACTTTGGTTTCGAGGCAAAGCGCGGCGTTAAGTTCTGCCACTCAACACACAATGCCTCCAGAATTCGGCAGAACGCGGGGAACGGAGTGTCTTAACACTAGGTTTCCTCTGCCTATACCCTGCTGTGATATATACAGCATGAAGCTGATTTATTGATTTTTTTTAAACAAATAACCACATTTTAAACTATTTTCTCGCCATCCTGGTTAGCAAGAAAATGATATAAATTTATGCTTTATATCATAAAAAATTTAAATTGATAGTTTAAAGGTACCATCTTAAATTAATAAAAAAAGACAGTAAAATTATGAGATTTTATTTGTTTGAATAATCGATTTAATCGATAAATTAAATAATCGATAGCAACATCCCTACTACAAAATAATAGGCTAATATAAAATATGTAACTATCAGAATATATTTGGCAGTTGTCATTGTCACCGGTAAAATTGCTTTATCAGCTGTTATACAAACAGCAGTGGAAAAGTTCTTTCTTTTTGTATTTTCGGGTAAATATAAATCTTATTTCCTTTATAATTTTTTGAATATTTTACTATTAAATATTATACGTTCCTTAATATTTATTGCAACTTTTCTTTCAAGTTATTTCTTAAATTATTTTATTTACTTTTATAACTTTAAACGGTTGTCTTATTTTCAGCAGAGTAGTAATTTGTAACAAAAAAATAGTTTTATAATTAATTTATTCAACATTTTACCAAACTGTCTATTCTGAAACATAAATCGTGATAACGTTTACTGATGTCGTAAATAAACAGTAAATAATGTTATCAATGCATATTAAATCTGTAACTTATTCACATTTCAAACAGATAACATAAAATTGACATCTTTTAATGCGTCGATTGAGAGTTTGATTCCCTATCTAAACGAAACGAATTACTTAATCATTTTTTCCTCGCTATGGTAGAGGTACCAGGTAAAGCGCGACATGGAGTTATGCCACTTAGCATGAAAAGCCTCTAGAAGTCGGTGGGCAGTGGGAATCGGAAATGCCTTAAGAGGACAGAGTCTTAATGCTAGGTTCCCAGATTTCTCCTGCCTATATGCAGGATACAGTTTAAAGTAAAAAAAAAGGAAAAAAAATATAATGTACTGTAATAATATTTAATTAACAATTTCTTATATAAAATTTATGAGCTATTAATGATATAAAGATTGTGTATATAATTTATTTTTATTTTTAAATTTCTGCTAATATAAAGAAATATGTTATTAGTGCTTGTAAAATATACCCTCAATATGTTAAATACACTTTTTCTTTTTGGAAGCTGTTGTGGGGTAGGGGGACAATTTTTTTTTGCCTTTTAATGGATTGACTGATGATTCAATCCCTCTGTATAAAATTTTATACTTATTATAAAATTATAATCTTTTATGATTAAATTATTTTCATATCCTTGTTCTGGGTGACAAAGTGATGTGTGGAGTTGCACCATTCAATACTAGATTCGTTGTACCTTGTTATTTGAAAAAAATTGTTAAACAGGCTACTATTATTTTTTACTACTATAAATACACTCTAGTAATAGTACTAGATCTTAACTAAAGTAAATATTTAGTTGATGAATTACACTTATCACATTACAGACATTGATAACAGTGGTTAGAAATAAAACATGGGGGAAATATGGAAGATGTCTTCTCATGTAAGTTTTATAATATTTTTATTATTTTAATAAATTGTGGGTTGAGTAGTGTAATTCAACACCCAGCATTGTCTTACAATTAAATATAATTCATTCACCACCCTGGAATAGACCCCACAACCAATGCATTTGTGATCAAATACTTATACAGTTTCAGAGTGGCCTCTTATACTATTTCAAATATATTGGAAATTTAAAGCCAAAAAAAAAAATATATATATATATATATATATCTATTTTAAATATCAGTTATAAATATTGTCACCTTTCCAATAAGTAAACATTATAGTTATGGATTTGATTCCTACTAAGGAAAATAATGTCTAAAATTATTTAAATTTTCCTATCTGATAGAAAAACGGTGTCTAGTTCCAATGCTCCACTCACAATGTCTCAAAAAAGTGAAGATATTTGCAAAAATAAGTTATATATATTTCAATAATATTTTTCTTATAATAAATATTTTTAAAACATTTATGTATTTCAGATGGAACATGTAATAAAGGCATACAAAACGCTTACAAAAATACCATCCATAGTAGGTGGCAGGTTAAATAATAAAGGAAATAGAGTTACATCAAGATGGTCGATTCGTAATTTGGACAAGGGGAGGAATACACAGTATTTTATAGATTATATTTTGGATGACAATTTGGGAGTGATTGCACAGAGTGACTTTGGTACTGACATAAGTCATGAGTGAGTATGTTTATATTTTTTGTAGACATTGTATTTTTTTTTCTAATTAGTGAAAAATGAAGTATTCTTTAAGTATGCATTAAAAATAAGAAGTTTTGTATTATACATTTTTGGTTTAATAAGAAGTTTTTTTTATACAACAAAAAAGTTTTAACTATTTAAAACATGCCCTACGAACCCAGTATTAAGACACTCCATTTTCATTAAAACTTCTGTTGTCCACTTTCTGCCGAAATTTGAAGGCATTGTAAGTGGAGCACATCACCTTGCCTCATTACCAGGCTGAAGAAATAAAAATAAACAATTTTCATTTCCTTAGGTGGGAATTGAACACTTCTGCCCCTGGGCCCTAACTGGCCTCCAACTTTAAATTTGTTATTTTGTAGATTACTAACAGCTGTATCACCAAATGAAAGTTTCAAAGCAGTAATAAGGGAAGAAAAAGACGACAAGGACAGTTCAAAGAAGAAGTTCTTCCTAGAGGTCTGGTCCAAGAGCTGTTTGAAGCATTCTATCGATCTAACGTCATTGGATATACATGGAGATGTTTATGCGGATTGTAAGTAATTGTTATATATTTGCCTGTTTTTTTAATTAGTTTTCAATATATTTTTTTTGACATGATAACTTCTTATAAAGAAATAAAAAAAATGTTAATTTATAAAAAAATATATAATTTTTAATTGACTCTTTCTTTGTATTATACAAATAATGACAATTCAGAGATAATAGTTCGATTCATAAAAGTATCCAAACATCAACTTCAATGTTTTCTTATTTCTCATGGCGCTAACGTTTAAAATTGGCAACTAGTTATTTTTTCAATCAACGTAATGAAAATTAATTTAAATTTGATCTAAAGAATATACAATGTTGGCTGTCCAACTTTATAAAAAACGGCGTATATTTAGTAGAACAACTGTTATAGAAAAAAGTGAAAACTGTATTGGAACCCAACGCCGCAATACGCCTAAGTTTTGCATAAAGTTAGGCACAGAGTCACATGTCACTCTTTCTAAAGAAGAAGAAAAAAGATAATAAAGTGTTTTGACACCGAGTTCATTCTGCCACCGTGAAACTGAAAAAGTACATATTTTTTACCACTTTTAAAATGTTATTTCACACGATGCGCGGATTCGAGTCCCGCTACGTTCAAATTTTTATACGTTTTCTAAATAATATTTTTTTATATATATATATATATATATTTTTAGCTGAATTTGGCAGCTTGGACTGGTCGCCGGATGAGAAACAATTAGTTTATGTCGCTGAAAAGAAAATAAAGAAATCTGAACCATTCATCAAAAGGAAACCAGCAGAAGACAAGAGCAATGTCGACAAGAAACCTGTTCCGGTATTTGAGTTACTTTTTTCTATAGCTGTATTAGTATTTTCTATTGTAAAATAATGGCGACCCGCCGCGGGTGATTGGACTATACTCTTTTGTATTAATCTGTTTTTGTTTTTCTAATAACATTGTTATTTATTTAAAAAAAATACAATATCTATACATTGCAAAACTAAAATGAATACAATAGCGTAAACATACAAACATACAATCGTTTTGAAATAACCGTGCATAAACGCACAAAGATACAGACAAAAATTTAAAAAACTATTGTTTTATGATATAATCATATATTGATAAAAAAAGTCCCAAAAGTAAAAAAATGTAGGTTTCTGTGTGAAAAAGGCTTCATTTTTTTCTTTTTTTTTGCTTCACGCATATAGCAGAGTATACAAAGTGAACTTTTGACACTCCATTCCCATTACAACACTTTCGTTCCCCAGTTTCCGGCGAATTCTAGGGTCACTTTATTTATTTATGATTTTGTCTAATAGCATTTAATTTAACTATTGCAGGGAGAAGAACATTTGTATAGAGAAGATTGGGGGGAACAATTAATTGGGAAGTATCAGACTGTCGTAGTTGTATGTAATGTTGATGAAGAAAAATTCACTATTTTGGAGAATATTCCAGAAAATTGGTGTCCCGGACAGGTAAGAACAATTTATTTTTATGATTACGCCGTATCTGCATATACCAGAGGCAAAGAGGAAACTAGAGAACCTACTGTTAAGACTCCCCGTTTACCGAATCAAATTTTTGAAAAATAAATTTGTAGCTTTTTTTTTTGTAGCGCGGGGCACAAAGTGAGACTGTAAAATCTACTGGTTGTGGGTTCGATTCCCACTCGAGGAAATTAAATTTTTATTTACATTTATATTTTGCTTTTTTCACGTAAAGCTTCCAGAGCTCGGCGGAATTCGGGCAGCGGAGTGTGTTAACACTAGGTGCCCTCTACCTACTCTGCTGTGTGCGGGATACAGCGCAAAGCTGATTATTTGATTATTATTATTTTATTAAAGGCTTAAACTTAATATTAGTTCAATATTAATTTGTAGTTGTGTCCAAGTGACACAATGTTAGATTATAAACATGGTTGTGGTCAATTCAATCTTCATCCTAAAGAATGATTTATTTAATTAATTAATTTTATTTCTGCGCTGTAGAAAATTTTGATACTATGTTCCCTATACTTACGTAAGGTAAATAAAGGGAAAATATAAAAATCCAAAAAAAAAAATAATGTCACAATGGTATGTATTTTTTGTATTGTTTTAACTTTTTTGTTAAAAGGTTCGTTTTACTCCATCCGGTGATGGTATAGTGGGGGTGGCGTGGGATATATCGGGTGTGAGGAGACTGGGGCTCATCTACTGTACCAATCGACCCAGTTATATATTCTGTTCATCTGTTAATGGCGGATTGAGTGAGTTTAAATTGTTTCTTGTACTCAGTTTCTATTATTAAAACTTTTCATTATAACAGGTTCCCTTTACACCCTAAGCGTTATGTGAAGACGTTGATTATCTTCCCATAAGTCCGCCTTTTGGGAATGTGTTTTAATATATCGTTAGTTTGGTGAAACAATGACGTATTTGCTCTTCCTAGAAATATCACAGGAGACGCAATTAAAGTTTGTAAATAGTCTCTCCACATGCATTAAAATATTTAGTTCAATATTTTTTTATAATACAAACACGTCATTGTTGCACCGAATGAGCGATATGTGGTTTTAGTGTACAAATATAATATGTTTGTGTGTGTGTTGTTGAGCGTATACGATCAGACAATGAACATGTTTTTATAAATTTTAAAGGGAAACTAAGTCCAGAAAACAAATCGGTGCGTTCTCCCCGATTCTCCCCCACTGGAGACTTAGTGTGGTTACAGCGTGAAGCTGAAGGACCTCACCACGCTTGCCATCAACTCGTGAAAATGGCAGCTGATAATGTAAGCTTATATGTATTCAAAAAAAGTCAAAAGATGTGTATATTTTTGGTCTTGTGAATTTAAGCTTATATGTTTTTTTAATCAAATAATTATTAATTGGTTTCGTGATTTAATTGATTAAAATTAATTAAATCACAAGACGAAAGTTATATTTAGATGAGAATTTAGTAATAGTAATTTTTATTTCTTTACCTTATTTTTTATTGATAATTGGACATTAATACTAATGTATTAGATATTATATTTAAAGGATATTATTATTAGAAAACGAAATTAATGCAGAATAGTAAATTAATAATTATTAATTACGTAGTTCAAACGAGCGACGCTGCGCTCGGGTCGCTAGTTTATATGAAAGTTTTACAAAATATTAAAAAAAATGGAAATATTTTTTTTTCAATAATCCTACAATTTTATAATTTCAGATTGCATCGATTTTGAGTTCTGACGTAAGTGACGTCACAGATAAAATATCTATTTTAATAGATATCGTACAAACAGAGAAGGAAATAAGCAATGGAATTTTCTATGGGATTTACAGTCAAAATTTGCCAACGAAAGGTTTTAGTGGTGATGGGAAAAGGCTTGTATTTAGTACTCAACAACAAAATGAAATGAGATGCTATGTTGTGGATATAGGTACATATGGAATAATTTTGAGCGTAAAAATTTTTCTTTTTTGCCGCTTTTTCAGTCCGACGTAATCTCTGGAACAGCTGAACCGTTTCTTATAGGAACTTTTACTAAACATTTTTCTATTCAAAACGATATTATTTTAAAATTAAATAATAAACTTAAAAGATTAAAACATAATTTAATTACGATATAATAACGGGTGCCTCTTGTATTAATATGTAATTTTTTTTGTTTCAGAAAGTGGTAGCATGGTAGATATATCTAACAACAAAGAGGTAACGGGTTCAACAAGCGTTCTGAGCGTGCAATCTGACGTTATATTATCAACGTTTTCCAATATGAGTACTCCAGGACAGGTATGTTTTTAATATGTTTTTTCTTTTATAAATTTGGTAGAAAACGGGTCAAAAAGTCCAAGCCCGTTTTTATATACTTGGTTTTTTTTATTAACGAGATTCATATTTTTCGCCCTGTTTTGTAAAACTGCGTACCTAGTTAATGATCATATCCTAATTCCTATCCGTATTAATGCGGATTTTATTCCGCTTTTATGCTAAAACTACCGAATGGACTTAGATGAAACTACAAAAATATAGCTTATGCAGCAAAATAACATATAGGCTAGGCTACAATTTAGGTAAATATTTTATGTAATTTGGCTAAAATAAAATAATAAATTAATGCTGGTAAAGCCACGTTTGGCTCGCTAGTTGTTGTATAAAAAAGTAATAAACGCGACGGTAGTGGGTTCGATTCCTACTCGGAAAATTCCACCATTAAACACTGCTTCAAGAATTCGGGGTAAGTGGAGAAAGGAGTGTCTTAACACTATAATGCCACGTTATCTCTGTCTAACCTATATAATATAATAATATTTAGGCTAGTTAAAAAAAATTAAAATATACTTACAGTTATTTGCCGCCAAGCTACCAAGTGCCGGTAGTGAACAAAATATTGTGTGGAAGATAATAAGTACACCACAAGTGGTACCAAGTTCGATAGCCAATGGCAAGATAGAATATATGAATTTGAAGCATGAAAATAGTGAAGATACTGTTTGTAAGTATATGTACATATGATTTTTTTTATTTCATTTTACCTAATATCGTATTTTGAGTAGTGGCAGTAAGGATAAATGGAAATTATGCATTTCTACTAGAGAGAATCGAACCCATAATCCTCACGATTAAAGTTAAACACTGTTTGATTGTGCCACACCCATATAGAAATATGTTAATACTACACCATTATTTATTTACTAATGTGAATTACTTTTGTGTTACATAATGACATTATGATTTAAAATACAATATCCACACATTAAAAACTAACATTTCAATAACAAAATTATTTTGTAGCAATTTTTTCGAAGCAAATACTTTATATTGACATAACATTTTTTATTTATTAACCGATTTAAAAAAAGCAAACATTAAATAATGTTCCAAGGAGTTTGCCTAAATACAATAGTCAACACGACACTTAAATCGGGTAAACTGCTTCTGAGATTAGTGTGAACAATAACACAGACAAATCTGCAAAAAGAAAAAAAAAATCTTTCTTTCGAGTTCTATTACCTTGATAAATTACCTCAATAGTAAGGTTTTCCCGTATATCTTCCATGTATAGACAGCGATCAGTCACAATTTTATTATATATATTTATTAGGTATATTGAGGCCAGTCGTGGCGCAGAGGCACAAAGTGTGACTGCAAAATCGATTGGTTGTGGATTGGATCCCCACTCGAGGACATGAAATATTAGTTTAAATTTGTAATGCCCTTTCTTCGCTCCGGTGACGAGACAAAACGCGGCGTTTAGTTCCGCAACTCAATGAGGTATCTTAACACTAGCTTAACCGCCTATTCTGCTGTGTGCGGGATACAGCGTGAAGCTAATTTGATTTTTATAACATGTATTTTATTTTATTTTGTTTTATTTACAGCATCGTTCACAGCAATATACTTCGGCCCGAATGAAGGCAGTGCTCCCCCGCTGGTGGTGTGGCCGCACGGCGGACCGCACTCTGCGTTCGTCAACGCGTACTCTTTGGAGGCCGCTTTCTTTAATCTTATTGGTGAGTCTGTATATCACTATGTTAATGTATGTAATTATTGTTTGGCATTAATATATTATATTATAGGGATTACGCGTGTGACGTTAAACGCTACGGGTTGTGGGTTCGATTTCCACTTGTGGAAATGAAATATTTATTATTTTATTTTTTTCGCTCTGGTGACGAGGTAATGTTGAGTTTCGTCACTCGTAATGCCTTCGAATGGAAGTGTCTCAATGAGAACGGAGTGTCTTGACACTAGATTATAAAATTTTCTCTGTCTACCCTAGTTTGTGCGGGTTGCAGCGTAATTTTTTTAAATGATGTAGATACCATATATATAGTTTGTATTTGATAAATGCTAAGTGTCACTTGCGCTTTATTGTTACTTTGAATGTCATAAAAAAATCTAATTAAAAATAAGAAAATCATTTATTATAATTATATACATATATAAACTGTTAAATAAGCAAAATAAATATTTTAAAAGGAAGTTACATGAGTAATAAGTGAACTTTAAATTTAAAATCTACTATATTATAGCCCAAAATTTATGTGATTTTTTTAGATAATTGGATAATAAGATTAAGGGAGTGATGTGGGCGTTGGTCGGTTGAGTTTTATGTATATCTATTACTAGCGTTTGAGAAAGAGAGCTCATGAGTGGAAATTTAACTATTTTCGCTATTAATTCTTAGTGAACTGCGGAGTGTACCGTCACTAGATTTTTTCACTGCCGTTGCATAAAAAGCGATAAACTGAAAAACCTAATTTCACCGTTACAGGTTTTGCGTGTGTATTAATCAACTATCGCGGTTCCGCGGGTTCGGGGGACTCCTCCCTACACTTCCTACCGGGCAGGATAGGCTCCGCCGACGTGGCGGACTGCAAACTAGCCACAGACAAAGCCGTAGCCGAGTTTCCCGTAAACAATGAGAGGTTAATGCTGTACGGGGGGTCTCACGGCGGTTTCCTAGTGGCGCACCTCAGTGGACTGCACTCTGACGTGTACAAGGCGACGGTCGCGAGGAACCCGGTCATAGACTTGGCCTCTATGAATAATACGAGTGATATAGCCGATTGGTGAGTGTGTTCGTTTATTTGTTAGTTTGCTTCGGTCATTTCTTTTTATAGGCGTTTGTCTCTGGCTTTTTAAAAAGTATTTATATAATATTATGTCTATAGTATTAGATTTTTTTTTTTAATTAATATAATCGATTAATATAATATATTTTATCGTACACATTTCACCTTTAACGCAAAAACGCTTAGCATTTACCAAAAATACATATTCCTACCTAATTACTTTTCAAGTAATTGTGTTCGAAATGGCTAAACACTACATGTTTCTAATGAAAGTTAGAAAAAATATATCACATTAATTTCCGTACAATACAATTTACATACTTAAAAAGTTAAGTATAAATAAAACAAAAACCCGTCTGCATAAACTAAATTAATGTATATCAATACCGTAACACTCGCGGCATCAAGACAAAACCAACAACGTACTATTTATCAAAATCAGTTTAAGAGGTATGACAGACCAGGGAAAAAAGAACGGACGTACATAACCCTCCTTGTGAGCTTCGCCGTAGTTGGATTTTATTCGCCGCCGTGTTAATTATTTATATCGTTATAATAAATTAACTCTTGAAACTTAATATTTAAATTATATCGATTTATTATAATATTGTTAAATAAAATCTGTATTCATATTAATACAAAATCCTTCAGGTTTTGCAACACTTAGGATAAACTACCGCGGCTCCACCGGCCAAGGAGACCTAAACGTTAGATGTTTAATGGGGAATGTAGGGAACTATGACGTCACAGATTGCCTTCTCGCTCTCACAACGTTAAAAAGAAAGAGACCGACAGACAACGTTGTGATATACGGGGGAAGTTTTGGTGGATTCATCGGTGGCCATTTGGCGAAACATTCTGATATGTTCAAAGCAATGGTCTTGAGAAATCCTTTAATAGATTTAGCTACAAAAACTAACTATGCCGATAATCCCGATGGGTGAGTAACTTTAAATAATTTAAATAAAAAAATATATCAAAATCGTTGTTTAAAAAACTTTTTGTACCACTTTCAATGCTTATATCAATCATTGTAAGAAAGATTTCTAAAGCTACCTCGTTTACTAAAAAAAGTAAATGTTTTTTTTCATATTTCATCATCATCAGGTTACTGGTATCTGAAAAGTTCGGAATTTTGTTACGTTGCTGTACAACTGTACAATTCAATAAAGGAAAACCATATTTTAAATTATAGAAGTGAAACTGAAAAAACAAATTTTTAATAATTTCTATCAGAATCAAATATGAGTCCTTTCGTTGAAATAGGTTACTGAAAAAACAATAATCGAAATAAATTAAAATTATATTAATTATAATTAAAAATATATAAATTGAGAAGGATAGTATTCTACAGTTTACAAAATGTATTTTTGAAGTATACATTTGCCTTTATACTTTTCATATATTATATATTATATTTTTTTTAATTTTTTTTTTTTTTTTTTTAATTGACCTCTGGTGTTGAGGCCAATCGCAGGGTTGAATTCCGCGACTCAACACGCAATGACTGCATAATTTGGCGGAAAATGGAAACGGATAAGAACGTAGTACTCGTACTAGTTTCCCTCTGCCTACCCTGATGTGTGCGGGATACAGCGTGAAGATTTGTATATATAGTAGGATTCCGTTTACAAAATAATTGCTAAAAACCTTAACTTGTTTCAAATAAATTTATCAAACATTTTGAATGACATTTAAGGACGTCACAAAGTAAACCTCCTTCATCGATTCACTTGCAATTTTACACATGAAACCAGAAATATTTAAAAAAAAACATGTTTTTAGTTTTTTTTACTATTTTATAATTATTTTTGTTGCGTTAAAGGTGAAATTGTATATGCAAAATTATTTAAAAATTATTGTATATGCATTTGTATTGTTATGAACCTCATTTGGTTTTATACTTTTTTAATATTCTACCTATTAACATAGTACTTTTAAAAAATCATAATAAAATTATTATAACCTTAACTTTATGGTTTACTTTTGTTTATGGTCATAGTAAAAAGGTTTAATTTATCCATTGCATGTTTTTCTATACTGGCGGTAATAAGTTTTATTGAGTAAATTTAAGTTGTCTTTGCTGAAGTATGAAAATAATGAAGTTTATAACGACGTTTTCGTGGCAGCGACACTCGACGGTCGTCTGTTCGATTCTCATATGCGGGAATTGAATAAGTTACATTTCCTGGCTTTAATAACAAGACAAATGGCTGCATTGAGTTTCGTCGCTGAACACGCATGTCTTAAAAATGCCACTAGGTTCCGACTACAACCCGGCTATATGCGGGGTACAGTTTGAAGCTTTTTTTTGTTTTTTATAATGAATTATATCTTACTAAATTACAGGAAGTTTGTTTTTCTAAATTTATTTTGTTTAATTTATTCTTTATTACATTTTTTTTCTTAGAAAAATTAAAATTGTGGTCACATTTCTCTCTGTTTCCTAACTTTCAGAAAAATATTCTTTATAAATAAATAAAATAAATCAGCTTCACGCTGTATCCCGCACACAGCAGGGTAGGCAGAGGGAACCTAGTGTTTTTAGACACTCCATTCCCCACTTTCTGCCGATTCTGGAGGCATTGCGTGTTGAGTGGCAGAACTCAACGCCGCTCTTAGCCTCGACATCAGAGCGAAGAAACGGAAATATAAATTTAAGTAAATATTTCATCTCCTCGAGTGGGGATCGAACTTACAACCAGTCGGTTTACAGTCACACTTCGTGCCGCTGCGCCACGACTGGCCTCAAATTCCTTTATAGTATTTATTATATACTATTTATTAAAACTAAAAAAGTATACTTATTAAAACGCTTATTTCCAACGTGTTCCTATTAACTGCTACATTAATATCCACAGGTGTTCTGTAGAAGCCGGTTTTCCATTCCAAGAAGGTGGTCAGGAGTTGAACGAGAAGCTCTTAGCTTTACGGAAAGTGTCCCCGATAGTACACGCTAACAATGTGACTGTTCCTACCGCGTTGATGTTGGGAAGTAAAGATAAGAGGGTTCCGTATTACCAGGGGTTAGAATATAGCAGGAAGTTGAAGGCCAATGGAGTTCATACCAGGTTAGAATTTTTTTTAGATAAATAAAGATGGCCGTCCTGAAGGGCTATGAGCTTGATTCCCTTTCAGGGAATGTCTTCGTTACATTTTCTTGTTCTGGTAATAGTAAAAGACGAGGCGTTGAGTGATTTTTATTTATTTATTTATGTATATGGATCTCCAACTGTCGTACGTATTGGTTAACATGACATACATTCTTAGGATATATTTATACTATTATGTACAACTGATTATAGGAGAACACATCATTCAAATGATGACAAAGATTAAATAAAATAATATATAATAAAATAACAAAAACATAGAAATTAAAGGAGCAATTAACATTGATTACTTAAAATTAGATATTAATTAAATGTATTAAATATATGAATGCATTTTTAGCATTTTTATGATATGTTTCTCAAATTGGAAAGCGGAGAGTCCTAACATTAGTTTTGATCTGCAGTGTTCGTTCTGAGGAATGTTAATACTTAAATTATTTTAATTTATCTCTCGAGTAAAGTAAACTTACTATGTAGTGAAGATCGGAGTGTCTTGACACTAGTCCTCTCCGCGTAGTTTAATGATACAAAACGATTTAATGTAATATTATAATATTTGGTTTCTATATCTTCATCTCAATCTCTTTTAAACGATTTTCAACGATTAAAATGCACAAAACTGACATAGCGAGTGTAAACGCGAAGATAGTGGGTTTTCTACTCACTCTTAATATTCTCGTTTCTCCTCTCTGTTTACAAGATAAAACGCGGCGTTGAGTTCCACATTCAACACGCGATGCCTCGGGAACTCGGCGGGGAATTCTTGAGGCATCACATCGGGGAACGGAATTGTTTCAATGGGAATCAGAATGTCTTAATCCTAGATGATTACCGGGTTGTCCCAGGTTGCCCCTGCCAACCCTGCTAAGTGCGTACAGCGAAAAAAAATGTTTATAATAAAATGTATATTTTTATTGTTATTCCAGAGTATTTATGTACGAGGACAACCACGCTCTCAGCAGCCTTCCGGTGGAAATGGACAATCTAATCAACGGCGCCGATTGGTTCATAGAACATATAAAACCGATAGCTTAAAAATGTAAAATATCGTTTGAATTGATGTTTTAATACTTATTTTAAGCGTTTTGTGTATGTTTTTTTTTTTATTATTTGAAATGCGTTAAGGATTTGAGATAGCTTTTTATGCCATTGATAGTTGTCTAGAAAGGAATTTACAAACGAGGCGTTAAGTTCCGTCTTAACACTAGGTTCCCTCTGCCTACCCTGCCATATGCGGAATACAGCGTAAAACAAAAAATATATAACTTTTATTCTATTTTTTAAATGCTTTGTATTATCAAATTGAGTAAATAAATATAATATATAATAAGAGGACTCAAGTTATTTTTTTTTTATTATTTCTAATTGTCATCACAGCTGATGGTAGAAATGTGTTAATAATACGTATTTTTTTTATATTTACATTTTTAAGTGTTTATATTATAAGTACGATTATTCACTTCGTCAATTTTATATACAAGAAATGGGCATATCTTATTAATTGAACTTTTTATTGATTTATCTTTTAAATACTAAAAAAACAACGATATATAGCTTTAGATTAATTATCAAAATCTAGAGTACGTAAAGGCATTTTAGAATAAGGTATAAGACAAAATGAAAATCATATAATTAAATTTTGTATCAAAATAAAACATTTTATGTATGGATATTAATTTCTCTACGTATGAAATGATTTTGTATATGAAAATATATTAACAAAACCGACAAAATATATAATATTTAATATATATAAATTTTTTGATTGATTTATTTTTTTTAAAACATATATTAAATATTATGTATATCGTCAAATTCTTATTATAATTATATCTTCTGCTAAGTTTGAGAACCAACGAAAGTGATCCAAAGAAAAGTCTAGATTTTTTAATTTATTAATAATATAAACACTTATATTCACCGGGAAAAACATGTTATTTAGTAAATTTAAAAAAATGTACTTTTGAGCGGGTTCAAGTCCCGCTACGTGTAGACTACCGCCTCTTTTTACGGTCGAACAACGCCTACGGTAATTTTTTATACGTTCTATAAAAAAAAGTTGAAGATTGAATATGAATCAGGCTTTTGAATTTTAAATGTACTTAGAAAATGTTTGAAACAGCTTGTTGTAAAAGGATTTTTTGCATATCATATATTTTAATATTACGAGTATATTTTTGTATTTTTTTGTATGGCGATAAGATTTTAATCATTTTTTAATATATCTATAATAATATACTACATCAATATATATAATCTAATGTACGAAATGTCATATATTTTGATTTGTTTTTCGTAATTAGTTCAATAAAACATTTAAAAAAAATATGTCATTTATTTTACCTTTTTCATTATGTACTTCTAATACTCATTACTACAATAAATAATTTATTTCAAGTCTTTACTTGACCTTAAGTAGAGGCTTGAGTAAAATATCGCGTGAAATTAAAAATCTATTAATTTAAGTATGAAAATCCAGTCGCGGCACAGGGCAGAAGCCTGTGGCTGTTAACGGGTCGAGTTGCGGGTTCGATTCCTACTCCAGAAAACAAAATATTTCATATTTTTATTTCTCCGCTATGTAAAGCGTTTTTGAGTGACGGAACTCAACGTCACCGCGCATGGCCCTGTTGCCAGAGCGTGGAAATGAAAAAATATATATATTTTATTCAATGGAAATCGAACCCACAACTTTTCGACACTAAGGTAAATACGCCATTAATCGAGAAACACTGTGTTACCCAACTGTGGTTAGGTTAGGTTAGCACTACGGCCCGTAGTTATTCTCTTAGTCATTTCTATGTGACGTAGACGAAGTGAATTATTTATTTTACTGTCACAATTTATCCTCATTTTTTTAAGTTAGTAAAAATATGGAAACCACTTAAATGTAAGAAGCACTTTAATGAAAGCCGCATTAAGATCGGTTTAGCCAAAATATGAGATGATAATGGAGAAACATATGTACCTGCATACATTAAGGTTAAACTGAGAACCTCCTTTTTTTGGAGTCGGCTAAAAAATTATTTTACTATTAATTTTACTTGAATTGATATGTACTGTATATTTCACTCATATAGTATCGTCAGGTTGGCCGAGTGGTCTAAGGCGCCAGATTTAAGCTCTGGTTCCCGAGAGGGAGCGTGGGTTCGAACCCCACACCTGACAAAAGTGGTCAGAATTTGATGCCTTTTTGTTTGGTTTTTCTTTTTTGCCAACATTTTTTCTTTTATATAAATAATTTATCCAATTTACTTTTTATTTTATTTCAAGTTCATAAATTATGTATAAAATATTTTTAAATTACTTTTTTTTTGATGAAAATATGAATGCACCCTAATTATTAAATTTATTCGTAAAATTGTTAACAAACTGTGTTAATTTTATTTAAAATATCAATTTAATATTTTAATTTTATTTAGCATCAAGCTGTATCTCGCATATAAAAGGGTAGCTAGAGAGAGTGAAGGTAGTGTCAAGATAATCCTTTTCCAACTCTCTGCCCACTACTAACATACTACTGTAATCGAACCCATAGCCGCGCTTACAGCCGGACACGATGCCGCAGAGCCACGATGACTTTAATTTTAATAACTTTGTTTAACAATTGTTTGAATTTTTTGGCGATTATTATTTTACCTAATAAATATTGATTTTAATTTATTGCATTTACGAAATGACAGACGATTTATAAGATTTGATGTTAATTTAATTAGTAACACAATTAAGCCCGATAAGATTAAATATGGATGACATACAGTGACAATAACAAATATCTACTTATATATTACATTAAAAATAAAAATCAAATCAACTTCACGCTGTATCCCGCACACTGCAAGGTAGGCAGAGGGAACCTAGTGTTAAGACACTCCGTTCCCTACTTTCTGACGAATTCTGGAGACATTGCTTGTAGAGTGGCAGACCTCAACGCCGCGCTTTGCCTGGACACCAGAGCGAAAAAATGATATAATTTTAAAAAAATATTTCGCCTCCACGAGTGGGGATCGAACCCACAACCAGTCGATTTTACAGTTACACTTTGTGCCCCAGCGCCACGTCTAGTCCCATACTTTTTATTAGTATTAAAAATATTCTTTCTGTTATTGATTCAAATGCCAAACCTATATTATTTATATAGTAAATAAATGAAGCCAGTCGTTTAGGGACACAAGCGTGTAAACTATAAACGCAACAGTTTGGGGTTCGATTTCCACTCGAGAAAATTAAATATTTTATTTTTTTTCATCTGGCAACAAGTCTAGAAAACAGCGGCGTTGTATACCGCCACTCGAGAGGCTGTCTCTGTGTATATTTAAGTATATTCGTCCTAAAGACCTTTTCATTAGACTAATTTTGTGTTATGTTATTTTTTTAAATTCCAACAATTATACAAAATAGTTAAATAAAAACGAAGTTCATTGTTAACCAAGGCCTCGTCCTTCACCAACAAAAGAAGTGAAGAATTATGTATGTGGGTGCAAATAAAATTCGAGGTGTAAACTTTACTTTTGTTATTATGAATTACATATTTAAGTAAATTCGGTCTTAAAACGTTTCATTGAACTAATTTGGTGATATGGTTTACCAAATATAATAATATTAAGATGAGGCCAGTCGTGGCGCAGCGGCACGAAGTGTGACTGTAAAACCGACTGGTTGTGGATTCGATCCCCACTCGAGCAGATGAAATATTTACTTAAATTTATATTTCCATTTTCTTCGCTCTGGTATCGAGGCTAAGCGCGGCGTTGAGTTCTGCCACTCAACACGCAATGCCTCCAGAATTCGCCACAAAGTGGGGGAACGGAGTGTCTTAACACTAGGTTCCCTCTGCCTACCCTGCTGTATGCTAGATACAGCGTGAAGGTGATTTTTAATATTAAGATGTGTCTTAATATATAATATGTGTACTGTATACGCATATTGCGTGTAGAGTGAGCATCGAATTCAGTCACTCCTTTACAGTTCCCATTACAATCTTAAGAGATAATAACAGTAAACAAAATAAAAACCCTAATTTAATGAGAAAAGACGAAGATTTAATAACAAAATCATAAGTAATTACCATCTAAACGTACTAAATAAAATATACAAAATGGTTTTTTATTGCATTACCATCATTCAACTCTCGACTAACTCAATTAAACGTCCAATAAACCACCCTATTCCACAATAATCTTATTAATTAACTAATAACATGTCTCGTAACAGGGGTTTGTTCATCGTACTTACATTTCAACCCGAATATGTCCACTGCGTCGCCGCGCCGCGTCGTTCGATACGTACGGCGCGCGCGTACCGTACGCCCCGCGCGTCAGTCAACCACCCGCCCTCTAAGAACACACCCTCGTTGAAAAAATTAAAATACAACTATAATTTCTTATTAAACTCTCTTTATTTCACCACAAAATTGCAATATTAAATCTAAATTGTTTAATAGAAAAAGAGAGATGAACGAAATCGATTTGATAAAGGAGGTTGAGAGGCACCCGATTTTGTATGACAAGTCGGTCAGTGGCTTCAATAAGACCAAATTGAGGGACGACGCTTGGAAAGATGTGCAGGAAGTTCTTAATGTTTCTGGTAAGTTATATTAAAGATTAGCTATAATTTTAATTAGTAAATTCTCTATTGTAATGTTTCAATTTAATAACTTTTTATTCTATGTAATAATGGGTGTCTTAAATGAAACGAAAAATATTATTGCTGTGAGTTCTAGTTGTATATTATTTTATCTTCAAATGGAACCCAGCACACAGTCAGGTAGTTAGAGGGAACCTGGCGCTGGTGTTAAGACACTCCATTATCCATTATCCACAGAATTTTCGAGACATTACATATTGACTGTTGAGTAGCGGAACTCCACGCCGCGCTTTGTCTTATTACCAGAGCGATGAAATTAAAGTAATATTAAATAATAATTTATATCGCTGAATGGGAATCGAACCCATAACCGTGGTGCCACTGCGCCACGACGGCATCTACATACAATATATTTCTACAGAGGCGGAATGTAAGAAACGCTGGCGGTCTTTACGGGATTCCTTCATCAAGCTGCAGCGGACTCACGGCGGTCGCACGCGGTGGCCTTACCTCCATGCTATGAAATTTCTTTTACCCCACGTAGAACCTAAAACTGACATACCGTAAGTATCATGGCGCGGTTGTTTAAGTTTTTACTTGGAAATTTAGGATTAAATTACAATGTTAATATTAATTTTGTTACTATTTTGTATAGTGAAAGCTTAGCGTACTAAGATTTTCGTAAGGGGTATAATATATTTATAATTTACATAGGATTTACTTATTGTATTATTGCAAGTAGTACTTTACCTTTCAGTTGTAACGCACGTCACGTGCAGGCTATGGCCTTCGATTCCCAGTTGAGGAAATGTTTATATATAATTTTTTTGGGATTTGGAATTTCTTCAGTTTGAATTTCACAACTCAACACGAAATTGCAACTAAGTCAGAAACCGAGTCCGCCAACGCTAGCAATCTTTTCGTTTAATACAACAAATCCTAAATACTTAAATAATATACAAATAAAAAAAATCAACCCACAGGATAAAACGAGAAGCATCAGATTCTGAGCCCGACGAGGAACTCCGACAGCGTTCAGGCCAATCGCTGCCAGACCTCTCTTTCCCCGAGGCCCGTGACCTAGAAGAAGACGAGGATTCACAAACGGTGAAAAAAATACGCCTGAATTCCACCGACGAAGACCCATGTCCTTGCAACAGGACAGACCCTGACGAACTATTCCTCTTAAGCTGCGCGTCGGCTCTAAAACGTTTAAATCCGAAACAAAATTCCGTAGCCCGACTGAAAATACAACAAGTACTGTATGAAGCGGAATTCGGATGTCAGATGGAACTGCCTTACGTGACGCCCGCCAGCGACTGCGGTTTCGACAATGTGGAGGGCTCGGTAGAATGATGCCAGCTAAATATGTCACACGATCCTTTAGATTTGCTGTGTATTGAAATGAACTTATAACAATAGTATTGAAAATAGTTGCTTTTCTAATTAGAACCAAATTATCAGGTTGCGAGGCAAAGCGCAGCGTTGAATTCCGCCTCTCAACACTGCTTCCGGAATTTTGCGGAAAGTGGCGAACGGAGTGTAATAACACTAGATTCCCTCTTCCTAGTCTGCTATTTACAGGATACTGCGTGAAGCTCATGTGAAAATCATGTTTTAACTTTTATTTTGAATCTGTGACGTTAGATGAAGAAGTTAAAAACAAAATGTCTTTCAAAACAAAATATTCTAGCAATTGTATAGACTGGGCGGCTGGATATAAAAAAAAAATTTAGTTGACTTAAACGCAAAATTGTATTCCTAATTGTAATTTATGTTCAAGTTTCATAAAAAAAATGGAGACCTTCATACATAAATAAATACTGTCAAGTAAATCAACAAATATCAATCAGTAAATGGCAAAGTGTTTCGGGTGTTTTAATATTGATAGTGCTATAATAGGTTATCGTAGTTCACTTTTGATCCTCATAGTTTAAATTTTTTTGTATATATCTATAATATTAATATAATTCTTCCATATATTGTTAATAAGTTACTACGTACCTAAAACTGTAATTTATTTTCCATTTATTTTTTTAATGTTTAAAACATTTGTCGTCAATTATAATAAGGGATAGCTGATAGTAGCGTGACATAATATATAGTTTTTATATTATTTTTGTTTATTCTAATTATATCAAATATTTTATTTGACATTTTTCTTATTTAAATAATAATTAATAATATTTTAAAGTTTGTGAATTTTGGCTCTATTTGCAATTATCAAAGGCATTGTTATATTTGATATCTTTAAAAACTACATACTTTTTGACATTTGTCAGAGGCGTCAAAAAGAAAGAAACAGCGATAGTATATCTCTAAAGAAAACACAATTTTTATTTACTTTGTATTATTAGTATCGTTAAAAATAGTTTTGATGTGCCTCAAATAAAAACGAAAGCAATTTGTACTAAGATCTATTTGGAACATTAGATTAATTCATATTATTATTATAATTAAAGAGAATTTACTAACATAAGGCCCTTGAACTTTAAGATATAGACATGTGAACCAAAGCCATTTTTAAAAATTTTCCAAACACTGTAATTACATTTTAAATATTTAATAATAAAATTGCATAAGAGCAGCTTTTGTTTTCATTTCCATACAATTAGTATATTTTTGCAGTGAAAGATAAAATAATAAAATACCTAAGTACATATTTTAGTAGGTCCTTCCTTTACTTTTCATTTACTTTGTTTGTGGTAATTAAACACATTAAGGACTTTCGAGGAGATCGAGGCTATCGTGGTGCAGGGGCGCAACGGTGCGACTGTGAACGCAACGGTTGTGGATTCGATTCCCATTTGAGGAAACGAAATTTTTAATATTTTCATTACTTTATTCAGATAACGAGGCAAAGCGCGTTGAGTTCCACGACTCAACACGCAGTGTTAAGAGACTAGGTTCTCAAGTACCCTGATGTGCGAGACATATGTGAAGGTAAAAAAGATTATTCAGCTATACCCTTTTCTATTCTTTTCTTGTATCTTTTTGCGTTTCATAGCTATAATGAGATTTTACGTTTACTTTACAAGTAGTTAATTTAAATAACGTTACACTCGAATAACAACAAAAATATTTTAAAGTAGCAAGTATAACATCGTCAAAAGCCAAACACTACTGGTTGTGAATTCGATTCCAATAAAAGGGAATGAAATGTTTAATATTTTAATTTCTTCGCCACTCAAAATGCAAGACTACCAGAATTCGGCGGTTTTTTTTCAGAAATAATGGTTATCGGATGTCTTACCACTAGGTGCCCAGGTTACCTCTTCTTATCGTACAATGTGTGGGATACAGAGTGAGCTAAAAAAAATTTAAAAAAAAAGTAATCATGTGAATTCACAATCAGCGTAATTAGCCATACCTTTATGCCTAATAACTGTAATGTTTTATTGCGCCATTTATTCTTTAATTACAAGAAGTAACGACGTGATGACATTTATTACGCATTTCACACTTCACTAGTATCGACATTTGAGATTTATAATACAACATTGAACGGCATAAATCGATTTTAAACTAATTAGATACGATTTTTAAGCATAAAGTCGAATTTTAGTTTTAGTGGCTATAAATTTTGTTGTTGCAAATGTTGATATATTATATTTCTTTTATGATAAAATTCTTTTAGGTTTTTTGACTGACCTTAATTTTTCCCGACTGCTAATTAATTGTTGTTATTAAAATACCAGACTAGCGTGATTCCAGCTCGCCCCGAGCCCTATCGTTTGATACTTGAACTAACGGTTTTAATATCAAATTTTGCCTCCTTTTAAGGCAATTTTTCTTAGGATTTAACAAATGTATAATTTTCACATTTTTTTATGAACTAGTACTGCCTGTACCTACTAGCTGCCCAATTTCATAACTCTACATCAACTGGAAGTACGCTATTATTTTGATCCCCTTTGTAGTGTCGAAATACACATTTTTCCCTATACAAACAGCAGTATTTTGAACCACAGCTTGCTGCCGCTTGCTATCGGGCTGGTAGTAATTATAGGAAATGAGAAATCAGTTTCACTTCTGTCCTACACAGCAGGCCAGAGGGAACCTAATGTTAAGACACTCCGTTCCCCATTTTCCGCTGAATTCTGGAGTCATATGCGTGTTGAATGGCGAATCTCAACACCGCGCTTTGCCTAGACACCAGAGCTAAGAAATTAAATTATAATTTTAAATAAATATTTCATTTCCTTGAGAGAGAAACGAACCCACAACTAGTTGCGTTTGCTAATTGTTTAATTACCAAGGCAGATTAGCTGTTCATTTTTAGTAACTTTTAGGTACAAATTATAGTCACTTTATAACATAAAGTATTTACTGTTGATTTTTCCTTAAATAAAGAGAAAACGTTCTGTTATTTATTGTTATTTATTTTACAATGATAGATAAACAAATATAGTAACAATTTACCCCAAATCGGGGTAAAAAATTATATATTTCCGACTTTAGGCATGAAAAAATAGATTATAAAAAAATCTTTACACGACCAATAAAAATAAATACAAGTCTATATATGCAAGTTAAATTAATCACACTGTATATATATATACTAAAACCATTCGTAACGATATTTGGGGTTCATTAAAAATTCGAAAAAAAAAAACATAAAGTATAAGCAAATGAAATTGTGGACAACAACTAGTTCATACTTTCCATTACTTCATATAAATTATATAAGGCTTTAAATTAAATTATATAAATTATCGCAAATAAAAAATATAAATCCATATTATTAAAAGAAAAACTGTAAATTATCCTATTTTAAATCTAAAGTTTGCGTTTCTTTTAAAGAATACCACTTATACAAAATTTAATGTTAAGGTTATAGTTTTATCTTTTATCTGGTTTCACCTTGTTGTAAATATGATTTTTAATATAATTCTTGTTTTAAACACTAAACCGTTACTCAATTGATATTAATAATATTTATATAATAGAAGTAAATATTGCACTTTTATCAATTAGTCAGTTTTAGTCAGTTTTAGTGGCGCTGGGCCACAAGCCTCCGACTGTTAACGGCTGTGGATTCGATTCCTACTCGGACAAATACATTATTTAAGTTTCTCACTTCGGTAACAAGACATTGGCGTTAAGTTACGCCACTCAACATGCAATGCCTCCAGAATTCGGGGAAAAGTGGAGAACGAGGTTCTTTTATGAACACTAGGTTCCCAGATTCCCTTTGCCTAATGAAGCTAAAAGAAAGAATTGCATAAAATGGTGTGATAAAATTGATGACAGGTGGCCTTCTCGTTCCTATATAATATATGTATATATGAACAGCACAGTTCATTATTAAAAAATAAACAATTACCAATTAAAACTTATTCAATATAAAGTTAATAAAAAAATGCTTTATTACAAAATTTTTAAGAAAGTAAATAAATTAAATTAGCTTCACGCTATATCCCGCACACAGCAGGGTAGGCAGAGGGAGGGAACCTAGTGTTAAGACACTCCGTTCCCCACTTTCTGCCGAATTTTGGAGGCATTGCGTATTGAGTGGCAGAACTCAACGCCGCGCTTAGCCTCGACACCAGAGCGAAGAAATGAAAATATAAATTTAAGTAAATATTTCATCTCCTCGAGTGGGGATCGAACCCACAACCAGTCGGTTTTACAGTCACACTTTGTACCACTGCGCCACGACTGGCCTCTTGAAGAAAATAATAAGATAATATCAATATATTTAGTCGGTATCCTCTTTTCAATAAGCATATTTATAGATAGTTACAGAATTATTACTACGTAGACTATTTTAAAATAAGAATTGGTAATAAATGTAATTCGATAATTAATAATTTACGCTAACTTGAAAATCTATTTAAGTAGGTGATTAGTAATTGACGCTAACTCGACTAATGTCGTTTAATAGATTTAGTTCCGCCGTAATTGCAATTTACGGATATACCTACATATATTAAAAAAGAAGGAAATATTATACTAATATAAATAAATATATATAAGTAAATGTTTTAGGGCAGTCATGGCGCAGAGGCACGAAGTGTGACTATAAACGCGGGATCGATCCCTACTCGTAGGAAATGTAATATTTATTTAAATTTATATTTCCATGTTCCATTTCTTCGCTCTGGTGTCGATGTCGTAGATTTCGCGACTCAACACATAATGCCTTCAGAATTCCGCGGAAAGTGGGGAACAGAGTGTCTTAGCACTAGGTTCTTTCTGTTCATAACCTGCTGTGTGCGGGATACAGCTTCATTATTATTTGATAATATTGTTTGTTACGTTGGAATATTAGACAATTTGATGATTTTCTTTTACTTTTATAAATATCACAAATAAAAAGGTCGCACAGAAAGCTTTCCCATCTCAATAATTCAGTAATAAAAAAAATCCTAACTAAATATTATTGAATGATCGGTAAGATATTAGTCCGTTCCATTTAGAATAATAAATAGGTACAGAAATCTGGACAAATTACACCGCATGTGAGGCCGTTTGAGGTCGTATGAGGTCGTTTCGGATCAAAACTGCCGCTGCCACTATAGATAATATTCTTTTTCTCTACATATTTTTTTTTAATTTTTCGATTTTTTTAAATTTTTTTTACATGTACTTTATGCCTTACTATTAAAATAATAATATATTATTATTAACAATAAAAAACACGCGCCTTAATAATATAATAAATAACATATAGAAAATAGCGAAACGTGTTGATAAGAATAGGAATTTCCTGTTCCCGTAATTGTAAAAATGTAAACTAACGATTTATCTTACATTGGTTTTTAGATGTTATATATATTGTTGTTTTTTATTAATTTTTAAATGGTAATAAATTGAAAAAAAAATACGGGAAGTTCAGGGATCGATAAAAAATATCGATAATATTACTAGTAGACATAGGGAAGAATATAGAAATACATACATATATACGTATTAACGATTAAATAGGAAACAAAAAAGTTATTTATAGTTGTATATATTTTATAAAGAGGACACTGCTCTCCGTTATCTGCCCTATTTAAAGACACTTTAGCATCGCGTGACGCCGTGCTTTGTGCTACTATACAGGAAAATGGAAATTAAGGCTATCCATTTTTAAAACAATAAAATAATCTATAATAAAATTATTCACTGTTTATTATTATTTATTTAAAAAAAAGTAATCAAAATAAAACCAGCTTCACGCTGTACGCACACAGCAAGGTCAGAGGGAACCTAGTGTTAAGACATCCGTTCCCCATTTTCCGCCGAGTTCTGGAGGCATTGCGTGTTGAGTAGCAGAATTCAACGCCGCGGTTTACCTCGACACCAGAGCGAATAAATGAAAATATATATTATAAAATATGTATATGGGGATCGAACCCACAACCAGTCGATTTCACAATCACGCTTTGTGCGCCCCCTGCGCCACGACTGGCCTCAATCTGTTTATTATCATAATTATCTATTTACAATAAAAAGATTTATTTATTTTAATAATTGAAACATTACTTATTTTTTATTAAAAATTATTTATTTTTATTGTATATTATTTTTGATATTATTTTATTGTATTAAAAATAAATAGCGGGAAATTATTTAAAAATAAAAAAAAATAGATATATAGATATTTTTTTTATTTTATTCTTTAAAAACAATACAATACAATCAAGGTCGGATCAATATTTCTAATTAAGGCACACCATCTTGAAAATCTAAAAATAAACTGAAGCTAAATTCTTGCAACGCTCTTCATCATCATAATTCTTTATCGATAAATAAAGTTGCAACATATTTTTGTTTTAATCTATGCAATAAATTAAATACAGCTTTTATTATTATTTAACATTATAAGAATAAATAAATAAAATAAATCAGCTTCACGCTGTATCCCGCACACAGCAGGGTAGGCAGAGGGAACCTTGTGTTAAGACTAAGACACTCCATTCCCCACTTTCTGCCGAATTCTGGAGGCATTGCGTGTTAAGTGGCAGAACTCAACGCCGCGCTTAGCCTCGACACCAGAGCGAAGAAATGGAAATATAAATTTAAGTAAATATTTCATCTCCTCGAGTGGGGATCGAACCCACAACCAGTCGGTTTTACAGTCACACTTCGTGCCACTGCGCCACGACTGGCCTCAACATTATAAGAGAACATTATAAGAGCTGTTCTTATCGTGATTTTTATATTTCCATCTTTGCTGATTTCTCTTATTTCACAAAATATTTTTATGTAACTATGCAATTTATTGCATTACATGATTGTATCATCATTAAAACTAAAAGTAATTTATTTAAAAAAAAATGTTTTTCCATACTAAGGAAAGAGAAATGTTTGTTTAGAAAACGTATAAAGAATAGATAGCAACATAAATAAATTGGAACAAACGTACAAGAATATCAATGTAAATATAAAATTTGATGAGAACGTATGGCTTAGTGGTCAGAGCTATTGGACGGTTTCCAAGAGGCACGGGATAAAATATCGCGCTACCTTTTTTTACATTTTAATGAGCTTTCTTAATAAATAAACTCACCTGCTAAATATTTTTGTATGTAAAATCTATAAGGAATTAGAAATCGTCACGTCACGTGAAATATAACTAATATTTTGTGTACACATGTTTGAACAAAGCAAAAATTTAAAAAGAAAAACATATTACGCAAATTTTTTTATCGGTAAGCGCTGTTCTTTACTTTCTTTCTTTAAAAAAAAACATATTTTTAGTTATAAGTCCTAGTACTTATAACCACGTATGTGCAGATGCACATATTAATATAAATAATACAGCGTAATGGCTATTAAACAACATACAGGAAGAATCAATTTAAATTTCTTAATAATTACATATATTATATTGGTATATTATATAACAAAAATATTTTATAAAAGAAATATAAGATTCACACAACACTGACCGATGGCACTGGTGATATGGTTTGATCGTTTAGCGTTACATTTTTACCATATCTTAATAATAATTCCAACACCACGCCGTTGGTCCAACCAAAGCCATCTTGCACCTGGTACTCGCCCCCTCCACCGTGGTGTCCGGGCTGTACCGCGCTGTACTTTTCAAACATTTTCTGCCAAATGCTGAACCCTATGTAATTCGAACGTATCCATATTTCAGCTTGCTCCTTCGCTAAACGTTTAGCCTCTATATTTCCACTGTTGTCTAATCCACCTATTAATATACTCTGCAGGGGAGGCCATGCGTTAGGGAAGTCCCATTGTTCACCGGAATGTAGGACCGATGCCGGGATACCACCTGGGAAATTCAGAGCTCCAGATGATAATAGATATTTTGCTAACTTTGCTGCATACTTTGGGGCATCGTATTCTTCGACGGCGTTTGCCCATAGCGGAGTCGCACAGCTTGGATAAAAGTGTTTTCTATGTGATTTCGCGTGTAAATCATAATCATACCAGACACCATCCACGGGATCCCACATAACATTATGTATAGCTTTTCGCCAATAATTTGCTAAGCTCCACCATTTCTGAGCCCCCCGTCTGTCTTTCAGCACGTTTCTGAAATTACCAGCAAGTTGCAGTGCCCCGGCAAAGATGGAATTTAAATCAACAGGGATAATTTGTGTCGCATGTATGTTCGTTAGGTTACCGACAACCTGTTCCCCACTTGTCTCGAACCATCTCGTGGAAAAATCCCAGCCACTCTCCGCTGCACTTTTGATCTCGCTATAAAAATCATCACGTAGGTTTTCATTTGGCAAGATACGAGCATTGGTAAAATCTTCGTAATAGGACTCTGGCCGCGGCCCAACTGCTCTCCTATCTGCGTAGTATCTCAATAGTGTATATTTATTATCTTTAATTTCAACGGCTACTTTTTTTGTAGTTAACCAATAATTTAATTCTTTTTCTAATGTTGTAATATGTTGTTTCAGCCACGCGTAGTCTCCAGTAGCGGTAACATAGCTAGCCATCATTGCCGCCAACAAAGGTGGTTGACTCCTACCCAAGTAATATACCCGACTACCATTGGGAATATATCCGATTTTTTCAACTAAATATAATAAATTCTCTATCATTCCCCGTGCAGTCTGAACCATGTCACTAATGAAAAGACCCTGTATTATCCAAAATGAATCCCAGTAATAAAGCTCTTTAAATCGGCCACCGGGTACTATAAACCCGTTTGGTACATACAAGAAACTGTAACGATCAGGTTGCAACTTCACATTTTTTTCCACTTTACGTCCCAGCTTAGTCCATATAGATATAATTACTTTTGCAAATTCACGTAACTTAGGATCAGATATTTGTTGTAAAATAGGTGGATTTGGATTGTAATCCGGTGGCTGCCACGGTTCCAATTCATCGCCTTGTGAAAAGTGCATTTCTATAAAAAGTGCTAGTTGTTCACGCGAAGGATTCTGATCCGTATCGTGCATAAGTTTCGCAAAATCCGCTAAAATTTCATTTTCGGAACCTTTTAGTTTCAAGTCTACAAAAGTTTTAGAGTCAGGGAAAATTCGCGCCAATTGCACTCTATGGAGCAGCTCTCCCGAACAATATATTGAAGAGTTACAACTAGGTAGAATTGTGAGGGCTTGAGCACACCCTAGCAGCCCCAGTACCGGATAAAGCGGTACATACCGCTTAATTCTTTGTACCAACATAATTTAAATTCACGGCGGGAAGCTCAGTAAGCATAACCTTTGGACCGAGCAGTGATAGCCAGCCGACTGCGTGAGCATCCGGCCGACGACTGTGGAGCACATTACGAATCATGACCGATTAGTGTCAACTGACTAGTCAACAATTAAGGGAAACAAACGCTTTCACTGCCATAACGGTGTTAAATTACAATATTTTATATTACCCGTGGAATTCGATATTTGGCTCGCTTGTCAATTTGACATTGTCAAACTATGTGATACGTTATCAGTTGTCTATGCTGTGGCAGGGAATGCGCATGCGTGGATTAGGGATGTAATGGATGCAATATTGAATGCAATTTTTCTTGCAAATGTTGCTATGTTATTTTTTTATACTTTGCTAAAAAATTACGCTGTAAATATTAATTTGATTACTTTTATAAGGTAAAATAAATATCATAAAGAATTTAATAATATATCAATATTAGTACAGGTAGAACAGTTAAGTCTTTTTAAAATTTGTTTTTATAAATCAATAAAATAATATAATAATATTTAAACTTATATTTGAGATATAAGTTTAATTTTAATTTATTTTTTTAAATTTCTTCGCCCAGGTGTCCAGACAAAGAGCGACACTCAACTTTTTCTATTTTATAAAAGGTTGTACAGTGCCTATGAAATTTGATACCGCAATGTTGTAAGACCACATTATTAGCGCGCATGGTTCTTAGCATTATTTTAGCAGTAGACTATATCCAAAACTCATTAAAATCTACATTTTTTATAAATTTTGTGTACACGTTTCTGTCTTTGTAAACGATATTTCATTTAAACTTTTAACCCGAATTTCACTCCTTTAGGGGTTGATATCGATGAGATGTCGACGTGGCCACGACTCGTCGGCTTTATTGTAAGTATGTATAAAAGCCTGTATAAATAAAAAGCACATCGACTTTTATTCGGGCTAATAATAGTGACTAGTGACTAAATCATTGCTCCTATTTTTCTCCTATTTCTGTTACAACGAAAACCGGACAAGCGCGGGTTGGGCTCGACCACTGAGGGATCCGTACAAAACTTGAAGGTCTCGAGCTGTTTCTGAAATTCAAGCTTAGCTTAGCCAGAGCCCTTTCATCTAATACCTCACTTAAACTTGCGGGTTTAATACCAAATAAGGATTTAACCAAAAATGTAAAGTTTCTGATTCCTGAACTAGTATACTAGCTGTAGATAGCTAGCTAGCTACCAAATTTTATAAGTCTAGGTCCACCGGAAGTATTAATTTTGATTTCCTTTATAGCGTCGAAATATGCAGTTTTTTTTCGATATAAACAGCCATATCTTTTTTTAAGGTTTGAATTTCAACTGTATAACACCAAGTGTCCCTGGGATAAGGGCTCTTGACGGACAGAGAGACAGACATACGAACAACAAGGCGATCTTATAAGGGTTCCTTTTTTCCTGAAAACTAGTCTGAATATAATAAAAAAGCAAATAAAGACACAGCCTATATTTTAAATTCACAACAAATTACATAGTACGTATTAAACACAATAACAAATATTTATCATTCTAATAACATATTCAACTTCCCAGTATATGTGTAAATAATATTAAATTATACGTGATTACTTAAAATAAAAATAATACTTGTACTGTGTAATTATACACCATATGGTGTATAATTATTGATTTTATTATATGTTTGTTATTAATGTTGATCACGAGGTGGCTCCTCAAAGTGTAAATTTGTAGGATTTTTTTTGTATCTAATCTATGATAAGTGAAAAATAATATTGTTTTTAACAAAACGAATATTTTTATAAGTTCATTATATCACTCAATTTACTCGTATATTAATTTAGATTATATTGCAGATAATCACAGACTATATATATTACATAGGTATATTTGTTCTATGATTTCAAAAATTGGGTCGCCGCTCATTCAAGTGAAGTATCAGATGAAAGGAATGAATTTCAGAAAGAAGCTCGAAACATCCAATTTTTGTTCGATGGGCGATCCCGATTCACACTTGTTTTTTTGTTTTACTAATCTGATCCATTATAATTTGTCCTAAACGGGCGGCACAATACGCAATTCCTCCAGAAGTGGAGAACGGAAGTGTCTTAATGGGAACAGAGTGTTTCAACACTAGACTCCCAGGTACCATCTCCCTACCATGGTATGCGGGATACAGAATAATAATAGAAGCTTATATTTAAGACAAATACATATTGCAATATTTAAAATATATTTGATCAAATAAAAAATAATAAGTGATACTATTTAAGATACAATTTTAATTTAGTCACAAAGTGAAAAACCAAATTAAGTTCGATTCTAAGATTAACAGTAGTTAGCTGAAGTGTAATTTTTACTGCGGCATTTTTTATTTAATTTTTTTACTTTTACAATAAATATATATAATAAATTTTTAAACGATGGCACTTATTTAATTTTATCATACGTTAAACTTATTTTTCTATGATTTTTTTCCCGCAGAGCTACACATATCATATTACTTCTAATTTCATACACTATAACAATCCGGTTTTATATTTAATATCATCACTTTTAGAGCCACTTTCATCAGATGAAGATGCCTTCGCAAATTTCTGGATATGATCATCCGCAATTCCAATAACGGAATAATCAGCGTTGTCTTTTGCAGTCATCTTTCTTCCATACTTCGCTAGGAACTCCAATATCACTCCGTTGGACCAGCCAAATCCTGTTTGAACTGTGTACTCTCCACCACCACCGACACGTCCGGGAACTTCAGCGTCATATTTTTCAAACATTTGCTTATTGGATTCAAAACCAGCGTGACACGACCGGACCCAACTTTGTGCTACTTCAAAGGCCATTTGGATGGATTCTTCAGTTTCCAAAGCCTCTAATGCATTTACTGTAACACTAACTAGAGGTGGCCAGGCATTAGGAAAGTCCCACTGCTCTCCGCTTCTTATTAAAGAAGTAGGAACACCGCCAGGATAATCTAAGCCGTGAGATCCCTTCAACCAGTTCAAAATGTTAGGAGCATTCTTTTTAATTAATGATTTATCAACCACGCCCATCCATAAAGGTGATAAGTTACTCGGATAAAAGTACTTACGATGTTCTTCGTTTTGTAAGTTCCAATCGTACCAAATTCCATCATCTTCATTCCATAGCACATCCTTGATTGTGTTTCGCCATTGCTTAGCAAGGTAGGCCCAATGAGCACCCTTTCGTGGCTGGCCGACCAAAGCTTGAAAATATGCCATATTTTGAAGAGCATTTGCAAATATCGCATTTAAATCAACTGGTATAATTTTACTAGCGTGAATTGTAGATAAATTACCCTTATTATTACCATCATTACGAATAAACCAACGAGACGAAAAGTCCCAACCACTTTCAGCGGCGCTTTTTATGTCTGTATAAAATTCCTGCTTACGTTCAGGGTTGTCGAATATTTGAGCATCTTTATAATCTTCATAATAAGATTCAGGTCTTGGACCTTCGCTTGGTGCATAATATCTTAGCAACGTGTACGCTCTATCATTCACATTGAATGTAATTAATTGAGTATCTAACCAATATTCTAATTCTTCTTCAAGAGCGTTTATATTTTGTTTAAGAAAGTCTATGTCTTTCGATTCCCGAACGTATAAAGATACCATAGCTGATAGAAGAGGTGGTTGACTTCTTTGTTGATAGTACCATCTGCTCCCATTGGGAATGTGACCAAGCTTTTTCAACAGTTGTATTAAATTTTCAATGACACCTTTGACGGTATCTCGCATACCACTAACAAGGAGACCTTCAATAATCCAATACGTATCCCAATAGTACAATTCTTTAAATCGACCTCCAGGAATAATGAACCCGTTATCTACCGGTATTAAACTGTATTGATCAGGACTTTCAAATAATTTTTGATTTATTCTTCTTCCTAGAGTAGGCCATATGTCGTTTATATTCTTTCCAAAGTTTCTTAAAATTTCATCTCGAATAGTAGATAGGAAAGGTGGATTAGGGCTATAATCAAGAGGTGTCCAATTTTCTAACTCACTCGATGAATCAAAATAACTATCTAAAAATTCTTTGATTTGGTCCTTTGTTGGGCTATTATTGGTATTTTTGAGCAACTCATCAAAAGCGGCTATAGTACTATTTTCATCTTTTTTCATATGAAGATCCACGAAGGTTTTAGAATCTGAGAAGATTCTTGACATTTGAACATAGTGTAGCAAATTGCTTTTACAATAGACGGGTCTACTGCACGAAAGTGGTAGCTCGTCGGCGTACACGACCGACAAGAATAGAACCAGCAGGACCGGCTTCATCTGAAAATAAAAATAAAATTCCTTTAATGATTACATCGTAAATGGATTTAGAATGTATTTTGCAATAAAACTTCGAGGCCACTACGATTGTTAAGAAGTGTTTAATTCTTTGACTAATCAAAAATTATCTCTATGGTAATTATAATTGAGTTAATAACATAAACTCGGTGTTAAATAATAAAAAAATGTCTAAAACCTTTTATTTTACACAACTTTTTTATTAGTGTGACCTTTATTTATCTTTTTATTTGAAAATGTTTTTTTTTTATTTATATCTTCTCAGGTTTTATATTAGTTGACTATTCAGAGTCAGCTTCCTTTGTAAAACTTTTTTTTAGCTTCATGCTGTATCCTGCACAGGACTGACAAAGAGAACCTGGGAACCAATAGTTAAAACTTCTTTCCCATTAAGACACTTCCGTTCCCCATTTTCCGCCGAATCGAGAATTCGCATTGCGATCCGCATTCGACATCACGTGTTGAGTTTCAAATTTCAACAGTGCTCTTCACCTCGTTACCAGAGCGAGGACATGAAATTATTAAATATGTCACTCCAACGAGTGGGAATCACACACACAACCGTCGTGCTTATACTCACACACTTGTGCCACTGCACCACTACGCCCTAAATTCCTCCTCCACTATTCAGTATACAACATTTTAAATACAAACAAAATTCATAATCGTATGAAGAATCATATGAAGATATCGTCATATAAGTTTGTAAATAAAAAAAATAAATAAATCAGCTTCACGCTGTATCCCGTACACAGCAGGGTAGGCAGAAACCTTTAGTAAATCTTTTATAAGATGCATATCCCTTTTACCCACAATCCCGAAATTGGCCCGAAATCTTTGGTGATGGTGGACAGTGGCAGCGCAGGAGCACAAGTGTATGACTGATAACTGTAAACGCGACTGGTTCGATTCCCACTGGAGGAAATGAAATATTAATTTAAATTTATATTTTTATTTCTTGGCTTCGGTGTTGAGGCAAAGTGCGGCTTTGAGTTCCGCCAGTCAACACGCAATGCCTCCAGATTTCGGAGAAGAATGGGGACTGGGGTGTCTTAACACTAGGTTCCCTTTGCCTATTCTGCAATTTGCTTTATAACGTGAAGTGGATCAATATGTAAAAAACACAAAAATCAAAGATCTTATAATGCTGAACGTGATAAAGGACAAGTAGAACATCACTTGTATAATAGTTGATGATCAAATGTTTATTTCTCTAAACTAATTGAATTTTAATATATTTGTTGTAACCGACAATGAAGTATCCTTGTAGGAAAACCAGCCGAAACGACGTGCTCCATCACGGTCACACTTCCTGCTCTTAGTTGATCTAAGTGTAAACATTTATTCCGATTCTATATCATACTAGACGAAAATTTCTCAGGTTTTTTTAAATAAGTGTGTCCAGTGTTTTTATTTATTTAATTAATTTAAAAAATATGACGATAATTTTAAATTTTCTGTTTAACTATCAAAAGTACTCTAGATTACAAATTTTAATACAATTACACGTATGCCAAGCCCGCACACAGGATAGGCAAAGAAAACCTAGTGTTAAGACACTCCGTTCTCTACTTTCTGCTACGCTTTGCGACACCAGACACCAGAGCGAAGAAATGAAAATGTACATTTAAGTAAATATTTCATCTCCTCGAGTGGGGATCGAACCCAAAAACGACTGGCCTCTCTCTGGCTTTATTAATAAAAGATTTTCTCATATATCTTACATTACATGTCTGTACATGCGATATAAATTTATATATGTAAAAATATAAACACTAATTGATTGCCTCATTTTAATTTACATATTGTTTTAATTCAATTAACAGATTTCTATTTTAACAGAAAACCACAAACAAATAACAAAGTTATTATAAATCTGTAATTGTGAATGTTAATTTAATTTTAATTGATTATAGGCCGCAATGAAATAAAAATAGTCGCGACGAAATAAAACTTTTATTAGTCTAACGTTTATACAGCAGGTTACGCAGAGGCAATCTAATATTACGGCACACCGTCCCTCACTTTCCGTACAATTTTCAAAATATTATGTGTTTAGTGACGGAATTCAACGCCGCGCTCTGAGCGTAGAAATAAAAGTAATTAATTGCCACGAGCGGTAATCAAACCCACAACCGACCCGTTTATGGTAAAAAAAATAACGCTCTACAAAGAAGATACAAATTTGCAAATTTCATAATTTTAATGATCCTTGACCCAGTCTCTTGCGATGCTAAACGTGACATTGTATTACACGAAACTAGTATCGCAATAAATATATTTTACGCATAGAATCTATGATATAGATATAATTATGTATGTAATATAAATTTTAATAATATTTTTTTTCTACAAATAAAATAATACAAAATATTTAACTAATAAATAGTACACTGACTCGTCTAATATTTTTTTTAGATAAAATCACGTATAGGTATATCTTAAATACAACGTCTCTTTTGCCTATCAATTAAAAAAAAAGAAAGAACAAATTAAAAGTGTAAATTGTCTGTCTATATTTAAGTAATAAGTTGTCTAAATCCTATAAAAAAACACAAAACGATCATAAAAAAATGTAGGTTCATAAAATTAATGATATTTTATTGTCCATGTTATAAAATTTTGTAAATAGCTGTAATTTTAAAGTGTAGTTAGTTATATTTGAAATGTATAAAATTTTTGTGCTCTTCTAGATATAGAAAAAAGACTTCATATAAGTGGTTATATTTTTAACTTAAATATACAACATTGGTTCAAATCTGTAGATCCAACCTTGACGTTACTATGAAATGATAAAAAATAACCTTTAAACATCACTTTTTATAAAAAAAAATATTTACATCTTTGCACACAAACTATTTGGACTTGGTTTGGACTTGACTTGGAGTATGAACTTAAGGAGATCATCATTGGATTAGTTTTATTTTAATTAAAGTAGTTCGATCCCGACTCGACGAAATGAAATATTTATTTAAATTTATATTTTAATTTCTTCGGTCGTTTGTCGTCGACACCAGAGCGAAGAAATGGAAATATAAATTTAAGTAAATCTCTTTGAGTGGGATCGAACCCACAACCAATCGGTTTTACAGGCACATTTCGTACCGCTGCGCCACGACTGGCGTCAAACAAAATAAATAATAAAATGATCGCTGTGTGTACACTTTTTTGTACTGAGTTCACTAACGTATGACAACCAGTTCTTAGATACAACCTTCAATCTTCTTAATTCATTTTAATAAATTAATAACAAATAATAAGCGAACAGAAAGAAACTAGTCTATGAAGTTTGTTCCAAAGTTGAAGGTCAATGCTTCTTGATAATAAATTAATTTTTAACAAAAAAAAAAAAAACAAAAAAAAAAGTAAAAAAAAAATACAAAAAGTAAGTGATTTTGTTAAACAAAAATTATTTTAAAAAAGATTTTATAATTTTTGAAATCAGTGTCAACCTAATGCTACAACAACTTTACTACAATATCGAATTACTGAGCCTGTTTCTTTTACTTAGTTAATGAGGCCAGTCGTGGCGCAGGGACACAAAGTGTGACGGTAAACGCGACTGGCGGTGGGTGCGATTCCCGCTCGAGGAAATGAAATATTTATTTAAATTCATATTTCCACTTTTTCGCTCTTAATTTCCTTCACTCTTCAAGATTGACTTTATGTAGTTATAGTAATATACTCCTATTTTTATTAGCTTTATATAGGCTTTGGTTCAATAAAAAATATATATTTTTTTATTTTATACTGAAAAGTTTAAAAAGAACCTTTACACAAAAATATCAATTCAAATTTAAGGTCTTTGGCCTCCCAGGGAAAATATCTCATAGTCTCTATTGGTAATACTGACTCTAGAGAGAGAACAACGAGATTTAATATAGCCTTAATGTTTTCTTGATACTTGGACTATGATAATTTGTATGTGCATCACAAAGAGTTTTTAATCCGAGTAATAATGTAATATCCTTAATAAACGCATTACACGCTCAGTAAGTGATTAGATACTCTTACGGTTTATATGGCTATGGCTAACCCATCTTTTATGGAACCTGGGAACCTAGTGTTTTGTGTGTTTTAGAGGCATTGCGTATAGAGTGCCAGAACTCGACGCACCAGAGGGAAAAAATGAAAATATTAAATATTCCATTTGAGCGAGTGGGAATCGAACCGGCAACCGACTTGTTTGCCGCCGCACCCTTACAATACAACTAGGTACGTACTTAGGTGAGAAACTTGACCTTTTATAATGTCATCTAGATCGATGCACGTTCTCTTGTGGTATATGACCTATCATAGATTCCGCAATCATTAATCGTACGTTAATTTGTCAAAACATAAATTAATACAATGTATTTCTTCTTAGTTTCAAAGTTAACTAAAAAGTGTTTTAGTCGGTTGTGGCTTCGATTCCCGCTGAGGAATGAATTGATTTCCCATTGATGTTTTATGGAGTCGTTTATCGTGATTTATGGGTAGATAGATATGAACTCAACATTTTTTTGTTAAATATGACAATTTTTGAGAGCAAATTGAAATAAAAACCCATAAGATTTAAGCTACGATTTACTAAATTTATAACAGTATAGATATATAGATATCCATACTAAAATAATCAGCCAATTTTATATATCAAATAAACATTCAAGAATTCAAGCGGGCGAAGCCGCGTGGAGACTTCTACGTTTCTTATAAAAGAAACTTAGTGAAAAACAAAATAAAAATAATTATTATACATACTGAATCATAATTAATAAGAAAATAAAAATAGTTATGATTTATATAGTTTTAAGCTTAAACTTATATGACGCACTTCAAAAGTAAGCACCTATTGTTTTCTTTTAATCACTCATTGAAGCATCTCGTTCTCTAAAACTAAATGAATAACTAGACTAGATACTAATAGTATGAAATGTATCGAACGTGTGTGTCCAACACACGATAGATTTTTTTTTGTCTTCACGCTGTATCATGTACATAGCAGGCAGAAGGAACCTGGGAAACTAGTGTTAAGGCATTCCCATTAAGACACTTCCGTTGTCCACTTTCCTGATAAAGTTGGTTGGTGGTTGAGATCCACCACTCAACACACAATGCCTCAAGAATTCGGCGGGAAGTGTGGAACGAAAGTGTATTAATAGGAACGGATTGTTTCATAGTAAGTTCCCAGGTTCCCTCTAATTCGTAATTATTTTTTAATATAATATATTCAATTTTCATTGCAATCATTTTATTATATTTCAATAGGATAAATTAGCATAGAAATGACGTTAAGAGACTATAAATATGTATGGATATGTAAAAGAGTATATATATTGGAATCCATTCATCATACTTAGTTGTTGTTGCTATATTCGTGATTTTATATGAATTATTATCTAATGAATGAAATAAATCTTTTAATCACCTTCACGCTGTATCGCACACAGCAGGGTAGGCAGAAGGAACCTAGTGTTAAGACACTCCTTTCCCCACGCCGAATTCCGGAGGCTTTGTGCGCTGAGTAGCGGAACTCAACGCCTCGATGCCAGAACGAAAAAATGAAAATATAAATGTAAATAAATATTTTACTTCCTCGAGTCGTCTTCTTTCAGTCTCTAATGTGTTTATCTTAATAAATATGTACCTAGTACGTAGTATGTTGTATATTGAAAATATAATTTAATTCAATTTAAGTGAGTAGATTTCGTGGCCAGTCGTGGCGCAGGGGCACAAAGTGTAACTGTAAATGCGACAGATCGTGGGTTCGATTCTAACTTGATGAAATGAAATATGTAATATTTTCATTTCTTCGCTGTGGTGTCTAAACACTCGGTTCCCATGTTGCTTCTGCCTACCCTGCTATATGCGGGATACAGCGTGAAGAGAAAAAACTGCAATCACCGGCATAGCAAACTGAGAAAAGTCGTGTTGGTAATATTAAAATAAGTTTATTTATACTCTAAAGCAAGTTTTCCTTATATAGCACGTGCAAGCCTATCATTACAGTCAGTGATTTGAAGATGAGGAAACTGTTTCTAACAGAGTTGACTGTTTCTGGCAATAATTAATTATCTTATCTTTTTTTTCTCAAGAAGGACTTTTTCTGTCACTTGACAAAAAAACGGGCAAGCGTGAGTCGGGCTCACCCATTGAAGGTTCCGTACAAAAGTTTGAGGTCTCGAGCTTTTTGTGAAAATCAGGCTTAGCTTGGCCAGAGCCCTTTCATGTGATACCTTACTTGAACTTAGTGGCTTTTAGGTTTTATCCTAAACAAATATTACCTGTAGATGCTAGCTGCCATAATTCATAATTTTAGGTTAACCGGAGTGCAATATTAATTTTGATTCCCTTTATAGTGTCGAAATCTTTATTTTTTTTATATTATAAGTAAATGTAGAGATACGTTTTTTCAGGAATTCGTTGGACTGCAGATCTAGGCATTTGGTTGGAATTTTAACTCAATATCTCCAATAGTTTAGTATAAAGGATCTTGACAGACAGACAAGACAGTCAGACGGACGGACGGCCAACAAAGTGATTTTATAAGGGTTCCGTTTCTACTTGAAAGGTAAAAACGAAAAAAATGTTCTTTGAAGCCCACTATATTAATATCTATTCAATATTTAAGTAAAAAAAAATAATGTACGTATTTTAAACCATTCATCGAATCATAATATTTTTTTCACCGGAGTAATTCAAGAAAGGTTTATAAGTATAATAAAATCAGCTTCACGCTGTACACGTACAGACATACAGAGCCATTGCACGTTGATAAGTGTAACTTAACGCCGCGCTTTGCCCCGAAATCAGAGTGAAAAAAAAAATAATATAAATTTAAATAAATATTTAACTTCCTCAAATGGGGATCGATCCCACGACCAGTCGCGTTTACAGTCACACACTGGTGTCCTTGCACCACGACTAACCTTTATAAGTATAATACGTGACATTAGTGGGGTGTAAATGAAGCCGTGAGAACATTTTTAAAATTATATATTTTACCTGTAGAGTTCTTAGAAACCAGTCTATGTGCTACTTTAGTTCAGGTAAAGATTACATAGAGCAAAAATCCAAGGAAACATACAGTCCGCGAGGTATAAACTGAGCTTTGCATATGTATGATCACCGAAAGTAGAGTAACCAAATTTTTAAAAACAAAATCATTTATTAGTCATCACTAATATATTTGCATCGTCATTATTATCACTCTGGACTGCCTTTGACATTTTTTTTGCCATATTGAATTTAAATTCCTTTATGTCTTTCACTGCTTGGTCACACATATTTTTCTATTGCTGTACAGAGAGTTTCTTTCACTTTTAATTAATCGAACAAAAAATAAAATATTAAGATTTATTCACGTGACGATGAGAATAAGAGAAAAAAGAGATTTGCCGCATCTCAGATCGACACTAAAAAGCATACCAAGCAAGAGATGTACGGCGTTTGTGGCGTCGTTACTCACACTATCTGTGTGTACTCACACTAATGCACAGCTCAACTTACACCCAATGGAGTGCACATATATTAATATATTTCTTTTTAGTTTTGAAAATATAGCAGTCACGTGTAATGAGGTGTGTAAAGCACTCACTCGAAACAAATTGTTGACATAATAAATATTATATTAGCCACAATAGGTATATTAAAAGATTTTCCGTATTATATTATAATATTATTAATTTTCCGCAAATAACATGTGATGTCTAGTCGTGGCGCAGGAGTATAGGTGTGTGACTCTAAACACGACTGGTTGTGGGTTCGATACCCACTGAAGGAAATGAAATATTTATGTATACATATTATAATTCGTTCACTCTTTTATATACTTATTTAAATATACTTTCATCAAATGTAACGCAGTTTAATTTCTAATTTTATACAACTTTAAATATAGCTAAAATATTGTTGTAGTGTTTTTGGGTTTTGCTTACATGGGGCTAAGTAAACAGAGGTAGTCAAATGTTAAGACACTCCATTTCTCACTTTCCGCCCGTTCTCTTGTGATATTGCGTGTTAAAAGTGCAACTCAACGCCGCACTCTACACCAGCAGGGAAATCAAAATAATGTAAGTAATACCATTGCTTCGAGTGGGAAGCTGCACCTAGTAAGTACTATAGAATTTAGAATGTTTTGATGGAGTAACAAAAAAAGTACAAATACAATATAATATATGAGTAAGACACCTGAAAGACTATGCTATTATACAAATTGTAGCTCATTTTCTTGAATGTTTTTCATACGCAAATGCTTTTTTAAATACAAAAAGATTTAAAACATAGTTTTACTTCACGGTTCTTTTACTTGCTGTTTTACTTAACGGCCATAATTGTATATACATATATTATGTATTTATTAACTTCTGTCTACAAATCCATTCATATTAATATCATACTTATTTCCGTACAAATATTGACAATAAATTGAGGCTAATCGTGGCACAGGGGCACAAGCGTTGACTTTAAACACACAGACAGGTTGGGGGTTCGATTCCCATTTGAAATATTTAGTATTTTAATTTCTTCGCTGTGGTGTTGAGAAAAATCGCGGCATTGTGTTTCGACACGAAGCGCCTTAATGGAAACGGAGTGTCTCAACACCCACACCCTACGTGTCCTCTACTTATTGTGAAGCTAAAAGACTTGATTTATTTTTTTTAAGTATTTGAAGCCGTCTCTCTTGTGAACTGTCAAAGTGCTCTGACCAGTATAAAAAAGATTTTATTTTGTATTGAAAAAAATATTCATTATATCTGTTAATGCAATGCCATAGTTACAGTGTAGTTATTTATGTATAATTATCTAAACGCACAGCCTTGTTATTGAAAATTGTATTCTCTTATATAATGGATATTGAGGTCGTCACGGCGCAAATACAACCGTGGTGTGTGCCTGTGCCTGACGGTTAATGTTTGGGTCGTGGGTTTGATTTCCACTTAGGGTATTGTTTATTTTTATTTCATCAGTCTAGTAACAACACAAAGCGCACTGAGCTCCCCCACTCAACGTACAATGCTTCCAGATTCGACGGAAAGTGGGAAACGGCATTTCATAATAAGAACGGAAGTGACCAGGTTCCCTAATTCGCTATATGCTTGAAGTTAAAAAATATATAATGAAGACTGTTATTTTAACTGTACCACATAACAGTTACTTGTTTGTAACCTCGAGATATTTAAATGAAAGGACGTCGCATATAATAATGATTTTCCTCACAATTAAAAGGAGGTTAAATATTTTTTCTATAGCTTAGGCTTACTATTACTTCGGAGAGTTTACTTTTACTGGTTATAATTTTTTTTTTATACATAATATTTTTTTTATATATCATTATATATATTTTTTGTTTTTCGCTGTATTAGCTATATAGCAGGACAGGCAAAGGGAACTCCGTGTTTTTCCTTTTTACCTTATTTCCGATACGTTGCGTGTTGACTGGAGGAATACAACGCCGCACTTTGTATTGTTACTAGACAGAAAATACGAAAATAATTATTCGTTTGAGAATAGAACCTACAATCATCGCGTTTACAAATATGTCACGTTTTATGTCCTGTACCGCTACGTACACAACCACGACGGCCTGATCCACTATATAGATTTTTAAAATAATTTCATAACATTATTCTAAAAGTATTAAATTGAATTTTAAGGATATTTATTGTATAAAAACTATTAATATAAAATGAACGTTTAAAGAATATAATAGTGGTGCAGAGGCAAAAGTGTGCGACTTTAAACACGACAGAGTGTGGATTCGATTTCCACTTGATAAAATTAAATATCTACTATTTTAATTTCTTCGCTTCGCAACATGAGCCAACGCCTTAGCAATTCGGTGAAAAGTAGAGAACTGAAGTATATCCAAGGGAACGGAGTGTCTCAACACTAGGTTCCCAGGGTCCCTCTGCCTACCCTGCTGTCAAAAAAGACAAAAACTCATAGTCATCGCACAAGGTCTGCCCATATACGTGTTTGATACAAATCCATTATAAGGTTGTTAATTAAATATTCGTCTGACTGTTTATTACAAGTACAAACACCTAGAGATTTAACAATGTTATTTTTTCCATAGGAAACTGGATCGTAACTAGTTTTTTGGGTGGTATAAGTTTACCTTCGGCATAGTGCCTTCGGGCAATGATCGAATCGATCAATCATTTATGTTATATAATACCTATAAGTAAAAAAGGCAGAACGGAGTGACTTAATTCAACATTAGGATCCCATTTCCTACCCTGCTTTGTGTAGTGGCTGACTTTACACATGTCTGTCAACACACATTTAATATATTATTCTCTGGTCTTCATTCATATTTATATATTTCACTCCCTCGAGTTGGGATCGAACCCACAACCAGTCGCGTTTACAGTCACACGCCACGACAGGCCTTATGAGTATATAAGGATGAATGCGTCATCTCAAGATTGATTGATAGAAATCAGGGCCTTAGTTAGCATTTCCCACAAACAATTCCTTCCAAAAAGATTCGAGGCCACAATATTTTGTTTTCAGGATTGATGGTGATTATTGCTTATTTTTTGTAGTGTCACGCTAAATCAAGAAATGAGTAGAGGTAGCCTATTGCTAAAACACTCCTGTCCTTTCTTTCTTACTTTCCGGCCAATTTCTCCGACATTGCCTGTTGAGTAGCGAATCTCAACGCCGCGCTGTCTTGTTGCCAGCTCGACCGAGCGAATAATGCATTCCATTCCATTTGCACACTGCACAAATTTCTATTTTTTTCTATCTTATAACAAAATAATCTGAATGTATAGATAGCTTAATTAGTAGATATCGTCGCTCCGTGATTCTAAATATAGAGTAGGTTATTTCCGAGGTCGTTTTTCTTCTTTTTTCGACCACAATACATGAATATATTTATATTTAATAAGATTTTAATGAACTATTGATGATATTCCAAAATGTGTGCTAAATAATATATTTTTTTATTATATATCAAATTCAGTTCACTGTTTTAAGAGTAACCGGCAACAAGAATAAGCATAAGCGCGAGAAACATAACCCTTCTTTTGGGCTTGGCCGTTGTCGGGTAAAAGAAAAACAAACACATCACATATTTTTAACAATCCTTCAGTGAACTTAATAAGTGAATAACTGAGTTTATAAAAAATTATTATTTTCTATTTTTCACTTTTTTTGTTAGGATTCATTATAATAATGATAATCATGATATACTTTTTTAAATCCTCGTATTGAGCTCTTGAATTTTTTATTTTTTTTATTTTTTATTATTAGTTTCACGCTATATCCCGCACACAGCAGGGTAGGCAGAGGGAACTTAGTGTTAAGACACTTCGTTCCCCACTTTCTGCCGAATTTTGGAGGCATTGCGTGTTGAGTGGCTCTTGAATTTGATACTCATATTATGGTATTCGAAACAAAAATATATTTTTTTCATTATTCCAATTGTGTCCCACAGCCGTTACGGTTATTTTTTTATACCTTAATAATGTAAATCCGTTCAGCGGTTCCGGAGATATGAGGTAATAAGAATATTACATACACACATACACACACACATACATACAAGATACGCGCGAAAAACATAACAATTCCTTAGCAGTTGAGAAAAAACGATTCATTACATTATAAAAAAAAATAAACTTAATGAATCCTTAACTTCTTACAAACAGATTGATTGATGAAACAAAAACTGGTAGGTAATATCTTTTTTTTATGCAACTTTGTCTTTTAAAATATACCTATAGGTATCTATATACATAGTTAAATCCAGTTGTTTGTTGTTACGGAGACTGAACTGAATTTCCCAATGTGATAATAAATGTTATATAATTTTTATTACGTTTTTTAATAATTGAAAGAAATAAGCTTTGCGTAATTAATATTTATAGATTTGAATATCTTGACACGTAATTCTGTGTTAAAGATCGTGGATTCCATAAGTATGATTCTGTTCCACGAGTGGGAATCGAAGCCGCAACCATTGCGTTCGCAGTTATGCGGCGCTGTCTCACTTTGCTACCACAGCCTCAACAGAGATATCGGTTCAGCAAAAAATACATATTTTATTAACTTCATGATATATCCAGCAATATGGCAAAATAGACAGAAGGATCTTAGGTTCTCAACTCTACACCAAACTCTAGAGGCACTGTGTGTTAAGTGGCGGAACTCAACGCCGCGCTTTAATTCGACACCAGAGCGGAGAAATGAAAATATTAAACATTTCATTGTCCTGAGTGGAAATCATCAGAAACTCCTTGGTCTAATTAAAGAAAACGACGTTCACCACGCAACGCCAAAGGCATTGGGCACAAAGTTATTATAACTAATTGATCTCTCAATAAATTATGAAAATTATATAGACAAATGTCTTTATTATTTACTCTACTTTTACTTTTTTTATTTATTATAAGGAAAGATGTTCACGCCATTTTCCGCACATAACAGCAGAGGGAACCTGGGAACTTAATGTTAAGACATTGCGTCCTCAATTCTAAAGGCATTGTATGTTGAGTAACGGACCAGACTAAAGAAAAGAAATAAAAATTAAATATTCCATTACCCCGAACGAGAATCGAACCCACCACCTGTCGCGTTTATAGTCGCACGCTATGTCAAGCCTCTATATTTTGTTTGATAATGTTTAAGTGTTTTTATAGTACTTATCAGATGACGTGAGAAAATAATAGATAAGATTAACCAAATACTTCACTTCGTTTGAATTGACTACAATATGTAAAAAAAAATGTCGTGTGTGTGTGTTGAATTTTCCACTTTCCGCCGAATTTTTCGAGACATTGTGTGTTAAGTGACGGTACTCAACACCGGGTTTTTGCCTTGATGACACAGCGAAGAAATAAGCATGTTAATAAATAATAATTCATACCCTCGAATAAAAAAAAACAATCATATCGCTTACAAAATTTCTTAGCGGCAAATTTTTATGAAATGTGAACCAATGAACTTAATCGTTTTAAAAATTAATTTTTAACAAAAAAAACTGGCTTCAAACGACGAACTAAAAAGTAAAAAATAATTTAATTTTACATAAAGTAAAACGTATTTTGTTTTTGTTAAACAAAAAAATAATAAAAAAACGATTTTATAATTTAAAAAAAGAACAAACAGACTTAGTAATTCGATATTGTAGTAAAGTTGTTGTTGGATTAGCTCATTAATCAAAAATACCTAATTTAAAAAATGCTTGGCTTCGCAAATTTAAATTAATTACCACTTATACTACCTACTTATCTATAGGCGTGAATTATTGAATAAGCTATAATTTAAAATTATAAATTACATTTTGACATGAAACACACACATGTTTATATGAGTTGCATAAAATGGTATTATATTTTGATAGCCTCTATAACATGTATGAAGAGGTTGATGACAGTGTACGAGGCGAAAGAGGTATGCGGCGACCATGGCGTTTGGCTCTCCGTCCTCTCTGACTACTCCGCTAGGGATACAGGGTGAATCTAGTTTAGTTTAGTTTTAGTTTTTTATGATTTATCTATCCTACCTACTTGTCTATAGGTATATACGTGAATTACTAAATAAGCTTAGTAATTAATATGACAATAGACAATTAAAACGATCACTAAAATTGCATTTTGACATGAAACTTGTTTATACGGGTTGTAAAAAATGGTTTTACTTTGATGGCCTCTATAATATATTTTGCTAAAACAGTGGTGTGATATGAGCTAGTGAGAGAGCATCTTTATGTTTTTTCCTGCATAGCAGGATAGGCAGGGAGAACTTAGTGTTAATACACTCCGTTCCCAAGTTTTCCCCAAAATTTTCGAGCCGTTGCGTCCATGGGCTTGTTCAGAAACATTTTCTCGAGGGTATTGGGGTGGTTTTGGTCTGGACTTAGCTTTGAACAGATATGTTAGTGTAAATGATTTTTTTTTTTATTTTTCAACTGTGGAACTCAACGCCGCACTCCCAAAATCTAAATTTACTTTCCTTCGAGTAAGAATCGTATCACAGACATCGCGCTTGCACACACCGTTCAGTTGCCCCATTACGGAGTCTTATTATTTAAAAGGAAAAATGTATACAAATTACATGTAAATACATGTAAAAAAAACCTGAAATATCTTATTATTTATTATTTATCATTATATTTAGTTGTATTGTAATGATGTATTCCGAGTATTTCGTTGATAAAGTGGTTTATATCATTATATTTAAACAGGTGTAAGTGAGGCTTGTTGATGTCTGTTGCGAAATAAAAGTTATATATATATATATATATATATATTAATAGGTACAGGGACTAGGTAGGTTACAGTCAGACACGCCAGTCGTGGCGCAGTAGTACAAAGTGAGACTGTAAAACCGACTGGTTGTGGGATCGATCCCCACTCGAGGTTATGAAATATTTGCTTAAATTTATATTTTTCCATTTCTCCGCTCTGGTGTCGAGGCGTTGAGTTCTGCCACTCAAAACGCAATGCCTCCAGAATTCGGCAGAACGTGGGGAACGGAGTGTCTTAACACTAGGTTCCCTCTGCCTACCCTGCTGTGTGCGGGATACAGCGTGAAGCTGATGATGATGTTTTATTTTTTCTTAATTTAATATTTCTGTTTCTGTCAATTTCTTTCCAAATTTCTTAGTTACTGAAAACTAACAAACGAAAACAAACAGTATAAAATAAATCTTGATGTAAATTTAAACATGCAAAAAATTGTATGAAAAAAATAATATATATATACATATTTAATTAATGAATAAGGCTTTTATTTACATTCTATAATATCTTAATGTTATTCACCTGTGTAGTGTTACAAAACGAGAACGCAAGTTCTTATTTATATCTTAGTAATATATTTGCGCGGCGTTGAGTTCTGCCACTCAACACGAAATGCCTCCAGTAACTTGCAGAAAGCGGACAACGGAGTGTCTTAACACTAGGTTCCCTCTGCTTTCCCTGTTGTGTGCGGGATACAGCGTGAAGCTGATAGTATTTGTAAGGTATTTAAAAGACACCGATTCAAATTCATCTAGAACATAGGGATCTAGTCAGTTTCAGATGATTTCAATCAGTAGAGTTTAAAAATAAAAAAAAATTAATATTTTTATTTAGATTTTTTCTTATCGGAGCGGATGTGACTTTTATAAAAAGGTAAAGGCATTCGACCTTTTAGTGGTAAAGTAGTCCGTTTAGTTTCGTAGTAGTGAAATAATACAAAAAATAGTCGACGATATCCATTAATTTAAAATGCAAACAAACCTTGATCAGTTTTGGCGATATCAGGACGAGTTTTTATAGTTGCCAAGCGAATTAGATAGTTGATGTCGATTATATGAGGTCGTCGTGGCGCAAAGGTACAAGAGTGTGACTGTCTGCCATCCAGAGATGGTAATGTAAATAATTATTTCTCCTTAGTGGGCATTGAACTTTCAACCGTCGCGTTTACCATCATATGCCTCCTCATTGCCACGGTACCCTACTTTTACAAATCCATGATTTTTAGTAATTCTGTCATTTCTAAAGTGTTTTATTGAGCAGCAGATTTAATAATCTAAATGTTAAAGTTTTTGAAGGAATGGATATTTGTTCCACTTTCACGAAAAAATTACTGAACGCATTTAGATGAAACTTTGCAGTAATATATCTAACACATCAAAACTATATATAGGCTAACGTTAAGTTAAAGCGAACGAGGCCGTATATTTGCCGCTAGTGATCCATATTTTATTTAGGTTTTTTTGTATTTACATTTCTAATGATTTAGGCCATAAGCATATAATCTATATAATCTATTGTAAACCAGCTGTGCCCGCGACTTGGTCTGCATAGGAAAATATTTTTTTTTTATTTATGAACCTATTGACATAAAAAACACAATTTAATCGGTTTTGAGATTAGCATACACAGACGCACAGAGAAACAGACGAAAAATAAAAAAAAGTGGTTTTGGGTTCTATCACATTGATAAATGCCTCCAACATAGGTAAGTTTGTCTCATATTATATCTTACATGTATAGACAGCGATCAGTTACATATATTTTTATATATATATATATATATATATATATATATATATATATATATATATATATATATATATATATGTAGATAAACAATACAACTAGTTAGTATTTTACTCAATCTTTTAACTCATCCTTGAATGGATAGCCGCGTTTGCCAAATCAGCGATTTCGAAACATTCTTGCTCCATAAAGTGATACAATCGTTCAGCTCTCACTGTTATCGATTATTGTATTTTTTTTTTATTCAGCTTCACGCTGTATCCCGCACATGGCAAGGTAGGCAGAGGAAACCTGGGAACCTAGTGTCAAGACACTCAGTCCCCACTTCTATTCACCACTTTCCTCTGAATTCTGTAGGTTTTACGTTTTAAGGGGAAACACTCAAAACCCCGATTTACCTCTTACCAGAGCGAGGAAGCGAAAAGAAATAATTTTTTTTTCACGAGTGGGAATCGAATCGACAACTCATCGCAATTATAATCGGACACATGCGCCCCTGCGCCACGACTGCCGTCGTTATTATATTTGTATAAAGTCTTACATAAATAATACGGTTTTAGTATTATTTATATAAGACTTAATTTCATTTCAAAAAAGGAGAAATGTTATATAATTGTTGAACCACTTTATTGAGTTAAGTGTTGTAATTAATTATTTTTCTCGTAAAAAGAATATTTTTAACATATTTTTCCGTAGTGACGCAGTGGCCCAGGATTCAACTGTAATCGCGACTGCCATGGATTCGATTTCACTCGAAAAATTATTTTTTTTTTTAGAGTGGGTGGAGAACAGAGTAAAAAATATATTTTATTGCTTACTAACGTTCCGCGCTTCAAACCTATAAGAACACTTTATCGTACTTCCGTCCGTCTGTCAGGACCATTTATCTTCAGACCGCGTGGATGTATCAAGCTGAAGTTAATATCAAATATATAAGTCTATGATCTTTTGAAGCACACAAAAAATGAAGCTTTTAAATCGGCGTATTCAATAGAAACGAGTATTGGGTTACAGTTATGGAATTTGGCATGAAATGAAAAATTACAATACAAATAAAGGAAAAAATCAGAAAAGATTAAATTTATAGGTATTTTATAGAAAAAAATCTCTACACACTTATATTTGTAGTTCATTTCATACAAAACCAGTCGTGGCGCAGTCGCACGAAGTGTGACTGTAAAACCGACTGGTTGTGGGTTTGATCCCCACACGAGGAAATGAAATATTTACTTAAATTTGTATTTCCATTTCTGTGCTCTGGTGTCGAGGCTAAAAAACGGCGTTGAGTTCTGCCACTCAACACGCAATGCTTACAGAATTAGGCAGTGGGGGGTAAAGTGGGGGACGGAGTTTCTTAACACTAAATTCCGTCTGCCTAGCCTGCTGTGTGCGGGATACAGCGTGAAACTGATTTATTTTGATTTATTTCATACAAAATGAATGGAATTGGTACGAAATCCTTAGTGCGCGAATCGCGGTCGCACTCTTTTTACATAATCCGAACTAAATTATGGTTATCGATAAAATAAAATAAGAAAATCAGAAATGATTTACTACGTGTGAGATAGAAGATATGTAAATATGGTTAAAGTGAAAAAGTTAAGAAATAGTTTCATACTTGGTTTTCCTTGACAATATTAATTTGAGTATTTCCCTCTCTTCGATATTTCGCAGAATTACCTCCATAAAATGGACGCTCTAAAATACTGGATCATTAAAAGTTTAATTGTTCCTGATAAAGATATGCTAATTGGTAATTAATAAATTTATATTTACATATACGTTTGTACCTACATACTTGCAGAAAGTTGAAATAAAGTCCAATCGATAGGTAAATGTTTTTTCACTTAAAACTTTTATTTTTGCTTAAAGCAAGAGCTCGAAAGTAATTCAGATTAGGGAGATAGTCACTAAATTAAATAATTATAATTTTTAATATAAAATGACCGACTTCTTTAGTTTCAACGGGATCCCATAATCAGAACTTAACCTAACTTTCTTCACGCTTATGAAGTGTCCTTTCCAATACAAAAACCGAACAAGCGCGAGTTACGCTCGCCGACCGAGGGTTCCTTACAAAAAATAGGTCTCGAGCTTTTTCCATAGTTCAGGCTTAGCTTAGCCTTTTCATCTGAAACCTCTTAAACTAGCGGCTTTAATACCAAATTTTGTCCTAATTGTAATGCTATTATTTTCTAAGATTAAACCACAAATGTGTACTTTCGGATTCTTTCCTGAACTTGTAGTACCTGTTCTGACAAATTTCATAATTCTGGGTGAAAAATACCCTATTAGCTTTGATTCTCTTTATAGTGTCGAAATACGCGTTTTCTTTAATTTAAATATGAACCTAAAATATATTTTTCTTAAGTAAATGTACAAATACTTTTTTGTTACAGAATTTCATGGGGCCAATCAAAGGTATTTGGTTTGAATTTCAACTTGGTATCTCCAAACATTCCTGAGATAAAGGTTCTTGACAGACAAACAGACAGTCGGACAAAAACGTAATCTTATAATGGTTTCTTTTTTTATTAAAGAGCACGGAACTCCAAACAGAATTATCGAAATAGGTTGGCGTGATATTGAATTATTCGTCGCGAATTTGTCGCGCGCATACGTAAAGCAAATTTAAGATTTGTGTGATTTCTCATGGATACCATTGTTAGAAATGGAAGAAAGTAAGATGGGACCGCACGTAAACATTAGCTTTCAAATAAAAAAAATAATCATCAAAATCGGTTCACCCAGTCAAAAGTTCTATATAAAATTTCAGTAGAATTGATAACCTTCTTTTTTTCTCTTAAAACTTTTCATATTATGAAATGTACTAGCCAAAAAAAGGAGTTACCAGAAGTAGATACATTTTTGGTTTACTTTTATGAATATGTTATTAATTGGTAATAATAAAAATATTTCAATTTTAGGGTTAAAATATATATTTTTATTATAATTCAAAAACATATATTAACAACTTTTTTATTTATATAATACTTTCTGCGAAGTTCTTATATGAAATGTAAAATCCACTGTCAGCTAAACTAACCATACGTAGGACACTGCCTGACGATCATTGTGGGTTCGATCCCCACTTTTGAAAACCCACGAACAAAACAAAATTAAAAGAATGCATACTAAAAAAAAAAAATATTAGAAAGTTAATTTAGTTAATTTAGTTGATTGTTAACTTAATTATAATGCAGATGCTTATGTATTCTTATCAATAATTGCCAAAAAATGTTCGAAATTGAGGCCTAATTGGACTCTATATCGAATTAATTAGCATTATTTAATTAATTAGCAAATAATGTATTTGACGTTATACAATTACTATTTTGTTATTTTAAGCATTTTCAATACAAATAAGACTAAATAAGAATTTTCAATACAAATTAAAATAAAATAAGAAAAATCATTATTTTAATGGTCAAGATTAACATATAAAAAAATATAAAATATTGAAACTTAACATTTTTATATGAAACCTCAATCAAGAACGCTTTGAAAATAACTTAATCTATATAAAAAATATATTATTTAAATTTTTTTAATCTATTAATTATGTAAATAATAAATAAACAAAAAAATACCTTATGTTTTAGGATTTCACAGCACAACACAAAATCGATGTATTATTATGTATATTTAAATAATATTACATCTCGGGGCGTGCGTCTCAAATGACGGTTCGGATTCGACTGTTGAATATTTGATAATTGCGCTTGCGCAGGTTACGTTTCAATGATAGCCGAGCTTTAACTGATAGCTTTATAAAGTAATCTTTAGTAGTATTGGCACGTGATTTTTATCGTTAATCCCCTGAAATACTCGACCAATGTTAAGAAAATGTTTTATGTGCTCTACTATTGTTTTGTCAATTTTTATTAGTTATTGTTAAACTTATAAACTCTTATATTAGAAATATATGATTTGTTAACTACTGTACTTAAGGTTATTTCCCTTTTTTTATTTTATTATAATAAATCTAATAAAGGAGGTAATATTTTAAAATAGCGATTTAGATGTCAGTATAACAAATAGAACTCGTTAAAAGGATGAATATGCCTCAAAATTTCTGGAAACTGGCTATCTGAATGTGATTTTGAAATTTATTTATTTTTTAAGTAACTTAGGAATGACACTTTGAAAGTATTGGAAAAATCTTGGAAGTTTTTCAACAGATTTGGGTTCAAGTGTCGCTACGTTATAGTTTTAATAATATACATTTTCAAAAAATAGAATATTTAGTGTAAGACTCTGGTTCTCTTGCAACTCCATTAAGTTGTCTTTATAAAGAATATAGTGTATTTTTAGAAGAAATGCGACAGACTCGAGAAAATGAAATATTTAATATTTTAATTTCTTTGCTCTTGTAACGAAGCAAAGCGCGACATTGAGATCTCACCCTAGGTCTTGTCTATCTAACGACATCACATTGGTGGTGCGGATAGAAAGTAGTACTTTTTATAAATGGGGTGCAATATTTTGCTGCAAAATGGATCACGTTATTGTGAAATGTCTATAGTTTATTTTATTTTCTTTTATTTTATATACGGTGACATGTGCAATTTTTTTTCTCTTGTGCATGTTTAACTAGCAAGTGGTCTATAGGCTATGTCACATTTACATTAATTGATTTTACTCATTCCCTATAATTAATTTAAATATTGAGGCCAGTCGTGGCGCAGTGGCACAAAGTGTGACTGAAAACCGACTGGTTGTGGGTTCGATCCCCACTCGAGGAGATGAAATATTTACTTAAATTTATATTTCCATTTCTTCGCTCTGGTGTCGAGGCTAAGCGCGGCGTTGAGTTCTGCCACTCAACACGCAATGCCTCCAAATTTCGGCAAAAAGTGGGGAACGGTGTGTCTTACGCTAGGTTCCCTTTGCCTACCCTGCTGTGTGCGGGATATAGCGTGAAGCTAATTTATTTTATTTATTTAATTTAAATATTTTTAGTTTAAAAAAAAAGGTATATTTTAGTTTCCAGTAGTATCTAATTTAGAGTATGTGTTAGTGAATTATTTTCTCATTTAAGTTGTCTTTCGAACGACCTAAGAACATTAGGATGCGAAACGAACCGGTACGAGAGGGCTGTTCTTTTGAATTGTGTTTAAACGATCTGGGTAAAATATAGCAACAAGTTCTTGCCTAATCTAATTAGAAAAATAACATATTATGTTGCCATCGTGGTGCTATGGGACAGTGACTGTTAACACGATGTTCGTGGGAAAAAACTGTTTTTTTTTTTAACTTCATGCTTTACACCGCTCCGCTAGTATCGAGGCAGACCACGGTGTTGAATTCCGCCACTCAACATGCAATGCCTCCGTAATTTCACAGGAAGTGGAGATTGGAAGTGTCGTAAACCTTCTCCTGCCTATCCTGCTATATGCGATAGATAGATACAGCGTGGAGCTAAAACAGAATACGCACACGCATGTTGTAGGTGTGTTCGACACACCCATGTTACATCATAAACCACAGACCAGGTAAACCCGTTTTCCCCTTACGCTGTTTCATGCATAGGTGTGTCAGCTACGTATTACTCGGTACTTGGTACCTACTGATTACGTGAACTGATTACTGACTACTGTGGTATACAGCTCTATATATAAATAAACATATACTATATATTGACTTCATTAAAAAGACGATATCTGTTCGTTTAATATATTTATCAAATTAGAGGCCTTCGTGGCGCAGTGGCACAAGAGCTTCACTCGGGAGAATGAATTATTATTTCTTAATATTGCATGGGCGTAGGGAAAGGCGGGCCGGCTGTGCTGTCCCCTATTAAATAGTTTTGAGCCCACCCCAAAAAATTTACTAACTGAAATATAAATGACCCCTGAAAAAAAAACGTTTACACGAACACATCTGTTCAAGGCTAACACAAGAAAAACAAAATGTTAGTTAGTTAAACAATAGGAGAAAGCATATTAATAAGAGATCTAGTTAAAAGTTTACCTATAAAAAAGAAAATTAAAATTAATATGTACCATAATGAATAAACTTTAGCGGCGTTGAGTTCGGCCACTCAACACACGATGCCTTCAGGTTTCCAGGTTCCCTCTACCTACTCTGCTATGTGCGAGATATAGCGTGAAGCTAAAAAAATAATTTAAAAAGAAAGATGAAAGAAAATATGAGGTCATCACGACGCAGTCGACGTGTCTGACTGCACGTAAACATTATGGACGTATACAGCAGAGGCACAAACGTGCGATTGTAAACTCGACAAGTTCTGGGTTCGATTCCCACTCGAGGAAATGAAATGTTTAATATTATCATTTCCTTGCTCTAGTAAGTTTCCGCCACTCAACACGCAATGCAACCAAAATTCCAAAATTTGGCAGAAAGTGAGGAGTGGAGTGTTTTAAAACTAAGCTATCTCTGCCTACTTTGCTACAAGTTCTATAACTTTGTTTTTCGAATGGGCTTTACTGCTGTTTACCTGAGATGTCTTTAAAGCGTCACCGAATGGGGAGCGGCGTGAGTAGCTCGCTCTTGAAGAAAAAGTACGGGCTTTGATGGGCTCTCTTGAAGGGTTGGCAATTGAATGAATCGCCTCGTGTACGAATCATGGGGAATTTTGAGTACGTTGCGCGAATTGCGAAGTAAATGCAAACACTAGGTCTCCTCTGCGTACCCTGCTGTGTCCGGAATACAATGTGAAGCTAAACGCTTGTGCCCAGCACCACGACCGGCAATTAAACATGAATACATTAATTATTTCTTCTGAAGCTACAAGACACCGGAAACAAATTGACTTTACGTTACCACATAATATGGAGCTATTTTAAAAACAAAAAATATTAGCGTAATAGAGGACCAATTACAATAACATTTAGTTCAATGTCACACTATCTATGCATGTCAGATGCAATGTCTTTTCGAAGGAAAACCTGCATAAAAAATATTCAGGCGTCAAAGAAACAAACATGAGGTATGAACAGACATATGGGTTTGAATTTTAATTTTTTTCCGTTTGCCATTCATTCAAATGTATTTTAAAAAATATAAAGAAAATATGAAGCTAGTCGTGGCGCAGGTGCACAAAGTGTGTCTGTAAAATCGACTAGTTGTGGGTTCGATCCCCACTCGGGGAAGTGAAATAATTATTTACATTTATATTTTCCTTCCTTCAATCTGGTGTTGAGGCCAAGTGCGGCATTGAGTTCCGCCACTCAACACGCAATACCTCCAGAACTCGGCGGAAAGTGGGGACCAGAGTGTCTTAACACTAGGTTCCCTCTGCCTACCCAGCTGTGTACGGGATACAGCGTGAAGCTGAATTATTTTTTTATTACAAAGAAAATAAAAAGAAAAATCAATGTCGGCATACTGAGGCCGGTTGAGGCTTGAGATGCCGTTTTTATAATCTGTGAATGAAAACAGCATCTTAAAATGGCTTTCAAGATTTATAAATACGGACCTAAGTGGTTGTATGAGTATGACACGTGATATTCTTAGGCTCGCATTTAAGAATAGCTCTCACTCTGAGAGTTACTTTGAGATGCCATTTTAATAATCTATGAATTGAAAACAACTGCAGTCGAATGTTACATAGATCTGTCCGTAATCGAAAGGCGAAAAAAGTGCGTTACCAGAGCGAGGAAATGAAAATATTAAACATTTCATTTCCTCAAGTGGGAATCGATCCCACAACCTGCCGCGTTTACAGCCGAACTGCTGTACCACTGCGCCACTACTGGCCTGAAGAGAAAGAATATCCATACGTTCTCTCTACAAAGCAAAAATATTTTTTATTCGAAAACATCAATTTAAACATATATTTAAAGTAAATGACAAAGTTGAAACTAAAAGGATTTTCAGTTCTAAGATAGTTGATTCATAGATAGTATATATAATAAATGCATAGACGATAATTTCAACTAATATGAAAGATCACACACATCCTAGTTTATTTTTAACCTAACTTTTTTATACACTTGCCTTCACTACAATACCAATAATTATTAAATAACTCAAAGAAACGATAGGGGTCTGTATGTCTGATTATATACAAACAATACCAATAAATAGAGGCCAGTCGGTCCCAGTGGCGTAAAGTGTTTGTAAACGCGACAGGTTTGGGTTCTCGAGGAAATTAAATATTTAATATTTTCATTTCTCCGATGTGGTGTCGAGGCAAAGCGGGGCGTTGAGTTCCGCCCCACAACGCGCAATGCCACCGGAATTCGGATGAAAATAGGGGACGTAATGTCTTAACACTAGGTCCCTCTGCCTACCTTGCTAAGTGCGAAATACGGAGTGACGATAAAAATAGTTTTTAATGGTTTTAATTTATTATTGCAATACTTATTCATGTTAAAATGTTAATAATCAAATATAATTTAATACTCGCTAGGGTGAAAGTGTGAAACTAAACAAAAAATATTAGCCATTTAAAGCGGTCTTTGTATAAAAATAAAACTCTCCTTCTTGTTACATGTTGTATAATCAATAAAAACAAATATTTAAAAGTAAAAAATCTTTTATTTTTACAAAATTTATATATCTATATTATATTACTTAAAATTAATTTATGGCTGATTATCATAACCAAGTTTTCGAAGATCTTTTGAGACCATCGTCATTTTCAACTTTACACTTCCATACGACTCCGTCCGAAGCACTGAAAGACAAAATAATTCATATATTTATAAAAAGATAATATACCAATACAATATATTTTCATACATCTCCCGTACTATATAAGGTGACAGCGAGCTATAACAGAAATAGAGATTAGAATTCGTCGTGTCATGGGACAGCGAGTGCTTAAATATGGTGGTCGTAGGTTCCACTTTTACTTTGAGGAATTAATTATTATAATTTTTCCTCTCTAGTGAAACAAAAATAACAACTCTCCTTTTAAAGAAAAATAATTATTTAAATAAGTATTAAAGCGGGACTCCAACCCGCGCCTCCTGGAGTCCCGCTACGTTCAAATTTTAATACGTTTTCTAAATAAGTATGTTTCCTAAGTGTGGTATAATACTTTAAAAATGTTTAAAACTCTATTTTTTTTTTCACTTTGTTTATGAAGGTGGCAATATTAATTATTAAAAATATCATATTTTCCCGTTTTACAATGTCCGTAGACATTACCCAAGTGGCAGAATATAACATCATAGAATATTTATTGAGGTAAAATTATATATATTATTTATTGGACAGGTTTGTACCTACACTACATGACTAACTTGATTTTACCTGTTCTAATAAGTTTCAGGAAAATAAAACTTAAACATTTGATTCTAGTCGAGCCGCAGGGGCACATATGTATAAACGTAACAAGTTATGGGTTCGATCCCCAATCAAGGAACTATTAATATTTGAGGTTTATGAGGCAAAACGAAAGTGTAGGCTCCCTCTGCCTAATTGCCTGTCTAATTTATAACGGCAGAATTTTGATTTTAGTGGGATTTAGCCCTCTTCTTATGGTCTCTACTATTAATTACCTATTACTATGGTCTTTACTTTATCTAAATTTCAGTTCACAGCCTCAATTCAACTGAAGAATTGAACCCACAAACGTCGCGCTTGCAGTGAGACTCTGTGCCACTGCACAAATGCGGCCGTTTGATGATGATCGCATTGGTGCAGTGGCACAGAGAGATAATCATTAATAAGGTTACAAAATAACTTTATAGAATGCCTAATTACCTCTAGCTTTACACTGTGAAATATATGTTGAAATAAAATAAAAAATAGAAGAAAAAAACACAATTTGCGTTTGTTTTCTCGTTCACTTACAGTAATTCTCCTTTCCGTTGGCCAGCATCCTAGGATCTATCAGCTCCGGATACCTGCCAGTGAACCAGGCAACCCATTCTCCCAACAACGTCGCCGACCTCGGCCTCAATAGTGGAGCTGACAACTCTTGGGTACCGGTAATAGGAGGTAAAAGAAACAATGCGTAACCCCGTAGATTGTCTCCAGTTAGGAAATTTTTGGCACGCACCGTTATAACTAGCTGAGGCCCTATAAAAAAATTTTAGGTGTATTTCAAAGTAAATAGTAGGAATTGTAGTTTTATGCTGTGGTACAGAGAATATTTGGCATAAGAAAAAAACGCGCTGTTCTTGTTTGGGAACGAGACGGACGGCGTCTTAATGAAATAGCGAGTGATTAAGATGAGTTACTTAGCACTGGGTTCCCTCTGCCTACTCTGCTATGTGCAGGATACAGCGTAAATCTAAAAAAAATATCTTAAAACTCCCCACTTCTTAAATGTTTATTATCAATACAAAGCTACTAATATCTTTTTATAAATACACATAATGTAGGGTACGTACATCCGAAAACGTTGGTGCTTCCAAATAATATTTCTACGGGCATGTTAAATACAACTTTTTCCGGGTCCATTCCGGATTTTGCCATTTGACTTAATCCTGAATTTAACCCAGAAATAGTATCCCAATCGAGACCCCACACTATGTCGTATTGTAAATACAACTGATCGTCAAATACTCCTGCAGGAAATTTCACGTATTCTATTTGGCCGGTAAAAGAAACTAAGAATTTTGTTACTTCAGATTCCCGCATTTTTTTCCAATTTATTTTATATGGTATTTTTAAAGAAAATCTCTTATTGTAACATGTGGATGTAATTTATCTTACACTCATTGGACACAAGGTCGTCATAATAATCAAAACAAGCGTTACTATAGCAACAGGTGCTGCCATTAATTATTTAATTTTTTAGCTTGTAGCACTGTTGTTTTTGTTATAGCTACATATAATTATTAGGAAATAATTTTACTTTGTCTCTCTAATTCTTCATTCTTATTTTACTTCAAATATAGATTTATAATTAAAAATATTAATTTATTATTATAAAAGTAATGTAACACGAGATTTTTTCATAACCATAAACAATAACATGTTTCCGTTTTACTGCTTTACCGACTGATCAAAGTTTTGTAAGTTTGTTCACAAGATGGCGCTGTTTAAGCTTTCAAAATCCCAATCGGCCACCATTGTTGGATGTGATCCTTGTGCTTAGTTTCATATAATTCGCTTTATTCTCGCAGTTATTAGTGATAAATATATAATTCCACAATAGGACATAGTTGGCATTGATCAAAGAACAAAAATCAAGCTATAAAGTGCCGGTACAGTGTATATTTTCAAACCTTAAATGCGTTCAAAATGTCACGCGAAGTGAGCTTCAGATTCGTGAACACCATACCGTACTTGAAATAAATATGGTTTTCTTTTAAATAAACCAATTAATAAGTGAACATATGTGCGGTTGTCAATTCACAGTGACTGCTGGCTGCTATGGATGCTTAAAAATATTACATGTGCACATGAAAACATTTTAGAAGTTTCTGTACACGTCGTAAGGGAGCGCAGTTACGCGGGCGAAGACTTCAAAGTTGCCGGCAACACTATGGTGGACTGAGGGAGTGTTTATTATCGTATCGGAATTGAATTCGTTTTGTAAACAGTGCCGCGAGATCACCGCGCACGATGTCTGGCGGCTCGCAGCACAACCCCAATGGTAGACAGTCGCAACTCGGAGCAGGCTGGAGCCCCTTGCAGGTGGTGCTTACTATTCTAATATCTTAATCAAACTTTGGTCCTTATTTATATACACAGCTGTAAAGAAATATAATTTGAATTCTCATAAATAAACATAACACGCTTATTTCATATTCATTTTGCGTTAACGAGTCATAACTTCTCTCGCACTTTGCCTCGTTGTTTTTGTTGAAAAACTACGGAAACAAGTTCATACTATTCACTTGAGTGAAGATTCATTGAATACCTATTTTAATGTGTATTGCAACACAAGAATCAGCTGTTTGCATGTTTGACCTCCTTAGTGACATAGTTGTGAATTAATGTTGCCATACTATCAGATATTAAAAGTGTTATTATAACAATTACAATAATTTACATACTTAATAATAGTGAAATATAAATATTTTAATATAATTAACATTCACACAGCTATAAAGTATTGATAAAAAAAAATCTTGATATGTTGAATCATGTAATATTTCATTTTGAAATAATTGTAAAAAACATGAATAGAAATTTTAATCAATTTTATGATAACTATTATGATCATAATCTTTTAAATAATAGAAGACCAGTCATGGTGCAGGGTCACAAAGTGTGAGTGTAAACCTGACTGGTTGTGGGTTCGATTTCCACTTGAGGAAATGAAATATTTATTTAAAATTATAATTTAAATGCTGCATTGAGTTCAGCCACTCAACACGCTATATCTCCAAATTTTGCTTAAAATGAGGAATGCAGTGTCTTAACGCTAGGTTTCCTCTGCCTACCCTGCTGTGTACAGGATACAGTGTGAAGCCAATTTATTTTATGGTGATTATGCTGCATATCATATATTAATCATAGTAATAAATGTCTTAAAAATGTAAAGATATTTGTAAATATAATTATTTATTTCATAGAGACTGAACATACAACCATTACATATGTAGTGAGACTGGCCCACCGCACTAATTTCTTTAATATTTTATTTTCTAATGCTATTTCTTTTATGTATGCCATAAGATGATTGATATGTCTGTTTACACTACATGGCTGCTAAATTACCTAAATTGTGCAAATTGCCATGACATTATTGCAATGTACATATACATTTAATATGCAATACAATTTTTGAAAACATCTATAAAGAAAGTATATTACTTATGATAGAATTTTGTCATTCAACACATAATCTCTTGAATTGTGGGAAAGCAGAGAATAGAGTGTCTTAACACTAGGTTCTTCTTGCGTGCTCTGCTTTGTGTGGCATAAAATGTAAATCATATAAATAAAACTAATTAAACATCACTGCACACACACAACATCATCAAGGTGCTCAGATCTCTCTGTTCATGACTGGAAAACTAAGTATGAAATAAAATTTTACTAGAAATTATAATGTATCAACAAGTTAAATGTGATAATATGTGTATCACTCTTAATCAATGTATTAATGAAATCTAATACAAAAAATAACATAAAAGGACATCTAGTGATGATTTTCTACAAAATGTAGCAAAAGAAAGTTCACATATGATATTATATATTAATATTTTTTATTTCAATTTTCTTGTCGTACACCCGTCGTGGCGGAGGGGCACAAGTGTGCAACAGTAAACGCGACTGGTTGTGGATTCGATTCCGACGTGCAGAAGTGAAATATTTATTTAAAATAAATCAAATAAATCAGCTTCACGCTGTATCCCGCACACAGCAGGGTAGGCAGAGGGAACCTAGTGTTAAGACACCCCGTTCCCTTTCTGCCGAAATCTGGAGGCTTTGCGTGTTGAGTGGCAGAACTCAACGCCGCGCTTAACCTCGACACCAGAGCGAAGAAAATGGAAATATAAATTTAAGTAAATATTTTATCTCCTCGAGTGGGGATCGAACCCACAACCAGTCGGTTTTACAGTCACACTTCATGCGCGCTGCGCCACGACTGACCTCTTTATTTAAATTTACATTATATTCCATTTCTTTATCAAGCTCGACATAGAGTTCCACCACTCAACACGTAATGCCCCCGGAATTCGGCGAAAATTAGGAAACACAGGGTGTCAAAACTAGGTTCCCTCTGCCTACCCTGCTACATGCGGAATACATCGTGACGCTTAAAAATATTCTCAATATCGCCAGCAACTATAAAGCTATCATTGACTACATATATGTATTATTGTTTATAAGGCTAATCGCCTCTCTCGATGTAAAAATCGGAAAAGTAAAAAGGAATGCTTGCACAAAACTTTTATATAATACAAAAATGTATATTTTTTTTTTTTTTAACATAAATTAGCGAAAATTTCTAATAACAATGAAATTGAATAGTTTTGGTCAGGCAACACCATGATATAAATAGTTTTTTTTTAAAGACAATTACTTGCTAAGTGATGGAACTTTTGAAAAACTAAAATATTTAAAATACAAAAAAAACGAAAAAAATATTTATAAATAATGTTCACATTATGTTGTATAGAACGACTGCGTCCGAATGTAAAATCGCTGGTTGCAACTTCGATTCCCGCTCGAGTAAATTTTATTAATTTTCTTGCTCTAACAAGATTGTGTACCGCCACTCTATGTCTCACTAACGAACGAAGTGCTTGTACGTTGGGTTCTGACACTAACACAATATATGAAGAAAGGCGAGGAACTAAAAAAATATTTTTAAATAATATTGCTCATACATTTTTTTTATTATATATAATACATGTTTTTCTTTTTTTCGTACGTCATTGAAAGTGAACATTAAAAATATTGCCATTTCCAAAGGAAACTCTTCGTACATAATAAAGTTTTATAGCACTATATATTTTGATTAACGACGTCTCATTTCCTTATTGTCTTAATGAAGAAACGATTATACGCAATAAACAATTTTATAGTAGACTTTTTAGATTTTATGATAATATATCGAAAGTAAGGAAGTTGAGGCCAGTTCTAGCGCACGGGCACAAGATTGTGACTGTAGCAGGTGTGAGTTCGATTTCTACTCGAAAAAATTAACTATTTAAAATTTTAATATCTTTGCTCTGGTGTCAAGACAAAGCGCAGCGGTAAATTCCGCCACTCAACGCGTAATTTCTCCAGAAATGGAAGAGCGAAAACTGGGGAACGGAAATGTATTGGTGGGAGCTGTGTGTCATAACATTAAGTTCCCCAGGTGCCCTCTACGTTCCCTACTTGAGGAATATAACGTAAAGCAACAAACAAAGTTATTAATATCAATGCGTACATACTGGTTGCCTGTAAGAGATTACTTAAATATAATGATTCAGCATCGCCAATGAACAACTAACTCTTTACAAATCCGGAAAATCTATGGAAATGTTTTATTATTCTTTTTTACATTTTTTTCAGGTAAAATAGCGCAAATATTTACAACAGTTTGTATGTTTGATTCCCACGCGAGGAAATAAAATATTTAATATTTTTATTTCTTCGCTCTGGTGATGAGGCGAAGCGCGGTATTGAGATCCGCCAGTCCACGCAATACCTTCAGAAGTTGGGAGCGGAGTATCTTAACACTAGGCTCCTTTTGTCTACTTTTCTACACGCAGGGAGCTGAAAAGGAATCTATCGCTGTGCCTCGTCACCAGAGCGATGAAATTAAAACATTAACATTCAATTTCGTCAATTGAAAATCGAAAACCCACTACCTGCCGTATTTACAGTCGCACGCTTGCGCCCCTCAGTCACGACTGGCCTTACTTAATTAATAAAATTCATTATTTCCAATAGGGATCGAACCCACAGCCGTCGCGTCACAGTAACTCACTGCCCCTGCTCCACGACGACCTCGTGTATGTATGTATTTCCAATCCTCTCCAATTTCAGTTACAGGTGGCGAACCTGCTGGCCCGCGCCCCTCAGGCCCACATGGCGTCGGAGCGTGGGGTTACGTGGCACACACCCACCCCGCCGCCCCACCTCTACCATGTGCCGGCGCCGTCGCCCCCGGATCCTTTGCAAGTAAGAGTTTTATTGATATTTCTGTTTTTTTTTTTTTTTTTTGTATAAAATAATTAGAATAAAGTTGACAGTACCGTCGACGAGTTGTGCCCGTTGTGACTAGGTTTTCTGTAGTTTTGGGCATTGTTCGCTCGGAATGCAGATATTCAAATATGGAAATATTTTAAAATCTTTACAGCTATCTTCACAGTGGCCACGATTCGTCGATTGTACTGTAAATTTCACCATTATCTTATTGACCATTAAAATAGAATATAAATATAATAGAAAATAGTATTCGATTCTTAAGAGAATAATCGGGGGAATGTATGATTGCGTCATGGATTGAACTTATTATGAAATTATATATTAGCCATTAAAGAGCAAAAAATCCTTAAGTGAATTTCCGGAATATTAAATTCCCTTTACTATGAAATTACGTATTTAATTTAGAAGAAAATTAATAAAAATGCAATACCAGGTAAATAGAACTGTCCATGTACATTATTATACATATCATTTCCGGTTTGATTGGCTCACAATGACTTTTCTTTCCATAAAATACTCGAGTTTTCAACAAAAATACTTTAATATGAAATGCTGAAAGTGAGTCTTCACTTTCAGCATTTCGTCATTTGTCAATGAAATGCACAGAATAGGTTTTATTTATAAAAAATGCTTATACTTTGCACATAAACCACTTGGATGCGTTTTCTAATTATAAACAAAAACTTTTCGTCTTGCAGTTTACTATAAATTTCAAAGTATTAAGTACTTGTGTATTTCACGGTTTCGGTGTTCTGTAGTGTATTCTACTCTTAAACTGAACTTACAAATTAATACTCACAATTTCAGTCACTCAGCAAATGTCACAAGAAAAAATAGCATCAGCAAAAAAAGTAGAACAAATAATAAATAAATTATATAATTTTAAATCACAAGTAACAAAGAAAACTAATTTGCCTCAAGTCAACAGATGATTTTGATTTGTTTGTTCTTTCAACTGTTATGTCACATCATACTAGAATTCAATAAGATGCTAATATAAAAAAAAAATGTCCAAGTTTCTTTCGAAGAAAAAACAGTTTAGATGCATTTATAGAAACTGCCTGATTAATTAAATCAAATGTTTGAAAGTGGATGATCTCTAATGTCTGATAAAAATCCTTCGATAAAAGTCAGTGGCATGCAATATAATAGACATATAGACAGATAGTTTTTTTGCTCTTATGTATGCACTTTAAAAATTTATATATATTATTTGTTATGATTTTTTTTGCTGATGCTGTTTCTTTGTGTGTTTTTATGTGTTTGTAAGTTCAGTTTTACATTAGATTGACAATATCGCACTTGGTACTATTCTTTGGAAATTTAAAGCTTTCTTTTATTATTTAATATAAGAAAAAATTTAATTGATATCACCATTAAAAAGTGATAATTTATATTAATTTGTATATATTAAAAATATATACGAAGGAGCCGACTAAAAAAAAGTACTATATTATCAATATAACGCGCATTATATACTGCTTAGTCATGTAATCTATAATTAACCGATTCCCTAATCGGCGCCCAAAAGCGGCCATTTGTATCAAATGTCAAAGTTCATTGACCTGTTCTTGCAATTTTTTTTTATACAGTAATCATAATTTATGATTTCTTAGAAATTTATATTGAAAAATTATATTTTATTTATATATTTTTTATGTCGATAAGTAATCAAGATTGATAAACTATTGTTAATTGGTACTGATATAATAAGGTGCTACCGATCGTTTATTTTTATTTGTATCGGTCATCTTGCTAAGTAAATTAAGAAAACAGTCTTTCATTATATGTTTGATTACGAAAGTAACACATTCAGTGATGGAACCCACAACAATATAAAAATAAAAAAGTTTGATTCCTTTTTTTTATTAAGTTTAACTTTAATTTACAATAAGTTCAAAGTAAAAACCCTATGCTGCTTTTTAATTTTAATCTCTAATGTTCTTTATAATACAAACTGAAAAATTAAAATAAAACAAAGCTTTAAAAGTTCTTTATCTTCTACCATCTGCTATTACATTAATGTGTAAATATGTATGAAATGAGATGTGATTTGAATGTTTTATTCCAGAATTGATATATTGTCCATAATATTAACTACAATAACCAATTTATTTCAATGAAAAAGTTGAATTATTTACATTGAATACTATTATAAAATGATAAAGAATTAGAATATTGTTTTGGTTAAAAAACATTATAAATACATATTATAAATGTTTTGTATTAAGTAATAAATACATTAATTTTCTTTTCCAAAAAATAATCTAATTAGATCCAAATAAAAATATATATACATATCAAATCACTTCTCATCCATCCATCCACATAAGCTTACAAACTAACTTCACACTCATAATATCATAACGTAACTAAACACCGCTGTGTACCACCCGCACTACGGTAGGGTCTGTTGTTGCAGGCGATGAAGAGCGGCGCCAACTCCGTGTTCAGACACACCGCGACGCCGCCCGAGCTGTACAGACACACGCCAACGCCGCCCGATAAGCATTTATTAAGGTAAAAAATATATATTTCTTTACGCTGTAATAAAGCAGAGCAGGCAAAGAGAGAAACTAGTTAGTGTTAAGACTTTGAGCGAGGAAATGAAAATTTCAATCCACTCAGTCTCCCGAGTGGTATTCGAATCCACAGCCGTGGCGCTTACAGGTACCCTTCTGCTACTGTGCCAAGGCAGCTCCTAGGTAAGTTATATATAATCTACATCTCCATATTTTCTCATACAGCATGCATACCCTATGCAGAGAGGACCGTAGTGTCAAGACACTCCGTTTGCTGCATTTCGTCCGAATCGGAAGTGTGTCGAGAGTCTCTTCGCGCTTTTTGAGCAGATATCAAACCCACAACCATCGCGTTTACAGTCAAAGATTTTGTCATTGAGCAACGATAGTTTTGTTAAGTACTTCGTTCTGTTTATAGAGAAAAAATTATAGTAGTATTCTATAGTACATAGAATTCGCTCATTTATTATAGAATTTACTATAAAGTTAACATTCCACATTAGAAGGAAACTATGTAGTAAACGGTAAAATATCCACTGTTAGTAACTAATACTTTTGTAATAGAAAAACATAATATTTGTTTAAAACCTGATTGAAAGAGGAAAATGTTGACTAAAATATTAAAATTTGATTATTTAGAAAGTATAAAAGTATATAGAAATTATAAAAGCTATAAGCAATGTTATGTAAGCTATTCTATAGTGTAACTAAAAAGTGAAAATGAAAGTAAAAATGTATTTCTGGTTATTATTTAAGAAGTTTTGAGGCTATTTGTGTACAAGCGTGCGACTGTAAACGAGACAGGTTGTATATTCGATTCCCGATCAGGGTAATGAAATGTTTAATATTTTCATTCCCACCCTGGTAACGAGGCAAAGCACGGCGTTGAGTTCCCCAACTCAAGACACAATGGCTCGAACGGCGGAAAGTTTGGAACGGAACGGAGCGTTTTAACACTAGGTTCTCTATTGTTATGTGTGGGATACAGCGGAAAGCAAAGACATATTTTTATACATTGTGTATTTATTTATATATAATGTATTTTATAAATATAAAAATAAATTTCGGCATTCGAACTTAGACAACATGCAACATGTCGCAACATTAACAACAAATCTCTACTGGAAATAAGTTAAACAGTTGACAAAAAAAAAATTGTATATTTTTTTTATAAAATTGCTATAAAGAGTACAAAAGCTTTTCCATAGCCAATACAAAGATTTCAATTAAGCCATATTATATACAAATAACATATACCAGGATAGGAAGTCAAACCCAAAACCACACGACTCATTTCACACGACACTATAATTATTCCAATAATAAATAGTAATGATGACGCGAACAAAAGGAAATGAAAGATGGTTTTTCCGTTCCTACATTTTTCTTGCGTATTTATTTTCCATTTAGTCTATGATTGTGTCTTTATATAGTTTTTCGATTTATGCTGTATCCCGCACGGTAGAGTAGACAGTGGGGAACCTGGGAACCCAGTGTTCAGACACACGAGGTTATATGTTCCATTATGACATTTCCTTTCCCCACTTTTCGCTGAATTCTGGAGGTATTTCGTGATTAGTGCCGGAACTCAACGCTTTGCTTTGCCCCATTACCAAAGCGGAGAAATGAAATATTAATTATTTCATTACCTCCAGTAGGAATCAAACCCACAACCCGCCGCTTTTATATTAACACGAATGTTTCCCCGCGCCACTACTGGTGTCGAGACAAAGCGTTGACTTCCGCCACTCAACTCGGAGAGGGAGTGTCTTAACACTAGGCTGCCTCCGCCTTCTCTCCTACATACGAAATTGAGCTTAAAGCTGATTTAATTTTTTTTATTTAATTCAAGATATTTATATACAAAATTAACCGAAACAGAACCTAGCATTTGCTCTTTTAAATTCTAAATAAATTTGAATCGTTTCATGCGATTTTACATTTTTTAGAATGTTGAATAACATTCCGTAGGAGGACATGTATTAAACATTTTTTTCCTTTCTTAGGGTTCCGTACCTTTTAAGGAAAGAAGGAACCCTTATAAGGAACTTTGTTGCCGTCCGTCTGTCTGTTTGTCAAAAGCCTTTATCTCAGGAACAATTGGAGATATCGAGTTGAAATTCAAATCATATACTTAGATCTGTGGCCACATTATCTCCTGAAAAAAAAAGTATTTCTACATTTACTTAAAAAAAGATATGGCCGCTTATATCGCAAAAACGACTTTCGACTACTATAAAGGGAATCGAAATGAATACGGTACTTCCGGTTGACCTAGAATTATGAAAAATGGCAGTTAGCATCTACAAATAATACTAGTTCAGGAAAACTAAATATTTGTAGTCTTAAAAGCGGGCAAAATTTGGTATTAAAGCCGCTAGTTCAAGTGAGGTATCAGATGAAAGGGCTCTGTTCTATTTCTGTTATATTATTATTAATATATAAAATTTGTATGTACGTAAGTGTAAACGTGTGTATGTAATATATGCATAATCCTGCTATAATTAAATTATGTAAAGTAGACAGAATGAATCTAGTGTTAAGACACTCCGTTACTCATTTTCCGCCGAATTCGGTGACCATTGCGTGTTGAGTGGGGGAATTCCACGCCGACTTTCGTGAAGTTTATTAAAAAATATGTATAATTAATTTCTTTTATTATGCGTCGTCGTGGTAAAAAAAACATGGAAACTCCTTACTCATTTGCAATTCCAATTTAAAAGTTACGAAATAGTCGGTTTTTTTTATTTCTTGTTATTTTTTAAACAAATTTATTTTTTTCCGTTTTATCTATTGCGCACTTAGCGGCGTAAGACAAGGGCACCTCAGAACCTAATATAAAGACACTTTCCGTTCCTCACTTTCCGCCATATCCTCGAGGAGGCATTGCGTGTTCTGTGGCGGAACTACGAGGAATGAAAACATTAAATGTAAATTTCGTCGAGTAGGAATCGAACTCGCAACCTGTCGCGTTTACAGTTGCCCTCTTATACCACGACCAGCTAGTCGTATTTAGACAGCCCAAAATTATATAGTATTATATAAGTTGCCTAAGCGTACACACACATTCAATATTTTCTCATATATGAACAATAATAATAGCTTAAACAAATGCTATGTTTATATATAAAACAATAGGAAGCATAGTATTGATGAATGTGAAAACGACGGGAACCATATTAAATACAAAAACAAACAACCATTGCTATGCGTGCTAAGTGGCAAAACTCTTGTTATCAGAGCGAGAAAGTAAAAAAATCGAATTTTTAATTCACTCCCGCGAGCGAAAATCGAACCCACAACCGTTGCATTCATAGTCAGACGCTGTGCCACTGCCACGACGTGTCATAAACTTAAGATTAGTAAAGCTAATTTTAAACTCAAACAATATCCACCTGTCACTCGTGAAATAAATTTAAATTCGCGTTTTCCAAAAATCATGAATATTAATAAGACAAACAAGCTATTCTACGCGTCTTAGAGTTTTAACTACAATACAACATTATTTTATAAACTCCAAGGTTGTCTCATATGCATTATTTGATTTCATACACTTTTCACCGATTTCGAATAAAGGAGGTTATTTGTTGGTCGTTGAAAAATTTTATGAAAGTCGGTTTAATAGTTTTTGAGATATGGGTATCTATCTACATATTTCTGGAATACCTCCAGGAATAGTAGTAGAATATGATCAGTTTATTAGGTAAAACAAGACAGATGTTTTTTATTATAAAAAACTCACAAATTACTATATTTTTTTAAGGCACACGCCGTCTCCTGGAGACGTTAAGGCTGGTGCTGCACTGCCGCCGGCTGAACTATATCCACATTTGGGACCAGGGAGAGGTAAGGAAATACTGTCAAAAAAATATATAAACATATGTATGTAAAATACAGGCGTGCTCCATTCATATTATAGAATCCAAAAAATATATTGTAAGTCTCTTTGCACACAGCGCTCTTTTATTGCGCCGACAACTCGAACGTCAATTAGAACGTTTTCCAAATGCATTGACACCCATTCATCAAATCGCTTCATTTTTATTTTCCCAAAATGCGCTATAATATGCTTCGCTAAGCTTAACTGCCGCGTGCGCACCCCTAACCTACACCTCTTTCTCCTCGGTCTCCGCTGTTTGAAGTGCTTTCCACTTGCGTTTGTATCAGTACAAACGCATACAAACTGCCAATACGCTCAGAGGACGCGATCATCAAAAACGCGCGTTGTAGATGCATTTAAAATAATTGTTAAGACTATTTTAAAAGCTTCACGCAATCATAGCGTTAAAACACTCCTCTTCCCACTTTTCTCCGAATTTCCGAGACTGCGGAACTTCTCGAAGCCACGCTTTGTCTTGTTATAAAAGCGAGAATAGAAAAATATTTAATAATTCATTCCCCCGAGTAGCAATTGCACCCACAACCGTCACAGTTATAGCCACGAGTTGTGCCACTGCACCACGACGGCCTTAAAAGCTACCTTAAAAAAAGTGTTTATTTAACTATTTTAATATAAACAATTACAGATAAATTAATGCGAGCGGACGAGTTACTAGCCTACGCTAGGGGAGGCGTGGACCTTACAGTAGGGGGGCCTAGAGGCACAAACGGCTCACCAGCCCCCCTCCACCCGACCCCTGGGGCCCCAGCCCTATCGGTTAGGGATGCCCCCACTATAAATAGCCTCATTGCCCGTGCTGCCCCCCACTCGAGGCCCCCCCATGCTCGAGTAGACGCCTTGCTAGAAAGGTTGTCAGCAGCTCCTGCCCCAGCGTCGCCGCATTCGGTGATAGTGCATTCGAGAGCGGCCCCTACGCCGTCTCCGCCGTCATCTAATGAGGTGAAGATGATTTTTTTAATACTCTTCTTCTTAGCTTCATACTCTTGTCCCGCACATAGCAGGGAAGACAGAGGGAACCTAGTGCTAAAACACTCCGTGCATCTCGCATCACCACGCTGTAAGATGTATATATACTCAATGAGATTAGATTTCCATTCCCCAAGTAGTAATTGAATCCACACATCTCTGTTATTGAAAAGCTACTATAGGTACATTTAAAAATTATTGTAGTCAGTTTTAAGATTATTACATTTAAATTATTCACCATAAAATTCCAGGATTCAGCAGACTCTTCCGGGGCACCGCCCGGTTCCAAGCGGAAACGGAAACCCGAACGCACCATCCGCGTGCCGGTTCCCGCGCCTCCTCCGCCGCAGCCTCCCGCCGACGTCCCGCTACCACCCCCCATACAACCCCCCTTAGAGAACGGTGACCTATCCCACATGCCGAACGGACCAGACAAACTGGAGAAACAAGAAAAACCAGAGAAACCTCCCACACCGCAACCACCTGAACCACATGTACGAAGAAAAACCCGCTCTGGTTCAGCGGAAACAATAGACGATATCGCCGCCATGATAGCCAGTACAGACTCAAACCGTACAGACGCAGCACCGGAACCAACGCTGGAACCTGAACCGGAACCGGAAATACCGGTAACTGTTGATAAGTTGAAAAGCGTGCTTGCTAGCCCTGAACCGGAAACCGAGTCGCCGGAAGAAAAACCGAAGACACCACCACCGGAAGTGAAACCACAGAAAACGCCCACCAAAAATGAGGAACCAGAAGCTCCGCCAGCTACGGCCGCCGCACCCCGACGACGCAGTGCCAGAACGTCAAACTCGGAATTGACGAACGTACCAGTAGAATCACCGTCAGAAGCGAAGCCGGCAGAACCAGAAGCGAGTGAAGCGAGTAGTGCTGAACCAACAGCAGCCAGCTTCGTCGAAGTTGAGAATCAATTAGAAAAAATGTTCGCCGGCATAGAAGAACCGACGGGTACCGAGCCGGATAAAGAAACGGAAAAAAAACAAACGGCTAAAGCGAGGAAGCGACGAAAATCGGCTCCGACGAAAGGCGAAAAGAAAGCGTCGAAGCGACAAAGTCGAGCTTCAACGGGAGATGACGCACCTCGACGAAAGATGGCGAGGAAGAAGGGAGTGGAGAAGAAGAAGGACCCACCTGTTAAAGATGCGTATGATTCTGGTAGTAATGCAAGTTCCAGTCGATCGCGAGGACCCTACATACAGGTGAATAGTTGTTATTTTGTACTTTTTACATTTGTATTTGTAGTTGTTCATTTATTTATATTATTTACAAAGTGTTGCACTTCTTATCCCCACTTTTTGCCGAGTTCCGAAGGCATTGCATGTAGAGTGGCAGAACTCAACGCCAAAATCTATCTCATTGCTGGAATGAGGAAATGAAAATATACTGTTGAAGTTTTCATTTCCAGATGGGAATCCAACCCACAACTTTTCGCTTTTACAGTCGCACGGTTGGTCTCAATTATTTAAAATTTTTATATATTAGTTTAAGGATGGTAGGTAACGAGTGGTAACAATAAAAAACAGAATGTTGAGTTCCACTACACAATGTGGAATCTTTTGGAAATTCGGGAACCTAATATCCTAACACTAGTGAAGAAGATAAAAATAAATTAATACTTCATATTATAATCTTTCCAGATCGTCGGTCCACGTGATTCACCAGTATCCGTATCAGTAGTAAACGCATCAGCCAACGCAACAGAGGAAGACAAACGTACAGCTGATGAATGGAGGAACGGTCTGAGAGCCCGGGGGCTCCACGCTAGTACCCTAGGGCTTCGGTACGACGCGTCCACTCCGGATGCGTCGTGGCTTTGCGCCTTCTGCGAGAGGGGCCCTCATCACGCCGGCCTGGGTGATCTGTTCGGGCCGTACCGTGTAGATGTTAACTGTGAGGATTTTAGGTGAGTGAATGTAAATTTAGTTTGATGGATGTAGTTTTCTTTTTGTTTTTATTTCTAGACAGGTATTTTTGGAGTTCTAGTATGACAGTTTTAGTGCTAACATTTGCTCTATTCAATAAAATTTTTCATTTCTAATCCTCATGTTATAAGTATATATAGGTATGTCTGTCTGTGGCATTGCAGCTCCCAAACAGGTGAACCGATTTTGATGTAGGTTTTGTTGAAAATATGTTTAGCTGTTGGAATATTATCAGCACGCGCGATTTTTACATAAATTCTGGAGACCGTGATGATTGTCATGGAACCAAATGCATTGATATTGGTAAAAACTTATAGACAAATGTTGCATTGTACTTTGTTTAGAATGCCGCATGACATTATGAGGTTGTGTCTTGCCTATATACAGATTTAATAAAGTTAAGAAGTGTGCAGAGACCAAAGCATTTGGCGCCTTGCGTACCCTGCCGCTACATTGGAGTAAAACAAATAAATAATCTCAATTTGCAGAAACTTAGACGAAGCATCAAAACTTCGTTTTGCATCCTCATCCGGAGGCGCGGAGGTGTGGTTCCATGAGGCTTGCGGAGTATGGGCCCCAGGGCTGCTAGCTGCTGGGTCCCGACTATGGGGCCTCGCCTCTGCTGTATGTGGTGCCCGAGGAGCCAAATGTGCCTCATGCGGAAAACCTGGGGCAGCCCTAACATGTGCGGCCCGCGCCTGTAAAGCCTCAACGCATGTACCTTGTGCATCAACATGGTCCCTAGGAGAGGACTTTAGAGCCCTATGCCCTAGACACGCCTAGCGATAGCAAGTGTAGTGATAAAGTGTTACCTAAGTTTGTATGAAGTGTATGGACACAAGTGTATGGACAGTGAACTGTTAAACTATGTGTGGATATACTGTTACCTGGTTGTTTATGACTCGAATTTATGAATATGCTGCTTCAGTCTTTGTGTTATGTGTATGTTGTCATACAAAAGTTTGAAGAATCCATTTTTGATATTGTTTCTTTTTTTAAGTAAAATATGATGGAGTAATATTTTTTTAGAAAATGTATAAAAAATTGACGTAGTGGAAATCGAATCCGCGCCTCTTGGATTAAACTAATTAAGAAACTAAGCCAATTGTTTCAATGAACTAATGACCTAGGTCAGACGTAGATGGTTTCCAAGAGGTGCAACATTAAATTTGTTATAAAACCAAATTAAATTGCTATTTGGAAATTTATTTTATTAACTATTTAATTACCAAATAGCAATAAGTTTGCTTAACTTAATTTTTTTTTGTAAACTAAAATGGAAAATTAATTTATAAATGAGTATATTAAGATAGGGTTAGCATATTTATAATTCTGAATTGACATTTAGAGATGGACCCGCAAATAGTGATGTGCCTGGTGAGCTGTTCTGTTACCTGATCATGTTTAAGGTTGTAATCTGTTAAGTTCACTTAATTATGATATTCTAGGCTTTTTTGAATGTGAAGTATATAATTAGAAAAATTAATACTCGCATTGGACTGTGGATTTTATATGAGAGTACTTATGTAGATAGTGACCACAACTTCTTTGATGGCGGAATCTCTTGATGTCCTTTGACTTTGTTTTGAAGAAGCATCCCATGCCGATTTACCTACGGGCTGAGTAGACTCGAGCCTAAGCTTGCTTTTTTTTTGCTATTTAATATAAATAAAAAAAAATCTGATACATTTAACTATGATTATTTATTCTACGGTAAAACAACTAGTTTGACACCCTCCTAACTACTTTTTACTTCAAAAAGAAGGGAACATAAAAATTTATCCCCAAAAACAATTTCTCGTGCAATTTTAACAGAATCTTTTCAGTTCTTACAAAAAAATATCAAAGATTCTTTAATAAAATATAAATGTGTAAATCTGTCACTCCAATGTGTTAATGTTATATAAGTTCTACTCAAAAATTTGAATCATTTACTTATATTAAAAAATGTTTTAAGCATAATTTAACTGCGGATGGTTGGGTGCTTTCTTCTATAAACACTACAGCTTATTTTGTCTGTTGAAAATAAAAAATTGTATTACATACGATTTTTACGACCACAATGAAGATAGTAGTCTAATGTATTTAAAATATATTGTACCAATAATGGTATTATAGTGTGATGTCGGTTTAACGATTACGCACTGTTAGGGTGTTCTGATGCCAAAACGCCATGATTCCACGGTATATGCCATTTTAGTAAAGAATGATTTCTTTATTTATTTATATGTATATTTTACATTTTTTAAATCATTACAACACTAGTGAAACTGATATTTTATAGTCTGTGGCGACTTTTTTTATAAATATTGATTTTTTATATGAATCTGCTGAATACTTTAATGGTGTATACTACAAGGCTTATTGAATTAAAGAACAAATCTTCCATACTCCCATATTGTTTATTACGGACTACAAGTCAGAAAATTCTAGAAAAAAAAAGTTTATAGTAGTATAAACTTAATTAGACCATTATATGCTACAGGATTTAGATTTTAGTAGAAAATATTACAGAGGCCCCAGCTTCCCACAACATGTTGCCTACGACTAGATGTCTTATTAGATGAATCATATACAATGTGAATATAGAAATATTCATTTCTTTTCAAATAAATAGCAATATTCAATGTTTTTTTTAATGCTGCATATGTGTCATGTGCCATTATTTTCTTTTCTTCACTCTGGTGCGCTCCCTATGACTTCTTTGCTACATGCGGGATAAAAAACAATCTAGTGAAATAATATTTCTCGAAAGTTCCAGGAACTATTACGAAACAATGCTTTATATAATTTTTCAAATATTGATCTGAATGAAAATTGCTTTATTTGCACTTATATGATTCAGATGTAACATAGTTAATGTAGATAAATTGTCGTTAAAATTTTTTAGAGCTAATTTATTCATACCAACATTTTTGATATTAATGAATCTTAACATATATATACATATGTACAGAGTATTTTACATTTAATACTTAATTAATAATAAATTTGTTGTAATGGATGTATATATAGATTTAGACCATTCTAAAGCATCAGAACACCAGCGGTTTTAATTGTAAAATAAAATTAAGATGGTATATTCAAAAATAGACACCCAGTATTTCATACCAATGTGTAAAAATAAAAAATAAAATGGACGAGGAAATCATTAACAAAATTGCATATATTGCAATACTACTTTATGTATGTATGTATGTATGTATAAATGTCGCGGGCGATAATATATGGGCTATGTCACAGAATGTTCTGGAACGCGCAAATTGTGGTAATCAATGTTATTTGGGTGTTGAAGTCTGCAATTAATGTATTATAAATTTATTATTTGCTTTTGGGGCCATCTATAAATTACATCATACGATTTTTATGATTTTTTGACACCTCGTCGTGACTGGTCACATTTGTGGGAACCGTCATACCTTGTGTGACGTCACATATTTTACTATTATAAATCAGTAGTTACTATAGTGTATTTAATAGCTGTTTTGTTATTTTTTTATTATTCATAATTGTAAGGTAATGGATCTCTTTTATGTATCTTATAATAGACAGAGAGTGAAGAACAGAGTACATATAAAGAAAGAAAGTAAAAAGTAATAATTCTATTTTATTAGTAATTAAATTCAAACAGCAGTTCAGAAATTGTATTGTATTTGTGTATTATATCATGGAAATGAGGACTCCTCCCCACCCCATGACACTTAATGTCACACTTTGTCAACACTCTTAACGTGTGACGTAATATATGGAGGGCCCCTTACGCGTCATAGAGATTACACCTATTTAAGCCCTGAAATCTTTATATCATGTTAATATTATTATACTATATTATAATGTATATTTGCGTTTTTTTTGGACCATAATAAAGTGTATCTGTGTATTTTGTCTGTTGTTCAATGTTTGAAGATTTCAATTTGTTACTTTGATAGGGCCAAATTGCCTTTTTTTTACATATTAAATGACTCCATTTGTTATTACAATGGAATCTTGACAGCTATTTAATTGTTTTATATAAGCTGCTTATACAATTTTATTTGACACGTATTTCTTTGTAAAATAATTTAAAAAAAAAAATTATAATGACCTATAAAAAAAAATGTGAAAGTTGCTGTTCTTTCACACGAAATATCTTATATATTTTTAATACATTTTATGTAAACTTTTCTGACAACATGTAACAATGCAGTGATAAAAAATAAAATAATATTGAAAAAGCATTGAGTATTTGTATAATATTACAGCTGTGTTGCCATTTTAAGTTCAGGACTAGTCTAGTATCATGTGATTTAAAAAATGGTCTTCAAAATTAAAAAAATGCATAAATATATCTCATTCTGTTTAAAGTAATTTAAAAAAAAAGTAACACACAAATGTACGCTTATAATTTAAATAACTTAGGATGGAATAGTAAATAAATTTATCCTATTTGGATTTTTTAATATGTATTTTTAAGTTGATTACAAAAAAAAAATAATTAGACCATGCACCTAGTGAGTATTTGTATATTTAGTAGTTTAAAATTACAAATTGAATTTACTTAAAACAAAAAAAAATGCAAAATTAGGGCTGCATCAATTGAAAAGAATATAGCATCGGCCAAGTAAAGTGAATTTATATAAATTGAATAAGAGTTCGAGTTAGTTCTAACTGACGCGTTAAAAATGTCGAAATTAATCTATAAATTAATATCTTAAATTGAATGAATAGAATAGACTGTATTTTAGAAAATAATAAGGTACAAATTTATAGTAGGGGTAATCAGGCCAGTTTAGTGTTTTTAAAGAAAATCTTTATTCGAACATAGAAGAGACGAGTCGACGACATCCCAAAGCCTTCTTATTGTAAATGGTGTAAGATTTTTTATTAATTACGGCAAAATAATTTACTTTATTAAGTATGTAATTGTTATAAATTATATTTATCATGACATTATAAGCAAATTGAAATACAACATGTTTAAATGAGATTTGCTGCTTTTATTTCAGTATGTTTTTTTTTATTGTTTAACCTGTGGTTTGATTTTTTTTGTATTATCATAGACTAGTGTAGTTTTTTTTATTATTAAAAATATATGTTATTTTTTATTGGATGCTTGCGAGTAAAAGTTTTAATGATTAATTAATTACGTGGAGATGCATTCGGAGCAGCGTGTTAAGAATATACAAGAGACGAAAGAACTGTCCTAATCAAAAATACAAAGTAACATAAAACAAAATTTAACGTAAACAGTTCCCTTTTACACAATGCGAAGATATAACAAATGGTAATGACTAAATATATTGCAAAACAATTATAACTATACTTATTTAGAAAATGTTCAAACAATTTAACGTAGCGGGAACCCGCGCCTCCTGGAAACCGCCCAAGCGCTCTGACCACTAAGTCATATGTTCTCATCAAGCTAGGTCGAAATTTTTATACGCTTGTTACAACTATATATTTATTTATAAAAAACTTACACGAAATAGAAAACTATAAATCAACCTCGCCTACACGCACAGTGCAATCGTAGAACGAACAAGTTGCTACCATCGACAATTTATCACCGTGTTTCCAATCCGCCCCGTACGCAATACTTTCATGCTCCAAAAATTCTGATATTATATTAATTTCTTTTTCATGTTCCCTAATATTTAATATACGGAACCCGCCGTACATACAGGCCGCTAAAATTATATTTTTGTTGTATGGGTGCCATTTTAGTCGCCACACGCCGCCATTGACGTCGGTCTCGGTGATGCAACGTTTTAGGTTCCTTGTGTCCCATAGACGGACTTTCTCGTCGTAACTGTGAAGTACAATGATTTTGTTTTTTTTATATTGATTTGAAATTAATATACAATAACATAACGATTTTCTTGGTCTGGTGTAACAAAATAGAACTATAGTTTCAGGAAAAAACAACCTACTAATAGATATAATGTATTTGCTAAAGTGAAAATCACTCTTTTTTTTGCTTATTTTTTACCAAAGGCCATATTGCATACGTACGCTTGTGGGTGTACCGACTTTTTAACATCATATAACAGTTTGCATACAGTACGATCGAAGAGTTGTGGCCGCTCTGAAGTTAGCAGTAGACTACGCAGTCTTTATATTAAAAGTTTTTCTTACATTTAATTATTTCCTCAAATGCACAAAAGTTACAATAAAGCCTAACTTCAGAGCGGTCAAAATTCGTCGAGCGTACTGTGGTAATTGATTTTGCTTAACCAATATTTGTAAATTAACAAAAACCAACCTCCCAGTAAGAAGTTGATGTTCAATTTCAATGTGACTCCTTACAGACGTGACACCAGCTTCGTGACTGCGGTTGGTGATCACAGCTTCGGGCACTCTCACGTCGTACGCTTTGAATAAACAGTCGTCGCCACCTGGAGTGTTATTGTTTAAATATAGTTTATATATTATTTTTTCACTTTCACGTTGTATTCCGCATATCGTGTCCAGGATAGGCAGAGGGAGCTTTGTGTTAAAACACACCTTTTCCCATTTTCCCCCGATTTTTCGAGGCATGGCGTGTTGAGTAGCGGAACTCAACGCAGCGTTTTTGCACTGAATACCAGAATGAAGAAGAAATGAAAATATTTATCAATAATAATTCATTTCCCCAAGTGGGAATTGAACCCACAACTAAAACCAAAACGTCACAACCGCGTTGCGTGCGTCACAAATTTTAATATAAGACTAAATTCTAAAGTAAATATCAATACTGACCAGAATAAAAAACACCGGAATCCCAATAATTGTAAGCAGCTATCCACGCTTCATAGCTATGGGACTTCCATTGGCCTATGTTCTCCAAGCCTTTTTCAAGAACCCGTAAAACTGTTACAACACCTGACGAATCACTTACAACTAAACACGGATTTTCACAATATTTCTTATTAGAAGACCAGTCTACAGAAAGAGCTAAAGCACTTCCAATGGAATCTTCTATCCAAAGCTTCAATTTTAGTGAATTTTCTTCATTTATTAACTGATAAAGCTGTATAAACCCTTCGGAAGTGACGATGGCTAATACAGGGTGTCCCTGTATAGAGTGGTAACACCATTTTTGGTCGAGAATACCAGCAGTTTCTATCTCTTGGATGGGTGACAGGTGAGTGGTATCTTCTAAGATCGAAAATAGGTAAATTTTGCCAAGCCGCTTCTGTTTTGGTTGGTCGGCTGCTTTTTCATCTAAAAAGAATTTTCTCGATGTCAGAATTATGCCTATAATCATATAATAATTAATATTTTATTTGAAGTATTTAGTTTGAAGCCAGTCGTGGCGCAGTGGTACAAGTGTGTGAGTGTAAACGCGACTGGTTTTGGGACGAACTCCACTCGGGAAAATTAAATATTTTTATTTTTTTTCTTCGCTCTAGTGTCGAGGCAAATCGCGGCATTGAATTACGCTCAACAGGCAACGCATTCAGAATTCCCGTATGTGTGCGCATAATACACGGATGTGTACAGGTAAAGCTTGAAGCTAATTTTATTTAAATCTAATGTTTAAAATTGTATGGTGGGGCCAATCGTAGTACAGGGACACAAAGTTTTTTGTTTTGTGGTTCCGATCCTCACTCGAGGTGACGTAATATTTAGCTAAATTTATATTTTCATTTCTTCGCTTTGTTGTCGGGGAAAAGTGCGGCGCTGCGTTCCGCCACTCAACACGCAATGCCTTCAGATTTCGGCGAAAAGTGAGGAATGGCGTGTCTTAACATTAGGTTCCCTTTACGTGCTCTGGTAACGTTATACGGCGTAAAACTGATTTATTTATTTTTAATTATATCCGTTCTCGTGAAATTGTATCTGTAAACCTTAATTTAGAGGACGCTTACGCATCTTTGCCATTTACAGAGATAGACGATGAGAACTCAATCATGATATAGGCCAGAGCCAGCCACACCTATCATACAAATAAGAGTATATTAGATTCAATCATATTTTAATAAAATTAATTTACCTTCATCTTTTTTCTGTAGTTGATACGTGCCACATACGAGAACATGTCGAAATGGACGTACAGGGCACCACTCCACAGAATCCGCACTATAGCCCGCCAACCATTTGAATTTAGTACTCCACGTAACCGCCATTAACCTAATTACAAATATTTTTAATCATTGTTAAGTATAATTAAAGGGAAGTGGTCAAAGATATTCGAGGTGTTAGTAATTTAGTAATACAGTTAAAAACATGTTTAATATTAAACGCTATGAAGTGAAAATATAGATTTTTTAGGATAAATCAGCAAAATGGGAAAAGTGCATAAAGATAAAAAAAAATTCAAAATTCACAAAATTATAACTTATTAGATCCCACACTAGAAAATATTTACGCTATATAATCTTTCACAAAGAACAAAACGCTATACTGTGATCCGCCACCTATATCACAATAAGCAAAAAGTGACCATATAAAATGATACGTTACTGTTTACCAGGATATCGAGGCACAGTGGGACTGTAAGCGTGATGATTTTAGCTTGAATCCAAACTCAATCTAATGCATTATTTTGAGTTAAACCGAAAACGAGCCACTTGTTGTTACTTCTTACTAAGTTCTGTTAAATATAATACGATAGCTACGTAAAAATAATATAGTAAATTTATTTAGCAACAAATAATTATTCTGTAAACTTGTTTTGAATAAAAAATATAACATGGAGACGTCAGTATTTTATGTATACACATAATATGTAATATCGGTCCTTCGAGCGTAACAAAAAAAACTTCAACAATATTTTAAATCCATTTATTAATAATTAATAATAAAAAATAAGTCCATACGGGAATAAATATGGTATACTAACGCGAAATTGCGCATTACCAACATATATATCTCGATTCACATTTTAACACACAATACTAATTTACTAAAATTTGTACTGTTTTATGGTTCATCACTTACAAATTACATTGATAACTACAAGAAAATCGTCTATAATAGATTTTAGCATTTAATAAAATCTTCAAAATAAAAGCTTAAGCCATCCAGTATACATTCAAGTCAAGATTCATTTGATTATTAATAATAATAATTAAAATTATGCATTATTTTTCCATATAAATAAACATATATTGAGGAAAATCGAATATAAAAAATATCAATTGAAATGGACTTTATGAGTAAGTACGCTAATAGTTAATGGTAACTTACGTTATATTAAAAGCTACTTCGTAATTTCTTCTTAGACTACTTACTATCTATCAAGTATACTTCAACGGCAGTTGGACTTTTATTTTTGACTTTATTTTTTGTATGTGGTTTGTATGGCAACATTGCTAAGATGTGGAATGCTGTTTTACTTTTTTTTATTCTATATATATATAATATTCAGTTTATTTAATTTACTGAATTATTTAGTTTATTGCAAATCTTGCAATGTCACCAAATTATTAAACATGTTGGATAGTTCTTAACTGACTTGACTAAGGTGGATTAGCTATAAAAATAAAATTATATACAACTTAATACTACTAAATAATAATTACCAAAAATGATGAGCACATATTTTTCTTAAAATCTATAATATCCTAAAATTGAGGTCATGCACAAGGCCTTAAACATTTAAGGTATAATGTCATCTGTGAGGGACAGGGTCCATCATCTACTTGTATTATTATTTTTTTTATGTTTTACTAAATATTCTGTATAATAAACTCTTTCTGCTTAAAACAAATATTAATAATTTACAATTTTTGTTCAGATTTGTGGAGTTTAAACTAAATGTGAACCCTGTTTAAATTGGATACATACATAATTATCACACTATTGTTTTGACATTTGTCATATTGTAGTTCTCATTGTGCACAGATTATGGCTAAATTAGTATCTATTTTTTTATTTATTTGACTAAAATCTACAGCACATTGCAGAATTTGTAACAGCCATTTAGTTATATGAGCAATTTCTTTTTTATTAAAAAAAATAATAATTTGGCCGATACTTATTTCTGTATTCCTATATCATTATATAGAAAGCTGTTCATAAGAATATTTAAAATATTATATTTTTGCATTTGAGGTAGATGTTCACAATAAATGTTGTTCACAGCCTGTGTTCAATCAAAATCAGTAGACTAAACATTTTCATTTAAAACAAGGCTTAAATACAAAAAATTATATGTCACAAGCAAATCATTGCCATTAATTTAGTAGTGTTAGTGCTAGAAAATTTTTAAAAATTCATATCATACTTTCTTTCTTATATAGTTGTACTGATCTTTTTATAATCATCATACATTTCTCATTATGATTGGCACATTTAATTTTTTTTTAGCATGAGACAACTAATGTCAAGACACATCTTTTTCTGCTTATCAATTGAATTTGGATATTTTTGTTATATAACAGTTAATATAACTCAATACTTTGTGAGGAAATGAATATAATTGATAGCCCAGGTTAAGGAACATACCCATAATCTCGACAGTTTAGTCATCTATTTAAAATATTATATACACAATGGCATTCACGTTTTTTTATGTCTGTTTGTATTTATGTCCGTTACTGTTGCTTATATTGCGTCAATAACACTACTTAATTAATATGATTTACACTCTAATTCCACCAAATAACTTGACATCTCAATTGCTTGTACTACTCTAAATTTGAAACTCACAACTGCCAATATCCTTATTAATCTTTATCTTAACACTAATAAAAATATGCAAGATTTCATATTTATAGAATTAAGTATACTTTTGTAAAGCGGATAGTTGTCTCTTTGGGGACCTGTTTAAATTTTGATCTTAAATAAAATATGACCATAAATACCTATATAACTCCATCTTAAACTGAAAGTATATTTCACACAATTATTTTCTTTATAAATTTAATGTCTAAGTACCCTGGATTTTATATTTGATTTTACTCTAACTTTTGCTTAAGTTTTTCATATATTGTTTTAAAAAATTAAAAACTTTTAAAAATATCCTTTACAAATAATAGTAATTGTTACTATAATTTTGTTTTCTGTAATTTGTTTTGTATCAATGGTGCCTGTGTATAAAACTATAAACAATGTTTACCGTATATATTCCTATCATCAATGAGGTACCTAAAATTGACTGAGGTATATGACTGATTCCTTTTACTGTCGCGCAGACCTCTCTGTCTCGATGAGACACTCTCTTACTAAAATACGAGCATGTACAATGCCTCTTTTTAGTCTTTCTGCAGAGCTGCGACTTCCTGAGTAACTTGGTCTAACTTCTTTGCCCATTTCTTCAATGACTGCTAGAAGTTGAGCGTATTTAGACATACTGTCTTTATCTTTATCCTTGCCATTTGACGATGGTGACGACGCAGGGACAGTGGATATAGTCGCATGATTATTACCTCCGAGTGCCAAATCTTTATGAGAGTTTTTCCCACTCATAGGTATCGCTGTCACTGTCACATCGCTTAACTTTGATTCAACAGCCTGAATGTCCATCGCTTCCATATCACTGAAACAAGAAAATTTTATTGTAATAAACGTAACTGAAATAAACAATAAATCAAAATAAAACTTACCGAAATAAATAAAAAGTGATTCAAAATTTCGAAAAACACATAAACTTTGTTGACGATCACGTAAGTTAAACGAGTAAGATAAATAATACGATGAAAATGAAAATGATAGTCAATTTAGGACATACCCAACACGATCGCCTTCAGCCTTCTTCAAAGACACAAACTTGATATAACGGCCCGTATATGTGCTACTCAAAATGAGTACAGTTAAAAGAAATGCTGGAATGTGTTAATTATAACGTAAATGCAAATGAATTTCATAAATAAAACCCGTATTTTCCAAACAAGATCGAAATTACCACATTGACACAAGAAACATTGTCACAGATTATATTATAATTTATATTCATTAATATTTTAATAACAGTACCGTAACATTCTACAATGTTAACCAAAGGTATAAAAATGTAAAGATACAAAAAAATGGAATGAAATCAAAGTGCAATTTGTATTAACGTTGAATAAAATAAATGAAAAATATTTTCTTGGTGCCATATGATTGAATTTTATGACGAACATAAAAAAATGGCGTCACTACTCAAGTTTCTATTTGACATGTCATATGTCAAATTAACTAAGAAGGCAAATCGCTTCGCTAGAGTCGAAAATATCGGTTCTCGTATATTTTTTTCTCGCATTTTGAAATAATTTATATGTTCATTGAACTAAAATAGTCAGATGTTCTCGCATCAAATTTCATGACGAAAATAAATTATTATATCGGAGATCGCTATCTCTTACGATGTATTTTCTTAAATTGATCAAATGAATGTAAATAATAAAACAATAAGTGGTCGGTGTCAAGTGATATCTCCGCCTACAGTGGCCAGGATCATTATGCGATTAGTAAGGCTGGTCAGTTGAGGGGAGAACAGGATGTCTGGGGAGGAGCGAGCGTCTAGACCTAACTCGCTGGTCCTGGAAGCGCCGGCGCCCGAGCGCGAGCCCTTGCGCTTCGATGTCCAGCTAGTTGGAGCCCCCCCGGAAGTCGAGCAGCTTGTAAACAATATTAAACAAGTTGCTGAAGACTTTCTCTATCATTGGAAAACTTTTCCAATTGGTAAGGTTTCCATATATATTTCAACGATTTCATATTAATATTTATACTTTTAATGAGATTATAACATATACATGATTATGAATTTAAAGTAATATATATACACCTACCATGTTATCATATTATGTAAAAATGCTAATTTTATACCTAGAATTTATTTAACTGTACCTTAGTAATTTCATGAATAATCAAAACTAAAAACAAGCTAAGCTAATATAACTAAAACTAGACTATATTTTCTTTCTTAAAGATTAAACTTGAATAGTACAGTAGTAGTTCATGACAAAGGCTTATATATAACAAAGAAGAATATTTCAGCTAGCACAAAAGAGTTTCTAAGACATTGATGAACAAATTACTAGTAAGTTATAGCTTGCTGACAATAATCTTTTATCATAATAACAATTACAGTGATTTTTATGCTAATAAAATTATCTATTTAATTTTTGTTTAGCATTTATGGAATAAAGGGGGGAATGGAGTGTCTTAACACTCCAACCCTCTGCCTACCCTGCTTTATGGGGATTACAACACAAGTCTGAATAAAATATAAACCTTTTGGTGGCATGAATATATGGATATAACTTTAAATTAAATTCGTATTTTAATATAACTTTGTCTGTTAGTGCTCCCCCAGTCAAGATTCTCGGGCCCGGGCAATCGCCCATCCGACATAATAGTCCCGCCGCCATGCGACGAACTCGACGCGGCCGCACTTGACGCGGGCGTCGAACCCCATCCCCTTTCACCGAAACAACTACACTCTATTAGAGAAAAGGGGTAAGTTTTTTTATAATATATGTATGTGTCGATATTATATTGTAACAGGCTTTCGCTAATATTGTATTTGTTTATTATACTTATAACATTTTTTTCTTGTACATTTAATAATATGAACGTTAACTTTGCGTTAATTCTTATTGATTATATAAAAGTCATTTTTTTTGTATATGTCAAATAACGTATTTATTTTTTGTCTACGCCTGATCTAAAACGGAGATTTATAATGAAATTTACTTTGCATTTAAAATAATCTTATGATTATTTTTCAAATAAACCTTACTAACTTACCTACTTATACTCAAAATTATAAAACTAAAGTTTAATCTCAATCTAATCAAGATACTTATTGTAATTGTTTTTTTTTTTTGTTGGAGGCTTAGCCCATTTATCGAGGAAGGCTTATAAACTATATTACATTACGTTAATCGTTTCGAGAATATTTAGTATAAACTAGTGAAATTATTCTAATCAGAGTCACTCAATACGCAACGCCTCCAGAATTTGGCAGAAAGTGGGTAACGGAGTGTCTTAACACTAGGTTCCCTCGGCCTACCCCGCTGTATGCGGGATACAGCGTGAAACTGACTAGTTATATTATAAAAAAAGAATATTCCTGTTTCAATTTTCAAACTACTACGCGACCAAAGCGACGCCCAAACAATTTATTCAAATTTATAACACTCTGACGGCACTAAAGTTTTGCCCCAGTTTTATAATCATACACACGGAGGGATTACGGCGCGTCTCTTGCATTCATTTCTCATTTGACAATGGAGACCGAGCTTTTTGATCCTTCGCTCTCATTAACTTCAATTAACGTTTACACCACGCTTTGTGTTTGTTATTTAAATTGTTGACCAACTTTTTGATGTTATTTCAAAATGTATAAAGATAAGTATGGACGAGGGGCGGCGTTCAATTCCGCCACGCAATGCTTCCAGGATTCGGCGGAAAATGGGGAACGGAGTGTTTTAACACAAGATTCCCTTTGTCTACCTTGCTGTGTGCGGGAAACAGCGGGAATTTGATTTGATTTTATATTTTCATTTCTTCGCTTTTGTAACAAGGCAAAGCGTGGCAGTGAGTTTCGCCCCTCAATACACAATGTCTCGAAAATTGTAAGAAAAGTTGCGAAAACAGTGTCGTAACACTATATTCCCTCTACATCCTCTGCTATATGCGGGGTAAAGCTGAAAAAAAAAATACCTACTGCTTATTACATTTATGTATATACATACATATAAAAAAAAAAAAAATCAGCTTCACGCTGTATCCCGCACACAGCAGGGTAGGCAGAGGGAACCTAGTGTTAAGACACTCCGTTCCCCACTTTCTGCCGAATTCTGGAGGCATTGCGTGTTGAGTGGCAGAACTCAACGCCGCGCTTAGCCTCGACACCAGAGCGAAGAAATGGAAATATAAATTTAAGTAAATATTTCATCTCCTCGAGTGGGGATCGAACGCACAACCAGTCGGTTTTACAGTCACACTTCGTGCCCCTGCGCCACGACTGGCCTCAAACATATAAATAATATAAAATGTTGTCGGCTGTCTTTGATATCAACATAACTTTGTTATGTTAGGTTGTCTATCTGTCTCTCTGTTTATCTGTTTATCTAGACTAACCTCCGGACTAGCTGAACTGATTATTATGGGACTAAAGTTGTGGTCTGTTCGACAAAATTGCTAGTTTCTAAAAGAGCTATTTTATATAACTGTTATTGGCCAAATTTTTAGTTATCAATGGTTTGTTGTTTGATATTGTTTGTAAATTATTATTTGTATGATGATAGAAAAATTCGAGATTATAAGACTATAATATAGACCGAGATTTCAAGATTAGGATTATCCAATATAAGTTGGCACACTCTCATGCAACCACGAAGTTTTTTAAATTTCTCAATGATAGATAGCGACTTGCGGAGCAATATATAACCCATGCTTTATCCGGAATTTTGCGGAATTGGAAGTAATGTGGGAAAAACTACGTGTGCAGTTTACGGGCACTTACGGCTTACCTAGACAGATGTGAAATAACTAAACATTTTTCTATTAAATATAAAAATCAAATCAATTCCGAAAACATTTCAATTTTAACATGATTTTTTTAAACCTTCTTAAAGTGTTAATTCACTTAGGAAAGAAACATAGTGATATACAGACCAGGTCGATTTCCCGGAGGCGCGATTGAATGCATAACGAAACTAAAATAATTAATCCATTTTTAGGGTTTTGTGCGTCAAAAGAAAAAAAAGGATTAGGACTTTTATAGGATCACCTTTTTTATCCGTCTGTCCGTATGTGAAGACAATTTTACTTGTCAAGTTTGTTAATTTTATTCGTCCAATCAAAATCCTGAAATTGGTACAGAACTCTCGGTGAGCGAGTCCGACTCGCGCTTGTGTGTTTTTTTCTAAAAGGAAAATGACATTCAATTATAATGATTAATTGCACATGAAATACATTTTGAAGTGCACCTAAATTCTATTACCTATTTAAAAAATAAATTCTATTACTTTTAAAAAATATGATTCATTTGGATCACTTAAATAAATATATTTACTTAAACTTGTAATTGGCCATTAGCTACGTTTATACAGACATCTTGACATTTGTAACCTCGTTTAATGTGTCTACTGAAGAATATAATAAATAATTTCATATATTTTTTTAATTTGATTTGTGATTTTAACTAAACTAAGTACGATGTTGAATTGCGCCTTGTAGCGCTCCATATACCTAAAAAAAACCGGACAAGTGTGAGGCGGGCTTTTTTCAAGAAATCATGGAGCTGTAGATCTGAGTATACACTCAGATGACACTCAGAAGACTTGAAATTAAAACCATACGGTTTTAATTTCAAGTCGATATCGAGATAAGCTCTTGACAAACAGACAGACGGACAATAAAGTGAGCTTCTAAGGATTCCTTTTTTTTCCTAAAAACGAAAGAAACATTTTTCCCCACCCATCCTGTAGTGTAGGTATATGTACCTATACTAAAATATAATATAAAGTCGACAACATTTCATTCACGTAATATATATTTTTGAACTCCTTCCAATATCATAAACATTCTTAGATAACATGGAACTTATCTAAATATATTTTACGGCCACTATCTCAGATATACTTATTATGCACCAGCTTCAGTATCACGCGTCTTCCTATATAAATGATAGGTAAAGAGAACTGGTCTAAGACACTAGCTTCTCCTTTGTTCGCCAGAATTCCAAACATCGCGTGTTGAGTTGCGGAACTCAACCGGGTGGGGAGAATAAAATTAATTTATTCGTCCCAAAGTATCGAACCCATAACCATCATTATATTAAAAGAAAGTGGACTCAAAAAAATCTAATATCTATTTTATTATTTATATAAAAAATGTCTGGACCATGTCCAGCAATATTTATAAAATGTATCTTTTTATGTTTTTTGCTGAAATCTAAATGTCAATTTAAAACTATAGCTTTTATTTGCTGACTGTACTACTTTCATGGAATTTATTATATTCTCTATAAATAATTATTATGTAATACGTATGTATGCACATATGTATCACAACATGGCATTGATTGATTAGTTCAATATAAGATTACTACTGTATTGGTTACGTATTGCAATTTATATTATTACTAGGCATTTGCTCGCAACTTCGCCCGCGCAGTCCCGAAAGTATTTGTATTTTCATATACAAGTAGCCAAATAGCCAAAGAAAAGTTTTTTTTTATATAAAAATTATTCTATGTCCTTTCTAATATTTCTAAAAATATAAATAAAGTACAAAGTTTCTTGATAATCGGTTGAGTAGTTTCGAGAGTAACAAACAAATTTACATTTCATACATCATTAGATGCAGTTAATAGGAAAATAGGATGCAGAAACAAATTGTTTGGTCATTTGGAGCTAGCGATCACAAGCAAAGAAGTTATGAGAAGTTAGTCGAATGTCGACTTGAATATTGGATTTTATCAGAGCCGAAGAAACAGCTATAATTGCCTAAAGCTGAGACTGTATGAGATTTTTGTTTTGACCGAAATTGAAATGAAAATGGAAATCGAATGTTAATCTGTATAATTATGTGTTATAGTAAATTTATTTTTATATTTATGCATACATACAAACATTATATACTACTTATAATATATTATATTATTTATAAGACAGCTAATATTTTTTTTTTCATTCTAGTCATTAGAGAAAAGTACCATTTTTGTGTAGGCATTAAAAAAACCACACTTAACAGTTAGCGTTCATATAATAGATTATTATCATACATTTTTCTCTCATAAGCTTGCTCAAGGACAGATATAGGCCGAAGAAGCTAAATAATAAACAGTTGGATTCGATTCGTGAAAAGGGGTACGTTACCCTTGCCTTGTCTCTACGTAATATTACCGTGTAGGTACCCTCCAAATACACTGACGCCAATAAAATGTTAAATTTCTAAATTATAAACTTATTAATTATAATCTATTATAACTTTTTCTAGTTTTTTTTTAAATCTCAAATAACTGCATATTGCGGAAAAGGCAGACAGTCGCTACTCTACTTTCATATACACTTACACACATAGGGGAGCACTGGTATTAGTAATATAAATATTCTCCTACCAGTACCAGTTACGACGGTGTTAATATACATTTTTTTAACTTCACGCTGTATCCCGTAAACAACAGGGCAGACAGAGGGAACTTAGGGTTAAAACACTCCGTTCTGCATTTTCTGATTATTAAACGATACGCTTTGTTTTTATTACGAGAGTGAGTATATGTAAATAAATATTTTCCGAGTTTTGTGTTGAGTGGCGAAAGTCAACGCCGCGCCTTGCCTCGACACAAGAGCAAAGAAATGAAAATATTAAATATTTCCTCGAGTAGAAATCGAACTTACATTCTGTCACGTTTATAGATACGTTTGTGCATCTGCGCCACGATTGGCCTTAATAATAAATATTTATTTTGACAAAAAATATATATAAAAAATTGGAGCGTCCACTTTTACTGCTCTGCCGCCCGCACACACTTCAGGCTTATTTCAGGCTCTATTTCAGTTTCGAGTGTTTATTACAGTGTTATATTACGTAAATATTTATTATACTTTTTTCGTTTAAATTTTGGCTTCGGAATAAAATAATCGAGAAATATAATAAATATAATAATAATTATGCATAGCAGTGTAGAGGTCAGTGGTGGCGCAGGTGCACAAAGCGTGACTGTAAACGAGACGGGTTGTAAGTTCGATTCCCACACGACGTATATAAAGAATAATATTCACATTCATTGAATACATTACGTGAATAAATAATGGAAATATTATTTTTAATATTTTCATTTTCTTCGCTATGATGTCGAGGCAAAGCGCAACGTTGAGTTCCTCCGCTCAACCCACAATCGGCTCGAAATGAGGAACGGAGTGTCTTAACACTAAAAAGCTAAAAAGAAGAGAATAAAGTGACATCTAGACATTTAACTGCCTGTTCCGCAAAAAGCAGACGCGCAGAGCCAAAGGAAACGCTGATACGAAAAAAAAGTTCAATTCAATTTAATAATATTTATAAATACCAATTGGTCTGACATTGGCGACAGTGTTCTACGTTCATAGCATGCCCCACCCACATTCGTGCTTTAGCTTTTTTATTCTATGTACATATGTGTATTTTTATATCCTTTTGCATTCATCTAATATTAGACCCATTCTATCACTCGAAATAACCTCTTTCCAAAGTCTAGGCATGCCAAAGCATCGTAAGCAAACTAACCACTTATATGTTTTATGTAGTATTTAAAAATAGAGGCCAGTCGTGGCGCACCGGCACGAAGTGGGACTTTAAAACCGACTGGTTGTGGGTTCGATCCTCACTCGATGAGATGAAATATTTACTTGAATTTATATTTCCATTTCTTCGCTCTGGCGTCGAGGCTAAGCTCCAGAATTCGGCAGAAAGTGGGGAACGGAGTGTCTTAACACTAGGTTCCCTCTGCCTACCCTGTTGTGTGTGGGAAACAGCGTGAATCTGATTTCATTTCATCTGATTAGTATATAAAAATGTATCAAAAGACAAAGGGATACTAACAAAGTAGGAACTATACAATAGCTGCCTCCTGGCAATACGTGGCCTAATTAATCTATGTATATATTTGGGTCAGTAGTTTATTTTATATACTGTTGGTTCGTATTTTTAAATTTAAGTTTTTTTTTGTATGGTATAGCTGAATATAGCCGAAATTTTGCGGTTGTTTTTTTCAATAACACGTTTTTTTAGTTACTTTTTGTTTACCTACACTGTATTGTGTGATGTTCAAGAACGTTTAAATAATTATTTTTGTAATAATTCCAAATTAAATTAGTAATTTTCGATTCTAACATCTATTTTGAATGTAAAATTAAATTAAAACAAATATCGTTATAGCGAATTCGAAGTACCATCAAGACATTTTCCCGGGCAAACCCACGTGTGGCGCGTCGCTGGATGGCTGCAGAGGGGTAGAGCGAGGGCTCGGGAGGAACTCTACTGCCACATAGCTCGAGCCATCGCCCTCGTCGTGGTGGTGTCGAGGGATAGACTTCTGCGAGACGAGCCGCTGTCCATTATTGCTGGTGCGAAGGCGCTTATGCAAGGTTTACACAGGTAATAAGGTTTTAATGTCAAATTTAAAACCAAATTTTTTTATTTCGTACATATTAATTTACCTACTTTCCCGCATGTGGTAGAGTAAGCAGAGGAAACCTTAAGACACTCCGTTTCTCGTATCTTTTCCATTATGCCGAAAATTTTGCATAACGAGGAACGGTAAATATTAATTAATTAATTCCCCGAATGAGAATCGAACCCACAACCGCCGCGTTTACAGTCCTTGTGCCACCGCGCCTACTTATTTAAAATGAATCTTAAGATTTTGCTTCCTTTTCCGAACATCAGTGCTTACTTTTATTAATAATATTTTTATACCTTTTTTACTAACAGACTGGTTGACTTAATATTTGGAATGCCGTCGCTTGAAGCGCGTGATCTAGAGAAGAAAATACGAGAAGAGCGCTCGCGGTATCTCGTCGCTGAACTTATATGTAAGGTGAGTGTGGTTGGGTGAATAATTGAATACAATATTAATAACTAGTGGATCCTGTGTCCGTCAGTTGTAGTGATTTAGTAAGATAATATAAGCCGAAAAAGAATAAAAGGTAAACATAAGGAAAAAAAATAAAATTCTTAGTATTAAAAAATAATGAAATCCTCACATGGACATGGGCGACCTTTTTCTTAAAACAACAAGATGCCTCATTGATTAACAATGGTTGTAATTAACAAGTCAGACAATATCAAATAAAAATATATTTTAATATCATTTTAATATCGAGAATATATATAGGAAAAAAAGAAACCTATATTCATCCCAAGACCCTCAAACAACTCTATATGAAGTTTTATCACAATCGGATCATCGGCTTGGCCGTGTTTGCGTCACAGACGGACAGACAGAGTCGCTACTTACACTAAATGAAGTAAGAAAACAAGCATGCGAGGAATACTATCATGTCGTCATTCAGTCCAACTAGTTCGGAGGGTAGTGTTTTATCAATTTTTGTTAGGTTAACCTGCAAAATTGTAATATCTTTAATATATAAGCCATCATTGTATTAGATTAAGATTTATAAATAAAATAAATAAATCAGCTTCACGCTGTATCCCGCACATAGTAGGGTAGGCGGAGGGAACCTAGTGTTAAGACATATCGTTCCCCACTTTCTGCCGAATTCTGGAAGCATTGCGTGTTGAGTATTAAGATTTATAAAAAATAAAAATAAATCAGCTTCACGCTGTATCCCGCACACAGCAGGGTAGGCAGAGGGAACCTAGTGTTAAGACACTCCGTTCCCCACTTTCTGCCGAATTCTGGAGCTTAGCCTCGACACCAGAGCGAAGAAATGGGAATATAAATTTAAGTAAATATTTCATCTCCTCGAGTGGGGATCGAACCCACAACCAGTCGGTTTTACAGTCACACCTCGTGCCACTGCGCCACGACTGGCCTCAAATTAAGATTTATAAGGATAAATAAATAAAGACTGTGCCTTAGACATCTTTAACTAACTTCAAATAGAAAATTTATACAATATTGCTTTAATAAATTCGGGAAATAGCTATTCTTACAATGCATCACTTCATAATTTCAATTTGGAAATGGAATTTTGTAAAATGGGTCACAATTCCTAGTACATTTTTCGTGACTTAAGAATTAGGTCACTTGATTGCATGGCGTGCCTTACATCAATTGTATATAATTCAGGCCTTTCCTATTTTATTTTTGAAAGTATCATAGAAGTATCTTGGTGAATTACGCAGAGGAAACTTAGTGTCACTACACTACGTCCTTCACTCTCCGTCTATCAAATATCCGAAAATTTACAATACTAAATATACGCGTGTAATATGTTTGAATAGAGATTATTTTTTCAATTTATTAATCAAATTAAAATCTTGGTCTTATTTCAGCCGGAAAATCAAGAAGACATAGCGGCGCTCGCCGCGTGGGTGAACCTCGCGATGCGGCGCGCCTCCAGCGAGAGTAGGGACGTCCGAGACAGCTCCCGGGCAGTGCCGCGGATACCGTACTTGTATACGACGCCGCAGAGGACTCAGGTTTTTATTTATTTGTATTTTTATATAATTTTATTCATAAATAATTAATATGCAAGAAATGTTTAAAAAACTCAATACCACTACATTTTGCATGTACTGGCTTAATCTTAAGTTTTGTCTTAACTGAGAATTGAACCCGGAGGGCCAGTATCATCGTCCGTTCGTTAGCGTTAACTGAGTGATATGGTAACAGAAGTATTATAAATAAACATCGTGAATATATGCTCATTCCAAATTATTGAAAATCTCTACATTCTATGTTTTATATAATATATACATTATTTTTGTTAGAAAAATACAAATAAGGCACAAAAGGTAGCATTATTTATATTTTATATATGTATAATATTTATGGTCGTCGTGGCGCATTGACGCGGCTTGTGACTGTAAACGTGAACGGTTGAGGATTCGATTTTCACTCAGAGGATTGAATTGTTTAACATTTCCATTTCGTCTCTCTAGACAAAATAAAAGTTGGCGTTGAGTTACATCATTCTTTATGCTTCGGAAATTTGGTGATACGTGGGGAAGGAAGTGTCTTAACACTAGATTTCCTCTGCCTTCCCTGCTATGCGAAATACAGTGTGAAGCTGAAAATTGTATATATAAATGTTTGAAAACATGATCTACTTTCCAGGTGGACCTTCGTCTCTACAGACGTGACCTCCTCCGTCGCGCGGCTCCGTATCTTCAAACCATACTCGAAAGAGAATCAAGGGGTTGGTTCTTACATTTCCGTGAACGAAGAGCCGCTCTGCTGGCAAGTCAGAAAATGCCTTTGAAAGATATTGAAGAGGTAGGTAACAAATAATATTAACACAAATAATAACATGACGTAGTAACAATATACGCGTTGGTACGAAGGAGGTGCGGTCGGCGGCGATGCGCGAGTACGTGTCGCGCGTATGCGGCGCCGTGCTGGCGAGCGAGGCGCTGGCGGCGCTGGGCCCCGCGCTGCCCGACCTGCTCGCCGCGCAGCTGCGCGCCGCCGTCATCGTCAACAGGTGCTTTACTTGTTATATTACTAACCAAAAACAATATTATTTAATCAACAAAATTACACACATTTTCCACAAATAAAATAAAAAATCAAATTAGCTTCACCGCACACAGCAGCACAGGGAAACTAGTGTTAAGACAACCCACCTTACACCGAATTCTGGAGGTTTTACGGTTGAATAGCGGAACTAAACGCTACGCTTTACCTCGACACCAGAGCGAAGACATGAAAATATAAATTTAAATATATATTTTATCTCCTTATGTCGGTCATGGGGATCGAACCCACTACCAGTCGACTTAACAGTCACACTTTGTGCCCCTGCACCACGACAGGCTTCAAAAATTTTCCCCAACTCCACTTACTACTCCTAAATCAATAACATTAACCCAACAGAGCGGAAGAAGGCGTACGACGCAAACTCGAAGCGGGCCTATCAACAGCCGAGGCCCGTATCAGGGCTTCCCATCCCATAATATCGCGGGCCGATGCTTGGCGCAAAGAGAAACTGGCAGCTGCGGCCCATTCTCTCCGCAATGAGCTCCGCTGGGCGGGCATGGAGGATGCGGCCAATGCAATGCAGGGAAACAAGCTGCCTCAACATAGATACTTCCTGCTGAGGGACTTAACCTTCTTGAGAGATAGAGAGCCGTTGCTTATGAAGGTACGTGATAAACTACTGGTGGGTTATGTTGCCCTGGTACTTGTGAATGCTAATAGATATTTGTTGGTAAATAAATAATAACTTTTGTAAGAGATCGAGGGCCGTTGTTTATGAAGAAGAAGTATAACCTACTGCTAGTGGGTTATGCTGTCCTGGTACTTGTGAACATTTATTTAGATGCTTTTTGTTAAGGGAATTTACTTTTTTGAGAAAAAGGGAGCCGTCGACTTATGAAAGAAAGTACGGGGTTGACTGCTGGTGGGTTATATTGTCCTGGTACTTGTGTTTGTTAATGGAGTTTTGTTTGTTTTTCTCAGCTTCAGGCATGCGTATTTTCCAAGTAATAATAAAAATAGGGTAAGTAGGTAAAGAGAGCCTATTTGTAAGACACTTCGTTCACTTTTCATCGAGTTCTGGAAGCAGTGTTTTAACACTAGGCTCTCTTCCTTTGCATAACATGCGGGATATAGTGATTTATTAAATTAAATAAATTATTTTTTAAAGGCAATATACATTTTCTTATTATACGTTGTATGTATATAACAAACAGGAGCTACGCGCAGCAAAAACACCCACCCGCGAGTTCATATGGTCAACACGCATCTGGCTGCCGCAGAACTGGGAGATACACCGACATTTTAGAGGGCGCTCGGAGAGAATACCAACGGTGATTAGCAGCCGAGCCACCAACATCGTCACTCCCCGGTCGGACCCCTCGCAGCCGGTGTTCCTGGCGAACATGGAGAAGGCCAGGGCGACTACTACTAGGTGGCCCGGCTGGAGACTACTTAATTTGGCTCATAGGTTTGTATGGTGGGGTTGCTTGTAATTAATAAATTACCATATATGTCCTATGGGAAGTATTGGTAAATCTTTTATATGATGCTATATGTAGGTTGGTAGGTAAAGAGAACTTAATTTTAAGATAGTCCATTCGCAATGATTGACATAACAGTATATGCAGATGTGAGAACACATTTATAAATGTTTTAATGGATGTGCTTACTTTCTATAAATTTGAACCCTAATTAGAGCACAAGATTCAGATTTCAGTCAAAGTAAAGCTACTTTTATTTTTTCGTGTTTATATAAAACCTATAAATATATTTTTTTAATTAATTATCAAAATTATTTTTCTTTATTTTATTTTTAATAGAACCTGGTGCTGGGCCTGGAACCTGATGTTCCTCCTAGGTGTACTAGTACCGTGGTGCTCGCCGCTCTCGCTACGTACGTTGCTCTGTGTTAAGCCCTTTGTACCGGATCTTGAATTGTCTCAGGTGGGTGGATTATCAATATTTGAATCCATAGTTAGTACTTACTATTTTAATTTGTGTATTTTTTGTAATATATGTTTAAATATTATTTATTTTTTAATCTCTTTCTGGTGTATTTTTTCATAAAGTAAAAAGAAAATTAAAAAAGTAAATCAACTAATCTAGTTGAGGTATTTTACACAGAGAGAATTTTTCATTATTTGTTTTTCATCAATTTTGAAATGGTTGTAGGTGAACGGAACTCTATTCCCGAAGCGGAGCAGCGAAACGCAGACAATGTGGTCAATGTTACTGAAGTTGTGGCGACATATATCAAAAGAGAGGACGCGATTTGAAACAGAACCCGATACAGGTAATTAATAATACGTCTTATAGTGTTAAAATTATTATTTTAAGTAATTGTTAATAATATAAATGGTTTTATTTGGATGCAAAGTGGAGGATGAAGTAACTTGACACTAGGTTTTTTCTGTTTATGTTTGCTATCCGAGGCTATTAACATGCATTTAAGAAAAAATGCGAAACACAGGCTGCCTAGCCTTTAAAACATAAATAATCTATCAAATTTTGGTCTCAAAGGACGAAATTAAATAGAAATATTTAAAAAAACGTAATTGAGAATCATTCAAAATATTAATTCATAATAATTAAATGAGAAACATTCGTAACATTTATAAATATATTCTTCCAGGTCTCCTCGGCAAAGGTCTAAGCAGACAAGCGAACCGTCTCTGGAACTACGGTGTAGTAGGCGGCCTCGGCTCCATACTGCTGCTGCTGGTGTTCCCGCTGGTGGCGCTGGCAGCCAGCGCGCTGTCGCTGCTCGCCGCCGCCAGCGTGCCGCTGTGGATGTTGCCCGTCACGCTGCTGCTGCACGCCGGGTTCGCGCTGCTCTACGACCTGGACTGCCCCGACCCGGGCAGGGTCAATAGGTACGTGTGGGTGTACTCACAAACCAGGGTAAGGTAGTTTTAACATATTCTGCACCCCATTTACCACCAAATTCTTGAGGCATTGCGTGTTGAGTAGCGCTTTGCCTCCACACCAGAACTAACAAATGAAAATGTTAAATATTTCATTTCCTCTAGTGGAAACGGAACCCACAACTTGTCGCAATTACAATCACACGCTTGTACCTTTGCGCCGCCGTAGAGAATCTTTATGAAGATTTCGTTTTGTTTATACTGCCGACTTTTTGAAACCAGTGACAGCCTGCCCTTCTTTATATTTCTTTAATTTTTAAATATATTTAAAAGTTATTAATCGTTCATTTGGGGGTTTTAATATAATTTGTTATTTTGATGACCTTTTTCAGATGGTTCGTATTATTTGAAGCGTTAATATGGCGTATCGGGCTGCTTGGGCTCGTGCAGCCGGTGCTCGCGTTCGTTGTGGCCATTTTCTTGTGCCCTCTGGCTTCTGTTATCCTTCTTGTCGGTAAGTTTTAGGCTATTTAATTTACATTTTTGATATAGACGTTAATTATAATTTTGAATTATTATTATTACTATTGTAGATATTGTATAATTTTTAAGGTACAAACAATACAAACGTTTTAAAATATTTTTTGCTCTATATTATATTAAATTTAGCAAGAAGTGTGAACTTACAGTATAAATAAAAATTGCTACTTACTATTGTGGCCAATGTGAGAATGTTTTGGGGTTCAATGACAACAGCAAACTCCTTATACACGAGTAGTTGCCTGCACCCGCAGGCGGCGTGTCGTGGTGGCTGGCGCGCGGCGCGTGGGAGGCGCTGGCGTGGCGCGCGCTCATCGTGCGCGCGGCGCGCGTGCCGGCGCACGACTCGCGCTACTGCCGCCGCGTGGCCGGCCCCGCGCTGCACTCCCACGCCTGCTACCAGATAAGGTTCCCATAGTTCAGTGGCTGAGCTCTACGCCGCATTTTAATACACGTGTTTCTAAGTCTATTTTTGTATCAGTTTAATAATACGTATATTATAAGAAGAAATTATTTTGAGAGTCAATTTATGTGTGTTACGTCCATTTTTTTTTCATTTTTGAATAGTATTAAAATGTAGTAGTGCACAAACACAAAAAAAAAGGGATTTACACTCTAAGCTGACGATATACGTGCGACAGCGCGGCGCAGGCGCTGGCGGCGGTGTGCGCGCGCGGCGAGCTGGAGGCGCTGGCGGCGTGGGCGGCGGAGACCGAGGCCGCCATCGAGCGCCCCTTGCGCGACTACAGGCACTTTGTCGACGCATGCTTCGGACCGTTCTCTGTGCAGATTGCCAAGGTACACGCAGAGTAGTACGTTTGTATTTGTGGCAAAAAATATACGAATTTTAGAAATATACATTCTTATGTAAGAGATTTAAATTATATTATGATTTGTGCATCTGGATGAGATCCATTAGTAATAATATATTTTTAGAAAATTCATTACAATTAATAAAAATATAAGGTCGATCTATTTGTATTGCAGACAGGCGCCTACAAACAAATAGAGAAGGAGTGCGGCGAGCTGGTGTGGTCGGCGCGCGAGAAGCTGGCGGCGAGGAGGCGCGACCTGGCGCTGCCGCTCACGGACGCGGCGCGCGCGCGCGTGCGCCTGCTGCCCGCCGACCTCAGGGTACGACGGACGCTCCTGTGGACACTTATTTATTTATTCTATAATCTATGCGTACCCTCGCTCGTCTATAGAACATACTGCTACTTCATAACAATGCTGTATGTTTTCCCTCTTAGCACATAATAAAACTATTATTATGTAAAATCGCTATATTAATGTACATAATAACAAAATTAGACACAATAATGATAAAATAAAAAATACGGATTAAATGTCTGAAGACTCGTAGTCTGTACAAAAAAAGAATCTGTCACGTGTGGTAGACACGTGAACAAGACGTGGTAGGTAGGTGTAACTAACGAAATGAATATTTGTATAAAATATGTAATATGACACGCAGAAAGCGGTGCACGCGTCGGCGGCGGAGCTGTCGCGGCTGTGGGGCGCGGCGGCGCGCGCGGACGAGTGGTGGGCGGCGCGCGGCCTCGAGCCCGCCGACTGGCACGCGCTCGCCGCCAACACGCTCGTGGAGGTACTTCGTGGTCTGGGTTCCCAGTGGGCCATTAAATATTATTTTCTATTTCCTTTCTCTGCGTACAAGATTGAACGCAGCGTAAAATTTCGCCACACAAATAAAATTTCCTAAATATTTATTCCCAATCGGAAAACTAAATTTTATTTTTTTGATATCCTACCTGTACTTAAAATTATATATTCCCCTACACAACCAGAATGTCTTGTAACACAATAATTTTAAGACTAATTTTCCCTATGTAGACCCTGCTATATACGGGATACAGTTTTGATGTATAAAACATTCAACAATGTGTGGTGGCAGGTGTTCGACGCAGAGATACTGGTGGCGCTGGAGGAGGGCGAGGCGCGCGTGGCGCTGGAGGCGGGCGCGGGCGCGGCGCGCTGGCACGAGCTGGCCGCGCGCCACCCCGCGCCGCCCGACGTGCTCGCCGAGCGCGACGACTGGCGCCCCGCTCCCGGTGACCACTCTCTATATACTTACATATATATGTATATATGTACTTCTATGTACTCACATCACATATACTCATGTTTTATGTAAACATGCTCATGCGAAAATACATGCCATAATATATTAATAATACCCCTTGCCTCTATCCCGCAACAGCAGAGTGCCGTGTGCGGGATACAGCGTGTTTTTTTTTTTAATGATGATAATTTTTTCCGACTGATTTATATAATTATTGCTTTTACGCCTTTTCGTGTTTGTGTGTGTGTGTCTCGAAAGTCTCCTAAGTCTATTTAATATGTGCCTTTTTATATATTTCAAAAAATTATCGAATACATTCTAAAAGCATTCTATTTTTTGCCTAATTCCTATTATTTAGTGTAAATAGCAACTTAATGACTCACCTAGAGTTCTATAGTAAAATGTAATTCCTCGTCCCCGCAGGCGTGTGGGGCGAGTGGGGCGGCACGCCGGCGCCGCGCGTGCCCGCCCCGGCGCTGGACGCGGCCGCCTTCAGCCCGCGCCACGCGCACCTGCCGCCGCTGCCCGCGCCGCCCGCCGTCGCGCTCGTGCTGCACAACCGGTACGTCTCTCTATATATAACTATCAATCCGGTGGACCAGGGGACCGATTTTAATAAACGATACACGACGATGAACATAAATTCTCGTTGGATTTATGATGTTATGACTGTACATAACGACATAGATGTACCTATTTTACAACCAATAAAATTCGAAAAGTTTACTAAAATGGATAAATAGTCACCAAATTAAGTTTTTTAAAATATTAGTAAATAAATCCAATTTATTTAGATAAATGTTCTAATGTCATTTTTGCTGAGCTTAAAAAGCTAACCTTTGCCTTGGTGCACGAGCGAAAAAATGAAAATATTAATAATTGATATTTCTTTCCCCCGAATGGGGATCAAACCCACAACCGCCGCTTTACTATCACATCTTTTGCACTTGCACAACGACGGTCTCAATATTGCTGTTAAAATAAAAACATCAAAAATAATGTATGAGAGATACATTTGTTATAAATAATTGTTCTTACGCTCGATAGATGGCGTTGGTCGTAGTTGAATCGCGCTATCGTTTGGTTCACGACAAAAGTGTATAATCGTTGAAATTTGTTAGTAAGTTCACTTTCCGCCGAATGTGGGATAACTAATTCTTATCTTCACGCTATTTCCCATTTTTTTGGAACGGATACCAAAGTTTGGTGCCGTCAATAAAACCTATACATGCCCGATGTTGTAAAAACATCGATGGTCAAAGCGAAATTTTCGATGTTCAACAAATATCGATGTCAGCCAACGTCGGTATTTTTTTTGCACATACGTCATCAATAAATAAAGAACCGGTGAAGCGCGAGTCGGGCTCGCCCCCTAAGGGTTCCGTACGAAAATTGGAGGTGTCGAACCTTTTCGGACGTACAAGATTATGCAGAGCCCTTTCATCTAATACCTCACTTGAACTTAATGGTTTTAAAATAAAATGTTGCCTTACCTCTTTAAGGCTATTATTTTTTAGGATTTAATCACCAATGTATAGTTTATAGATTTCTTCCTCAGCGAGTACTACCTGTACCCTAAGTCAACCGAATCTTATTATTCCGTAACCTATTATTTTGAGTACCGTACTCTACTCTATTTTTTCTATTTATCCTGTGTCGTAAAATCCAGTACGGCACAAACAGGTTCGAGAAAAAAAATTACTGATAGGTCAAGTATGGAGTTTTTTTTATCTTAGTTCCAGTTCAGTTCAATAACAGATAAACTAGTGCATTAGAGTAAACAAATGTTAATATATAAATGGACATATTATGTATTATGACAGCATTTTATGCAGTTTTTGTTTTGTTTATTTTATGGTTTATTTTTGTTTTATTCTTATGAATAAAATAGTAACTTTTTTTTTGGTTAGTGAATCAGACAATCCTGTGCCATTGGACAATGATCTCTGTATGGAGATATTGAAGAGTCTGGAGGATGCACCCGAGTGTGACGACAGAAGAGGTCAGTCATTCATTTTATTTATTCAATTTAATTTAAATAGATTTCATATGCTGAAATAAAATGGTTTTATTAGTTGTTTTCGATTCTTTCTTGTTATCTATATATTTTTTTGTTTGGACAAATGTTTTCTTAATCAATTCTTGAGATTTAATTTTATTGTTTAGTAATATTAACACTACAAAATTTAAATGAAAAATAATAAACAGATGGTGTAGAAAGGTACCGTGGTGGTGGCAGTGAAGCCACCAGTGAGACCAGCGGCTCCGAGACCCCCGAGGACGAAGCGGCACGTGAACCCGCACTATGCAGGTAACCAATTTATATCTGTGTCAACATGTACCACAGAGTTTTTTATACGTCTTATGCATTTATTTATTATGTAGCAGGGTATAGGGAGCCTAGTGTTAAATCACTTCGCTCTCTATTAACAACCGAATTTCGAAACTTTTCGTGTTCAAAGGTTAAAGTTAGCAAGCGAGAATAATTAAAATAATGTATAGTTAATTTCTTCGGACGGGAATCCAGAACTGTCGCGTTTACTTGTCGTTTTTGTAATAAAAAATGTTTTGTTAATGAGATTTACTTAGATAGTAGCACGACTCGATTTCATCCCTGGTACTGAAGTCGATTGTGACATAAAAAATAATTGTGTTTGGGGTGTGCTTTTGAAAATATTGAAAAAGAAATAAAAATGTATTACTAATTATATGGAGGTATTCGTGGCACAGTGGCATGGTGTGTAAACGAAACTGTAAACGGTTGTGTGTTCGATTCGTGTAGAATTATTTAATATTTTCATTTCTTCGTTCTTGTAACAAGACGACGTGTGGCTTTGGGTTCGGTCACTAAACACGCCATGCAAAGCTTCATATATGACACTCGCAGAATCTCCCCGCGCACGGAGCGCGCGGCGTGCCGCTGGACGCTGACGGGGCGCGGCGTGCGCCTGCGCGCCGACCTCGCCAGCCCCGAGGACGTCACGCTCGACGCCGACCGGCACGGCACCGACGTCTGAGCACACACACACACATGACCTTTAAATATATGTATGCTCGTTAGAAGTACGCGTATGTATTTTTATACATCAGTCTCATATAACTCTTATACTTAGCATTATCTAAGTAATAATAAACTTTTATTTTTTTGTTTTAAAAAACAAAACAAAAAACTTTTTTTTTGTTTATTATTTTTGTCATTTGATAGCGTGCAACTCATTTTAATTATTATTTAATAAGTATTTGATACAGCTAATTTTATTTTAATTTTGAGTATTTATTTCATTAAAAAAATATTTATTTAAAAAGTCTATACTAAAAGTTTGACTTACTAATACTAATGTAAAGCCTACTAAAAAGGAATCTCACAAAATGGGCTCTCTAATAATATATATGTTCTTAAATTTCAGTTATAAAATTATTACATTTATAAATAATGTTTAACCAATATACCAGTGCAGTTACTTTAACTAAAATAAAAATTAAATATAAACTGGTCAATTTATCACGCACTCGACTAAATTTAGGATTAGCTATTATAACGATAATGCCTAAAATGTGAAAAACGTCGTTTTTAAAGTAAACTTTAAAAATTATATAAATAAGTTTGAAAATCGTTTGCCGCCGAGTGCTTTGATAGAGATCGCGTTAGATTGTATAGACAGTATGTATGCCTTATGTAGGTTATATTCGAAACAACGATCTATGATATTCAGTATATTATTATGTATTTATTTAAAAGTTTTTTCTTATAGTTTCTTTTTTTTATTGATTCGTTTTATAACAACAATTGGCAATTTTTATTTGATAATTGGATTTTATAAACATTTAGTCATCAAACACTTTTTTTGTATTATAAAAAAAATGGAAATTAAAATTTTAATCACACTTATAGTGACTACATTTGATAAAAAAATAATATAATTTTAAAAAGTGCTTTAGCTTATTGATTTCTTACATAAAACCACCGATTTTATGTATATGATTAATTGAAGAAATGCATTTAAAATCCTTTTTAAAAGACTTCTTTTCAAATACACGACCAATATTATTGTACAATAAAATATTTTGCTTTGTATTTACACAATAATATTGTGCGAGTATGTAGATATAGTAAAGGTAAGGAGGAATCTTTTTTTTTTTGTAATATTTAATCTCAAATTAAGATTTAGCCTATACTTACCTTTTATAAGCCTATCTAAATTATTTTATGTATCCTATATTTCATATATTTAAAAAAAAAAACATTTTAACGAATAATATATACCAAAGTGTTTATTGCAATAATTTTAATTTATTACTTTATAAAGTTTTTTTTTATTAAAGATACCAGAAAAATATTTAAATAACTTTTTTTTTATAATTTAAGTTTTTATATACAGTAAAATTATGTAATAAATATGCTAGTAACCTAATTGAGTTATAACAAGCGTATAAGAATTTCGACGTAGTTTGAAGAGAACGTACAGGTTAGTATTAAGAGCGCTTGGGCAGTTTATAAGAGCGTGGCTTCAAATCCCGCTACGTCCAAATTGTTTATACGTTTCCGGAAAAAAAAGTAAAATTATTTGTTTTTCATGGCTTTATATTAATGTATTCACGGCCACTTTTTGCATTACAAATAAAAATTTGCACAATGCACTGTGGTTACGTAAATTAAGCATTTATTTCATATCGTGTGACATTTTGATTTAGATAGTTCAAGTGAATGATGAGAACGTTGATTTGATCGTGTGGCAAAGATAATAATTTTATTTTATTTATATTTATTAACGCCGTAGAGTTAAGGAGTTTTACGTTCGTATGAGATTATAAACATAGCAAATTAAAAAAGTAATGTTTTTTTTTACTTTTAAAAGCTTTCTTGCTTAAGAATACTCGAAAACTCTAGAAAATAATTGTTTTAACCATACTTTAAACAAATATATAGAAATAAACAATGACCATACTCAATTACCTTTTTTTTAAGAAATGTCTTTTAAGTCTGACTTATTGGCAGTTATTTTAGTAAATATTAAATCTTATTTAAAATAGTATTGGTTATTTGACTTTCGAAACACTATTCTTTTTTATAAATATTTCCTACAAAATTCAAAATGGCAATATCGTAATCTAGTCGGTCTATATTATACTCAAAAATTCATTATTTAACTATATCATAACAATAGATGAATTTCAATATTAGTTTTTAATGCAAACATAATGATATTAATTTTATTTTACATAGTAGATAGTTTAATAAATAAAATGTATATTTACTTTATAGTTATCAATTACATGTTTCATATTAATATAAGTTTACTGAGTTATTATTTATTCAGTTCTTACTGCTTAGTTTGTTTTTATTTAATTATAAGGAAATAAAACTTGTGACCATTATGAATCTGTGGTAATTAATAATTTAATTTAAATATGGAATATCGCTATTTTAAAACGTTGGCGAATGTATATGATTTTATATATATATAATAAAATGCACTTAAAATTTATTACCGACCATGACTATAAGCTTTAGTTAGGTTAAATTTTAATTTGTATATAAAATACATATGTAATATATTGGTGCAATGTGTATGTTTTGATCATTTTAAGGTGTTGTCACAAAAAAAAATTAGAGTCTGAAGGATGATGGCAATATGAAATATATTTAAAAAAATAGATTTAATTTTCGACTTTATACAGTACAGAAATATAAAAAAAAATAGATACAATCCTATGTATCTTATTTGGGCACTTTATCCTTGTAAAATCTGTTTAAGGAAAGGCAGCTGTTTCGTTTATAATAATTGAGTATATATTGGAATAATAAGTTCTTTTAATAAGTTCTTTGGTTAAAATAGTTTTTTATTTAAAATATATATTGGAATTACAAACTAATGTAGCAACTAAAATTTAATGTATTATTTAATTTGTCATATAACGTAGTTATTTATTTTTTTTAATAATTGACAGTGATGGGAAGACTTAATAATCTGCTCTATTTCTCAAAACGTATAATTGAGGTTAGGGGCTTGAGCCTGTTTACTATTATATAAATGCATATTTATTATCATAAAAATGTTTATTACTTTTAATTTGTAATACTCACTAAATGTATTATTTTTTAAGTAATTAGAATTTTGGTCATTACAATATCATTATATTCGTTGTAATGGCCAAATGACAACCAAAAAAAAATTTCTTTTGCGCCTTTTTTACAGTATATTCTAGATTAACCTCCTATGCTTGTACATTCAGTAGAAAATAATTAATAATAACATTCATCAATCACAATATTACGACGCATTTAATGTAATGAAGTAAATTAATAATAATCAAAGAGAAAAATAAATATTTTCTGCTTAATATTTTATTGAGTTTGATCTTTGATTTGGGCTTTTTTTTAATATAATTTCTGACCCATTAAAATTATTGTCCGTCCTTTTAGAGCCAAATCGATTGTACCCTTTATTTTTGTACCAAATTGATTTTTTTTAACACCTTTATAACATATGGTAGTAGTAGACTTACAATATGATTTAAAAATAAATTAAGTTAGCATTTAATTTGTATTATTATTTTTCTATGTAAGGGCAAAGGTTATTATTAAATAAAACACGTATTTTATTGAATGGAATTTAAAATTTATTAAACCTACCTACCTAGAATATTATAATCCTCTCTGTTACATGTTTGTATCACATGGATTTGAAAATTATTTTGTTTATAAAATATCTACTATGACAAATTACAAGCTTTATTGGAATTACATACTTTAATATAAATATTTTAAAAAAATATAAAAAAAAAACAATTCATTTGATCTGCGAGTGTCACCCACCGACATCCGTCAACTAACAATAATTAATTTGAAAGAATTTGTTGGACCTACCTACCTAAAGATTAAATAATTAAAATTAAATTAAAACATATTATAATGGAGTAGTTATTATTATGCTTACACAACATTATATAAAAAAAAAAAGTGATAAACAAAATTGGTCCTAAATAAAAAAAAAGGTCGCTAATATAAAATGCAAAACTAAAATTGTATCGTAAATGTGTTAAATAATTTGCTTAATATAATCAATAGTATAATAAAAACAACAACGAGAGCCACTAGACGGCTGCAAATTGCAATAAAAACAATAGTGTGCATTGATTAATCAAAAACTAAAAACGTCTTACACAGCTTTCATACAGACTTACAAAAAATATTTAGAAACCCTTCCTTTTCCTTTCTTTAGTGTGTTGATAACACTAAAGAATGTAAAAAAAAACATAATGGTTTATTATTCCTGCACATCAAATTCAATTATAAACAGTCTACTCTGATACAATATCAAGTTACAATCAATAATTAAAAAAAAAATTTAAAAAAACCAACTACTTTGTGCATGTTGTAGTTCAATGAAATAATTGATATGTTTCATATAATATAAAAGTAATGAAAATAACAATTCAAAGTCAGTATTACGTTACATTCATATAATGTATAACAGCTAAAATAAAAGAAAATAATTTGTTTTTAAAGTGCAAATTACATATTTTTTTCCATACATTTAATCAATACACCGATGTGTGTGAATATCCTCCATGTGATAAAGACTATATAAAAATAAATGTGATTCTAGTACACATCTAGTTTAATTTAAAAATATTAGAAATACAAACACTAGCAAGCTACTATATAGGCGATGGCAACACAGAACATTTTGTTTCCAACACTTACTTAGACCGCATACTGTAAATTTTTAACTATTCGATTCTTATTAATATAAAAAAATCTCATATTTAATAATTTTCACGTTACAATAATCAAAAAGCGTTCAGCATTTTCGTTTCAGTCAAATAAATAAGTTATTTTTTTTATGTTTAAAATTTACAGTATGCAGCAACCCTTACATCTATCACTTCTACACATTCCACGCGACTCCATACAACAATTTGTGACGATTTAGGCCTACCACACTTCTATATTTTATTTTAATAATGTTATATTAATACATAAAATGTTGTGATCGCAAACAGAATACAAATACAGCGTTTAGGTTATTTTCGGCCTATATATACATATGTATGTATAATTTGGACGACGATGTAATAATAGTTTAACGACGATTCCTAAGGCCTATGCTATTAAGAGACATGTAGCAACCCTAGATGAAAGTGATATGTATGATTATAATTTCTATCAATATTATTTTTTCAACAAAAAAAAACACAAAAAAGGTATTAAACAAAATAAGAAAATACTTATAAAAATAGTGCTCAAAAAGAATTAAAAGCATATAAATATATAATTCTACATATTTTTGATCACTGTTTTATACAAAAATGCAACACATCACTTTCACCCATACTTATAATCTCCAACAGTTTCAATGAGGTCACGTGACTTTCCAACGGGAAACATTTTAAGCATCCAATTCTTACACACCCTTCTATACTTGCCCGCGACAAAATGTACCGTATCGACATTACAACTGCGGTTGTCGCTAGATATCAACAAAAGCGCATTAACAACATACATACTATTATAATAATATCTCGTTAACTATTTTTTAATATATATATATATAAAAAAAAGATCCCTCTTACGTTCTTTAAAAATCTTTTGTTCCAAGCAGTCGTAGTGACACGGCAACCGCAGTTCATAAGAAAAGATATTTAGGGGAATCCCTTGTTCAAACAGAGTTGTCTACAAAAGTTAAGTTTTCTTTATAACATCTATAACACGTATGGCGATCGCCCTAATAAATATATATATTTTTCCTTTATTGAGTAAAAAGGCGGTTGTGGTTGTATTGCTTCCGGTTACACACAATGCACGTCGCTCGCGTCTACACTTAAACAATAATGTCGAATACAATTTGAAAACACTACTTAAATCTAAATTTTATACTAAAGTCAATTTGTTGTCACTATTACTATGCTATTACCGATACAAAAAACGTACTAATTATTTAATTATTTTTTTTTGCTTTTAAAATATAAATATATATATATATAAATAATGTTAATATTATAATATATTTTTTTTATTGTAGAAAAAATATTAGAAAAAAAAACCCTATAAAACGGCGTTAGTTTATAAAGATAGCTAAGATTACGAGTATATTTTTTTCTTTTATAATCGTGTATACGATAATAAATTATAATAATTATATCAAACGATATAGTATAATAGGTCATTAAAAAAATGGAAAGAAAAAACAACAGATTATAAAATAACCGAAGCCTACTTTGTTTAGTCAACGTTTTAAAATATGAAATAAAAAAACAAAAGCGTTAAACATTGATATAATAACAAAATAAGGCTCGACTCGTCTTTATAAAATAAAAAATACAAAAAAAAACTTTATAAAAAAATCATGTGAATTAAGAAATAATTTCTAAAGATAATTAAATAATATTAATACGTAATTAGTGTTATGAAAATATTTTCGATTAGTTTACTATTAATTTGTTTTTTTAATACAAAACGCCAATTTTCATTGAATTATAAAAAAAAATAAAAAAATGCAGTCGTCACGAAAGTATTACTAAAACGTGTCTACCAAAAAATACATATTTAAATTAATAAGGAATGTACACATAAAATGCACTCAAATCAAAATAATTTTGTTTTTTGTAAAAAAATCAATACTAATAACTGGATAATTAAAATGATCTGAATTTAAACACCGTTAAATATTATGCATTGATTTTTAAATTAACATGATCAAAAAGTCTAACAAAACTACATATATAAAGAGATTTCTGAATAAAGTCAAAATAAAATACTATAAATCGTCCATGAGTCAAGTGAAGACATCTAATACTTAATAATCAAAATATTTCACTTCGATAATTTCAAAACGCTACCAAGAAATTTATAGTTAATATATTTTTTAAAAAACGATCATTCATTACATTAGAAAGTATCATTTAAAATATCGATTTGTTAGAAAAAATCGTAAAAACGATAGACATTTGGCGTGGTTTGTAAAGTGGTGACAATAAATAGGGATGTATAGGATATTGGTCCTTAATTCCTGAAGCTACAGCTTATCGAATAAGTTATAAAGATTAACAACGTGTTCGGATTAGCGAATAATTAATTCACAATAATTATATAGATATAGTCTATGATCATGCAAAACTTTCGAATATAAAACTAAACTACAACTTTCATATAGCGCTAGGGTCAATAACCTTTTGACATACCGCTCGAATGTGTCAATTGTTTGTTTTTTAATGGCAGCCATTGCAGCATTGAATTAGAATAGAATTGGAAACAACGCTACCAATATTGGAAAATATATTCACGTCAAAATTTTTTGATCCTATCACATATAAAAGGTCATATATCTATAAACCTATATTATTTTATTATTTCTTCCATCAACATTAGTTTTTGCACGATTCAATATTCCATTGTACTGAGGTTATCAAATATAATTTATACTTTTAAAGATAATAATATATTCTTATAGTCTTATAGCCATTCAACACGTTGAAATAAAATTAGCTGAGTGATGGGCGATTACGATGTTCATTCAAGTAATCGATTAATAATCGATATTATTATATTTGTCTTTATAACATATTTTTTTTTTCATATATTAAAAATAACCAGAGAAGAGATTTCAATTGAATCAAAAATTTATTGTGAATTTCATATTAATAATCACCCACACTAGCATTATCATTTAAATACTATCTATAATATAAACGCCACTCTGTTTGTCACTAAAACTACGCTATATTGTAATGTTGATGAAAAAAGTTTGTCCAATATTCATTTTCAATATAAGATCTCGTAAATAGCTATATTATATTTCGTATTTAGTATATTTTGTAAGAAAGCAACCACTAATACACGATCCTAAACAAAATGTATCAACATCAAAAGCATATCAGAAATTTTAAAACCTACAGCAATCATGTCCTACGTAATATAATATGTATCGTTTATTAAAAATATTTAGTTATTATTATAATATTTTAATAGACAAATATAAAAAGGTACTTTATCTGTTCAATCAACCATGTTTTTGTTAGTTAAGCTTTGGTACAGGTCCCTCCTCGCCCTATTCGTGCCCGCCGCGTATATATAACTGACCTGACGATTTCTTTATAAATATACGATAGAGTAGAAAAAGGTAAAAGTTTCTTAATCTCTTAATAGATTCTATGATTACACTCGTTGAAGATTGTACCACTGTAGATCATCTGCGATGATGGCATCCATTTGAAAATCTAATTCTGCGCATAGATTTTAATAAGTTTACCAGAATAAGTCTTGCTCTTCACTAACGTTAAATATATCCTATAATTATTATCTGATATTCACCTCAACATACATATATAAAAATATTATAAAGGAGAGATTTTTAAACTTTAGCATTCATAGATAGTTCAGAACATAATTATTTATCTCTTTCTAAACAGAGTAGAGAGCTACTGCCGGGACTTCCCGACCGCCGCGCGGCGTACTTGTAAAGTTCACGATAAAAATGTAGATATATTAGTAGAAAACATACAGTAGTATAATGTAGAACGAAGGGTTACTGCAGCGGCGTCTGGCAGTAGGGGCACTCCGTGGCGGCCGCGGCGCACGCCTCGCACGCCACGTAGTGGTTGCAGGGCGCCAGCGTCACGGCGCGCGGCTGCTCCTCGCACACCATGCACTTGGCCGCCGTCTCCGCGTACAGCACCTTCTCGATCTCCTCCAGCTCCGCGCGCGCCTGCGCCTGCAGCGCCTTCAGCGCCGCCAGCGGCAGGCCGCGCACGTCGCGCACGTCCCGCGCGTCGCGCACGTCGCGCACGTCGCGGCGCGCCGCCTCCAGCTCGCGCTGCAGAGCGTGCGCGTGCGCCGCGGCCTCGTCGCGCTGGCGCTCGGCGCGCGCCGCCTTGCGCTGCGCGTCGTCGGCCTCGCGCTGCCACGCCTCGCAAGCGGCGCGCGCCTGCGCGATGCGCTCGTCCCAGCGCGCCGCGGCCGCGCGCGCCGCCGCCACCTCGTCGCGCAGGCGCGCCAGCTCGCCCGCGTCGGCGCGCGGCGGCGGCGGCAGCGAGTGCGCGTAGAGGCGCTCGTCGGCGTAACGCAGGAAGGGCGGCAGCGGCGAGCCGGGGATGGCCACGGGCGCGGAGGCGGCATCGGCGAGGTCGCGGTCGAGCGCGGCCACGAGGCTGCGCGGGTCGTCGAGGTGCAGGTCGTCGAGCGCGTTGCCCACGACCTCCTGCAGTACGGTGGCGTCGAAGGCGGCGGCGGCCCAGGGCGCGGCGGGCGGCTCGGGGGGCGCGGCGGCGGGCGCGCGCGCTGATCCGCCCGAGGAGGTGGAGGCGCACTCGGAGCCGTCACCGGAGCCGTTGGCGTGGTGCAGGGGCGGTGCGGGCGGCGGCAGGGCGGCGGAGAGCAGGTCGGCGAGGCTGGCCGGCGTGTGTGGCGCGTGAGGGTCGCGGGGGTCGCGCGGGTCGTCGGGCTCCACGTGGGCGAAGGCGCAGAAGAGGCCGCGCGGGCAGTAGCCGGCCTGCTGCACGTCGTTGCACTTGGTAGACTTGTATATCTCGGGATGGAACTGCTGCTCGGTGCGCGTGTGGCAGTACCCGCAGGCGTCGCCGGCCTCGCAGTTGCTGGGCTCACCCCACTCCTCGCCGTGCTTCACGTTGGGGCACGGCGTGCTGCGGTATTTGTACTTCCTAGGTGATCGGCGTTTGTCCTAAAATAAATAATAAAACTCTGTCATATTTTTACAAAATATACTAATCGAAAACAAATTTTTACAAAATAATGACAATTAAAAAATATTTAGTCATATCTTATTCTGAAATACCAATTAAAATATGTTGTTTTAAGATTTTTTTATAAAATGCTTAACTGAACGACAAGGCAACAAGGCGATGCGTAAGTCTTTAGTAGAATAAATAATATAACATTAAATAATAAAATCCAACAAAAGAAACAAAATTAGTTGCTTATCTCAAAGTCTCTTCATAACTAATTTGGACAGTAACTGTGTGTACTACTAACATTTCTATAAAAGAATTTTACATTTATTGTTACCTCATTTTCTGTTAATTATATATAAATGATTACACAATCAAATAAATACGTAAGAACAGTACTGTTTTCCTCATTGTTACAATATTTACTATACGAATTAGATAATGTCCAAATAATAAAGTTTATATTTTGAATAATAATTACAATATTAATTCAAAATAAGTTGTCTAACTCTTATAAGCAAAAAATCTAAAATTCAAATTTTATTTGTACGAAAAGTATACATATTTTTTCTCGTTAGAAAAGAAGGCACTCCATTACATATAGGCATACCTCTTCTACCTTCTTGCATTTTTAAAGACATTACATGCTAAAAAAATAATGGAAATAAAAAAACGCCTCAAATTACATATAAAACCATAACATTAATATTAATACATATAATAAAATTGTAACTGATTGCTGTCAGTATGTGGAACATACGCGAGAAAATATATTATAAGGGGCCTTTATCAATGTAATTATCAAAAAATTCGTGTTTTTTTTATTTTTGTCACTTTGTCTGTGTGTTTGTCTGAACGCTTATTCCCGAAACGGCTGAACCGTTTTAAGCGCAGTACTTTAGTATTTTTGCAAACTTCCCTTAACATTTAGTGTTTGTTTTATCTTATATAATTCAGTTCATAGAAAGTTATATCAACATAAAACTATTTGTTTCACAAAGCGGGCGAAGCCGCGAGGGAATCGCTAGTAAACAATAAAATTGTGACTTTTATATTGTATGGTCCAAACAATGAGTTAGTTACCGGCTCTTCTCAGCAGAACTGCCTTCTGGGCCAGCGGCAGCGAAATGCTCATTTGACAATTAAAAATGCTAGCAAATTTTGAAGATTTATTTATTTTTAGCAGTTTTTACCTTTCATCGTATTATATTGTATTAAGTGAGAACCTAACGCTAAGACACTCCATTCCTCGCTTACTGCACATTTTTCGAGACATATCAATTTAGCTCGATTGAGAATCGAACCTACAAGCATCACATTTACTGTCAAATGCTGTGTGTTAATATTCAAGTGTTAATTTAAATATAATTTATACTCACTTTACTATTGTGATACTGTGGGCAGGCATACCCTTGTCTACATAACCTAGGTGGTCTTTTACATGGTTCTGTCTTATATGATGATAAAACATAATTCGTATCTGAAAACAGTAACAACATTAATATTTTTTACCGAAGAAAATGTACAATATATTTTAAAGTGCAGTCATTCTTCATATATTGAGAAAACTAAAGAATAATATGAATATCTATATGGGAAGAAAAGGCAGTAGAAATCATGAATCTATTGTAACAATTCGATTTCCAAAATAATTTATTATTTATTACAATTAAATTATAATAAATTCTTAAAAACTTGCAAATTAAAAATAAAATAATTTAAATATTTATAAAATATTATTTTACTTATCAAATAATTAAATAACTTACCTTGCCATTTAGGATCTTCATTCATTAAATTTCTTTCCCTATCTAAAGCATTGGGTGCCGCTGCGTCACCATCACTTCCATCTGGGTTTTCCAAAGCCTGGAGTTCCCTCATGTCCAAGACCGGGGGGCGAAGGTCCGGGGCTCCGTGCGCGAAAGCACAGTGAGCCCCGTTTTTGGTACAAAGTCCTCTTGCATCAGTATCGTGAACACACATACACGTTTTGTAGTAGCGGAGGTGATATCGACGTTCCGTGTCGCCGGCTGTACGATGTAAATATGGGCATCTAAAATAAAAAAAAATATATAAGGACATTTTAAATATTGGAATATAAAAATTAAAATAGTCTCTTTTCAACAGGCAGGCACTTTCAACTGTTAATTTGTTTTTAAGCTTCACGCTGTATCTTGCACAAAGCAGGGTAGGCAGAGGGAACATGGGAACCTAGTGTTAAGACACTCCATTTCCTATTTTCCGCCGATTTCTGGAGGCATTGCATGTTGAATGGTGAAGCTCAACGCCGCACTTTGCCTCGGGCCTCGACACAATAGCAAAAAAAAATAAAGATTTTGAATAAATATTTCATTTTTGGTTCGATCCCTACTTGAGTAGGGTCCACCACAACCAGTCATGTTTACTGTCGACAAACTTGTGCCTCTGCTCCACAATTGGGCTCAATGTTTTTGATTTACTATTACTAGTTTGAGATTCAAACTTAAAAGTGGGACATAAGCTCATTTTACAGAAACAATAATATTTACACATTCCTATGTCAAGTGAAGTGAATAATTTTTTCAGCTCCACATTTTATCCAGTTAATAGGGATGCGGGATAGGCCTAATGTCAAAACACTCATATCTTCTGCTAGATTTTGTTCAGTTGCAGAATTCAACACAACCATAGAGTTGAACCCACAACCATAACATTTACAGTGAGATGGTCACTAACTGCACCACCATAACCTCAATAATTTAAAGGAATATTTTGTTTTTAACTATACAAGTCAGTTTAATTGAATCATTTTAGAGGAAATATGACTAATGTTTTTCAAAGAAAATGTGTCAAATTAGAATAACTTTTATGCTCTTCTTCAAACTTCCCTAACAAAATTAATAATTATGAAAAATAATTAGCAATATAAATGAACTATAAGTTCAATTCTACAAATAAATAATTAATAAATAATTATTTAGTTTATTTGGAATATCCCACAACATTATCATTTAACTATATGGTATGAATATCCATCTAACCATGAATTTTTGTCATGTTGTATATTTTTTTATGATTTAGACTGTATAAAATTTAATTATAGCATATTTTACAACATTTTAAATAAAATAATAATCTTAAAATAAATAATAACACAGACAAAGTATATGGAAAGTTTTGGGTCCAAATGTAAACAATTGAGACATGGTCTTAAAAAATTTTCAGCAGCATTAACAGCTTATTTACATTGACTACTTTTTTAATGATTTTGCAATTTTGTTTAACTCATTTTGTTCGTTTAGATGTGTTTTGAATGCTTTTCTGTTTATTTGATATGTTTAAGAACTACTACTTTTTTTTCACCTATTTTATTGGAGTTTAAATGTGTCAGCTCTAATAAGTCAGCTTGCAGGTTGTCAAAACTGACAGAATTTTCAGGAAGGGAATGATGTACCTGAATCTATCAAATTACACCATTTTCATCTCTTTAGATTCTGGACCCAAGAATGTATGCAATTGTTTCAGTCTCCTTTGCACTTAAGGCATACTTTTGCAAAACAATTCATAAAAATATTTTGTTGGAATTATATTTTTATTAATTTCAAATCCTATTTAATGTTGATAATCAAATAATTTCTTTACAATGTTACATATTGGAAAGAAATATTAAAGAAAAACAGCCATTGTGATATCACTTATGCTAACATTAAAATGTTTCACCAATACTTGATAAGTATTCTGATAATTAAGAACATTTAAATACAATAGCATTTAATATAGTATAATTATTTTTAAAAATAATTTTATTATTTAAGTTTGCATAGCCAAAAGTATCAATTCAAAATTTTTAACTCCTTTGTTTACTGTTATAAATACAAAAATATTTACTTAATATTGTAACTCTGTTATCAATATATGAAATAAAGTAAATAAGCATTGAACTTTTGAGTAAATAGCATCCACTTAAGAACTCAATTAGAAAGATAATTAAAGCTAATTTCTTTAACAATTAAAATATGTCTATATGTTCATACAAAGATATTATATTCATTATCCATTAAATTAAATAACAAAATTTATTTATATGTATTTATTTAAAGTAATTAATAAAAATTAACAATTACCTAATATTTCTAAAGTCATGAACAATAGTCCTTACAAACGTTAAGAACGATCGCAAGCCTTTGGCGTTGTGCTATTTAACTTTCTATTTAGTTAAGATTTTCTTGTTAGCAAAAGTTTTCTAAGCAGATTCCAAAACAGACGCTATAAGATATCTTCATACTTTATTTACGATGAAATTATTTATGAAATATAGATATAGTACGAGTGCTAATAGAATAAATAAAAATAGTTGTATGAACAAAACAAAGCAAAATGCCAACTACTTACTCGTCTCCATCCTCGCATATCCCAGATGTCTCGTTATATTTGGTACAGTAGTTATCTGCGCTATAATTAAACGTTCCATCCCTTTTGCGGACGGGTCGTCTTCTTCTCTGATTATTAAAATGCCAGTGAAAACATGTAAATGGTCTATGTTGTGTACATTTGTGTTGTAGGAACGACGGGCACTGCTCTACTCTGAATTCCTTTAGATATCTGGAAAACAAAATCCCCGGACTACATAAAACGCATACCAAAATGTACAACACAAGAAGCACAATAACTTTACGCAATTAGCAAATCTATAACGTGTAATTACTTATAATGATTTGGTTTTTCTGTTTGGGCTGTCAACAAAGGCTTAGATTCCGACGGCATTTTGGTGAACTATTATTGCGCCTCTCGCGTCGCGCAGGGCACGCTCACCGATGACCAATTAAAATTCAATATAGGGTCACGTGATACAAAATATTGTCACAAAATAAAAAAATGTAAATATAACGTATTAAATAACAAAATCCCACTTAAATAACTTAACATTTCAGAAATAAATGGCCTTGAACTTAAAATAAGCTTATCTTTGTTGATGTCTTCAAGAAAAACAGAAAAATATCAAACACAAACGCTTTTGACAGCAGTGTCACGTAGTATGTTTTCTATTTGTCTCGTACTCACATACGCTACAATATAATAAAAAACTGAGATAGAAAACAGGTCATTTTTTTTCAAACAACTTTTTTTTCATGAATGAAAGCAGAAGAAAAAAGATATAAAGAATATGTAAAAAAAAACAACATTAATTTTAATATTATGCATAACATGACGAAATTGTAAAATTTGTATGTAAGATTTTTGTCTCATTTTTATTATTTAAAAAATATATTATTTTGTATGTAAGATATTAATTAATCTTACAAACTTCAAATATATATTGATTATTGATTTAATAAAATCAAACTTTTACAAATTTTCAAGGAGACGAATAATCATTTTTTTTATGTACATTATTAAAATCAAACAAATGGAATAAATATTTTCAATTTGTCTTTTTCTAAAATATATAATTGATACTACGGCAACACTAAATTCGTATTATCAGCCAATCACGAAAGGCATTAAATATGATGACGAAATAAAGCAGCCAATAGCGTGGCCGACTTTTCTACCAATAAGTAGCTCCATACGTAAACGAGGTTATCCAATCCGGTGGCCAGATGAAGGCGTCAGTATTCACCCGCCATTCTCTCGGCGCCATCTTGACTTATCTTTGAGCATATGATCGTTGTTGTTAGTTCTCTGTTAGAATTACTATAACTGCGTTTATTTTCGATAAAAGTTGTGTTTTGTGTGTTAAATTGATCCAGGTAGGTGTTCTAAATAATAATTTTCAATATAAAACACCGGATTCCTTAACTTTAACCATAATATTATTAAGTGAACGCTATTGCAACATCAGTTGTTTATTGTGTTGGGTGAAATCTGTATTTTTTATAAATTTCAGCAATAACTTAAGAAAATGGCGCGTACCAAGCAGACTGCCCGTAAATCTACTGGAGGTAAAGCTCCTCGTAAACAATTGGCAACAAAGGCAGCCCGTAAATCGGCACCTAGCACGGGAGGTGTGAAGAAGCCCCATCGTTATCGCCCTGGTACCGTGGCGCTCCGAGAAATTCGTCGTTATCAGAAATCTACTGAGTTGTTGATCCGTAAGCTGCCCTTCCAGCGTCTCGTGAGAGAAATCGCTCAAGATTTCAAAACTGATCTTCGTTTCCAGTCTGCCGCCATTGGCGCTCTGCAGGTAAGAATCTCTACTTATTCTTGTTTTATAAATTACTTGTAATCCTATTATTACTTAAAACATTTTTTGCGATTACAGGAAGCAAGTGAGGCTTACTTGGTAGGTCTGTTTGAAGACACAAACTTGTGCGCCATTCACGCTAAGCGTGTAACCATCATGCCTAAAGACATCCAGTTGGCCAGACGGATTCGAGGAGAACGCGCATAAATTAGCTTTAATAAACCTAATTTTAAATTATTCATAATTCAAATAGACATTAATTCTATGAAATTTTTTTATGTTGTCCCACATTTAATTTATAGTAATAACATTAAAATCGTTTAATGTAAGGAGGCAGCAGTACTGATTTTTTTTATAAATTTCTTATAACATAAGTTAGTATGTTGTGTGTACACGGAGCACTGCCACGTCTTGATTCACTCTTGGCCAGCGTCTTGTACAAACAGCGTAGTGTCTATACCTTAGTGACTTGTGGTATATCTAGGTAGTACTATAGGCAATATTGTAACCACATAAGCCTGTAATTTGATGCACTATTGGTATGTGTAATGACAAGTTTTGGTGTTAATAAATATAATTAGAATATTTTTTTTGTTTCTTTTTTCACTAAACGCGGACTAGCATCTATAAAAAATATACTTCATACATATAGTCTTTTAATAGTACTGAAAAGAACTTTTGTCATATAATAGGAAAATTGTAATGGTTTCCTCTTCTGCCCTTTACTTCCATATCCTTATTATAAATTTTATTTATTTTATAATATATGCCTGATTTGTTAAATTTTTTGTAACAAAACAACAATATTGATCTTAGGAAGTTACAGAATGTGATATATGATTTTCAGTAAAATTAAAATGATCTAACAAGATTATATAATTAAATAAGAGATTAATTATTGATTAATTTTTTTTATTTACGTGACATTTTATTACCCTCAAAAGATTGGAATACCCCCTTTTATTTTCATTAAATGTCAATAATGTCTTAATTACTAAGTCATTAATTGAGTCATTAAATTCTAAATAATTACTGTTTTAGTTGCTATTGTGCAACAATATGAAGATTATTTGAACAATGAGTCATTACTCATAGTATGCTTGCTTGTATGTTGTTAGTCATTTGTAATTACTAATTCCATTTAATTTATGAATAATTAATGTTATTGGAAGAACATTGGCGATATGTACTAACTACTTGTACATATCGTTAAACTAATATAATAATAATTTTTAGTGATTAGTTCTCTGGTGAGGAGTTCCAATATCACAATCATATATTTTTTATTCTTAAAATATATTTCACAGCATGTCTTGTCTGTTGCTGGGCATAGGCCTCTAGGGGCTTGGCAATGACCTTAATCTTCAACTTTTGTTGCCAAACGTCGCTAGCCACTTTACCTATGTTGCCAATCCTGGTTGGGAATGTCCTCAATCTCACCTCAAATATTGATAGTGTGACTAATGCAACCAGCCTATCATTTAGGCATGTTAAATCTTTGGGCTATATCAACAACTTTGGTACTCTATTGCATTATTCTTCATTTAAAAGTTTATCCTTTAGAGATACTCCAAGCACAGCTTACTTAACAATTAAAAATGAGTTGACCAGAGGTATCTGTCCATTATACAATCTGGTTATTGCTTTAAGACTTAATGAAATAATACAATGTGAATTTCATGTAGGAAAAAAGTTATAGATCATAAGAAAACAAAATAAAGACAGTTAAAATAATTTATTATCAACATACTACTTAAAGCAAAAATATGATTATTCCTAACTTATTCAGCAACATTAGCTTCTTGTAATTCTATTTCTTGCAATCGTTTCTCTATATCAGCAACACTTAATCCTTGTTCTTTATTGAACCTATAAGATTGCAACAATTGTTGTTTTTCCATTCCTTTTATTCTATCATAAAGTGTTTTGTTAAATTCAAGATCCACATCACTCTCTTCTCGGAGTATGCAGAAGTAAATCAAGAAAATGGCAACACTGCCCACTACACTGTATGGTTGATACCATGGCATTGATTCTGCCGTTTTGTTTCTAAATACCGATGGTAATTTTCGTCTTGCAGCTTCACTTGTTGAAAATTTAACTGGCTCATTCTCTTTAACTTGTGTACAGTACAGTTTGTGTAAGTTCTTGTTTCTTATAGTATTTCTGAAAATTTTAGACTGCATTTGATGACATTATATATTTACACATCACATGTTTATTGTATTTTGCAGAGTAGGGACATAATCTAGAGAATAAGAAAGACAAAGACGATAACAAAATCCAATATATATGTAAGAAATATATATAAATATTCATCATAAGCAATCAAAATATACATATAACATACCTCATCTAGTATTCAATACTATTAACTAGTATTATTCAATACTATTAAATACTAGATGCGGCATAATATTTTTTGTCATGTATATTGTGATGCTATGTTATTATTCTACTCACTAAGAAAATATAATTTCATAAGTCTGATACAATGGTAACTTACTTTCCAGTAGTTACTCTTTTATACAGTCATATTAATACAAAATAAAACAACTTTAGTTTTTGCAATAACCAAATAACCTTAAATTTGTTTATGTAAGCAACAAAGATTGTTCTGGAAAGAGTTTATGATCTCATACAAAGACAAACGATAACGAATTGTTGAAACTTCATCAAACGGTAAAGTATATAAGGAATAATGATAATCACATTGAAGAAAATATTTATTTTTAGAGATTTTTACAGACATTTCATTATTATCTGTCTTCAATATTAACTATAATTTATTTTATACCTTATGAGGAAAATGCTTCGATTCATTTTTGTGTTTTTTACACAATAACAACAAGAATTTTATGTAATTTTTCCAAGTACTTAGCTTTTCAACATTTTATTGAATTAAATGTGACTTTGACGTTACTACAGCTGTTGATGTTTTGATTGTTACGCTTCGTTTATTGAATAAATTGTATAATAAGTAAAATGTTATAAACAATTCAATTGCTAAAAAGTTTAAAAAATTAAATCTGTTTTTTAAGTTCTTCAATCTTTTCTAAAGAGTAACATAAAGCATTCTTTATACTGTAAAAGAAAAAAGTTTAGTATGTTTAAACAAACTTCTTATGATTAATGTTATAAATTATTTAAAATGTATTTATTATTATATTAAAATTGATTGATTTTTGTTGATTATTAAGTAGCATAATCATTAAAATTACCGAACAAATTCTTCCCCGCATTCTGGTTCGGCTTTCAATCTATCTCTTTCAGCAACAGCTATTTTACGTCTTTCAATAGCGGTTTCTAATCTATTTTGATTTTCTAACAATTGCTTCTCATAGTCAACAGGTTTATTAACAATTTTAGAAAATGATTCCATAGAAACAGGCTTTGTAAGAAGAGCCCAAACGTCATATTTACCTGAAGTGGATTGTATTTCTTTGCAAAATGTCGAACGTTCCTCCCACACTTTTAAAATACCTGCATTCTTTATTAATAGATAATAAATATAGCTTAGATTATTACTAATTAATATAATATCATTAAATTGGAAATTGTATATTTTGTACCGATTTATTTCTTAATCCTTCTAACTCTTCTTTCATAGTATTCAGTTGATCAAGTAAAGCATTACGTCGAATTTTTTCCAAAATAATTTGCGTTTGAAGAATGTTTGTTTTGTTTATCAACGCTTGTTGTTCTTGTTCTGATTTCTCTGACTGTATTGTAGCTTCGCGAATTGCCCTGTGTAACGAAGTTACTGCAGTTTCATCTACAATATTTTGAATAAATTATATAATAATAAATCATAAAACAAATATACTAAATCATCCATTTAATGCAAATACTACTCACATTCTCGTTTCTCTTTGAGTTTCATTTCTTTATCTTGTTCTTGTAGCTTAATTTTCTCGATTGTTGAACCAACAGAGGATTCCATGTTTTTTTTTAATTTTAATTTTTATAAGTATTACCGCCAACACGTGATGTTTGGGTCTGGTTATTTTTTTTTTATGAAATATGCCACGCTGAAACTATGGGCGTAGGAAGGGAGGAAGCCGGGTTGGCCTTGTCCACCCCAGAATAGTCTGGTGCCCACCCCAAAAATTTGACTTACAACAGAATTTGAGAAAAGGTAAAGTTTAAAGCTAAAATCCAAGTCCCCCAGAAAATGTATCTAGATGTGAAATCCCCTAATGGCTGAAACACTCCACTATGTGAAATATTCAGGCTTATAATATTTCGGTTTCATTTTGTTTAAAATTATTAAAACTTTATTTTAGTAAATTTTATGCTGATAATAAAATATACATTTTTATAAAACGGTATAATATTAAGTTTATAATTAAATTTATTAATAAAAAACTATTTATGTCAATCAAATATTCAAAATATTATCTATCTAATAGCGATTATTATTAAATCAATACCGTTTCCTAGGATATTTCAAAAATATTGAGGTCATACACATATTGCTCTTATATTATAAAATATTAAACAATTATTTAAAGTTTTTTTTAAACAAAAAATATGGAAAATCCCGATGCAAGTGGATATGTTAATATTACATGGCCCAGCAAAACTATACCGCACGGTGGAGTTTTTCACACAAAAATCTTGGAGCCTTCTGCAGCCCGACAAGATTTTTTGAAATGTATGATAATTCTTCTTAATTTTCTAGTAATATATATTTTTACTTCAAAATGTATTCAAATGTAATATTTTTTGATAAATGTATATTATCCTAGTACTTCTAGGGGAATCTAAACTAGCAATAGCGCAGCGGCGTAAGAACGCTTTTACACTGCGTCAGGAAGAAATTAAAGGGGAAATTAAGCCACGGGTGCAACCTCCATCTGTTCGACCTAGAACATCTCGACGTCGATCTCTTTCTGCTATAAGAGCATCGGAAACTTTAAATGTTGACCAGTACGTACTGAAATATCTGTTTTATTTATTTATTTATATCTCGATCAATTTTTTTTTTAATATTTTTTAAGTGTTACTTATTCCACATTTTGGAAACTCGTTTGTAACTAATTATTAGCGCTTGTTTGCTTGCGAGCTTGGGCATTTTTACAAAAATTTTGGCTGCAAATTGTTATGTAGCTATTACATAAAATTAAGACAAAAAATTCACTCGTTGAAAATATTTATTCAAAAAGATTACTAATAATATAAGAGGTCGTCGTGGCGCAGGGGCACAAGGGTGTGACTGTAACGCGACGGAAGTGGGAACCGAGTGCCAACACTTACACTAGACCCTCTGCCTACCCTCACGGAAGACTCTAGTCCCCGTGTCTCGCGGCCAGTGGCGGTCGAGGAGGTTTTAGTGGATATTCGGACGGCGTAAATCTGCCAGTCCGTGAGTCCCACATAACCTGCTCGAGTCCCCACCCGAGCCGGTATTCGTAATAGGATTTCCTCACGATAAGAAAAGAGGCCCATAGCATAGCAGGGGAGGCAGGGGAGGCTAAAATAAATGATTTTTATTATTACAGATACCGTCCGTTAAAAAGAGGCGAAGATAGAGAGAAATTGAAGGATAAATTAGCAAATACAATGACATATGGAGACATTGAACAAAAACTGCGCTCACCTCCGCGTATTATAAAACAAAAATCTAAAATACCGACGAAAAAGGAACAATGGAATGATTGTAAGCGTTACGTACAGTACAGTCAACGAGTCGTGGCCGCATTGTATAGAGGCTGCGCCGATTTGATTTAGATTTTTAGCGTTCCAGACCCGAATATTACTAAGACTTCGCCGTCTGTCTCTCTATTCGTATGTGACCAGGAACCGTGATAGACAGTTGACATTTTTGCTCGATGAAATAAATATTTATTTTTTTAAAGATTTCCAGAGGCCAGTCGTGGCGCAGTGGTACAAAGTGTGACTGTAAAACCGACTGGCTGTGGGTTCGATCCCCACTCGAGGAGATGAAATATTTACTTAAATTTATATTTTCATTTCTTCTGGTGTCGAGGCAAAGCGCGGCGTTGAGTTCTGCCACTCAACACGCAATGCCTCCAAAAATTCGGCAGAAAGTGGGAAACGAAGTGTCTTAACACTAGGTTCCCTCTGCCTACCCTGCTGTGTGCGGGATATAGCGTGAAGCTAATTTTTAAAGATTTCCCATACAAACTCTTTTGCCGTGTTTGTAGACTGAAACCACTAGTGCGCAAATGGCACAAGCCTGTGATGTAAGCGCGTTGGTTTTGGGTTCATTTTTCTCTCAGGTAACAAAGCTAATTCGCGGCGTTTAGTTCCGCCACTCAACAGGCAATGTCTCGAAAATTTGGCAGAAAATAGGGGACGGAATATCTTGGTCATACTAGGTTCTCTTTGTTTACTGTGAGGTAGATGAGCCAACTAAAATAATTTGCCCTACATCATGTATTTTTTTCATCACACTGACTGCCACTTTATTTCAATATATAAGGAAATTATAATTTCAAGTAAAATGTTAATAAAAAGCAATATATACAACACTCAGATATATTTATTTACGATTAAAAGTTACATCAAGATTTTATTAAAATACGTATTAGAAAACATTTGTGCCTGTTTTGTTTTACTATATAAAAACATTGCAGTACTGACTCAAATTCGCGAAAGGGCCGAATGGTTGGCCGAGATGGAGGATTTAGGTCAAGCTGCACCTCATAGGGATCTCATTAAAGACCAAATCGCTGAACGTATGAGGGCTCTTGATGCTTTGGGTGTCGACAGCCACTGTTCCTCTGCAAGGTCATCGGCTTCTGGTTTTAGTGTTTTATACAATGAAACTGCTATATCAAGTAACAGCAGAAATGGTAGGTTGTTTATTTATTTATGGAAATTAAATTAAGACAAGGAAAACGAGCGTACGGATCACCGCCGCCCACGACCACGTGTAACACCAGAGGAGCTACAGGTGCGTTGCCGGCGTTTGAGGAGGAGAGAGACGCGCTTTTTGAAGGTACCCATTCCACAAAGGAAGGTAGGTCACCACAGCGTTCCACGCGCACCAATTGCGTGGCGCATAGAAGGAAGTTCCTATGAAACCGCACAGTATTGGAGTGCCATGTATCCAGGTGGCGTGGATGGTGTTTGAGTTTGTGACGGCAGGTAACTAGACAAACAGTTCCCGATGTTTTAAGCTAGCTATACCTGCTACTTATGGTAAGTAAGTCGATATATATATTTTTTATTAATGAACAGAATGCACAGGCAGTGAGCAGTTACATTTTTTATTAATTTTAAGTACATTCTATACAAAAAATCATCTTAGTTACAGAACATACATGTGGATCTAATGCAATAAGAAATAGGAAACCAAAATATCCAATCAGAAAATCTAAGTACACAGAGGAAAATGTGGCAGCTTATGAAAAACTATCGCCATTACAATATTCTCCACGACGTCGAGTTTAATAATCAATAAATAAGAAATAAAAATTATAATTTAAAAAAGCAAATTACTAAAAATCTCTAGAAAAGCAAATTACTAAAAGTCTGTCTTAAAAATATCGATTTTTTTGTACAATTTGAGAGATCAGAAATCAGAGGTTCTTTTGGTATACCACAGTTTATGTAATGTACCTATGTATTATATTATACCTAGTTTAATAATATTTTTTTAAAATTAAATTTGCACATTCAAAATGTTGCATTTTTTTTAAATTAAACTAAACCTTCAATTATTAAACAAACATATGTATATTTCTAAACATATCTAAATGTATAAACAATAATTAAAACAAATATAAAGCACAAAGTGAAAATTAAATCCAGTGGGTTGAGTCAGTGTAACAACAGTAAGTAGCACATGCACACGCACAGACACATGTATCTTGCTATCATATATCTTAGTTGAACTTATACTAAAACACTAAATCAAATTAATAATCATCACTAAATCAAATAAATAATAATTATTTAAACACATAACTATATCACTGAATATTTTAATCATCATCATCATCATCATCATCATCACTCTCTATAACCCTTAGCTTTTTTGTTTTTCTATCACTACTTGATTTTCTTTTCTTTATCTCTGAAATATTTGACTTGTTTATTGCAATTGATTCAATCTCTTGTGGTGCAGGTCTGTCCAAATGAAACTCTGTATATTTCCTCACTGGCATTTTCAATGTGAAGTCTGTATCATCAACTGCTTCCAAGTTGGGACCTTTTTTAATATAAGATATAGTAGAATATGCAGTATAATGAAAATCTTCAATAAGGTATCCTTCAATAAGCAAAAATGCTATTACATCTTCACCAATACTCCTAGAAAAATTGGGCTCTTTACCCTTTTGTCTCAATGGAGCTGGTCCTTTTAAGAACCATGCATCAAGTAATTTCTGAGCAGTCAGTTTTGTGTCTTGACGGGAAGCATTATCAATTATTTGTGATATTGTTTTACAATGATTTTCAAGATTAATTTCTCTGGTGGTTGTATTTGAATTTCCACATACATCACACATTTTATTGCAGTCATTATCTCCCCAATCCTCATCAAAGTGCTTTGCAAGTAACAATCTTCTACAAAAAGTTCCATTCAGGCAGTATTTGACCATGTCATATAAATGATCCATGCTGCCAACTGAAGAAAATACCATGGAGCTAACTTTAAATATATCTTGCATTCTGTACAAAGTAACACATTCTGCCCTTTGGCCATCTCGGCCAGCTCTGCCACTTTCTTGGTAGTAATTCTCTATAGATTTGCTAATGGTGTGATGAATAACAAATCTTACATCAGGTTTATCAATACCCATGCCAAATGCAACAGTTGCTACAATAGCTTGATATTCTTTTGCATGCCATTTCATATGAACATCAGATCGAGACTTAGCTTCCATAGTTGCATGATAGTAGCCAACCCTCAAACCTCGCTTTTTCAAACCATTAGCTATATCCTCAGAATCTTTAATACTGTTAGTATATATGATACCACTTTCTCCTCTGTATCGGTATTTCAAAAGTTTTTCTAATATTGATAAGCAATCTTCTTGTGATGTTGGTTTCTCTAGAATTTTGTAATATAAATTTGGCCTATTAAATGTGGACTTGATGACCAAGCAGCCCTGTATACTAAGCATTTTCTGAACATCAGTCAGAACATGGGCCGTAGCAGTTGCTGTTAAGCCAAGAATAGGAATATTGGGGAACATATTGGTTAATATCCCTAAATATTTATAATCAGGTCTAAAGTCATGTCCCCACTGAGAACAACAATGTACTTCATCTATGGCAATTCTCTGTAATCTCCCCTCAGCAAAACATTTCTGCAAATTTGCCATAAACCTTTTACTCTTTGCAAGTCTTTCAGGGGTGACATATATTAATTTTATTTTGGTATTTTTGTCTTTTAAAGCATTTAGGGCTGTGGAAGTTTCTTCTTTTGAGCTTGTACTTGTCATTAGCATTGCAGGGATATCTTTATTTTTCAGGGACCTAACTTGGTCTTCCATTAATGACACTAGTGGTGATATAACTATGGTGAGACCTGGTTTAACAAGGGCTGGTAGTTGGTAACAAAGACTTTTGCCAGCTCCAGTCGGCATCACTACTATTGTATGTTGACCACTAAGACTTGCATTTATAGCACTTAATTGTTTGGGCCTAAATGCTTCTATTTTAAAGACATCTTTGAGGATTTTTTTTACATTATCTGACCATTCATACACATTTCCATCCCAATCAACCCTAGACAATGAAACTAATTTTATTTTGTGAACAGAATTAGTAAGTGAAGTTTTTCTTTCGTTCAGTTGGCGTTGTTTATTTCGCAACTTCAATATTTCTTTATCAATTTGCGCTAGATCTTTGTCAACCTCTGCAATTTCATCCTCCAAATCTTCGATCTTCATTGTTTTGCGTAAAAATGCTTTTATTAAAAGAAAAACGAAAGCTTGATGTGCATTACAATTAATTACCATAATCAGTTTTCAATTGAATATTTTTTTTCCGCTACTCTTTCGACTCGCGGCTAATGCGTTCGAAAAGAGGACTTAAGACTGGCGAACTCCCATCAAGGCACAGGATCGATGCAGCCTGCATTTGCTATGCGCACGGCGCAATTGCTTATCTGCAAGTTATTGATCTTTCATAATAAATGCAATACTAGATAGTACCTACACTCTAGCCAGTTCAGATATTCTAGTAAACTGAAAACAATGTCAATTGTCACATTGACATAACCCTTGTAAAAGTGGTTTTGAATTTGACAATTTTGACAACGGATACAGATTAGTAAGAAAAGTGTTCAAGTTCAATATTGTATAGCGTACTGCACCTGCTCTACTGCTAACGAAACTTAATCAAAGAAATACTGTCACTACTAGCTTTGCATTGTATCCCGTGAATAGCAGTAAAGGCAAAGGAAACCTAATTCAGATACACCGTTCCTTCTCATTCTACTATTGCGTGGTCAGTGGCGGAGCTTAACACCGTGCTCAACAAGGCGAAGGCTCTGTTACTAGAAATGAAAATATTAATCAATAATAATTCATTTCTACGAGTGCTACTCAAGAGATATTAATTAGATACATTTTTATCTTTTTAATATTCTTATACATAATAAGCTTTACTTTTTAGTAATATAGTTATAGTAATATAATTATTTTAAATTATTGTAAAGGTAAACGTACAATACATTGCGAAATTTTATTATATTTACATTTCCTCAGTGCCTTAAAAGGTATATTAACTTTTTAGATGAACAAACTTGGAGTTACAAGCTTATTTTTTAAATATTTTTATTAATTTTAAAGTATTATCCATACTTACGGAAAGAAAAATTCTTTTTAGAAAACTTATAAAAATTGCGTTGCGGAATTTTAACTCGCACCTCTTTGAAACCGTCTGAGTTTGGACTACTCAATTATAACAGAATTCTCGCTCGCTGGTTTTCTAAATACTATAAATGTATATTTTATTTTTGTTGTATGTTAATAGAAGTAAACAGCAAATTGTACAATATAGTTTTTGTATTGGATCATAACTGACTCACGTTTATTGAAAATTAAGTTAAAGTAAGATCAACTCTATTGTAGTGTGAGTTAGAAATACAATTTGAACAACCGATTGTATCTCAATATTCTATAGGACTTCAAAAATACACAAATCTATACTCTTATCAAAAATAAATAATTTTATGTTTAACATTTTCAATATTGTTTAAATAAATTATTATTATATTGTTAATAACCAAAGTCATTGTACTTTGCTCGTTACTAACGAGTATGTAACAATCACGGAAATGTTCCATTAGATGTAATATACTTGATCGATCCACTCTTTTGGCAGTATATTTAAGTAGATCACTATCATGTTAATAAAAATTATTTGTGTCTTTGGAGTGTATGTTTTTTTTCAATTATTATATGTTTAAATTTAAAAATAAATACCATTTATATTTTTTTATAATACAGTGTTTCTCCGATACTTACTGATCAACATCCTGCGATATTAATACTTGCTCGTGGTGGTTCTAAAGGAATACCATTGAAGAATATTCAAATAGTAGGTGGTATTAGCCTTCTAGCTCGCACTATATTTACCGCAAAGAGGGCTGGATTCCAAGATATAACAGTTTCAACAGATCACCCCTTAATAGCTTTAGAAGCTCTAAAATGTAAGTAGAAATGTATAAAATACACAAGAACATAAATGTTGATTTTAAATTAAATCATTAATCTTTCAGATAAGGTCGATATTTTTAAGAGAAGTTATGTTACATCAACCGACTGGGCTCCCTCAATATGGGGCGTGACCGAATTTATTAACAGTAGATTGGATGTAAAAATCGTAGCCCTTCTTCAGACAACATCACCGTTTATGAAAGCTAATGATCTTTATTCTTCATTTCGAAAGCTTAACTTTCCAGAACCATTTGATTGTATATTTTCTGTTAAAAGGTAATTTCTTAATAAAGTTAAATATTGGTGAAATAAAAAATAAACAATTAATAATTATAATATCTTATTTTGAGGGAACACCAACTTCGATGGCGTCGTGATGGGCTTGGCACAACGCCATTAAATTTTAAATACAACAATCGTCCACGGAGACAGGACTGGAATGGTGAATTTATTGAAACTGGAGCTTTTTATATATCAAGGAGGGAACTTATTTTAAAAGGCTATTTGCAAAACAAAAAGTAACACATTAGCATATTTTTATTATATTTATTTCACATAAAATAATATACGCAGAACGAAACGTAAACGTCAAAAGCTTGTGTTTTCTTTTCCGGTTTCCGGACGTGGCAACTTTTCCAAACAAGTTTATGACATAATGGAAAACATTTATTTATTTTATAGTTATTTTTATAAGAATTGCTCATCGATGTGATATTTGAATTAAAAAAAGAAAACTTTTTGCTATGGTTACAGTTGTACTATATGGGAAGTTTCACCACAGGACAGCTTAGAAATAGATACAATATACGATTTGCACCTTGCAAATATTTTAATTTCTAATAATCTTATATAAAAAAGCAGGTAAGTTGTATGTAAAATATACTGTAATAATTTTAAAATATTATTGAGCACAAATAATGTTTTTACACATCACAGTGCTTTTAGAATTATTACAATATTACTCATTATTTTTAAAGGCTTAATAGAATATTAATTTACCTAGAACATGAGTATATAAATTTTGGATTAAGTGTGTGACTGTAAACACGCAATATCTCCTGAAATCGGCGAAAATTGGGGAATGGAGTGTCTTCACACTAAATTTTCTCTACCTGCTGTGCGGGATATAGTGTGAAGCTAAAATAATAATATTATAATATTAATACATTAACAGTATGTATATTTTTTAAAATTTATCAATATAGTTGATTATTTGAATTTCTAAATGTAAAACACATGTTGTTTTTTTATCAGTCCTGTAATGTCCTGTATTAATATTCTTACTATCACAAAACAGTGATATGCTTTATTTACTGATGCTATACTGCTTACATAGTTACAGCTTAAATTTTAAATCTTTTATTGCCATAGAAATATTGAGATCTTTAATGTCAAAAAATATCAAAATATATCAAGGAACATAAAGATACTGAGACTGATATGCCTCAGAAGTACATTGTTTGATTGTCTGTTAGTTGTGAGTTTGATTCCCTCTCAAATAAATTATTTTCATTTTCCTTGATCTAGTCTTGAGTTGAGTTCTGTTACTGATCATTGTGTTACTAGAATCACTCTGCCTACACTAATATAGGTACAGTATGAAGCTATTAAAAATATATAAAAACATCATTACTTAACAGAGATGAATTCTCTAATATCTATTAAGAATATTGTTTTTTTCTTCAAATTATTTGAGTGAACACAAATTTCAGCATCATGTCAGGAAATTCTGAAGAAGTAACATTTGAAGAACTTGAAGCAACAGATGTAATTAGTGTTGAATTAGTTCCTGAAAGAAAAGGTTTAATACTAAAACATTGTGAATATTATGTAAGCTCTCGTAGACACGGAACCACAGTCACAAGGAGATACAATGAATTTGTGCAGCTTTATGACATTTTGTATGCTAAATATCCTTATCGGTAAGTTAAATATGAGATCTTGAAGATATATTATTACAATCCCACTTATAGGTAATAAATTATTATCATTTTCTTGTTCTTATAATTGATAACTGATAGAAGAGCCAATGTACTTTGTTGGATGTTGGCTAACTGAATTTTTTTTAATAGCAGTTTGGTGGATTGTTTAATTTATAAATTACAAATGAACAAAAAAAGTCATTGACAAAACAGATTGCATAAATCACATTCAGAAATCTTTTTAAGTTTTAAATTGGAGCTATTACTAGAATTGGTCCCTAATCCACGCCTCTAATAACTGCAACCCTACTCTGTAACCTGTCTCTACTCAGTCTGATTGTAATCTACTACAACCAAAGCCTCAATATGATGATACTTTATAAGATTTTTGTTACTTAACCTATGTTTAATACTATTATGGGTTTCCATTTTTTTATATATGCTTAAAAAAAGCTGCAAAATTATTAAATAAAACACATCTGTAAATGACAATTGAAAATTTTAGTCATTGTTATGTGTTTATTCAGTTGGTGATTTCAATATTATTGTTGTTGAATTTTTAAAATATTAATATATTTTTTTATTTGTACTATACATTATTTATGTCAAATGACGTTGTCAAAGCATTTGACATTTTTTTAATTTAATTTATTCACCTAGTGTGATACTGAACTCAAAAAACAAAGTAAAGCTAACAAATTAATATTTTTAGTATATTGTTTTAGAATATTAGGTATAAATTATCTTTACTGATTACGTTGTAGCACAGTAGTACAGGTTCAGGCTGAAAACGCGGCATTTATGGATTTGGTTCCCACTGTTAGGAATCAATTATTTCATTTCCTAGCTCTGGTAACAAGACAAAGAACCGAAATCCCAATCCGAAGACTGCTTGCGGACTTCGGAAGTATCGGAAAGTACAGAAATGGACTCTCCCTTCTCTACTTTCCGAAAGCTCCACTCCACATACAAACTCTGCGTACAGCTGCATTATATATTTTATTCTTTATTACTCAATACAATTATTGATGTCACAATTAGTACCATATTTTATACATATTATTTCTCTCTCACATTACAGTGCAGTATGTAGCCTACCACCCAAACGAGTGGTTGTTGGTGGTGGCAGTTCCATGTTTCTGCAGCGTCGTCGAGCGGCCCTACAACGCTGGTTGACCCTCGTGGCAAGACATCCTGTTTTAGCACATGATGCTGATCTGAGAATGTTTCTATGTGAAACGTCACCCAGGCTGGAGAAACCGAAACATGATGAGTTTATATTGGCTGGAACGCAGGAGGATGATCCAGTAAGTGAAATTCTAATGAAATCCTACTATTATTAGAGATGTGCAAATTTGCGAGGATAGGTTTTCGTGCTAATAGGAGATAAAAACTTCTAAACAGATTTAGATGTAGCTTCTAACAAAAAGAGAGAGCATCTAACCACAAATGCCATGGTTGTGATTTTGATGCCCAATTTAGAGTACAAATTACTTTAATTTCCACCCTAGGGCAGACAAATAGCGGCGTTAAGCTCCACTACTCAATATGCCTTGAAAGTTAGGCAGCAAATTGAACATTTTATACATTACTTAAATATTAGTTACCAGTTTTAAAATATTAAAACTGATATATTCTATTTTGTGTATATGAATGTTAAATGGCAACTATATATTATTTTGTGGTTCCCTTTTTCAAGCATCTCTTTTAACATAGGAATACTAGGTATGTACTACAGTTTTGTATTGAGGGTAATCAAACTTACTGCTATGTATTGTTATGGATAATAGTGTTAAGTTACACTTTTATGCGTAGAACGAAATGAGAACTGACGAAATGCAGGAAGCCTTTGCATCTGAACAAGAAGAGTTGCGGTTGACACAGTTAGGGATAGGTCGGCTGTTTAAAATTTTTGAAAAAGGTAGGTGTATTATTTATTTATTTTTATTCAAAATGAAATATAATTGGATTTCTAACAGGAACTAGTTTCTCTGTACCTATCCTGGTAATTTCGGGATACAGGAAAAAGATAAAAAAGCATTAAAATGTATTTCTTTAAATTGTATCGGGTATTACATAATTTCATAACACAAATATATTTATCCAATGCCTCAGTGGAATCTCGGTGCTCCTCCGAACGCGCGGACATACGCGAGCTGGGCGCGGCGCTCACGGCGCTGGCGTCGCCCGCCGCCGCCGACTCGCCGCGGTGGACGCGCATGCGCGACTCCGTCGCTGCTGCTGCCAGGTTAATATTTTTCATTATATACTCGTGTTTGGCTCTAAAAGTGATGGTTGTGAGTTCGATACGATTTTTTTTATTTTCTTCTTTTCTTTGTAGCTAAAGCTCTGCGTTGAGTTTCGCTATTCTACTTGCGTCTTGAAAAATTATACGGAAAATGGGAAATGGGGCTTAAGCTTTGCTATATGGAGAAGCGTGTAAAGCTGCTTTTTTAAGTAATTTATATTTAATGTTCATTTATTAAGTGTTGTTAACTGAAGTAATGCCGCTATATAGTTAAATATAAGTTAATGAAACAATCTTATAAAAAACACATCCAAATACCGCCATCACCTATTAACTTGAAAAAAAGAATAAAAAAAAGCTTACTATCAAATTCCCAGGCTGGCAACAGAAACAGCCTCTCTAACCGACGACATGGAGGACGAAGAGGCCATAGACCGTATGGCGCTAGCGCTAGACGCGCTCAGTGCATACCGCCAGCTCTGCGCGCGTCTCACCCGAGGCCTCCACGCGGAGAGGGCGGCCGCCGCCACCGCCCCCGCCGCGCCGCACGCCCCCGCGGCCCCCGCCGCCCGCGCGCTGCGGGCCAGGCACAGATATGCGTTGCGGTGTGCTGTACAGGTTGGGAGCATGTACTTATAGTTTATGATCTCCTGGTAATTTTAAGTCGGTTATTTTACATATTGTACAAGTGTGACCATATAAGTTCTGGTAGTTGTTTATGTTGTTGTCCTGGTATTTCCTTGGCGATCGTTTATTGTTGTATAGAAGAAGTATTTTCACTATAATAGTAATGTAATGTGTTGCTCTGTTGGTACTTCTACCTCAAAGAACATGATGACACCAGCAATACACTGAGTGCATGCAAACATTCTACAGATTCATGTTGTCCTGGTACTTGGATGTTTATGTGAAGGTATGGCACTAGCGCTAGACGTGCTAATTAATGAGTACCTCCAGCTATACAGGTAAAGTACACAACTCAGTACCTACCTGCTGGTCCCCCGGTACATCACAGTCGATTTCTTCAAACTTTGTGTGTATGTTCTTGATGAACTGTACAAGTATTGGTATTTATATGTTCTGATAATTTATGTTGTCCTGGTACCTCTATGATAATCATTTATTATTGAATATGACTGCATTGTCTATCGTAAATACCTCTTAGTAATTTATGCTCTCCTGGTTAATTTAATAATGATAAACTCGGATTTACGCTGCAATATGATGATGGGGTATGTCCATCAGCTTTATGTTATCCTAGTATTTCGGAGTCTATATGAAGTAATGTAATGTATAATAAATAAAGTATGGCACTTAAGCACACCATCCAACAGATAACATGCATGCGACCAACATACTGCGCATGTACTGTATAAGTTCTGGAGGTTTATGTTATCCTGGTACTTCCACATCATAAACATCTATTATTTGAAATCTTAACAAGCCAACCAAAGAAAAAAAAATTACAAAGTATTCTGTCTGTTCTTCACAAACAATATTATGTATAGAAGGGAAATGTAGGTTTAAAAATTGCAAGTGTTTTTTAAATATCGATTATGATGTAGCAATGTAAACTGATACAGTGAGATAAATAAAACACTTTAATAGTTGAGCGTTTCAAAGTTTTTAAAACTTCAGAAAATAGAGCAATGTGTCTAGATTTAATAAAATAAAATCAATTTATAACTAACTAAAAACAAACAATTTCAGGAAGCTAAAACAGCTCGCGCGTACGCCCTCTCCGCGCTGGAAGCACTCCCGGAGGTGATGAAGGCGGAGGGCACGGCGCACGCGCGCGTCGCCGCGCTGTGGGCGGACCTGCACACCGCGCTGCGACACCCGCACGCCAAGTCTAAGAGCTCTAAATAATTGTCATAATAATGATTGATTCTGGTTTTAAATGGTTTTTTTTATATTAAAATTGTCAACTGCCGATTCTAAAGGTAGTTCTGCTATAATAAACATTGAGTTAAATTGATTATAAAATAATCGAATAAACGTTTGGATATGACATATTTAATTAAATTATTAAATGAAAAAATGATTTAATTAATATCGTGTGTACCACATGGATTGACCTGTAATATTGTAGTACATATATATACTATGTAGTTTATTGTAACGTTCACATAATCTCTATCTCTTATAGAGAACATTCCATTATATTAAAGTAATACTAAATAACTATGATATATAAGACGACGTTGTAGCTATTTTTTTACCTATGGCAATGTTTTGGCAGCGTGTTTACTAATATTACATTCCATTTTTGATTTGTCTCATTTTTCAAATGTTATTTCTTAGTACTAGTATAGTAATAATTAGAATAAGGACAAATTTTCTAATATAATTGAACATCACAAACAGTTTATTAATTTTAAGGTATTATGATTTAAAGATGCAATTTTAATTTTACAATTATATTTAGAGACATTTTTGTTTATTATTTGACAAAAAATATAAACAATATATGCTTTTGTCTAATTTAATGTCAATTAAATGCTAAATGACATTTTTGTATGCAACTTTTAATGTAATTTTACTACATATAAAAAATATTAGATGTTCAATAATATGAAAATGCATACAGCTATGGTGGCAGGAATAATTAATTATATAAGGTAAGACCAAAATGTATAATCTACTGTGATACATGGAATATCAATGCTAGTATTAGTATGATGCAATAATTTAGTTTTATAAAAATATATTTGATCTGTTACTTTATACATATAGATAATAAATATATAACGTACATTTTATACATTCTTTTATTGTTTCCCTTTCAATAGCAGTAGCATACATAAATGTTGCTATAACGCTAAAGTGCAGTAAGTAAGTAAACTTAAAAAAATATAATGGGTTCTAATCTCATAAAGGCTAAATTTTGTAATAAAGGTATTTGTAACATAGGATAGTCAGCCTTTTCAAAATAAATATTTTTAAAAATAAATAAATCATTGATTATATTTTAATTTTTTTGAATACTGGATTAAACTCCGATGGCTTAGATGATAGAGGTACAACTATTTGTGCTCAACAGGAACATTAGTTGTCTGAGTGTTTAAAGCAACAAACCCAGAAATTTTATAGTTTTTTATTAAAAAAAACACCGTAGAATTCGCTCAAATTCGCTTTGTTAAATCAATACAATCGTGCCATGACGCAATGTTTAGATGAAGAGAAATAGTTATAATCTAAATATATAACGTAACATAAAAAGAGTGTCATCTATTTACAAACAAATCTTCTATTGTCTTTCAAATCAGCTCAAAGACATCGTTGCCTAATCCTTTCAGTCATGGATCACATTCGGACTGTTCTAGCTGTAACCTTTTTATTTATATTTGGTGTGGCCCAACACAACCGCTTATTAATAAAAAGATATCGTCCCATCTATCACATAACCGCTCCTGAAGGTTGGATCAGCAATCCAACGGGCTTTGCGTTTTACAAGCGTCAATATCACATTTTCTACCAATACCATTCATATAATGGCGTTTGGGGCCACATGAATTGGGGACACGCTGTAAGCAAAAATTTAGTTGATTGGATACATTACCCATCAGCATTATTACCAAACGATTATTACGACCGCCATGGCTGTTTCGCTGGTTCAACTATTGTTAATAAAAATTATCTAATGCTTTTCTACACAGGACGAATCTTAGCCGAAAAAGGAACTTACGAAACGCAAAATGTCGCTTTGAGCGGAGACGGGGTGTTCTTTCAGAAATATTTATACAATCCTATTATAAGGCAATCACCGAATGGATTAGGAGAATTCAGAAATCCTAAGGTTTGGCGCTTTGGCCGACGTTGGTACATGATAGTTGGAAATACATCGACGAAAAGACACGGTCAGCTATTATTATATACATCTGAGGACTTATTTAATTGGAATTTTAATAATACTTTGGTTACATCTTATGGAGATATGGGTTATATATGGGAGAATCCAGACCTGTTCGAGTTAGATGGTATGCATGTTTTAATAATATCAGTCCAAGGCATGGAATTAGATGGATGGAGATTTAGAAATCTATGTCAAACGGGCTACGTAATTGGACATTTTAATCACTACAAAGGTCGATTTGATGACATAGAAGTGTCGATCGCCACGTTCAATCAACTTGACTACGGTCACGATTTCTACGGTGCCAAATCTATGATGGCCACTGACGGGAGACGGATTCTTATCGCGTGGCTCGGAATGTGGGAGAGTGAACTAAAAGAATCTACTCTCGGATGGGCAAGCATGCTGACAATTGTTCGGGAACTACGTTTAAATGAAAACGGAGTTCTCCTCATGTCTCCTATAAGAGAAATGGAGGAGCTACGAGGTGAACTATTAGAAGACGCGTGGTACAGTCCAGGGGAAACATTCCCAGCGGAGAGCAAGTCGTTCGAGTTGACTGTGAATTCGACTTCCGTTTACTACGATGTAGGGCTCGTCTTCGAATGGAAACTAGGTCGACTTGCTATAGGATATTCAGCAGAACATGGATACGTGAGCATTGATCGTGGTGGTATAGATGGTATTAGGCGCGCGTATTGGTCTCCCGTTAGTCACGTTTATATGAGAATTTTCGTAGATTACAGTTCGATAGAGCTATTTTGTGGGAATGGTGAAGTTGTGTTCTCTAGTAGAATATATCCGAAGACGATGCGTGTCCGCGTCGTTGGTAATTCACAATTGTACATTACACAATATAAGATACGACGCAGTGTTGGTTTTGACAGTGAACTAGTGCAACGACTCAATTTAGCAATAAATCTTTATCAAAGTTAATTTTTTATTACGACTTTAATTTTGTATATTACCCATAAAAGTACCTAAGTGGGTACTTTTTATAACATGCAGTCGGCTACTTAGGTACCTAATATTTAACTTTAAGTCACAGTTATAACTATTAGGTAGGTATCTATTATTATTGTTATTGTATTGTTATAGTTAAAATGGGGAACGGAGTGTCTTAACACTGGATTCCCTCTGCCTTCCCTAAAACTAAAAAAAATAGCTAAGAAATTTCGAAATAGGTGCTTCCTTATCACATGTTACCTACCAAAAAGATCAATTGGTCATCAATCTTTTCAAAAAATTTTTACGTAACACTATATTTAATACAAATGAGCAAACAGAGAGAATTAATAAAAATATTGAAAAAATAGAAAGAAGTCTTAATTTTCCTCGTAATTACAAAAAAAATGTGTTGGGTGCAACACATTTTTTTTGTAATTATACTGCAATTATTTAAGAATTTGCCGACCGAATAAAATGCATATAGTGAACCGAAGCGAAAGGGTTAAAATTGTAGGTACCTAGTTCATTTTTGAATAGCCCCCTTAACCATCAAATTGCTCCCCAATGGGACGAGGGCCCCACGTTGGGATACACTGGTCTACAATGACATATGCGGGATACAGCGTGAAGCTTAGTAGATTTTAATCGAATATGGGCTCCGCAAAAACCCAAGAACGTTAGATATCTTCTTAATTTATTCTCCACATTAATTCTTAGTAATTATCAGTTAGGTGCATACTTAAATAATCTCAACAGGAAAATAATCAAATTGCAAATAATAAAAATACTGCTAGTATAGTAGGTACATGTGGTATTAGTTACGCTTTCCAGAGAAATGAGTTCCCGGGATTTCCTGTTTGAAACAATTTTGGAAATCCCGTGTGATGAATATCTTGTTTACTCGATAAGTTTTTATAAAAAGGTAAAGTCCATGATTAAATTTAGGTAACGTAGTATGATTTTTGGAAGTTCACAGATATTTTTAATATTAGATGAGATAATTTAGTGGTGTGACTGTAAAACCGACTGGTTGTGGGTTCGATCCCAACTCTTGGATATGAAATATTTACAATTTTTTTCCATGTCTTCGCTCTCGTATCGACGTAAAGTGCGGCGTTGAGTTCTGCTACTCAACATGCAATGCCTCCAGAATTCGGCAGAAAGTGGGAAACGGAGTGTCTTAACACTAGTTTCCCTCTGCCTACCCTGCTGTGTGCGGGATACAGCGTGATGTTAATTCTTATTAATTATAATTATTATTATAATGTAATATAACATTTAGTAAAAAAGGAGCAATTTAAGTCTTAAGTTTAAAGTCTAAATAAGATCCACTATCTACTCATTCAAGTTAAAACTCCACTTTTTAGGTAGGTACGCAATTACTAAGTCTACCTACACGTCTAATAAAATTATTATTTTATTTTAAATAGGTAATTGTTAAGTATTAAAATTTATTAAATAACAGTAGAGGCACAGAAAATAATATTCTATACTAGCGAACCGCTCGCGGCTTCGCCCGCTTATACTACAACATTATTTAACTTCTCATCTTAATTACTTTCGTGATATAATAACATTATAATTTTAAAGATAATATCCGTACATTGATAGCTAAAGTTTTGACTAATTCAATAAAACAGTTAGTAATTTTGTATCAATATTTTATATTTTGTAGTTTTATTAACATAACTTTTTTATTTTAAACCGATTAAAATAAAAGTAACACTAAATATTAAGGGAAGTTTGCCAAAAAACGAATGGTGAAAAATTATATTTCAGTTTGTAAAACCGTTTCTGAGATTAGCGAGCACAACCGAAAAGACAAGCAGACAAACCGACCAAGAGACTAAAAATTAAAAAACAACCATTGTTTTGAATTTTAATACATTGAGAAATAAATAATAGATACAGAGCCCCAATAATAGAATTTTCCATAAATTAGATAGAAGATTCTATGTACAGACAGTGATGAGTTACAGTTTTATTATACGTGTAGACTATAGATATTTATGTTTAAATCTGATAAACAAAGAATTTATATATAATATTTCATTTTTGCAAATATTTCACAAAGCAGCCCAGTACAATTTTAGCATACTTTCTTTTAAGATTAACATAGAAATTACATTTCACAGTTGCGTGGCCAAATCTTATAAAGCGATGCTTAAATTAGAAGACTTCAGCCTCATCCCGAGAGCATTCTTTGGACTTTAATATCCTTTCACCCACGCGTCATCCACGTCCCTTGTGTATCGCAATGGAAACAAAGGGAACCTTTTTTAATAATGTATTTTGGAGCAAAATTTCGTTCTATATTTAAATATATATAAGTATTGATTTACAACTCTATTGCAATGGAATAAGGTGCGTTTTTGAAATTAAGTACAGGCTGCTTTACTAAACTACTGTTGGAGACCGTTAACGTCACGCTTTATGACGTCACAAAACTTTATAATAGAATGTGAAGATAGAAGTGTTTTTTTTTAGAAGAGAAATAATATGGAACTAACAATATTATTTGTGGAACCTAATTTTGAGGCCGTCCTGGTGCAATGGCTATAATATGACTATAAGCTCCGCTGTTGTGGGTTCGATCCCCACTCAGGGTATTGAAATATTATTTATTAATATTTTCATTCATCAAGCAAAGCACGGCATTAAGTTCCGCCACTCTACATGAAATGTTTCAAAAAATCGGCAGAAAGTAGAGAATCGGATGTCTTAAAACTAGGTACCTCTGCCTACTCCGCTATATGCGGGATAGAATGTGAAACTGAAAAAAAAAGAATAATATGGCTATATTAAGGCAAGTATATTATGACTATCATTAAATATAATGCAACCGAATTAATATTAAAGAGATAAAAAATTATATCATATCAGACCATAATATTATCAAAAGACATATTATTGACTCTTGCACATTATTTATCATAATATTTATAAATTATTTGGGTTGTTACTCACTTTTTATACTTCTGGGTATTCTACTTTTATCTAAAATTTAATCTTTGAATTTGTTGGGTTGTTAGCTTTTTACCTTCCTAGTTTTTCGGGTAATAAAAAAACAACCTTTGAAGGATCGCTTTAAAAACATTTATAAAAACTATTATTTATTCTATTCAAGACATTAGTTATTAGTTACATAATCATTAGTTCATTCTGATAAGATATTTTAAAATCATCAATCATCAGTCAATCATGAGTAAGTAAAATAATATTTTTTTTATGTCAGACTATTAGCCGTAGATTTATCATTAGCCTATAGTATAAACATTTTATATTTCTCTACGAGACGTTACATATGAAAATAAAAAAAAAGTTTATATTAATAAGTTTAAAAGTAAAAATTATTGTCAAGCTATCGTATAATTTAAGATGTTTGTTGAATGAATTAAATTATTTTAAAAATGAAAATAATATTTCAATGTATTATCAAATGTGGGTAATCATCTTACAATTAATATAGCAACATTTCTTAGAGCTGTCAACATTGAGAATGGGGTAGGAGGAGGAGGAGGTGTAAAAGGTTAAAAATTGAATGAGTTTCGCGTAGAACTTCATCGAGTGAGCACATACGTATAAAGCAATGTTTTAGCATATGTTTTGTGAGAAGTGAAATAAGTTAAAAATGTCTAAAATAATTTGTTTATTAATAGCAAGCTTCAGTTTTACTTTTGTAAACACAGATACTCCGTTAAAATTCTATCAAGAAAAGGTAAGCAAAGTTTATTTGTAACTTACGCTAGCTAACTAAACTTGCCAAAGTAGTAAAACTTCTTTTCATTGTTATAATATTATCTCAGCCTACAACTACTACATTTGATCGAATACTAATTAAGTATAATTTAAAATTAAAAATCGCAATATTGCATTCAATTCTTATATATTTTTTTTATTTTTAAAACATCTTTAACTATACTTTCACTAATATAGCATATGACATGGTTCGTTTCTTATGTCTTATTTTGCAACACTTTGAACACGTTAGCTTAATGTATGTAAATATTCCAGTAAAACCTTATTTATTGAATAGAAGGGATTATTTATCTACATAGTAAACAAAAAATATATTGGGCATACAGTAGTTATCATATCTCTAATCTATTAATTAATTATTTGCATGGATATTTGGTTTTTATCATATTGTTTATATTAGGAAGCCATTTGAGTACCAGCTTAATACTTTTACACAAGTGGATTGGGAGATCAAACCCTCAATTGTTATAGCTTACAGTTGGACTGTCCTACTGGACCTTATGAATTGCTCGCCTTACAATTTTATAAGTAGCAGTTAAAATAAACAAGTAAAATAAACAATTGAACGGAAATTGGGGAATAGGGAGTCCTAACACTAGGTTCCCTTTACCTTACTTGCTATACACCGGATACAGTGCAAAGTTAAGAAAAAATATTATATTTGTTTAAACTTTTGTTATATTTTTATAAAGAAAATATTGATCTGTTCAAGTGATATAGTATTAAAAATTTATACACTTAAAGAAACTAGTAACTTCTATACATTCACTTAAGAATAATAAAATGTTGTATAATATTTTTAAGTTAATTTGTACATGATGAAGTAAAAATGAGAAATTTATAGTAACAAAATCTTTAATAGCACATTAATTTTTTATTATGAGGCAGCAATAGTAGAATCTTTTCAAATTTGTATCAGTAGGGGGAGAGTAGCTTTAAAGATTTTGTTATAATTTTTTTAATTTATTAAATTTATGAAGGAAAAAGATTAAAGAGAATGATTATTATATCCAGGTTGATTATCATATGCCTATATTGAGTAAAATTATAATACTTTCACTCTAACACTTATTGAGTGGCTATAACACTACAAATAATGCTTGTAAATACTTAATGACCTTATGACATATTCTCGATCAGAATACTTTCACAGTACCACAAGGTCGGAGCTAGTTATAGTATATCTTGTCTTATTATTTATACCTATTTCCTTTAGTATCCTCAAATACACTTTTTGTAAACTATTAAACAATAAACAACAAGGTTGAGCTATCAAAAAATCTCAGCATAAAAAGGTCAATAAAAATTAAGATTGTAAAGAGTAAATATGTGGGTTTTAAGATATTTTTCACATGGAGATTGTTTTAGTGTATACTCTATATATTTGAGGAATTTCCAAAAAATTGGTGATAGTTAAAGAAATTGTAATAAAGAATGTACTTTCCGATTAGGCGCCGATTGTTGTGGATCGACCCTCTGTAGGGGAATTTATTTTTGTTTCCTCGCCCAAGTCAGAAGAGAAAGCGCAGCGTTAAATTCCATTTAAATTAAATGGGGAATGGAGTGTCTAGACACTAAATTTCGTCTGCCTTGTTATGTACGGGATACATCGTGATGCTAAAAAAAATCTTTTGTATTTTTAGAATTGCCTTATCACTTTTCTAGAGAAGATAAAATAGAATTACATTCAATTTGTTATTCTCAGAACTTCCACGTGGCACAAGAACTGACAGACGACAACATCAAGGACATAGCGAAACTATCAGATAGACAACACTTCCGGAAAGTTCTAGACGAAATCTTAATACCACGAGTGGTTGGCTCCGAAAATCATGCAAAAGTTGGTAATTATATACGCGATGAGATGAAAGGGCTAGGATGGGAGGTCACAGAAGATTCCTTCACCGACCAAACTCCTGTATTCGGAGAATTGAATTTTAGGAACATTATAGCCAAGTTGAATCCCAATGCCGATAGATATTTGGTACTTGCGTGCCATTACGATAGTAAATACACGAGGGAGCATGTGTTTGTTGGTAAGTTTTAGTATTTAGGTTAAACATAGCACTTTCTTTATAGATTAGGAGGTGGGTTCAAATCTGATTAGTGAATTATATTGTTTTTTTTTTTTTATTTCCATTGATTTGTTTTTTGAAGTCGAACTTATTACTCATATGTTAGGTCATTTTTGACATTCTCTTTTTTCTGCAATAAATAGGTCAAAATATATCAGCCCTAAAAACCAGACAATTTTTTAAGCGTTTGTTATTTGGAAACCTATTGTCCCAAATATAAACTTCACAGTATTACACAACACCCAACCAGCAGTGAAAATTAAAAATTCTAAACACGCTCTTGACATTGTACTTAAATTGTTTTTAGGCGCGACAGACTCAGCAGTGCCGTGCGCCATGATGATCAATCTTGCCGCAGTAATGTCTAAGCAACTTGACAAATTAAAAAATTCGTCGCCAAGCCTCATGTTCATTTTCTTTGACGGTGAAGAGGCTTTCAGACAATGGGGCCCAAGGGATTCCATATATGGGGCCCGGCATTTGGCCAAAATGTGGCACGGCATGCCTTATAAGGATGGGGCCAATCATTTGCAGAGAATGGTGAGTTTTGATGTTTTTTTAATATACAATACCCATAAAATACACGTTAACGTATAATTATAAAATGCTAAAGATAGCATGTTAATAACTATATGTTAGTATTTCTTTAAAATGTCTTAATCATATATGGTTTGTTTTTATGTAACTTATTTAAATTATCGTTAAAATGTAATTATACTTATAAAATTAATTAAATAAATTAGCTTCACGCTGTATTCCACACACAGCAGGGTAGGCAGTGGGAGCTCAGTTTTAAGACGCTCCATTTCCCACTTTTCACCAAATTCTTGAGGCATAACGAGTTGAGTGGCGGGACTCAACTCCGCGCTTTGCCTCGCCACCAGAGCGTAGAAATGAAAATATTATTTATTATATTTATTTCACATTATAACATATATGTTTCATTTCCTCGAGTGGGAAAACCGTACCGTAGCGTTGGGCGTTTCGTCCTCTCTTACTGCCCCGTTAGGGATACAGCGTGAAGCTAGATAAGAGTGGGAATCGAACCCACAACCAGTCGCGTTTACAGCCACAGATTGTGCCCCTGCGCTTATATTTATTATTAATTTATTATTTAAACTTTTCACGTATATAAAATTAATTATCCCCTAATGCAATTAAAATAAATTTAAGAACTGTTGACTTTATTCGTATCGTACGTACTTCTTTGTCCTTTATTCGTACAAATCTATAAAGGGTTCCAATTATGGGAAGTCTAATATCCCTATCACTTTTTGTTTCATATTCTACACATCCGTCCTTTAGTGACGTCGCTGAGCTAAGTCACTAACGCAACATTTATTTTCAGCTTTACAATAAATATATTCCACATAGACTTCGATAATTATCGTGTTGATTGGCGAAACTCAACGCTTTTGAGGGTAAATTAAAATAATTTATTTCCCACATTAGGCTTAGCTATTTAAACCGTTTGATGTAATGTGTAAAGAACTGGTTCCCAACCGTAGAAGCCAAAATATGGTCCGCGAACGATTTTAATTGACTAGAGACGATGAGGCGCAGTTTTTGTTTGAATATCACAGGTAATTTTTGTTATACCTACATGCATAGTAGTCCCTACTACAACAAAAGTCAGTACATATTATGTCCCGCGAATGTTCACAGCACCACAGAAACAAGTGCGATTCCAGTGTTGTAGGGAGTTTTTGGAGCTCTGTGGTGATCCGTGTGTGAAATCCTTCTTATGTTTTCGAAGGAATTTGTACTGGAGATAAAACGTGCTTTCAACACCATGGCCTTTAAAGTAAACAGGAGACCACAAGCACAAGAAAGATACAGGTTCAAAGAAATTAAAAAAAGATTTTTAACAATAGCGTGTGTTATTAGCGTTTTACAGTTTGCAAAAAAAAAACCTATAGCTCAGGAATAGAATCCACAACTATCGCGCATATATATAATCTGACACTGCACTACAATGGTTAAAAATATCGATTTAAATACTTTGTTGTATCATAATGTTTTAATTTAACGATGGCAACTAGCGTTTATTTATTCATATCACACGCTTATCTACTGAGTTATGAATGCACTAATCCTTTAATCTGACGTTTACCGATTGATTTGTCTTTATTTTTTGTAAACATCTAATTTTTAAAGCGTGAAAAAAATATATAAAAGCTGTTATTTATAACATCAACTTACAGTAGTGTTTCTTTCTCTAATTATTGTATATCAATGATTACCAACGTACCCGTACGCGTACGTACCCGCGTTTTGTTACCCGGGATCTTATTTGGGAGTACGTAAAAGTTATATTGACAACCTATTAAAAACCATTAAGAAAACATTTACAATAACAAAGTGGTAAAAATGTTTATGTGTCATTGAGACTCGTAACATTCTCATTTTCACTAATAAAGTTTTGTAATTGGTACGGAAGTAAAAAAGTTTAACAGTCACTGCTTGGTATGTGCATTTCTGCAGAAAGTCTATAAGGAAATATTTAAACTCGAGTAAATTATAATTGTGGTAAAAACGATAAACTTTGACACTTGATGTTATTGTTTAGATGTAATTATTGGTAATGTCCTGTTTTGGTAAACATAGTTACCTTCTTTGTATTTTTTATAGCTGATTTTTTACGTTTCTTTTCTTGTATTTGCGCTCCACATTTATAAATAAATTAGATAAATTAAAATCAACAGATAAACAAAAATAATTTGATGATACAGATTCATATATATAAAAATCGTGTCTTAGAAACAATAATAAAAAAATCATCAGTGGTCAATGTTGTATATAAAATATATAAAATATACAACATTGACCACACTGTAAAATGTATTTGCATCACTTCATTTACCATTCTAGGATAATATTAATAAGATACTGCTTTTTAATGAATCGAATTTAAGATTGCGGAACATAACGCCGTACTTTACAATTTTTTTATTTAACCAGACGATATACAGTGTCATTAATAGATGTAGGAAACCCTTAAGCTGATTTCGATATAAGTATAATTTTATGATTGTATTGCTCATGCAATAAATTGCTCATAGTGGATTCGAACATTTCATTTCATCTTAATCAGGTTAGTTTATACCTATTGCGCTCAGTTCCGCCACTCAACACGCAATGCCTCCTGAACTCGGCGGAAAGTGGTGAACGGAGTGTCTTAACCCTCTGCCTACGCTGCTGTGTGCGGGATACAGCGTGAGGTTCATTATTTTTTATTGCGCTCAGGCTTTCGTCTTATAAAAAAAACAATGGCGGATAACGATGTATTTTTTGATTGAGTCTTATATATATATATATATATATATATATATATATATATATATATATATATATATATATATATATATATATATATATATATATATATATATATATATATATATATATATATATACATACATATCTTATACATATTTTACGTAAGTTCGTTTAGTATTCCTCTCTCTAACATCTAAATTCAAAGTAAATCAATATTGTTGAATACAAAATTATGTATATGTATGCTTTTGTTCGACACCATAGTAACCCAGATAATAAGTAGTTCCGTACCTAAGTAGACTGTACTAGGTCTGATCGTGGGTTGATTACCATTTAAGGGCTTATTTAAACGCGCAATTTTTTGGCGCAAGTAGAGGCCATAAGTGTGCGAGTGTAAACGCAATGGTTGTGGATTCAATTCCCACTTGCGGGATGAAATTTTTGATATTTTCATTTCTTGCTCTGGCAATAAGGCAAAGCGTAGCGTTGAGTTCCGCTTAATGTCAGATTCGCCGATAGCGTGAGCTAAAAACAACAATAAGTATATTTTCATTTGTTCTATCACCAAACACGCAATGTCTATGACGTGGAAGGAAGGTGTAGAACAGAGTGACGGTGGCCTATTTTTGCTATGATAAGGAAACTTAATATATAAAAAAATTCTCTAATTATTGATTCCTCTAATAAAAATAAGAAGCAAACTAAGTACTAAGTAGCGCATAACGCCTATAATACTTTTATTATGCTGCATTTGCCAACAGATTAACACATTCAATCATGAACACTACATGGCTGTATGATAGGATGTCATCGGCGGCAAGGGCTTGCGATCGTAAATAGAGCGTTGAATTATTTAACAATTTTCAATTATTTTTCACAAAATGTCTTATAAGAAGAAGAAGATAGATAGATAGATATACGTTGCCGCGAACTTTTTTTAGAACTAGTAAAATTTAATATTTTTGTGATACAACGTACTGACATACAATTAACTATTTTTGCAACGCACGCAAATTATTATTGTTACAAAATAAAAAGACAGTAATTTGGACCCAGAATAAATCCAGAGATAAAAATATATAATAAACAAACAAACAAACAAACTCTTCCGCTTTATTATTTATATTAGAATAGATTATATCATTTTGAAAATTGATAAAAGATATGAGATATCTTTTATCAATTGGTTCGTTTATCTCATAGCAAGTAGCTAAAGTAACATTGTTAACAACTAAAACAGTCCATAAAGTTACATTGCACTCAGAGATCGATTTCCGGTGTTATGTACATTTATATTTAAAATATAACTTTTTTCCTTCTTTGCCTAATATATTCCCATTTTATTACTTTTCTTGAGGCCAGTCGGGGCCCAGCAGTACGAAGTGTGACTGTAAAACCGACTGGTTGTGGGTTCGATCCCCACTCGAGGAGATGAAATATTTACTTAAATTTATATTTCCATTTTCTTCGTTCTGGTGTCGAGGCAAAGCGCGGCGTTGATTTCTGCCACTTAACACGCAATGCCTCCAGAATTCGGCAGAAAGTGGGCAACGGAGAGCAATGTGCGGGATACGTGAAGCTGAATTTTTTACCTTTCTTCTTGCTGATTTTCAATATTTACTTATTTTGTTAAAAAATTAATGGTTCTTATTTCCAAGGCTATATACCTATAAGTTCGAAGGCTATTCGTATTTAGATTGAAGTACAGCCAGTCGCTAGGCTATAATAATATTTATAAGAAATTTGTCTTGGGTGTAGATTGTTAATATTAATATATAAGTACATTTCCAACGTATCCTGCTTTAAGTCAGCGCGTCACGTATTGAAATATAAATATTAATTATTACCAATTATGTGTTTTGTTGTTTATTGAGGCCGGTCTTGGCGCAGATGCACAATGTGTGTCTGTAAAATCGACTGGTTTTGAGTTCGATTCCCACTCGAGGAAGTGAAGTATTTATTTACATTTATATTTTCATTTCTTCGCTCTGGTCCGCATTGAGCACGGCATTGAGTTCCGCTACTCAACACGCAATGCCTCTCGAACTCGGTGGAAAGTGGGGAACGGTGTATCTCAACACTAGGTTCCCGCTGCAGAAAATATCTCTAAATGCGCCCATGGAAGAAGTCCTGATCCTGAATCTGTAAATCTATAGGTATAGAGCTCACAACCAGTCGTTTTTGTAGTCACACTTTGTGCCCCTGCGCCATGACTGGCCTCGATTGCTTTTAATCTAATTCATAATTCCATATCACAAAAATAAATTAAAAACATAAAAATTCCCACAGTGGAAAATCAAAATCCGAAACGATGTCGTCAGACGGTTCAAAAGGAACTAATGTTATTTTGACATTATCTAGTAAAAACCCAATCAAGTTAAAAGTTTATCGTTCAGTTCGAATTATTTGTAATGCGCACAAATAAGAGCATTCAAAATAAATTGTTGTAAACAACGATACAATTTTAAGTATATTTCTATAATAGTAAAGTTGTTTATGAAATTTATAGAAAATCATGCCTTATCTCCTTGAAGTATTTGTAATTAATCATATTTTACTTACAAATTTATATTAATAGTTATCTACTTATAAATTTATATAAGAAGCTAGTGTTGAGACACTCCTTCCCCCACTTTTTGCCAAATTCTGGAGGCATTGCGTGTTGAGTGGCGGAACCTAACGCCGCGCTTTGTCTAATAGGAAAATGAAAGTTATTTAATTAATAAACTGGTCTATAAAGTCGATTAACTTAATACGCATACCTAAACTTAAGGACGTGTCCTTGTCTTTTAACACTAAGGCTCGTATTAATAAATCGCTCTCAAATCTGAGATCGATATTGAGATGCAGTTTTCATTTGTAAATATACTTTAGATCCCCTATGTCTATACTGCTTTGCGGGGAAAAACGTGAGTACAGGTGCATAAAGGTCACCAAAATGTGAATAATATAAACAAAAATGTTAATATGGAAATGTTAATTTTAGCAAACGAGTTCGTTTGTGAGACAAATTAATTTAAAAAAATATACAAATTTTGTGTGATACGTCTGAAACAAGATGGATATTATAAAATTGGGTTTGCTATTTTATTGAGGAAGTTACTAGATTTGACATAATATTATTTTACATACTTATTTTCTATAAGGAGTGAGTGGCAGAACTCAACGCCGTGATTTTCCCTCGACACCAGAGCGAAGAAATGGAAATATAAATTTAAGTAAAAATTTCATCTCCTCGAATGGGGATCGAACCCTCAACCAGTCGGTTTTACAGTCACACTTTGTGCCACTGCGCCACCACTGGCCTCAATATGTTATACTTATATATTTATACAAAAATATTTTTTTCTTATTGAACCGATGTGTAATATGTTATTATTGTATTCTATAACTAACAAGCCTTTATCTATTTGAGCGCTAAACATGGTTTTTTCTTTTTTTTTATTTAGTAATAATAATTATAAGCATATATGTTGCTGTACAACCTTCTATATCTTTTAATGAAAATCCCATAAAAATCGTTACAGCAGTCCCGGGGAATATTACTTATTTGTCCGGGACAAACAAAAAGATCAGACAAACAGGCAAAAAAGTAAAAAACATTTACTTGTGTATCAGTATTTAGTATAGTGTAAATAACTATTTGAACTTGGAAAAAAATCTCGTTATGTTGAAATCACAGACAAACATTTAAATTTTGTTTATATGTACAATAGGTCAATCAATTACTTAGACCCGTATCTCTCCCGATCCTAAAATGCCGTTTTCATTCATAAAACGACATCTCAAGATCGATCTTAAACTTGAGAGCGATTTAAAATACGGGTCTTAAAAAAATACTTACTAGACGATCTGATTTGATGTTTAAAAAATAAATATGACGTTTGCCGCACAATGTTCACATACTGAGCGTCAATTATATACAAATATTTTTTGTTTGTAAAGTGACATATCCTGTTACGACTTACAATATATATATGTAGGTATAATGGGTGAAATAATTATGGCTATTATTGTATACTGTGTTACGTGACCTTATTTTTTAGTATCTATATGCGTTTTATTTGGTTTGAGGTGATTTATTGTGAATGTAGAAATAGTTAAAGGCCTGTTGGTGTGTGGTTGTGACTGTGAATGCGACGGTTGCGGTTCGATTCCCATTTGAAGGAATTAAATGCTTAATATTTTCGTTTTGCTCGCGTTGTGTTTCACCACTCAATACATACAATGGAAATTCCTTGAGATTCCGCTGGAAAGTGGGGAACATTAGGGTCCCAGGTTCAATCTGCCCACGCTGTAAAGTACGGTATAGTGTCATATATTTTTGTACAAAATAGCAAAAAACATGTTGTAGCATAGAAACAAAAATATCTAAATAAAATGCTTTTCTCAATACAATGATCAATGAACCTTGACCTTTCATCGATAACATACAAAATACAATTTAATCAAACATTCGATTAAGAGAACGTTATTCACTAATATTTCGTAACACGTCATTATTTTGTATTACATATAAATAATAAGTAAGGCCAGGATGCAACTGTAGACGCAACAAGTATTAGGTTCGATTTCCACAGCAGGAAATGAAACATTTCAAATTTTCATTTTAGTAACGAGGCAAAATGCGTTGAGTTCCGCCACTCAATTACGCAATGCCTCCAAAACATCGACAGAAAGTCGGGACGGCTCGGAAAGGGTCTTAATGGGAACGGAGTATCTTAACACTACGTTACGAGCTTCCCTCTCCGTGCCTTGATGTATGCTTGAGGCTTAAAAAAAAATGCATAACTTGTATCTTACTTAATAAATCTTTATTTCCACATGAATATTATATAAAAGTGGTTTGTACAAGTTAGACCCTCTATTTTATCGAGAAGATTGATGAAGTTTATGTTTGGGAGAAGAAAAAAAGTCGATTTTTTTTAAATTTTACTTTTGTAAAAGAATGTGTGCCTGTATGCATGTTTGGACGTGTGTTTGTGTGTGTAATAGTTAGATTAGGAGAAATTTGGGCAAACGAGGGACAAGGAGAAAAGAGGGAGTCACCCGACTCCCTCTTTTCTCCTTTTCCCTCGTTTGACTAACAAATGGAGTAGATTGTCAAGAGTAACTTTATTATGAATTCGCAAAATCAATATTTATAAAAAGTTTTCAGTGGGTTTATAATTTAGGCATCTCAGTATTTTTCTTAAAAGTTGTTTTGTGGGCGATATAAGTTTAATTAATAATAAAAATTCAGCAGCAAATACTACTAGTAAGTAATACTTGATTTAACTGATGATCGAACTTTATAGGGTCGTACCTTAGACCACTCTTAAATAATAACAAATTATTAAATAAAAACATATTTTTCTAGGACGTGCTGGTTCTTCTCGACCTCCTCGGCAGTCCAGACCCAGTGTTCTACAGTTACTTTAGATCGACCGAGAAATGGTACATACGTATGGCGAGCGCTGAGCAGAGGCTGGCGGAATTGGGTCAACTCTCCGCGTACTCTCAGGGGAAGGCCGAGCAAACATACTTTAGACTTTCCACATCAAACGCCGTAATTGAAGACGACCATATACCGTTTTATAAGAGAGGTAAGTTGTGGTTTATTATTTTTTTATTGTTATTTTTTGTGTGCGTGAACTGTTTGTTTGTGTTGGTGGTTTGTTTAAATTACATATGCATAATTGATGTCCGTTGTGGCGCATGGGTATAAGTGTGTAACTGTAAACGCGATAGGGTGTGGGTTCGAATCCCCAGTTAAGGAAATAAAATATTTAATATTATCATTTCTTTGCTCTGGTGTCGAGCCAAAGCGCGATGTAGAGTTCCGCCACTCCACACGCAATTCCGGTAGAAAGTGGAGAGTGGAGTGTCGTAACGTTAGGCTTCTGTCTCCCCTGCTACATGCGGGATACAACGCTGATAAAAAAGTTTAAAAAATCAAGAAATCTAATCGGCTTCACGCTGTATCCCGACCACAGCAGCAGTGTAGGCAGAGGGAACCTGGTCTTAAGAAACTCCGTTCCGTGTTGAACACGACGCCGCGCTATGCCTCCGAACCAGAACGAAGAAATGAAAATATAAATGTAAATAAATATTTCATTTCCTCGAGTGGGGATCAAACCCACAACCCTTCGATTTTACAGTTACACTTTCTGCCTCCGCGCCACGACTGGCCTCAATAAAAGAGGTTATAACATTAATATACTCTGCCCACGTATGGATTATTAGAATTTTGTTCAATCTGACATGTGAACTCAGTTTGACGTAAACCAAACGAACCGTAAAAGATTTCTATAAATGGAATATTTAGGCTCCGCTAACTTTCCAACTCGATTACTATGAAAATTTATTTTTAGATTGCTTTTTTCTGTTTAAAACGTTAGCCTAAAACGAAGTGATTGCTTTATTTTCTTCCATATAATTTGAGAACAGTGTAAAAGTATACCAAATACGAATTTATTACATTTATAAAAATATTATAAATTGAGTATTTGGGACATCCTTGACTCTGACCTCAATCAACAAGGAAGATATGTGAAAATAATAATTATATTTTACTTTAATAAAATTATGAAAATGAAATTATACTACAATGATAAAAATATACCGTTATAGCATCCTGTTATGAGTAAAGAGTGGAGAGTGAAGTGACTGGTCACTAAGTTCATTCAGCCTTCCCACATTTCAACGAAATAATTTCAACGAGAAACAATTTTTCCACTAATAGTGCTTTTTTTTTTCTTTTTAAAAATTTCAGACGTGGACGTACTACATATCATCCCGAATCCGTTCCCCAGCATGTGGCACACGGCGCGTGACAATCTATCCGCGTTGGATTTTAACACTATAGATAATTTAAACAAAATATTCCGCGTTTTTATAGCGGAATATTTACATTTAACTCCCTAGCGTAGATGGTATTTTTCTTTCTTATAAAACCAACAGAACATCACGAATGACTGATCTCTTATTAACGGCCTTTTTGGAGACGATTTTTCGTTATTATATATGTTCAAACGTATTGTTGTGTTGAACCAATTTTAATGGCAATTAACACTTAAATTACATTTAATACTTATCTATACCACCAATATGGTTATTGGTAATTGTAGTATAACAATTAATTAAATGTTAAATGTGATTTCGAACGAAGCATATGATCAATTGTTAATATTTAATTGTCAATTGCAATTAAAATTTACACTTCACTTTGGTAAGAACTTGGCGTTACACTGCTGTGCACTCAAACTTAATTCTCAAATTGTGTATGTAAATGTTAGATCATTTTTCATAGTGCATAGGCGCAGACGTCTAGTTAATTTTTTTATAGATGCTTCTTTATACGTTGATAAAAATTGATGTTAGAAAATGAGATGAAATATTTCAGATATGTTGTATAAAATGAATCCTTAAAGGATGTACAGTTAATGTTGACAAAATTTTGAAAGAGAGTATTTAATAGTTAAAGATACAGTAGGCATTTCTTTATTAATAGTTATATTTAGAATTTCTAAAAGAAATTTGCAGAAATAGAAACAAATAAGTTATTACTACTGATACATTAGTAAACGTTATATAGTACATTATATAACGTTGCAACATATTTAATAAAAATATTGATATTTTAGAAAATAATTGTTATTACAACATTGATAAAAAAGTGATGCTTTATAAGCGCTAGATCCATTTGACGAATGTTAAATAAACTTAATAAATAACAATATAGAATTTTATTTTATGTACTTATCAAATAATAATTAAAAATTGCATTTCATCCATAATTTCGTTATTTTTCGATTTATAACAAATACAATTACTTATGTTCCTAATAAAGGTTGTATATGAAAATATTTTAAGTTAAAATATTGACAAAATTTTATTTAAACTAAAAATTTATTTAATTATAGATTTAATTGATATTTCTCTTATGTCATAATTGTACTTTGCCTCAGCAGAGTAAATTATGTGTTGTATATTTAACACAAGAACATTCCATTCATTCAAATTTAAAAATATGTACCTATTTACAAAGTAATTTAGAAAAATATTTAATAATGAGGAATTATAAACATTGTTGAAAAGGCACAAGTTAGCAGTTTCTTTGTAGTAAATTGGTTTTGTTTGTCTTTAAGTGAATTATTGAAATTGTAGACTGCACAAATATTATTTTAGGATTTTTTCTTATTTTTTTCCGGAGTGAACAATGTGAAAAAGTCAAGAAAGCCTAACTTTATTGTATATTTTGTGTTTGTGTATGTCAAATAAAAATCTATAGGTTACTAAGTACTTAATGACACGTAATTGTTATATTATAAATATTATATAATATATAACTACATTTTGTTAGTATAATTGTAGAATATATTTTTATTTATTTCACAAAAGTACTCGCCGAATACATAAAGTACAAAAATCCAATTTCGTATCTGTGTTTTTCTATATTTCAATTTGTGAAATAAAAAAAATATTTTTAACTTGATATGGTATAATTGATTAACCACGAGGATTGATATGGTAAAATTGTTTGTGGAATATAATAAAAAAAATACATTATCGAATGATATAATATTACTTTTGTGTAATAAGCATTATATGTATAGATAAATGTGGTGCAATTTACCTTCTTAAGATTGTTATCTTATAGCAATTGAATCAATAAATGCATCTTCTAGATAATAATTTATGTAGGTATATAAATTTATGTACATTTTTTTATGTTGAATTAATTCATTTTAGCAAATCCATACAAAATTCTAAATGTTTTAAAATTATACTTGTGATATATTTATATAAAATTATATATTTTATTCATAAAAGATAGTAATATAATAAATAAGTGTTAGTATTACTGTTAACTTATAGACCTAGATCCCAGCGCCGCCAGACCTACGTCATTTTAGCAAAGCTGGAATTTTTAGCATTATTAGTCCAATACGTAGTGAGCACGGTATGGGTACTCACTAACTTGAAAGTGGGGACGTTTCAGAGGTAGCTCAAACTAAAGGTACCTAAAAACCATGCCTACCTACGTCAAAGTAGCAAGGCTCGTATTTACGTATGTTATTAAGAATATTGTAAAAAATATGTATTCAATATTGCCAGACCATTTACTGGGGCCGTTACTCCCGCCAGACGCCCTAAAGGTTGTTTAAAATTGAGGCAAACTACGTCATACTAGCAAGCCTAAATTTTACATATATTATTTAAGGCACTATTTCGAGACCCATTCTAAGTAGCCAGACCAATCCGTGGGGCCAATCGTCCTCCCAGACGCGATAAATCTCCCGTGGGAGTAAGGACAAAATACTCCTTGGGTGTGTAGCGCGTTTTCTATATAGTCTGTGATCGTGTTGTCAAAGGTGTCAAGACGAATTACTAATGTAAGAATTAAAATATTAATTATATTATATAGGAACTTTTTCGAGCAAAATTTTATCAATTCTCAAAAAATCATAATACGCATGTATACGTATTATAGTATAGATAACCATACTTAAAAAAACTGCGTGGGTCTGTTTGTTTAGTAAAAAAATTCTAATTACTTACTGATATTAAAATAATTAAAAATTAATGAATTGGTGAAAATAAAAGTATATCATTTTATGTTTTTTATTATTCAATATATTTATATCAATCTTCATCAATGTCATTATTGTCAGAGTCTTTACTTTCTTCAAAATCAGATTCACATTGAATATTATATTCATTTTCGTCGTCATCTCCATCGACATTTGGGTCCTCTATGTAAAATAAGTAATAAATTGAATAAATAAAGGAAAATATTTTTGAGGTCAGTTGTGAAGCAGGAGCATGTGATCTGGTTGTGGGTTCAATCCCCACTCGAGGAAATCGACCTTCAAAAAGCACGTCTATCTCCACCTTAAACGCTTTCAACGTCCTGGGCCGCGGTAATCACTTACCGCGGCCCCGTACGTTCGTTTGCCTTGTCTTTTTCCATAAAAAAATTAAATATTTATTTAAATTTATATTTCCATTTTATCGCTCAGGTGTTGAGGTAGAAAGGCGGCGTTGAGTTGATAATTCACTTTCAAATGATAAATTAAAATTCTCAAAACGTACTGTTTTTTGAGAAACAGATGTTGAAGTTTCGGATAACTCAGTTTGCTGATTAATTGTACTCTGATTAGGAAAAATAATATTTTCTGGATGTAAAGGCTGTAAAACCAAAGGCTCTATTGTTGATGAAGACGAAGACGAAGTATACTCTGAATTAAGTTTTCCTGGTTTTGACTTATATTTTTTCATTAATCCTGTAAACGATTTATAGCACTCTCTATGATAACCACACTCATATAATTCAGTAGGTAAATCAACATGTTTAAATTTTAAATTATGTTCCTTTCTATATATTAAAATTTTTTGACAATTTCTTAACGTATCTTTATTAAATAATATTAATTTTCTATCCGATTTGTAACAAAAAACACACTGTAATATATTTTCCATTCCTCCAGTTTCTTTCCTTATATTTATTTTTAATTAAAACTAATATTTTAATTCATCTTGACAACTTTGACAACACCATCACAGACTATATAGAAAACGCGCTACACACCCAAGGAGTATTTTGTCCTTACTCCCACGGGAGATTTATCGCGTCTGGGAGGACGATTGGCCCCACGGATTGGTCTGGCTACTTAGAATGGGTCTCGAAATAGTGCCTTAAATAATATATGTAAAATTTAGGCTTGCTAGTATGACGTAGTTTGCCTCAATTTTAAACAACCTTTAGGGCGTCTGGCGGGAGTAACGGCCCCAGTAAATGGTCTGGCAATATTGAATACATATTTTTTACAATATTCTTAATAACATACGTAAATACGAGCCTTGCTACTTTGACGTAGGTAGGCATGGTTTTTAGGTACCTTTAGTTTGAGCTACCTCTGAAACGTCCCCACTTTCAAGTTAGTGAGTACCCATACCGTGCTCACTACGTATTGGACTAATAATGCAAAAAATTCTAGCTTTGCTAAAATGACGTAGGTCTGGCGGCGCTGGGATCTAGGGGTATTAATCTACATTCCTTTATACAAACATTTATTGTATAATCTATGTACTAAATGTCAAATATATACGAATGTTGCATATTGAATTGTATTATTTTCCCGCCTTTTCTATTATTTTAAAGTTATTTTTTAACTTTACGCTGTAGCAAGGTAGGCTGAGAGAACCTGGGAACCTAGTGTTAAGACACATCTGTTTCCCACTTTCGGTCGAGTTCTGGAAACATTACGATGCGCTTTACCTCAGCAGAGTAAATGAAAATATTAAGTATACCATTATCCCGAGTAGTAACGGAATCCATAACAATCGCCTTTATAGTCGCAGATATATGCCTGCGCCACGACGGCCTTAATTGTAAGTTATGATATTAAATAAATTATATTATTTTTGCAACATTTACTGATCTGAAAGATTTTGATAAGTTACTAAAACAACCAAAAAATCACAGTATCTAACAAGATAAGAACGGTTATTTTTCACCCTCTAGAAGAGATCAAAAGAAAATTCTAACTCCACAAAGTTAAGGTGGATGCTCATATTTTGTGTAATAAATTATTTTACGCTGTATCCCGCACACAACGGAGTAGGCAGAGGGAACCTAGTGCTAAGACACTCCGTTTTACACCTTCCGCCGAAATCCGGAGGCACTGCATGTTGAGTAGGGCTCAACTTGCCCCGACACCAGAGCGAAGAAATAAAAACAAATTAAAATACATATTTAGTTTCCTCGAGTGGGGGGGATCGAACCCACAACCAATCGATTCTGCAGTCGCACTTTGTGCCCCTGCGCCACTGGTCTATTTTGTGTAATAATAATTAAAAATCATGTGATTTTCAAAAAATATCGGCAATTTATTCATCTAACGACATGTGGGAAACAGTGACTAGAAAAAGAACCTATTGCGTTTTGGCAAAATGCTGCGTGCTATGCGTTTTAATTGTTTTATTGTCAAAACGGTTGGCGGTCACTATTGCGACTTTTGAATTCTTTTTACTATTGTTATATCTTTTTTTATTATTAAAGTAAAATAAATAATAATAATTATTTTCGAAATATTATTTTAAAAATGATCTTGTATGTATCCAGGTATCTAGAGTATCAAGACTATTTTGTAGTGACCTCTTCTATTAAACGAACATGTGAAGAATGTTTATTACATTAAATTGATAGAAATAAAAGAAATGTGTTTTAAAAAGATCATTTACTAAGTTAAAATGATATACTATTGGTTATATATATTATACATCAATACATCATATATTGTGCTGAATAAAATGCATATAAATGCATGCAAGCACAAATATATTAAAAATAAAATTTTCACTAAAATAAAATTTTAACAAAAATCTTAACCCATAAGGGCTGCCAACTATACTATATTATATAATATTATATTCGGCATAATATAATATATATATTAATATGACATGGTGGTTGCCGCGGTGCAATAGCAATGCGTGACCCTAAACTCGACGGTTGTGACCTCGACTCCCACTCTGGTAAATAATAATTGAATAACGTCAAAATATTACAATTTCATATCATATAGTTTTCAAGAGAACTGAAAACTTTCATTTTTTTTCCAAAGTCATTCCATTGATGTAAAATAAACTATCCATTTCAATTAATTTTAATATTGAATATGATGAGCCATGTAATTGCATTTCCAATACAGTGTAAAAAATAGTTTTTATAAAAATAAATAAATTATAAATACATTTATTTACCACAATATAATAAATCATATATGTCTCTAGTATGTACACTCGTAAAAACCTATATATTTTTTTGATTAAAAATTACAATACTTCACAGGAAAACGATTGGCAACCCTACAGTGTACAATAAAAAGCTTAAGCCATAATCGTTTCATTATGTATGAATAATATTAAATATGAAAATATAAAAATGCAAAATAGTTTATTATTTTGTGAAAAATAATCTTTTACGACACTTAAATTAGTTTGGTTAAAATTGAACATATTTAGTGTATACATAGAACAATACATTAAGCATCACAACATAATTTCTATACAGATTTAAACATAGAAAAATAACAATACTATAGCTAGCTAACTAAGTTGATTATATCCAACTTCTTTAAAAGTAATATTTAAAGAGAGCGTCGTGGCACAGCGACAAAACGCGACAGTTGTGGACTCGATTCCCAATCGGAGAAGAAAACAATTTTCATTACCCCGATTTCGTCCTTGTGGCAACTTCCGCCACTCACCACGCAATGTCTCGAAAATTGGGCAGGACGTGGGTGACGAAGTCTCATAGCTCTTAACACGAGGTTCCCTCGGTCTACCGTGCTATATGTGTGATACAGCGTGAAACAAATAAAAAAAGTAATTAAAATATACTATCAAGCAGAGATCCTTTGAACTTTTTGAGAGCTTTTTCTTCTAACTCACTTATCTTGGCATCTATGTCTTTGTGACATTCGCCATTTATCTCTAATTCTGTTCCCGTTTCTTTTACATCTATATTTTCCTTTAAAACTAAATTGTTTTTTACCGCTCTGTTACCGAGCTCGCCCGTGTCCACAATATCAGTTAGTTTTGAATCTGCACTCTTTGTATCACACTTTTGTAAACAATCATCATTATCAGTATTTTTTTTTTCTCTTTGACATTTATCATCACTTTTGTCACATTCTACTGAATTTTCCTCATAATCTTTTTCATTAATTTGATCATAAACGTCATTATTTATTTTCTCTGCAATTTTATCAAAATCTATTGATTCAGTTGACTTATTTGAAAGAATGTTTTCATTTTCTACTATATCTTGGGCGGCATTTCCAAAAGTAAATTCTTCGGTTAAGCCATCTTGTTCCATATTAATGTCAGAAACATTTTCGTAATTTCCCAATATACTCTCCGAGTTCTTATTTTCGTTATGTTTATTTTGATCTGCTGATATTTCTATATGATCATTATTTCTTTGAATGATATCATTATTTACTTCAATAGGTTGATTTTCACAATCATTGTCTGTAATAATGTTATCATCCATTTTTATTTTTGATCTCTTGACTTTTTTTCCAGATGCATCTTTATTCTTCCTTGATTTTTTAGGGGAGCTTACTTCATTAATATCAATATTTCGTGATTTATCAATCTGAAAGAACACAAAATATATAAAATATTACAGAATATTTTCTTTATTTTAGTTAAATTATTCTATGCGTAAAGTAAGGATTAATTAGGAACTTCACATAAACAGACGGAATACATAAAAAATCAGTCAAGTGCGAGACAGCTCACCGTTCCATTCTAATTTCATGACATTGTAGACTAACAGATAGTACAACTTATAAAAGTTGTCAAGCTCAAATCTGCGGGCTCAAATTTTTATTGTGTTGACCTAAAAGTTTAATCTTGTGCTCCAAAATATGGAAATGGATGTTTGAAATTATTTTCAGTTTGATAGCTCCACATGATATGAGATTTGACACCAAATTAACCCTAAATAGAAAAGCTTAGATTTTCTAATTTTTTTTTAAATTAAAAATATCTTAAAGCTGTATCATGCACACAGCAGAACTCAACACCAGAGCGTAGAAATGGAAGTATAAATATATTTCTTTGCTCTTTTGAGGTACAAATCTCTAAAAATCATGAAAAGTTTAAAATTTTTAATATGCTTAAAAATATAGTAAAACTTTAAGTTAAAGTTAAAAATGAATATGATATTAAGACCAACCTGTGTTTCTTTAAAAGGTTCAATCCTCGTTTCTTGAATGAGAAAATCTTCTAGGAATGAATCAAGAAGAATATTTTTCTGCACTTTCTCTCTTATTGAGATTCCACTAGGCAGGAAATCATTGGCATCCATTGTTAATTTTGTTAACCAGTTGTAAGTTAAAGATAGCATTTTAAGATCTTTCTGAAAATTATTTAAAAAAATTATAAAATAATTAAGAACAAAGGGGCCATTCAAGTATTACGTAACACTGTAGGGGGACGGGGGATCTTGGTTTTGCTTATTTTTGACGTTTTCAATTAAATATTTCTTAGAGGATTGCTTATTTTTGACGACATAGGGGAGGGGGGTCAATAATTGCAAAAAAAACTGCTTAAGTAATACTTCAACGCTATGGGTGGTGTGATGGTGATAGGTTATGGGTTCGATTACCACTCAAGGAAATGAAATATTTAATATATTCATTTTAGTTTGCTCTGGTAACAAGTCAAAGAGTGGAATTGATTTCCACATCTCAACATGTGAAATGCGGAACCAAATTGTCCTAACACTAGGTTCTCTGTGCTTACCCTGCTATGTGCAGGATAGTATAAGCAACAAAAAAAATACCTTTACATCAGTAGAGGTGATCCAAATCTTAAAATCAGCATCAAATGCAAGTTTCAATGTGGTTTTACTTAAGTCATCTTTAATAATAAGTATGCTCCAACTACGACGCAGGTACTGCGTCAAATCTTCCATATGTTTTATAAAGATTTTCTTCTTTATATAAACATTTGATGAATCAATAGCTATATCATCTGCAATTAAATTATATTTGTATTCTTTTCTATTAGCTTCAAGTGGTATTCCGCATATAGCAGGGTAGGTTGACTGATGTTTACAGCCGCATGCCACAATGGCCTAGTCTGGTATATTCAACTATGATAAAAAGCATTTTGACACTACAAAACTGAAAAATAATAATTTGATAGTAAATTTTACCAGTAGTGTATTGTGTCCATTTCAGTATGATTTCATTCCATACATTTACTTCACTTTTACTGTTGCACAAAAAAAGGATAGGCTTGTTTATAATGTTTTTTAGAACATTAAGAAATAATGCAACTGTCACTGATTTGCCACAATCAGGGGGAAAATTTATCACTGCAGCTGGGTTTTTCTGGAAAATATATGTATTTTTTGTAAATATTTAATTTATTATACCCATAAGGTTATAGGATACAAAAATTGATTTTATAACAAACCTACCTTTTTAAATTGTAGAAACAGAAAGCGCAATCCATCTATTTGATGCTGTTTTAAAAGTTGACAATCATTTAAAAACACTTCATTTTTCTCTTCCCTCTGCAGATATAAACATTCACTAATAACATTTTGCTTAACTCCAATCATTTTTGTTTACTGTAATCAAAACATACACAAAAATATGTCAATGTCACAAAAGAATTATGCAAACAATAGTATAATAGTAAATGTGTGATTTAATTCGCTTTACTTACATTATTAGTTAATTTATGAAGATGATTGATTAATACGATTTAAAATTGATAATGTCATTACCAATATATACAGCATTTCCAAGTAAAATAGTGCGACGAACACCGATACGCTGGTTTTGTGGACTTCTATATCTTCGAACTCTTGCATAATGTGCTTAGTGCGAAACACATAGTCCCAAATCATGAAGGAAAACTCTTGTTGCACTTATTATTGTAACAGACTGTGTTTACGTTAGAGTTTAGTTAATTATATAATTTATTGTAGAAATAAAACGTTAATTTACCTCATTTCGATAGATTTTCTCGTGGTTTATAAATAAATGTAATCAATTTTTCACATATATATTTATGACCGATGATGTACACGTATGTTTTGAAGAAACGATCTCTTAGTTCATTTAATGTGTGTCTCTTCGATTTATACAATCACGATTCTACTTTTTCATATTTTAAATATTTCATTAATTCTTATGTGTTTAATAACAGGATTCTTTTAATAAATAATTCAATTTTCCGATTTCTCGCATCAAAATGATTTCTATAATGACACTTGACAGATTGAATTAAACATTGTTGATTTGTTGCCAGTATTGAAACAGTTCACTACCCATAAAATCTAAGTGCTGAATGCAATTTTTTATATATTAGTTATAACTTTTGTGTTTAAATCGTTGAATTTGAAATAAAACGAACATTAAATATTAATGGCAGTTTGCCAAAATACAACAGTAAAAGCTGAATTAAAAACGATTGCAGTGTTTCTGATACTAACGTGAACTAAATGTCAAAAGAGCACAGACAAACAGGCGTTTTTTAATAAGGTTAAAATTAAAAAATCTTTATAAAAACTGTAAAATCTTTCTTTAATTATTTTAATTTCACAAAATCAAAGTATGTTTTACTTTATGTTAAGGAAGTTTATATTATTTATACGTCATTCATTTCACACACCTATTTTCCTTTGTTACTTTCTTGTAGTGTATGTAATAAATATCTGATTTTGACTGCATCCTCAAAATAAAAATAATCAAGTAACTAAACAGTTAATCATGAAAATTTGTATTTTGTGGGGAAATCACATTAGAAAAGGGAATTTTTATTTACGATTGAAATTTATTAACTAATAATGATATTTATAGGAAAAATATGAAATTCTGTTGTTGCTGTATGACTGTAAATATTATTTTTGTTGTGTTTTAGTTTACCAAATCTCATTTTATTGCAGTAGCAATGAAAATTCTATAAAAATAAATAAAGAAAAAAGATAATAAAAAGTATAGTATAGTAGTAAATAATAAAGTATATAATAAGAAATATATTCTTTGTAAAATTTACATAAATCGAATATAACATTAAAACAGCACAGGTGTAAATTCATCTTCCCTTATATTCTATATTGCTAATAAAAATCACTGATGAGTTTGATATTGGAAACACCATCTTCAATAATTTTTTTTGATCAAAATTGTAAGTAAAACATTCTCATGTTTTTTTTAATTATTCTTGAAATTGGGTGCTCTCTTTTCAATAAATGCTGTCATACCTTCTTTGCGGTCCTCCTAAAATTTTAAAATATATTAGAAATATTGGTAATTATCTTTCTTATTTTAAATATAGTAACATATATTTTAACCCTCAGATAAAGACTTGAGAAATATAAAAAAGGTAAATGAATGATCTCTTTTAGCTTCAAGTTGAATACCATACATGGCAGGGTAATCAGAGCTGTATTTTCGTTTTTGTAATACTTTTTTATACATATATTGACATATTTTGTTTTTTTTTGTATTAAAAAAATGTTAAATACAACTTACAGTGCCGAAAGTTCCATAGAACATAGATTTCTCATAAAGCAGACCAGATTTCAAAGTTGTTTCATATGCCTGGTTGACTGCTTGTTTCGCCATCTTTACAATGAGGGGGGAGTGAGTTCCAATCCTTTCAGCCAGCTTGATTGTTTCTTCTAGAAGTTTCTCTACTGGGAAGACGCGGCTTACAAGACCTGTTACAAAAGTAAACAATGCAAACATTGGATATCTTTTTAATAAAATGAATGTTAGATTTAAAAGTTAAAGAAAATAAAAATATACTTTGAATATTTATAAGTTCGATAAACGTATCGAACTTTTAAATTAGCATCGATATCTAAAAATTAAAAAGTCAATTATTCCATAAAGGTAATTATTAAAAAGTCGAAAAACTTATTAAATGATTACTGGTGCACACATATCATACGCAACTACACGTTTTATTTGTATTTTTAAATTCTACTATCCAAATGAAATGCTAAAATAATGTCAATGAAGTTGCCAGTTAAATAATTTACCATTCAACATTTAAAGCAAAAATATTGTCAAGAAATGCATACCCATCTTCTCAGCCTCTTGAGCGTCAATAAAGTTGCCAGTTAAAACAATCTCCATCGCCTTTGATTTTCCCACGTAACGGGGTAAACGTTGGGTGCCACCGGCTCCAGGAATGGTACCAATGTTGATCTCGGGCTGACCAAACTTGGCTTTTTCTCCCGCATATATAATATCACAAAGCATTGCTAATTCACAGCCACCGCCAAGCTGTTAAATTATAAAAAAATATATTTTATATAACAATAAGGTAATTTTTAACTTCACGCTGTATTTTTGCACATTACAGGGTAGGCAGAGGGAACCTGGGAATCTAGTGTTAAAAAACTCCACTCGTAATAAGACAATTCCGTCCCCCATTGCGCCGAATTCTGAAGGCATTGCGTGTTGTTTGGCGTTTACAACCTATCGTGATTACGTTTAAAATTGTAAATCGTTATCGAAAACCTACACAAAATTAAAGAAAATTTATACTCACAGCAAATCCGTTAACCGCAGCTATAATGGGTTTACCGCAGTTCGACACATCCTCCCATTCTTGTAGAAATCCTTCCCTAGTTGTGCTGCTCAAAGTGTTGTCCTGCATTTCCTTAATATCGGCACCCGCTGCAAATGCCTTTTCATTTCCTGTTGTTAACATATTAAAAAAAAAATTAGCTTTGCGCTATATTCTTCATATATATATCACGATAGGCAGAAAAAAGTAGTAGTAGAAGGAAGAAAGTTTCCCCACTTTCCGCACAATTTTCAATTTATTGCATGTGACATTCAATGCCGCTTTCATACATTACGATAGTAATGGTATCAAAGCGATGAAATTAAAATAATTCCTTTCTTACGAGTAGGAATCAAATCCACAACCGTCCCGTTTATAATCAGGTTAGATCAATTTATATAGTATTTTCTTTTCGACTTGGCTTTATTGCTGTTGACTTGGATTGGTCTTGACAGCATCACCGGGCGGGACTCAGTTTAGATTGTTAATATTTTAAGGCCAGTCGTGGCACAGTGGCACAAAGTGTGACTGTAAAACCGACTGGTTGTGGGTTCGATCCCCATTCGAGGAGATGAAATATTTACTTAAATTTATATTTCCATTTCTTCGCTCTAGTGTCGAGGACAAGTGCGGCGTTGAGTTTTGCCATTCAATACGCAATGCCTCCAGTATTCGGCAGAAGGTGGGAACGGAGTGTCTTAACAGTAGGTTCCCTCTGCCTACCCTGCTGTGTGCAGGATACAGCGTGAAATTAATTTTTAATATATTGTAAATAAATAGTCGCAATTGTTAGAGGGCCATCGGCATCAATCCAATTCCATCATCAGATCAGCAATATATACAATTGCCAAGATTTATTATTGTACAACAATTGGAAGTGCGTGTAATTCAGATTCTTCTGTGAATATACATCCATACATACCTATATAATAAAGCAGAAGAGTTTGTTTGTTTGTTTAAACGCTAAGATCTCTCGATCTACTGGTCCGAATTATTTTTTTTGTTTTGTATGAAAGCTACATTCTTCTATATAACAATACGGCTTAAGTATTGTTGAATTGCTTTAAGCACGTGCTTTGCAAAAATAGCCAAATATATATATCAATAAACTGTATGACAAAAATATTCCATTATTAGTTCTAAAAATTCTGGATAAGCGCGAGTCGGGCTCGCCCGAGTGGTTCCGTACAAAAATTTAACGTCTCAAGCCTTTTTTGAAAGCCTACTATTTTTAAGTTTTATCATAAATTTTATTTACCATAAATGTATAGGTTTCATATTTTTTTCTGTACTAGTACTACCTGTAAGTGCTAGCTGCTAATTTACATAACTATAGGTCAATCGGAAGTAGGTACATATTGAGATTATTACAAGAGATTATGAAGTCGCCTATGTTCGTCCCGAGGTCTTCAAGTATATCTAAGTTATATGAAATTTTATCACAAGATAATCAGCAGTTTGGCCGTGATTGCGTGACAGACTTATTTACTCTAGGATTTTAACATTACATTATAAGTACTTTAAAATAAATACCGTGAAAATAGATAAAAACACAAATGTTAATTATTATTAATAAATAAATAAAATAAATAAATCAGCTTCACGCTGTATCCCGCACACAGCAGGGTAGGCAGAGGGAACCTAGTGTTAAGACACTCCGTTCCCCACTTTCTGCCGAATTCTGGAGGCATTGCGTGTTGAGTGGCAGAACTCAACGCCGCCCTTAACCTCGACACCAGAGCGAAGAAATGGAAATATAAATTTAAGTAAATATTTCATCTCCTCGAGTGGGGATCGAACCCACAACCAGTCGGTTTTACAGTCACACCTCGTGCCACTGCGCCACGACTGGCCTCATTATTATTAATAAAAATTACCATAAAATTGCTAAATTTATTCTCGCTTCTAACATTATAAATGTATGCTAATTACACGACATCAGTTTATCGTCTTTTCTTAAACGAGCTTTAAATGTATATAATATTTAAAAATAACTAGTGGCCCACTGGCGGCTTCGCCCGCATACAACCTATAATACTTTTATTATGCTGCATTTGCCAAGAGTACATGTCATCGGCGATAAGGGAGTCCCGCGAGACTCGAGCTAGGCTAGGCTAGGCTTGCAGCCGTAAGTCGAAGATTGAATTTATTTTAATTTTACATTTTGTCGATAAATATACATATGTCCAAATTACATGCTATAAAAGACGTTATAAAAGTTTATCTTTATAAGATTTTCTTGATGATGGAATATCTTTCGTTCGTAAGTTTCAATATACGTGACAAATAAAAAACGGCGATATCTTTTTACCGCCATATTTTTTGTAAGCGAATGTAAAAACACGATTTTTTTCAGGAAATTATGGGACCGCAGATTTAAGTATATGGTTTGAATATTAATTCTATGTCTCCAAGCGTTTCTGAGATAAGTGCTCTTGACAGACGGATGGTATCTTATAAGGGTTCCTTTTTTCCTAAAAAGGTACGGAGCCCTAAAAAAATTTGGAACTAAAGTTATTTCTCATCAAAGAAATTTTATGAAGATAATCTTTGGCTTTTATAGCATGTAATTTGGACGTATACTTTTCGGAAAAATGTAAAATATAAATAATTCAACACTCCGTTTACGGACGCAACAGCTCGAGTTCCGAACAAATATGTATTAGATGTTTTCTTACATTCACCAAGAAACATACAAAAAAAAATTGTTATATAAAGTTAACTATGTACTGTCTGTTAGTCACTGGGTAAATTTTAATAAACTAATAGTATATATTTCTTACCAGTAATAATAATAGCTGCAATTTTCTCATCTGCCTCAAAATCCTTGACGGCAGCGCCAAGCTCTTTGAACAGAGCATTGCATAATGCATTTAAAGCTTTCGGCCTGTTCAACTGAATCAAACCTACATTCTTCTTTTGACCTACAACATCTATCTTGATATTTTCATATTGTGGAGCTGTAAAATAATCATTTTTAATATTAAATATTATACAATATATATATTTTTTGTTTTTTTTTTGTTCAACCATTATGTTATGTATGAATAAAATATAAATAAAAGTGGAAATAAATATAGAATTGTAATCTGAGTATAATAACATTAACATGATTATAAATATTATTTATTATGTAAGTACATAAAACAATATTATAAATCTGGAGTGTTTGGTTGACTTATTGAAATTAAAAATTAATTTTTGTCTTTATAAAAATATTTAGGAAGGCCAATTGAGGCGCAGGGGCACGAAGTGTGACTGTAAAATAGACTGCTTGTAGTTTCGATCCCCACTCAAGGATATGAACCTATGGGTTGTTGATAGAAGGCATAATGTTAATAATTATATTGTAGGCTTTTATGCATTTGGTCAGGGTTACTCTGCAGCAGTTAGGAGTCTGTCAGTTACCATAAAAAACTGGTAGTTATTTAGATTTGACTACTAACTAGTATAATTATATATGTTTTAAATAATGTATTAACGGAACTGACTGTAAATGAAAGTGTTCTAACTTCTTAGTATAAATAAAAAAAAATGTGGGCAGGCACAAGAGACACAGATACACTAAGCTATTTCTACTCTACATTTTATGTAGTGGGTGGTATTTTAATACTTTAAATTAATTTCAAGTGCTACAATATTTGTTTATTGATAATTTATCATGTAACAGATAAACTAATACAGAAAACAAGATATACAAAAATATATTTCATCATGTAATAAGATAAATGATAAGAGTTATATTTGCCGAAATGATGGCATTTTTATACATAGCAACTTACATTATGTAATAAATGACATTTACTTTTGATAAATATGTGGAGTTAATAAACCTATTTAAAAAATAATGTGATGATAGAATGAAATAAATCAGGTTCACTGTGTCTCCTGCTCGCAGCAGGGCAGGAAGAGGGGACTTAATGTTAAGACACTCCGTTCCACATTTGCGGCCAAATTCTGGTGCCAGGGCGTGTTGAGAGACGGAACTCAACGTCGCGCTTTGCCTCAATACAAGAGCGAAGAAATGAAAATATTAAACATATACCACGACTGGCCTGTCATAAAATAAATATAATTCTTAATATTTTTTATTAAGCTTATTCCATTTTCCAAAACATCAGAAAAAATATTAGATTATTAATACAAATGTAAACAAATTTAGTTTAATATGAGACAATTTTAGTATTTTAACTTATTGCCGGTACGTGACGTAATGTTGTATTTTAAAACTTATTTTTTAATAACTAACTAAGTAATCCTATAAAGTAAAAAGTAATATATTATACTAATAATAATTACCACTGCTGTAGAATTTAACAGAGTTGGAATTTGAAAGTACGGCGAGGCGACCGGCGTTTATAGCATTTTTGCCTATTAAAGCACGAGTTACTGCTGCGACGGAGGCCATTTTATAAAATTCGCAAGCAACAACCACAACAGCACTTAACTAAATGAGAAATGAAACCGGTCAACGAATTAAAATAAAGAGTTGAACTTTGATACTGTAGATACAAAAACAAGTTAAAACTGATAACACGTTTGATAAAACTAAAACTTTCCACAGACTAATAATATGTTAAAAGAAGCTTAAGATGATATATAATATGTATTTTATTATTAACAAATGAAAACATTTCAAGATCTAAAAAAACAAAAATTGGGAATATAAAATAGTTTAAAAATAATATAATTTTATAACCGTTTGTGTATTGTCGTATTTATCAGGAAATTAAAAATAAGTGGCACTTTTGAATTTCTGTTTCTGACATGTTCAAATCAGAAATTATTAAATTAGTATCAATTTGACAGTTCATTGAAATAACAAATAAATAATAATTAATATACTAACATAAATTTAATTAAATGTTGTAATAATACTTCACTTTTCTTTAAATAATGTCCCAAAACATCAAATATTTTATAATTACCGGAGATCCGGGTTAGGTATCACATCATTTGTGACCATGTCTATTATGGTTTTAAAAACTAAGTACAAAATGAAATTATTTATAATTTTAGGTATCGGAAAAACTACAATTATTCAGAAAATATGCTCCTTATTAAATTCAAATGGAGTGAAAACTGTAGGCTTTTTCACAGAGGAAGTGCGAAGAAATAGAATGCGGGAAGGATTTGACGTTATTTCTTTAACTGGTGAAAAAGGAAGATTAGCTAGAGATCAGAATATTCTTCCTGCACCTACAAAATACTCAGTGGGAAAATACGGTGTTTTAGTTCAAGAATTTGAAAACATAGCATTACAAGCCTTAAAAGAAGTAATCTACTTTAACATGATATTGTTATTTTTTGTACATTTACTTCTTTTATTTACATTTTTGTACTTTACAGTGTGATGATAAGTCTTTATTGGTAATAGATGAAATTGGCAAAATGGAGTTATTTAGTTCAAGTTTTAAAATAAGAATAAAGGAAATTTTTAGTACAGAATCAAAAAATATAGTATTGGCCACAATACCTTCTAGAAAAGGTGATCCAATTATAGAATCCATAAGAAATAATAACAAAACAAAAATTTGGATGGTAAGCATAAAATGATAACCCTTATAAGTTAATATATTTTATCTTATTCATACATTTGCTGAGGCCATTGTAGCAGAGCAGTAGAGCATTGTATTCTAAATGAAAAATGAAATTTTAGTGTTAAGCATAAAATATGTCTTAACACTAAAATTTCTGTGTTTGAAAATAAGTCTAGCATAATCTTAAAATTATTTTTTTCAGATCACTAGAGAAAACAGAAATAATATCCATGAAAAAATATTTAATGATGTGAAATCTGTCATACATATATAAGTGTGATTATGTATTAAAAGTTCAAAATATAATAAAAGTGTTAAAATTAAACAATAGGAATGTTTGAATATTCAATTTTATTGATTTTATGAGTAGAAAGTATATTTTTAACTATTGTGTAGATAGTCAAGAAAAGTAACAAATGAATATTTATTAGTATACAGTTTATTTTGCCAAAAAAATAAGGACTTAACAACTATAATATTATGCTTACATTAACAATATTAATACAATAAAAAAAAAAGCCAAATAAAGTGTGTTAACCTTTAAGCAGACATCAATTTACTATATGTTATGTGCAATTCTATATTTGTGAAAAAAAAATAGATAAAAATATTTATGTAATTAAATAATTTATTTTGGTTCTCTAGTTTTAGGTTATATGTACTAAAAAATCTTTGTTTCTATTAGTATCTTATTTCCATTTGCTTATTTATGGGTTAGATTTAGTATGATGACTATGGTAGGAAAATGTTTCTCACCACCTTGTTAAGAGTGAGGTATGAACTTTAATTATGCATATCACAGGCTTAGTATCAATCGTCATCACTCGAACAATCTTCAAATTGTCCATCAGATTCATAATTAACTTTTGGGTTGCAATATTTTTCATATTCAACTAATTCAGCTACTGGCACTTGATGGGCGTCCATTGGGCAAAAGTTGCCTTCCCTCATTTTTCTTTTAACAAAATAAAACCATGGTGACTGTGTACTTGTATATGATGGGCCTATGTGAGGAGTCCAATATTCATCAGAATCCCAATCTTCCTTTTCACTAAATGATTGGTTATCTACATCTGCAACTATATATAAAACATTAATATATAAATATTTTTTCTTTTTATTAGTTTCACCTAGAGAACCTTGCTAAGACACTCTCTGTTCTTCACTTTGTACCTAATTCTAGGCATTGTGTTGAGTGGTGAAACCCAATACCATGCTTTGCTTCATTACCAGAGAGAGCAAAGAAATAAAAATATTAAATATTTCTGAGTGGCAATTGAACCCAGAACCGCTTGTGTTTACAGTCACATACTTGTACCATTTCACCACAACAGCCCCATTAATGTTGCCATCATTTATTAAATCTATTTTAGGTTAAATTAGTTTTAAAATGGTTTTTTTTGAGCACAGTTTCTCTCTGTAAATGCAATATTTCTATGATTATATTTAAATTATATTCTTTTTTCTGTCTGGTGGGCAAACTACCATACAGGAAAAAGTATTAATATTATTTTAAGATAACTAAATCTATTCAATATACCTTGTTCTTCAATTTCTGAATTATACAAAAGATCTTCAGTATTCCTGGAGTGTTCACTTTCAGGTCTCTCTTTTTCTACTTTCCTGAAACGATTTAAATTTATAATCAGCAGTGTATTTTGAAATTATTATTAATTATAATCATATCACTTAAGCATTTTTTAAATAACTAAATTTTATTTTAGTGTCACTCGGTATCCCACACATAACAGGGTAGACAGAAAGAACATAGAAACCTAGTCTTCCAATCCATTTTCCACTTTCTGAAGGCTACTATAACTTATTTCTAGATTTACCTCCCATTGTTCCTTTCTGGACTCTTAAGCCTGATTTTTGCCCTCTTTTTTAAATATTCTTTATCTTCAGGTTCTTCAAAGTAATTTTGTGATAAGTCTAGTTCTAGAAGATTGTCTATACCATCAGGTATTTCATATAAATTATTATCATAAAGATCAAGTTTTTTCAAAAATGGCAAAGAACATAATTTCCCAGGGAGCATACATAGACAATTATGATTTAAACTAAGACAAAAAAGTTTCTCTAATTTATTAAATGTTTCTGGTAGATATAGCAAGTTATTTAAAGATAAAATGCAAACTTCTAAATTTTCAAGCAAACAAAATTCATCAGGAAGGCCTGATAAGCCATTCAACGATAAATCTATTTCTCTAAGTTGTTTGTAAATTGATATGTCAGATGTAATGTTAAAAATTCCTATATTAATTAAGTTTAACTGTTCAACTTTAGTACATTTATCTAAACCAGCACATGGAAATTCTTCTATATAATTTGCAAATCTACTATTACTCAGTTCAGATGTCCCCAAACAAATAGATTTAACAGATGGGAGTGTGCACAATAATTTAATATATTTTTTGTTTAAATTACAATTGTAAGCTGTTATGTGTGTGACTAATGTTTTATATTCTAATAGCTCTTCAAAATATCCATTTGTAAATAATTTCGTTATATTGGTATTACAACTCAGATTTATTTCCTTTAAATTCTTCAACTTTTCTGCCCATATCCAGTATGGAGGACCAAGTAATGCGTTGTGAGATAGATTGAGTTTTTCGATTACTTGGTAAAATTTTGGTGTGTCATCATAATATTCTATTTTATTGTACGATAAATCCAACATTTTCAATTTTGTAAGGTTCTGTACAACAATCGGTACTTCACGGAGTTCATTATGCGAGAGGTTTAATTCATTTAAATTTACGGGTACCTTTATATTTTTATCAATGGCACTAATACTTTTATGGCTTAAATCTAACACAGTTATGTTATCATCGTTTAAATGAATTGAAATAAGCCCATTTGTATTTGGTATTTGTTTGTTTTCGTTTTCCTCCATTTCCATAAATAGGTTACCCGAAGCCAAATTGTAGATTTTTGTTTATGTTGTAGTAGTGATCGAGATAAAAATAATTTTCTATTTGAAACTGCAATAAACGATAAACCGCCTTTCGGTAAAAAGACCATAACATTGGGTGAAATGTCAATTGTCAACGTCACTTACAAATTTAAAAGTCAAAATAATCGGAAAATTACTAATAACAATATTTATTATTGTATACAAAACATGAAGTTGAATGTGATTTTATAATCAATGTAATTTAATAATAAATGGAAACAATAAATGAAATCTTATTTTTTTTGTTTTTTGGTAACGGAGTCGTAATTTTTATTCGCTAAGGAATTATACTTAATAAGTACATCTATGTAGTAATAACAAAAAAAACATTAAAGAATATAAAAAAAAATGTATTGTTCTTTTGACATTTTTTTTCAACTTTACACTGCATCAGGGCATGCAGAGGGAAACTAGGCTTAAGACGCTATGTTACCTACTTTCCGCCGAATTCAAGCATTTCATATTGAGTGGTGGAGCTCAACATGCAATTCCTCGAAACGTCGTGCTTTGCCTTGGCACCAGAGCGAAAAATTGAAGTCCTGAGTGGAAATCGAACCCAAAATCGTAGCGTTACAGTCAAACGCTTGTGCCTTAATAATAGTAAAATTTAACAGCTTAGCTAGGCTTGGACTTACATTGATGTAATAACAATAGAATTTGACTGCCAACTAAATGTTTACAAACAAATTTTCGCATGCAAGATTTTTAGGTTAGCTCAAGTACTAAAAGGAAAATATTTAGAAAAACAGAAATGACCATTTAGCTTGCCACTTTCATAGACTTAAGTATTTTGCAATTTCTCTCTCCGATATGGCTTCAAAGATTTTTTTATTTAATATAACTTTAACTTACATATTTGTTATTCACATGGCTGTTGTAGTATCAGATGAATATAGTGTACTAGGAGTGGGTAAAACGAAGAAAGAAAATATGAGTATGTATGTTTTATATAAGTGGATGGATGCAAATCATAATTTATTAGTTAAAATTTATATTACATTAACAAATTTGGTTTGTTATCGACAGGAAAAAATACAGCTGTGGGTACATTTTCGAATGTAATCTCGCAGATACAAAATTTACCCAACATGGAACTCGGGAGGAAATTCAGGACTCCGTGCAAAACAGGAAATAAGTGTGGAAAGGTATGATTGACAGCCTAACCAAAAATTAAATATCTTTAGCGGAGATTTTGTTATATTTTTCATTATTTCGCTTATATTTTGTAATGCTCATTTTAAATTACAATATTTTTTTTCTAAAATAATATATTTTTAATACGAATACATAAATTGAATATTGTATAAACAATATTGTTACTGGCACAATGTTTTCTTACCTAAGTCTGAAATGGCGTCTCAACAAATAAAATATATGTATATTTATATGTACATATATTTTATTTGTTAAGACGCCATTTACGACTGAAATATTTATATGTATACATGTGTATAAATATAATGACTAAGAACTTGGAAATAAATATATTTTATTCAGCTTCTTTTTGCAGGTAATCAAAAGGCTAATGGTACCAAAATTGGCGCAACTCGAAAACACTATAATGGGTATAATGAAAGAGTTATCTAAAATGCCACCCGGGTCTCGACTTCCAGACAAGTATACTAAGACGGAACCAATTAAACTTCTTTTAGATCAAAATTACAAGTGAGGAATATTTTTTTTATCTTCACGTTGTTTTCTATATGGAAAAAAAGTGTGGTAGGTCGGAGATTATTGTTAAGGCACTCCGTTCATTTCCCCGAGTGGAATTCGAACTCACAACTACGCCACGTTTAATACTTGCTCATTGATACATTGTCTAGTATATCATTTATTTATTATTAAAATATCTTTGTTTGCTTGTTTTATATTTTATGGCTTTTATATGGCCAGCACGCCTTAAACTATTTGTTTATCAAAAATGTAGAATGTAGAAGAATTCAAAGTTAATATATAACGTTTGTCTCTGTAATAAAATTATATATATAATTTATGAATTTTTGAAAAATAAATAAGACTTCAAAATAAATAATTAAATTATTCTCGTTTGTTTGAGGTATTGAAATCAAAATACTAACTGCACATTAATTACAGGGAGGACGTTTGTATGGACAAATTAGAATCATGTCTAAAAGAGGATAAACGTAGAAAAAGAATTTTAAAGAAATTGTTTTTCAAAAAATATAATTCGTTACGTCAAGACCTCATTGGTTACGGCGGCAGGAGGTTGTGGGGAGGAGAGGGCAATTTGTTCTATAGATAATTTATTAAAATTATTAATATAAGTTATAATAAATAAGATTTTTATAATAGTAAGTTTGAATTACATTAAATAAAATCATACTTAGTTAGATAAACGTTTTTATTTTGTGAATTTATTATGAACTCGTATTTGGCGGTTCCGTAATATGCTTATATTATTTTATATTAAAGTTATAAAACTATTAATTAATTATAAATAGAATAAATATTATAAAAGCATGAAAGATTTTTATTGTGAAATTTATTTTTGAAATATTCCATATTATATTCAAACTTTCGTTAAGTATTACTTTTTGTAATGTCTTGCTTTTTACAGAGAGAATAATAATAAAAAAAAAATATTTAATCAATTTTTAACTTATTCAAATTATTTTCAAAAGGTTTTTTAATAATTAATAACACTTTACAAATGATGTTTACATTAATCAATTTAAATTTAATTTTTTTTAATAATAAGTTGTGAATATGTACAATCACGCACACGTTCACTTCAAAAATAGGTAGGTTTTCGAACCCACAACCTTTTTTGCGTACAGTCAGATTAATTGACGAGCGTACAACTCGGTTTAGTATTTATACATCGCGAGTGAACTAAACGATAGCTTGAATTATTTCATTGTAACGCCATCTATCGGCCGACGTAGCTTCTTTTATTTCGTAACGGTCGACGAGTCATAGCCGATTCTTTAGGTCTTTTGAACTTTTGTTCATTGGTCACTCGGTAAAAGTAAGAAAAACCTTGAATCAAATCAACTCAGCCATGTTCAGGGTTGTCACCACCCTTCAATCGTACTGTATGTAATTTATGAGCACAACATAAATATATAACCATAGTGCCGTGTGCTGACTTTGAGTAACAATAAGAAGCAAAAATAGAACTCTATTTACTGTTATTAGCACATTTTTCTTTTTGTTTATTTAATTCTCAACTTGATGTAGACAAAGATATAAATAAATTATATTTAAATTTAAAAAAAATCTCCGAATATATAATATATAATATGAATTTTATTAAACAGGTCCAAATTTTTCCTGACACATCTGTGATTTTAGCTCTATCTTGAGATGCGTTTTCATTACTAAATATATCTATGAAGGAAAATGGCGTCTCAAAGTCGGTCTCAGACTTAAGAGCGATTTATAGATAGGGGCCTTAGTCTAAGATACTACAAGCCTCATATTGGCTATGGTTCCTCAACTTGATTCTTGCTCTGCAGTTTGGCGTGAACTCACCTATCGATTCATATTATCATTTCTTCTGTGTTTGTTAATATTTATCCAGATTCCATTTTTTATATAAACATATTAGACCAGCCCAACTAAAATGTTACCAAACATATTAGACCAGCCTAACTAAAATGTTACCTTCAGTTGTGATGGATTCTTTAAAAATCGTAGTGTTCCTATGTCCTTATAAACCTTGATAGTAATAACATTGGTACCCCCAGAATATAAATATTTTTATATTTATATTTTTATTTAATATGTAGCCTAGTAAATACTCTTTCAAAGCTAAATAATGATTAAAATGAGATTTTGTATTATTGAACTCCCAAGTTGTGACTAATAACAAGATAAATTGAAGATCTAGGTTGCATAATGAAGGAATGCTTAAGAGTCTTATTTATATAGTTTAAGATTTTTATCCAAAGAATTTGTTTTTCTAGAACGCGCTAAAGTGAGGAACAACTGGTACGAATTGAAAAAATATTTTTTGGCTTGTATAGGAGTTCTATGTAACCCACTGCATTTGCGGCCAATGTTACTTCATGTACCGACCTAAAATATCACGTGTCATCAATACTAATATTACCCAAAGTTGATACAATATTTCATAACTTTGCAAAATAATTATAATTATCTACCATATTCTGAGATTAAATAAAATCAGTCAGAAATTTTGATATCATTTGTAGAGTTTCTTACTCAAAAATAATAACATGTATCTATAACGAGTATTTATTAGATTAGACAAAGTACGGCGTTGGGGTCACATCATCATCATCAAGGGTAGAACCCTGGACAGCAAAGCATGAAGTAATGTAGAAGAAGGGTGGATTTTAGGAAATGTTGTTATGTAAATTATTTCACTTTTGTAAGGTTTTGTGATTGCATAATTGTTTATTCTATGTCACGTGTTCCCGTCATTTTGAATCGAATCATTTTTGAATTAGCAACAATAGAAGTTTGTGAAACATTTTTTATTTTATAAACTTCAGCTCAAAGTCAATTCGTTAAGTACGCAAGTTGCCTTTTAAAATTGAATTTAAATTTTTGGAAATTTATCAAACCGTTCGTTCGACATGTTGTTTTGAGCTTTTGATAAAGTCGAATATATTCGGAAGTTTTATTAGATATTAATAGAGTAGATAAAATCAATTATTAATTAAAATGTGTGAAAAACAGTTAAAGCTCCAAATAATTTTAATAGTTTTGTCTGTTATTCTAAAAGGACTGTTTGCTGTTGATGATAGTAAGTGAATTTAAACATTATTTTGAACAATTAAAATATAGATTTTTAGTTAGAGGAACTTAACACTCCGGTTTATTTAACTAAGTCGTGCGAATATTCATGGCATAAATACACATTTCTCCTGATATAACATGAATCAATTTCTTTAAAGGCACGGTACGAAACCAAAGAATAGACGTCAAAACACCGATTAACACTGTGTAGAACCCAGATTTGACACTATATTGAGTATTGTTCTCATCTCTGGGCTTTGCACCCCAGTATCAGCTTGAGTTATTTAACCAAGTGCTACGTAGAGCCCTTTGAATAATTGGGAACTCGATGATCTAAGCCAAAGGCTCGATACTTTGGCTTTGCGTAAAGACGTCTCCTCGCTGTGCGTTTTATTTTGGGGAATGCTCTGTTTGCCCTGCTGCCTGTCACCGAATGTCACAAACTCAAGTACCATCCACACCATATCCTGGATACATAGCACTCTACTACTGTGTGGTTTCGTTGGAACGTCTTCCACGGCATACATACGACATGGGTACCTTCGAAAAGCGTGTCTATCTTCAGCTAAATGACTGGCAACGCGACTTTAGCTCTTCTGGTGTTGCCTGGTCTTTAAAAAAAAAAGACGGTACTAAAACTAACTTACATAAATATTATTTTAGGTTTATTATTCACGGTTACTCGGGCGCCTAGGTATTTTGGTATTTTGCAAGATCACAGAGGACAGCCCTTGTCTGTGGAAATCTCTGAAGAGTACATGGATCAAGATTACATTGCTACAAATAGGTGAGATTATTATTAATCTGTACGTTTTGCTAATAGCTATAAGTATTGAGACATGAGTATGGGGTTCGAATCTCATTTAAGATTATAAGTGAAGTAGCTACTTTTGAAGAATTTTACATTTAAAGACTGTCTATCTGTGCAACATGTTTGAAATTTGTGTATAAATTTACATATACGTTAATATGGCAACGGGTTTTGTACGCGTCAATTCATTCGGTAGTCATTATAAATACCTGTATTTTTTTTTCTGGGGAATTCTCTCTCTACAAGACAATAATTTATAAATGACAAGACATTTTTATTTCAGTTATCAAAGACATTGTTTTATTTTTACAGGAAAAGACATAAAATTGATTGGAATAAGTAAGTGCCTTTATCAAATATCATGTTATACTTTCTGAAATTGCTTAAGAATGTTTATTTTTGTGTTGTTTTTATGTAGGACTAAACCTACTCTAGTAAAAATAAATATATAGATATATGGATTTGCTTTAATTTTTCCTAAAGGCGCTTTTTTGTTAGGACCCCCGTGATGCATTTGGACATCATTGGTTGTGGAATTGCAATGTATAAATATTTTTTACTTTCGTTCAACGTCCAATGTCTGAATGTCTGGAAAAAATCAGCATAAAGTATGGGTCAGATTGTGTTAATATTAGGTTCCCTCTATTTACCTTACCACATGAGGGATATAGACTGTTTTTTTTTATTTTAAAGATTCTTTCAGAAAGATTAAAATATATTATTTTATTTACAGAAATCCTCTCGACATGGACGACTTCGACGATGACGAAACAGAAGAAATATTCGACGATAAGGATAAAGACATAAAATTACTTAACAAATTTAATTTACAAGCTGGACCCGTGTGATACTTAACTTTACTTTTCTAGAATAATAAATATTAAATTTAATTCCAATATTTTTTAAATTTATGTTAAAAAGACGTTGACCTTTTAACTAAACTATATCAGGTAGTGTTACTTTCTATTTACAAATGTAATGTTTCCCATAAATCTTATAAAGGTACAAAAATGTTAAATATAAAATATTGCAAAGCTAGAACGTTTGGGGCAAGTCGTGGCGCACAGGCACAAATAAATCGCTGTAAACGCGACTAGTTGTGAGTTTGATCCACATCCGAGAGAATGAAATATTTTATATTATATTTTCATTTCTTCGCTCTGGTATCGTGTCACAGAGCGGCGTTGAGCTCCGCTACTCTACACGCAATGCCTCCAGAATTCGGCGGCAAATACAGATCGGAGTATTTGTAGTCTATACTATATTACCTCGGCTGTGCGCGCTATATAGTGTGAAGCTGTTTTCTTTTTTTTTTTTTTTAGAACTATTAGAGAGAATACCTCTCTTAGTTCTAATGTAAAATATTATTATAAAAATAAGAACAACAAATAAACAGTAAAAAAATATATTACACAAAGTACAAAAACAATACACAAAAAAGTCACACAATCACTTCCTATCATCATAAAAAGGAAATTCACCACCGAAATACGGTAAATCGGTCATCACCATTGCTTCAACAGGCATTTTCGCCATTTCCAACGACTCCTCGGAGTAGTCGGTTGTTTCGTCAGAATACACTTCCGCTATGTGATCTTGGTATATCTTTTCGCATTCGCTGGGGTGCTCGCTCTTTATCGTACTTGGATGGTACCCTATTGCTTCTATCGGGCCGACTGTTAGGTACGGCACTTGTGTTGTTACTTGAAAGTGTTTCGCTGGAATGATTAAAATCAATTATCTTAATTTCGTTTAATAGGTTATATGTTATATAGGTTTGCTTAAATTGAAAAGTAAAAAAAAAACAGTTCAAGTTCGAAAAAGGGGCATTTTTGAGGTTAATTGGGCTGTAAAAAGAAGGAATCTAATATTAAAACACTCCGTTCCCCGCTTTCCGCCTCATTTTCGAGTTACTAAGCCGAGCTTTGTGTACCGTGGTGGGGAAAACAAAATAATTTAAATGTAAAATTTTCCGCCGAGTGGGAACCTGGAACCTGGAACTATTGCGTATATACGGGTAATGACCTCTGGAAAATAAAATCAACAATTATATATATACTGAATATGTGTCATCTGTGAAAATTTCAAGTATCTAACTATCACGGTTCATTAAATATAGCCTGATGACAGACTGACAGACAGATATCGGAGTCTTAGTAATAGGGTACCGTTTTAGCCATTGGATACGGAACCCTATTTATAGCACGGAACGGAAGTATTTCGGAACCTAAGGTTTGCTCCGCCCAATTTAAAATCATTTTGTGCAGATTTTGCCAACAAAATAATTCACTTACTATCAATATGATCAGGTATAATAACTGTTGCTACTGTCTTCGCAACTTTATCATCGTAATAGTCTCCTACAATATCAATGTTGTTCCCTTCATATACTTCCCGGGGAGGTGGTCTCTTGGTACAGTCGCTTTCTAAATGCCTTCTACCAGATTTCTTATGCTCCAAAGGCCGTGGGATTTCGGTAAGGGGAACGAATTTCTTTGCTACATTAGCTCCTACTGGTTTGACTTTTGCTAATCTGTAAATTATTATTATTTAAATATATTTTTTTAAAATCTGAAATAATTAAATATTTCACTCCCCCGAATGGTAATCGAACCTACAAACGTCACGTTTACAATCGTACGATTGTACCCGTTCGACACGCCAGATTCAATTATAATATTAACCTAGGTGTGTCTTTTTTCACTGAATCCCGCAGCAGGCAGAGACGTCGTGGGGCAGTGTGACCTCACCTGATTACAAATGTGATAGTTCTGGGTTCAATTTCCACTTTGGGGGAAATAATTATTCATCTCTGGTAACAAGACAAAGCGGTGGTGTTGAATCCTATCACTCAACACGCAATATCCCGAATATTGGACCGAGCGTGGAAAACGGAATATGATAACACTAGGTTATGATATTCCGGTATCGTGGCGCAGTGGCACATAGTGTGACTGTAAAACCGACTGGGTGGGTTCGATTCCCATAACCAGTCGGGATGAAATATTTACTTAAATTTATATTTCCATTCGCTCTGGTGTCGAGGCTAAAAGCGCGGCGTTGAGTTCTGCCACTCAACACGCAATGCCTCCAAAATTCGGCAAAAAGTGGGGAACGGAGTGTCTTAACACTAGGTTCCTCTGCCTACCCTGCTGTTTGCGGGATACAGCGTGAAGTCAGAAAAAAAAGAACTCGTATTAACTTACTTATTCACCATGACACTGCCCCTTATTTCCAACGTGACTCCTTTACAAACTAAAAATATCGTAGCAAAATGTATGAGACGGTTCATTTTATTTATAACTGTTTATGACTTTAGTTCATTTTTTTTGGTATTCTCGTTCTATTTAACTAAGGAATATGATTCGATTTCTCTTTTAAAGTGATATTTATAAGACTTAGAACAATGTATTACATTGTTTCAGTAGGAACCATTGTAACTGCAACAGGTGTTCGGTGGATTTTACGTTTTTTACAAGAATGTGTTACATAAATTGCTATAAGTGCAGCAGAAATATTTGTAACGTTTCTTTTACATAAATTTTGTTACCAATTACAGTTATTTGATGAGGCCAGTCGTGGCGCAGCGCCACGAGCGAGCGACTGTAAACGCGGCAGGTTGTGGGTTGGATTCTAAATAATAATGTAGAAAATAGAGAGGGAAGATGTATAAAATTTCTTATTTTTTTATTTCTTTAGCTTCATGCTGTATCATGTATATAGGCAGGAATTTAGTTTAAAGACACAATTTTTCAACACGCAATTTCATGCTGCATGAAAACATTGCATGCTGAGTGACGGAACTCTACACCGCGCTTTGTTTACGAGAAAAATTCAAATAAATTACTCGTTTGAGCGAGAATCGAAGCTACGAGTACTATTTACGGTCAAAATGTCATTCTTTTTTTTCTCGACGAACTCTTTATTTAAACCACTATGAAATAAAATAAAACAAATACATATTTTTTTTATTTATTATAACTATATAGTTTTTAATAATATCTATTTTTTTTCTTTTTGTAAATAACAGGGTCGAGGTGCCAAGTTTGGTTTCCGCCGCAGGATATCAGGGTGAAACACCCGCCGTATACGATGGGAGGGTCGGTGTCTGGCACGCAAATGTTGTCTTGGCAGAATGTAGCCGTACCTAGAATATTAGTACGGTGTATTAAAAAAAAGACATAATATGACAGATTATAAATTAACTTTTAACAGATTAATTATTTTCTTAATTTTACTTACTTTAATTTTTGATTTTTAATTAAATACACGTGTGAGTAAAATAAAATAAAATAAATAAATCGGCTTCACGCTGTATTCCGCACCCAGCAGGGCGGCTAAAAGGTTTCGCATTAGCACCAGAGGGATGAAATGTTGAATGAAAATATTAATGAATAATAATTCATTTCCCCGAGGGAATCGAACTCACAACCATCGCGTTACAGACACACCCTTGTGCCCCTGCGCCACGACGGCCTCAATAATTTATACATTTTTTTATATACTTGATTGTGCAAAGAAAAACATCGTACGATAGAAAGTAGCTGACATAAATATGTATAGATACGTATGTATATGAATTGTATATGTATGTACGTGCTACTTCAGAAATCATTTTAAATTTAAATTTTAAAGTTATAGTATCAATTGTGGTGCAGCGGCACAAGCTGTGCCTGTAAACGCGACTGGTTGTGGGTTCCATCCCGACTCGAGAATATGAAATATTTAATTAGATTTATATTTTCATTTCTTTGCTCTGGCGTCGAATCATATGCGGTGTTGAGTTCCGCCACGCAACACGCAATGCCTTTAGAATTGGGCGGAAATTGGGAAACGGATTGTTTTTACGCTAGGTTCCCTCTGCCTACCCTGCTGTGTGCGGAATACAGAGTTAAGCTGTTTTTAGAAGAAACTCGTTGATGTTGTCTTTAAACGGATATTTTGAATTTTTTCGTTAGTAAAAATTCACAGGTGTGCACGGAAGTCAAGAACGGAGGGTCTCAAAACTCCAACTACCCTGCCATTGCGGGATACAGCGTGAAGCTATAAAAAAAATTAAAAAAAAACAATCTTACCAACATAACCAGTGGGTCTCGCCTGCCTTTTATTCTTGACATAATCTACCACAGCCTTGGATAAAGCGTAGAAATGTTTACTGGCTTTGTATCTCATCTTAGCGAGCGCGGCGTCGCAGTCGCCTTTGTCCGCTCTACAGTGGTAGACCAGATTCCTAGTGTTGGTTTTAACCATTTCCTCCCGCAATACCTGATATTTTGAATCGGTGTGTAGGATTTGGGCGAACCTTACGTTTACTGTGAAGAAAAATAATGAAATTGTTTTTATATGTGAGAGACCGTCGACTTCACAGTGCGGCGTTTAGTTCCGCCACTCGTCTCATGATTTGGGTAGAAAATGGTAAACAATGTCTTGGAGCACTACCTGGTCCAGTCCAGCAGTAGGTAGTAGTACACTGTGAGGCTATAAAAAATGTGTAAAATAGATTTTACCTTAATTTATATGAAATTCATATGTGAAGACGAAAACAATGTAATGTTGCGAAATTAAGTAAATTTGGAATAAATAATAAAATAATCTTTTTATTTAGGCCGTCGCGTCGTAACGAAGGGGCAGAAAAGGGTGACACTAAGCGTTACGGTTGTGGGTTCGAATCGCACTCAGGGAAATGAAATGTTTAATATTTTCATATCCTCGCTCTCGTAACAAAGCAAAGCACAACGTCGACTTCCGCCGTTCCGTTTTTCGTATTGATATACATATTTCTTAAGAATTCGGTAAAAAGCGGACGACGGAAGTGTCTTAATCGGAAACAGAGTTTCCTCATCACTTAGCTCTCTGCTTGCCCTGCTATATGACGGATAAAGAGTAAAAACAACAAAAATATTTTTATGCATTTTCAAAATAACTTACAACCAGCCCCAACTAGATATCCAAGGCATTTTTCGTGGTGTACTACTAAAATATAAGTGAACAGGACTTTCCACATGGCAATTGGTAATAAAAATACATAAATTTAATTGGATTTATGAACTATTAAACAAAAAACTTTTATTTGATTATTATTTGTCCAATTTTTTTTTTTTATAGCATATTAATTGCCATAAGTTATGTTTAACGTATACCTAGAGGTAACTACGTGTTTGATAGGTACTGGTTCAAACGCAGAGGGAACCCAGTGTTAAACCACTCCGTTCCCATTTTCCTACCGATTCTGGAGGCATTATGCGTTGAGCTGCGGAACTCAACGCCACGCTTTGCCTCGATATTTTCATTTCTGCGCTCTGTTGTCGAGGCAAAGCGCGGCGTTGAATTCTACAACTCAACACGTAATGCTTCCAAAATTCCGCGGTAAATAGGAAAGGGGGTGTCTTAACAATAGGTTCCCCCCGCCTACCCTGCTATATGCGGGATACAGCGTGAACCTTATAAAAAAAAATATATATTTTATGTCAAAACCATTACGCGTTTTAAGCGCCGGTCTAAGTGAGCCACATTCCAGATCACGTCGTTCCTTATCGAAATATACTATCTCGATGGAATACTAACATAAGCAGTTAATCGCGTCTTTATACATTAAGATATGATGTTGTAATTACAATTTGTCAGCTACTTTTGCATCTGATATGTAAAACCTATTTACGTCATACTGTTATTCAGTGTTGTTATATATTAAGCATTTTTTTAAAATTAAGCTTCACGCTGTATCCCGCATATTCAAACGTAGTAAATTTTTATTCAACCGTAGGTATGGTTTTGATGTGGATTTTATTATCTTAACGCTGTATTTCGAACATAGCATGGTACACTGAGGGAACCTTGTGTTACGACACTTCGTTCACAAAAAGACGTCTTTCACCACTTTCTATTTCCTTTCCATCCTTTATGAGTGCCAGAACTCAACTTAAACTGAACTGCCTATACATCAGAGCAATGAAATTAAAATATTAAAATATTTCATTTTCTCAAGTGGGAATCGAACCTACAACCTGTGGTTTTAATATTTTTTTATTTACTTTTGTTTCACCAACTGACATGAGCGCATAACCATGACAACGATAAGAGGATTTGTGGATCATCAGCAAGCCTAAGATTAGTTTAGATATATGAAAAAAAAAATAAAAAAATTGAGGCCAGTCGTGGCGCAGCGGCATAAAGTGTGACTGTAAACCGACTGGTTGTGGGTTCGATCCCCACTCGAGGAGGTGAAATATTTACTTAAATTTATATTTCCATTTCTTCGCTCTGGTGTCGAGGCTAAGCGCGGCGTTGAGTTCTGCCACTCAACACGCAATGCCTCCAGAAATCGGCAGAAAGTGGGGAACGGAGTGTCTAAAAACACTAGGTTCCCTCTGCCTACCCTGCTATGTGCGGGATATAGCGTGAAGCTGATTTAATTTTTTTTAATTTAATAAAAAAATGTGAAAAATACAACTGTATAATATAAAATATGTAAATCCTAACGATATTTCATTTCCGATCGGTATCGGTACGCTAAGTTACTATGCAGTATGACGAAGGCTCTTAATAATTCGTCGAAGGTTTATCTGAGTATTACTGAGGTACCGTGGCGCCAATTGCAAATGTCTGACTCATTGAGTGCCCCACCAACTGAAATAGTTATCATTTTCGTGTGTCAACAAAGATCTTGATAATTTATTATATACTTCATTAATGGATGGTAGCTGCAAAATGATTAATAAAGTTTTTAAGATTTTTAAAGTGCTATTCCACACCTAGGAAAGAAAATTTTTTTTTAGAACCGTGTAATAAAAAAAACGTATATTTTTTTTAATATAGCGGGATGTGAACCCACGTCTCTTGCTCTAACAAAAAAAAACTCCAAGCACTCTGACCACTAAGCCATACGTTCTCGTCAAGTAAACTCTGGACACACCACAGGAACGGTGTATAGGCGTATCTAAAGCTTGAACTGACATTTTGTGTAAAAGGGTTTTAATTTTATATCGTTTTTTTTTTTTTAGCAAAATGTCTCGGGTGAGCCCGAGCCAACTGGCTCCCTCCTGTTTCTACGCTTTTGGGACGATAGTTTACAAATTAAATAAAAAAAAATAATGCATAACGCGAGACCAGTCGTGGCCCAGGGGCACAACCAAGTGATCGTTATCACGGCACTCGCGGAAATGAAATATTTAATATTTTCATTTCTTCGCTCCCGCGTCGCGGTGTTGAGTTCCGCCGCTCAACACGTACTACCTCCAGAATTCGGCTTAAAGTGAGGAGCTGAACTTAACACTACGCTCCCTTGCCTACCCTGCTACAAGCTAAAAAAAATGTAATCAAAAACCAAACTCAAAAATAAACAATTCAAAACACAATCAGCCTACACTAAACACGTAGTTAATTTCCAATTCAGTTACTTCCATATAAATTATACGGCGTTTTTCCTACAATGTTCGTGCCGTTCTAATGGGGTGAGACGGTTATCACGGCCATTGTTACCGCTATTAGACGATAGGGGCATCTTATAACCGCATTGTTTTGACCAATCGCCCGCGATATATCGAGGAGCGGTTGCAGAGGCTGGTCAGAATTAATTAGGTTTCTTATGATTTTGTCCATTTAATTCTAATATATAAGGATGTTTCCATTTGGTAATTATTTAAAAAAAAAAATGTTTGTTCTTGGTAAGACGACAAAGGGTGACGGTGAATTCCGCCATCACTCAACACATAATATTTAAAAAATTGGGCGAAAAGTGGGGACCGAATCTTAACACTAAATTAACGAAGTTAAATAAAATTGCATTATATGTATGTACATATGCTTTTATTATAACGATTTCTTTGTAATGAGTAAGTTTTGAATACCTTAAGATGTTAATTTTATAGGGCAAAAGGTAAGGATTTAGGTTATATATATTTTTTAATTTCGGTTTTGCTTATGTGACATTAAAGCCCTTAAATTATGTATAAATATAATAAAAATAAGTTTCAATTTATAATTTAAAAGTGTTTGAATGTTTTAAGACCATCTTCTAAACCACTCCAGATTATAAATGATCTCAAATTAAAATACAAATAGATACAGCCACAGACAACATATCATTTTAAATTCAAGTCAATATTTAATCTGTAAACATTTAAAGGGTTTCCTATATTACCTAACACACATTTCAAATGCGTTGACATTTAGTAACCACTAATCTGGGCGCTAACATCAAATTGAATACTGGTTGCATATCATCCAACGTCCATGGCTTATGTCGTGATTGAGATCGTTTCATGTTTAATAACTATATTGACTAAAGTTATTTAGGTTGAAATATCTACACTTGACTGTAGATATTAAATTATTATATTGTAATTGTCGGTCTATTTGCTTTATCCTGCATATAGCATGGCAGGCAGAATGAAGTCAGTGTCAAAATATTCCGTTCTTTTCCGTTTCTCCTTTCAAATTCAAGACTGCATATTGAGTGGTGGTGCTAAACGCCGCATTTCTCAGACCATAATCTATATCCTTGGGGCAGATCAAGCCCACATATATATAGCATATAGAATCTCTGTATCTCGCAGACAGCAGGGTAGGCAGAGGGAGCCTAGTGTTAAGACAGACATAAAAATTTAAATAAATGAAAAATAAATAAATTTTATTTCCTCTAGTGGGGAACGAACCCAGAACCAGTCGCTTTTACAGCTACACTTTGTGTCTTTGTGCCATGAGTGGCCTCGGCTACATTAACTCACTCGGATACATCCATTATATCCATATTAACCACTAGGTAGCATTTATAAAGACTGGTCGAAATCTTTCTACTTGACCAAATGAAACTGAAGAAATAGACACGGTACTGCCTTAAACATAATTCATACCGTTGGCCGGGAGGGAGGGCTGCGTTTCCACACTCTGTCCTATTCAGGATGAAGAGGGAAAACTAGCACCAAGCCCCTCCAAGGACCTTAGGACGTCGAAATTCACACCGGCAGGCAAAAAGGTAAAAAATTGGAATCATCCAAACTGCGAAAGTGAGAATATTTTTGAGGTAAGTAGGCGCTTGAACGGCACCAAATATGAAGAGGAAATATCATTGGAGTGCCTCCACTCTAACACATTTTGAAGATACATAATACATTTTGAAGATCGTGGAAAGTAAAGTAGATTGAGAGACGGCAGAGCCTGGCAATGAAAGCCGAATCTAATGCCATATAGCAGAAAAAGATTAGAGTGCCTCCAATTATATTATGGATTGGTTTTTGTAATTTTCTTACTTCAGGTCTAAGATACAAAAATGATGCTTAATGATATTTTCAAATAAATTTGCTTTGAAGTACTACAACTGTAATTTTAATATTCTACCATTTAATATATAAATTATTATTATAAGTTAATATATCCTCATTTCTGAACAATAACAATCGATCCTGTTTGGATCGTAGGTACATCGATTACGCGGAACTGTAGTTTAGACATTAGGCTTTGTTTACAATGATTTACTTCAGTGAGATTCTAAAAAAAGGATTTAATAAGTGATTAAGAAAAAAAAAACTCTTTACGCTATATCTCTCATATAACTGGCAGGATAAGCAAAGAGAACAAATTGTTGACGCACTCCGTTCTCGACTTTTCCCCTTAATTCGAAACAAGGCGTGTTAAATGGCGGACATCACTTTATCTACAAGAACGAGAAAAAGAAAATAATTCATTTCTGGGACTCGAACCTACAACTGTAGCTTTTGCAATGGCGACTGAGGGTAGTGATGGTCATCAAAATGTTAATGTGATAACAGTAATTTTGTGAAATTTATCGCTTTCATCCACACCTTAGCTCCGCGAGATTATAGTAATAAGCAGAATTGTTAAATTCTACTGCAAGTTCCCTTATCCGCTCTATGGTCTGAGGCTGACAAAACCATTGTTTACTCAGCGCACGCTTTGTGCTGCTTTTATGGTTATTTAACAAAGAAGTACTTGAACGATATTAATTAATATTATTTAGTTCTATAATTCAAATGTTAGAATTAGAATGGATTGCAGGTGAGCTATAAGGTACCAGGTAGTAAGTAGATATTTGTAGGGTGCCGTATCTCAAAAGGTGAAAACGGAACCCTTATACAATCCCTATGTTGCCCGCCGTACGTTTGTCAAGACATGTACTAAGATTGTGAAAAGGTATCAAGCTGAAATTGATATCAAATATTCTTCGGACTTTTCGGACTTTTGACTCGGAGCACAGAAAACACATTTTTTTTTAAGTCTACGCAATCAAAATATCCGAGCATTTATGCATCGTTTTTGCTGCACTATGTCAAAAATATATATATGTATATAAACTAGTGCCACTGTGCCACGACGGCCTCTGATTTATCGTTATATCGAGACCTTATTAAATGGCCGTATCACGCGTTTCAGCTCCGTATTCCCGCAATATCTCAATCTAATTCATATCGTAATGTGTCGCGCTGCATCTCCTAACCTCCCGCAGCCCGCAGGTTCACGACAACATCGCCGCATTTAAATTCCCGGAGGCTGGATGTAAACAGCTGATATCTGATTATAGAGCTCGATAGTGAAATGGAAATACTGTGGTTTAAGACTGTACTATGATTGTTTTAAAACGTATAAATTATTTAGTTTTTTTTCTTGTTTGAGTAATAAGTTTATCCGTAAGGTTTATCTTGTCTCCACAGCCAAATAATAAAAATATAAAATTTGACAATTTTTATAAGCTCCAGTCCCGATGACCCGCAATCCTCAATCGGTACGGAATCTTCTTAAAATATATATTTAATAATTGTTTAGTAAGAACTTATCTCATTTATAACGTGCGTTGCTCTCATATTACACGATGGACCTGGACCATAAAAAATAGCAAATTCCTATTGGCTGTGTTATTTGTTTATTCAAACTATTATTTTGTAATATCCTCTATATATATATTGTTTATCGACAGCGATGCGATTCTGGATATAGAACTGGTTCAATGTTGATAGGATCTTTTATCGCTAGCGAAGGTTATTTCCGCAATTACGATTCAACTGTTGTTCTTAGATAGTTGTTATATTCAAAATTCAAAATAATAACTTTTTTTTATTTTAAACTAAGAAATAGTCTATATATGAGTGTATATATATGACGCCAGTCGTGGCGCAGCGGCACGAAGTGTGACTGTAAATCCGACTGGTTGTGTGTTCGATCCCCATTCGAGGAGATGAAATATTTACTTAAGTTTATACTTCCATTTTTTTGCTCTGGTGTCGAGACTAAGCGCGGCGTTTAATCCTGCCACTCAACACGCAATGCTTCCAGAATTCGGCAGAAAGGGGAACGGAGTATCGTAACACTTGGTTCCCTGTGCCTATCCTGCTGTGTGCGGGATACAGCGTGAAGCTGATTACTAAAGAGTCGAACTGTTTAATATTAATCCACTCAATACGCATTGATCTCGAAAATTGGGCGATGGGTGAGGAATTTAGTTTCTTGGCACTACGTTCCATTTGACTGCATTGTTGTATGCGGAGTACAGCAAGAAAGGTATTTTTTTACAGAAATTAATACGATTATAATACGATTAATAAATTAATAATTAAAATTAACTTTTAAATAACAAATTAATCATGCATTATTAATATATTTGCATATGTTTCATGCGTTGTCAGTCATTGGCTCTCATTAGTCTTGCTGGATATAATTAATTAACTTCATTAAGATCGTTAGTCATATCTCATAGTATCAATAAATAAAATTATTTAATAAATGCACTGGATAGGGAGCCAAAAATATCGATCTTGTTACTTTTAGGGTTTCGTATCTTTTAAGGAAAAAGGAATCCTTATCAGATCACTTTGTAGTCCGTCTGTTTGTCTGTTAAGCCTTTATCTCAGGAATGCTTAGAAATATCGAGTTAGTTCGTATTAGTTCATTAAAAAATCTAAAACCTATACATTTATAGTTAAATTCTGATAAAGAAAATAGCTTTATATGTATTTTAGTTATTAAAAAATGCGTATTTCGACACTATAAAATGTATCAAAATTAATAGGATACATTTGAGGTAAAATCCTAAATAATAATAGCCTTAAAAGGGGGGCAAAATTTGGTGGCAAGTGAGGTATCAGACGAAAGGCCTCATCATAAACTGAACCTGAATTTCAGAAAAAAATCGAGACCTCCAATTTGTATACGGATCTATCGGTGGGCGAGTTCGACTCGCGCTTGTCCGGTTTTTGTTTCTTTTCGTATCTTTCACGCTACTATTAATAAGAGTGGGAAATAATATTTTTTAGATGTTGATTGGCGGAACTACAATACAACTTGGTTTTAGTTTTACGCTGTATTGCGCCAACTCAGCGGAACTGCAGCAGAGTCGACAGAGGTTACCCGGGAACCTAGTGTAAAGACACTTCGTTATCTACTTTTCAGGTCAGGAGAGTCGCGGCGCAGGGGCACAATGTGTAACTGTAAACGGGATTGGTTGTGGGTTCAAGCCCTACTCGAGGAAATGAAATATTTATTTAAATTTATATTACCATTTCTTGGTGGCGAGGCAAAGTGCGGCGTTGTGTTCAACTACTCAACACGCAATTCCTCCAGAACTCGGCGGAAAGTGGGGAACGGAATATCTTAACACTAGGTTCCCTCCGCCTGCTGTGCGCGGGATACAGTAAGAAGCTGGAGTATCTACTTTCCAATGTGTTCTGGAAACATTGCGTGTTGTGTGACGTTGTTCAATGCCGCTATCAATCCAATTATTTATAAATTCAAATATGAACTTCCATATATCAGACCTTCCACGACTGACACAGGTGGCGTAAAAAATGATTTACTTAACTTATTGACGATGTTTTGACGTAAACGCGTTTTATATTTTTGTTTGCAATATTTATTAGAAGCATTATGAACTATATATAACTATAAGGCTTTTTATTTCTATGTGTGCGTGTGTACATATGTATGTGTATTTGATTATGTAAATTATAATATAGTTAAAATTATAAAGTCAACATGTATGTATAGTTTTTTTTTAGCTTTATAACGTGAAACGTACACAGCGGGGTGGCGGTGCTGAGAACTATTTTTATTTGCCATTAAGGCGCGGCGTTGAGTTCTGCGTGCAAGATATTTAATTAACATGATGTTTCCTATGCTTAATTTTATAGTAAACAAAAAAATTAAGCGAAAGAGAAGAATAAAAATATCGCTTTAAAAATCCTGTTTTTGTAGCTATACATACTTACTACTTTCTAATTCATATTATTAACGAACTGTATGTCGGTGAGTCATGGCCGCCCGTAAATTTAGCTATAGGCAGCGCTACTTTTGATTATTCCCGACGCGAATAGTCAATGCGCAAAAGTTTAGAAAACCTAATTTCGTGCCGGCCACGACTCATCGACCTCACTATATACAAGTATTTAAATAATCGCATTATGCGACTAGAATAATATAACCCACTTGCATCAAGATATGAATGTGTACTTTTAACATATTACAGACTTTGAGTAATTTATCTTTATAATAAGTTATTCATTTATCCTATAAAGTTGTCAGTAAATTATTAATTTAACATTTCATATCTGTATTCCAAGAAATGCTATATAAAGGAAACAACATACATAATACATACGTCGACATTGTTTGAAAATTCATTAAAATGACCTTTTTTTCTTGTAGAGATTCATCTGACAGTGGAAGGAATTAGTCTCGTTTATCTTATCTAGTAGGCGAAATGCGGCGTTTAAGTCCGCCACTCAACACACAATGTCTTGAATTCGGGTGAAAAGCAGAGAACGCAGTGTCTTAACGCTGAGCTGCTGCTGTCTCTATCTTTCCCTCACTAAAACTAATATTTTTTTACGCTCTACATTGTCTTCATTTGAACTCGATTTTTTTAGCTCCACGGTTTACCCTACATATTGCAAAGTAGGGTTCTACGTATGTATATCAGATCTCAGGAACCTAGTATTAAGACATTTTGTTTCCATTAACATATTTCTATTTCTCACTTTCACTATTTATAAATATTTTAAAAATATTGGTAAAGAAATAGTTGAGTAGGGTTTTATACTAAAACTACGGTTAATTTAAATAAGGTTAAGCGTCTGTACTGTATAGTAATAGTAAATTTTGTCTATTAAGAACGTATTGGAGTCAGATTTTATGTCGCGTAAGAAAAAATAAAAGTAATATTAATATAATATATTTTTTGGATTAAAAAAATTCCTTAGAAATTTATAGAAATATGTATATTATAAACCTTATTCGATATATTTTTTCAATATATTTATAAGTTTCTTTTCATTTTAGATTTTGTCCTTTATCCAAAGCGGGTCAAAAATAATCCACAACCATAGTGCATACACTCTACCGCCACACCACGACGGCGTCATATGAAATATGAAAAAAAGGAAATTTTTTGCTTTCTCTTAAAAATAAAATCAAACTACAGTTTAAAACAAGTCACATAAAGAAGTTACTACCGCAAATAAGAGCAAAGTTTTAAATTAAGTTTGCTATTAAAGTACTGTACAGCAATAATAATAATGTAGAACAATATCTATCTGATAGAGATATCTGGGAGTATTCGCGCAATCTGTGCTGCCTGTGTACTAGATCGTATCCTTGTAGTACGAGAGCCAATTTTTTTGTTCGTTGCAAAATAGTTTTTTTTTTTAAAATAAAATTGTAGGACTTAGAAAGTTGATTATTTTTGTAGTATAAGGGCCAACGGTAGTTTCTTTGATTTTGATGTGAAAAATCTATAGGCGTTAGTAAAAGGCGGATCGTTTGCGTAATGACAGTTGCTGGGTCGTGGGTGGGTTGCACGCTATACTAATTAAAAAAAAAATATATCAGTTTTATGCTGTATCCTGCACACAGTAGGGTAGGCAGGGGGAACCTGGTGTTAAGATACGCCGTTCCCCACTTTCCACTGAGTTCTAGCATTGCATTGCATATTAAGTGGCGTTTTGCCTGGACACCAGAGCAAAGAAATGAAAATATGAACGTAAACATTTTATATCCTCGACTGGGGGTCGAACCCACAACCAATCGATTTTACAGTCACACTCTGTGACCTGTAAATATATAAATAAAAGGTTTCGTTTCACAGATCTGGCGTATTATTACAATGCAGGATGAAATATATAAATTTATTGATTTATTTATTTATATTAACAGTTATTTCAAATTACATTTCACATCGATAATAATATGTTAAAAATAGAAATTGTTTCATTTTTATTATTAGCACTTAGTTCTTAGCCTATAAAGGTCTTTCGGATCAGAATACCAGAGTCCTACACTAACAAGATTTGAAATGTTCGCCTATTTGCATAAACACAGCAGTTCCCGTTTTATTTTTTAGTATACAACGGGTAAGCCCGTAAAGGCAGCTGCGTGCTCATATATGTTTGAAAGGTACATACGTGTTAAAGGACTTTGAGCTTCACGCTGTATCCCGCGTACAGCAGGGTAGGCAGAGGGAACCTAGTATTAAGACACTCCGTTCCCCTCTTTCCGCTGTTGAGCGGCGGAACACAATGACGGGCTTTTGCCTTTGCTAAAGCGAGGAAATAAAAATAATCATTTGTAGTCTCGAGTCTCGATAGGAATCGAACCCACAACTATCGAGTATCAGTCACACTCTGTGCCCTTGCGCGACGACGGTCTCAATTTAAATGATTATGAGTATGAAAAAGGTGAGTGATCAAAGGTGTATTGTGTCTTCTCCATTCTTCGTGAGATTGGTGAAATAAGCTGTGTTGGTGTTTTTTTTTGTCCCGTATTATATGATATTTGTTTTTTGAAAGAATACTCCTTTCTCCCCTCAACGCCCAGATTCGAGACTTTGCGTATCTTGTCAAAGCAACAAAATTAAAATAATTTATTCCACTGAGTAAATATCAAATTTACGACCACCGCGTTTCCAGTCCGCACCACATATAAAACTATTGAACTTATAAAACATAAATAAACATAAATCATATTTTAAATATAACATAAAATTCTAATTTATTGAAAATGATAATCTTGGGTTACTTAATAATTACCTTTAGCTAAATAATGTGGTGGGGGCGTTAGAATCGGGTGAAACTTCCGCACCGCCTACAAGTGTGTTCGCGAGTTATGGCTTTATCAAACCGATCGATACACGAAATGGGTGTGGAACTAATCTGTAAACACTACTTTATTACAATCAGAAAAGTAGATTATGTATTTTATATTTATATTATATAATGTGAAGAAGAGGATTGTGGGTTCGATTATTACTTGGAGGGATGAAATATTTAATGTTTTTGTGTCTCGCTCAGGCGAAGCGCGGCGTTGAGTACTACCATTTAACACTTGATGCCTCGATAGTTCGAGGGAAAGTTTTAACGAAAGTGTCTTAACGGGGAACGGAGTGTCTTAGCACTAGGTGCCTAGGTTCCCTCTGTTATGTGCGGGAAGCAGTGTGCAGATAAAAAAAATATATCATCTATTATATCGTGGCGCGGTGGGACAGCGTCTGACTGTAAGCGTGATGTTCTGAGTTTGATTTCCACTCGGTGGAATGAAATGAAAAGCGTAGTCCTGAGTCCTTTCGCTTTACACGTTAAGTCTCGAAATATGCTATATATGTGCTTTACAGGAAATTACGTGAAGCTGCTTTTTGCTTTTGGTAACTGATAAACAACAAACTTCCCGTTGCCTTGCCTTCAATTTATTTTATTTAATTTCAATTTATTTTATAAACACCCACTATGAGCAATAAATAATGTGTTGTAATATATTGTAATCAACGCTACATTTTTAATTAAAATAATATTTTAATAAAAGTCATATTTTCTTATTACTTAATACATTTCGATCAAAATAACAAGATTAAACTAAATTTATTATCAAAAAGAAACAACGTTAATAATATAAACATAAACCTGTTTCTATCAATTTCATTCGTGCAAAATCCAAAGCAAATCTTACAAATTTACATTAAAATAAAATTAGGGTTACTTTAGACAAAATTACACAAAACTGGGCGTGCCCTCTGCAACTGTTGCAGAAAGTTACGACTTTATCATACCATCAGTGGCTGCTCACGTGCGGAACCAATCTTTAAACACCGCCGTCTCTTAGATGATAGAGATAGTGTGTGACAGAATTAGTTTTATTAAATATATAAATAGAGGCCAGTCGTGGCGTATGCGTGGGAAATGATTAGATTTATATTTATAGGCCAGTCGTGGCGCAGTGGCACGAAGTGTGACTGTAAAACCGACTGGTTGTGGGTTCGATCCCCACTCGAGGAGATGAAATATTTACTTAAATTTATATTTTCATTGCTTCGCTCTGGTGTCGAGGCTAAGCGCGGCGTTGAGTTCTGCCACTCAACACGCAATGCCTCCAGAATTCGGCAGAAAGTGGGGAACGGAGTGTCTTAACACTAGGTTCCCTCTGCCTACCCTGCTTTGTGCGGGATACAGCGTGAAGCTGATTTTTTTTATTTTTGATTTATATTTTCTTTTTCCTCACTCTGGTGCCGAGGCAAAGCGCGATGTTAAGTTAGAGGAACGGAGTGTCTTAACACCAGGTTCGCTCTGCTTACTCTGATGTGCACGGGATACGGCGTGAATCTGATAAAAAAAAACATGAATATTTAATAACCGTTACCAGTTCCACGGCCGATTTCGCATAAAATAAACTAGGGGAAATTAATGTCGTACTCTATTTGACTCTATGTACATATGTACATATCTGGAGACATAGTTGGTGAGTGGCGGAACTTAACGCCGCGCTTTTCTACTTTACCAGAGTAAGGAAACGTTACAATTGCACCTTTGTGCGACTTGTTTGGATTGTGCAATATTTTAATATGATATCCATTCTTTAATCCATAATCCATTTTTTTATATTTGGGTGGATTGATTACATATAATAACCCCCAAATTTAAATTTAAACTTACTACAGTCGCAATAACCACGTCATAAATACTCAATTTTTTTTACATTTCACCATTGTCTTTAAAAAAAGCGAAAAACATTCTCTAAGCACTCGCTCGAACGCCTGCCTCGATTGCTATCGCACGGACTTGTACCTGCTGAACTAATCTAAATGCTTAAAATTATAATTCCGTTAAAGGTTAATATTGTTTATTCCATGATTGTATCGGTAAAGTAAAATACTTGTTCCAGGGACAGCGCCTGACAAAGTAATGTATTTGTTATAACATTATTTGATTTCAAATTTATGCTCAAGTAAGTTGCGAAAATAAAATTATTACCAACATATGGTTTTATTTAAATATATTATTGTTAATAGGCTTACGTGTGCTTCTATCATTTGTTATATGAAGCAGGTGTTAGGGTAATTTCTTACGTCAATATGGGGATGAGGTAGATCCCTGTCGTACTTTAAGAAAAACAAGATTGTGACTGTAAATTTCCACTCGAGTCAATAAAATACAATATTTTTTTATTTCATCGTATTTCTGTTTACAGGTTTTGGGTTCGATTTCGAATTTCGAGTTCCTCTCGGGTAATATAATATACAAACTAACAGGCAAATTTGTGTCATTATGATGTTGAACTGAACGAGGTTCCTTTCTTCCTAAAGGAGACATTCCTGATTACATTCGGCCTCAACAGAAGACACAAGTTTATATAGGCACTGGTCTCTACGCAATAAAATCACTTTGCACTGTATTAATACAGATAATTGATCTATTAATAACAGAAAGACATTTTAGAAAAGAAAAAAAGAAGAAAAGAAAAAAAAAAGCGGGCGAATAAAACTCGAGTCGTGCTTCATTACTAGAAACTATTTTAGCTGCCCTGCTTATTAATATTGCCACTGTACCAACAAGCCAGACGGTTGAAATAGATATCGCTCCGTTGATAAATCACCCGATTGAAGGGGCAAGGCTTCCTTTACAAAACCTACCAATACCTACATACATACACACACAGACACACATACATACATACATACACAGACACACAAACATACATAGTTTCGAATAACGAGGCAAGTACAGAATGTGTTGGGCTAACGAAGTGCGATAGTTCGTAATAGACGGACTTCACGCCGGAGATGACATCGCTGGTGAAAAGTAGTAGAAAGTAGTGGAAACGAAAAAATTCAACATTTTATTTATGTCAAAATACTCATTTTATATTGATTGTAGGCCGTCGTGGCGCAAGGGCACAAGGGTGTGTCTGTAACGCATAGGTCGTGTGTTCGATGCGAGTGTGAAGTTAATTTTTATAATAGTTGTATGATATATTACGTGGTATTTTGACTTTTGGCCATTAAATCCATTAGGCGTTACGGGAAACAGGTAAAGGATATTTTGGCTTTATTTTTCATGGCACTTTGAGAGCTAGTTTGGTCAAGTGTAACAAGTACGTTTTATTATCCGTTAGAGCCCATCGTGGCACAGGGGCACAATGTCTGAATGTAAACGCAAAAGCTACGAGTTCGAGTCCCACTCGCCGGAAAAAATATTTTTATTTTTCGCTCTGGTAAAATGAAGCGCAAGTACGTACACAAAATTCTGCAAAAAATTCAAAACCTCGTGGATTCAGCTGTTTTTTTCTCTCACTCACGCGGGATACAGCGTGAAGCTGAAAAAAAAAACACATACACGACAGCTCCATACATTTTGTGTATCTGAAACTCGGTAACGATGCCCAAGAGTTTGTTCACGCGTCCATTATTCTGCATACAAATTGCAACTTAGCGGCTCGTCGATCGCGTCCAGTAACTACTGTATCACATTAGTCGGCCACTGGGTGAACCAAATACATTTTAAACAAAAAAAAACGATTGCAGTGGTAGCTTTTTATTTATGTTTTACGTATAAAAATACAAATAAAAATAGAAAAATAGAGTATAATTTAATTTTAAAAGTACTTTAGAGTACTCATTCAATAAAATAATGCCAACAAATATAAGTTCGTACCAGTTTTAGTTTCATCTCGTTTAAATAATCAAACCCACGACCTCATGCAGGCAAGTAACATAAATTACAAAAGTTATTACCACACCTATAGGCATTAGGCACAACCATTATATAAATCGTAGAAAGAGAAGACCGAGCTATTATAATCAGATAGGTCCTTAAAGATTGCTATAAAACAAGAGATATACGCACGCAGTAGCGCTTAAAATTATTTTATCCATTTCTAAGTGGTTTTTGAAGAAATTTCAAATATTCCCTTTGGAATTTCCTCACAAAGCTCAGTTCCTAATGAAAGTTACTTGTAACGTGAGAGCTCACAATGTGAGTATATTGGTGTAATTATAATAAGATTTAATCACTTCTGTTCGAATTACAGAGGTTTTGTATGGCCTAAGTGGTACTTAATTAGTACCAGTCCTATAAGTTTCAGATTTTTCCGTGTTTTTTTTAAAGCATCACACTTCACGCGGTAAGTAGAGGGAGACTAGTGTTAAGACACTCCGCTCTTCATTTTCTACTGGGGCCGCGAGCGCCGCGCTTCACCTAGACACCAGAGTGAAGACACGGTTCATTATAAATAGTGAATGGAAGTGGAAACTCAATGGAAATGGTGTGTGTGTGTGTGTGTGTGTGTGTGTGTGTGTATGTGTGTGTGTGTGTGTGTGTGTGTGTGTGTATGTGTGTGTGTGTGTGTGTGTGTGTGTCTGTATATGTGTGTGTGAGTGTTTAAGTCAAATGTTTACAAAAAGGCAATCTAAATATACCTGGACTTTATTAGGAATCAAATATCTAAATAATTATTTATATTATTATCCGATAATAATGAAAAAGTAAAAAAAAATACGGACCACGTGTGTGCAGTGTTTAGTTAAAAAAAAAACAAGCACTAGGTTCCTCGGTCTCCTTTGACTACAGCGATGTGCTAGCGATATATATGTATTTGATTGTTTGTGAATTTTCAATAAATTTAAATGTTTTGAAACATTAATGGTATATTTTTACAACGAAGAATTTTGAACACATTTAAATTTTTTTGAGTATATCTCGAATTAGGACGGAAAGTGGCCAAGGGAGTGTCAAAATCTGACTTACAGCTATAGAGAGAAGCATATTTATTATTCGTTTCACGGTACAGAGGCCGTCTATGGTTTTGGCAGAGGTCGTCGAGATGTAGTGGCGCATCGTGTGATGGTAAAAACACCCACACACAGATACACAAACGGCTATGGGCACAATGCCTACTTAAAGGAATAAATTATTTTCGTTTCCTTGCTAAGGTAACAAGACAAGCCGCGGCGTTGAGTTTCACTCCTCACCACGCGATTTCCCGAAAATAATCAAATAACCGGAAAATCAACAAAACAAAAATATAAGAACAAACAAGTCAGTAATGATTTGAAGATGTTATCTAGATAAGTTTTGTTTACAGCCAATGCAATACAATTAGACAATGCTCTCTCTAAAGCTCGCCGCCCATAACCGCCTAATACGGCATCCCTAACAGTCTGAGAAACGTCTATCGTTTAGATTTCAATAAACGTGGAAACTCGATATTAATATTATTATCTTAGCTCACGAGTGCTGAACGACTACGAGGCTGATCGCTGATATGCTTGTTTTCAACTGTACTATTAGTAAAGCTTACTTTCTTAAAGATTAGATGTAATGCTTTGCAAGAGAGTTACTTAGGGGATTTAGCTAAAAGATACTTTTTCAGATAGAGATTGAGGCGGTCGTGTGGTCGTCGTCAAGCGCAACTGTTGTGGGATCGATTCCCATTCGGAGGATGAATTATTTTCGCTTTCTCGCTCTGACAAATTTTGTAACAGTACAAATTTTCGCATTGAGTTTCACCTTCAACAGTATGTGTCGAAATTGAAATTAATTGGGGAAATGGAGTTTCCGTTTAGGTTTCTTCTGTCTATCCTGCTATATGTTGATTTAGCAAAATTTTTTAACATTATTTATACATAAGAGAGAAATCTTTATCTTTTTAAAATAAATTCATAGTATATGTAGTTATTCTTATCAATGTAATAGACTGGTACATTTTTCAAGAAAATAAACTAGCTATCGCTATTCGCTTTGTAGTCCAGAGCCCAAAGTGCTGGACCATAAACCATAGTTTAACCACAAGTCAGGACCAACGTTCTATAGCTTTCACGTCGTATTCCGTATAGCATGGTAGGCAGAGACAGCCTAGTGTCAAGACACTTTGCTTATTACTTTCGGGTTGAATTCAAAATATTATGGGTTGAGTGGTGGAACTTAACGCCGTATTTTCTTTGCAGAGAATGAAAATATGTTCGATTTTAGTATAATATTTCAGTGTTATCTGAAATTTTTATATTTTTAACAGTTTATATCTTTAACAGTTTTTCATAAAGAGGGAATATTGGCATTACGTGTTGAGTGGCGAAAGTTAACGCCGCGTTTTACCTAGTTACCAGAGCGAGGAATTAAAATATTAAATATGTAATTTCTTCGAGTGAAATTGAACCTACAACCTGAGTGAACCTACCTGTCACATTTACGTGTGCACGCAGGTAAATGTGATGACCCTTCGCCACGAATGAGCTCTATTCATGCATATAACATCAGCTTCACGCTTTACCCCGCACACAGCTGCGTAGGCAGAGGGAACTTAGTGTTAAAACACTCCATTTCCCACTTGGCATATAATACAAACAATATATATTAATAACGAAAATCAAAAAAACGTTTACTAAATTTCGAACTAAGATCCATTCCTCAAACCGTTTTATAAGAAACATTCACTCATATATTGTTCATAGCATCGCCCAGAGCGTATCAAGAATTACTATGGACATGAGTTACACGGAGGCAGATCACAGCGTCCCTTGATTCTAATTCATAGCCGGTTTGATTAACCGACAACGCATAAATAGTGATGTAGATTATAAATTGTGAGATAAAACGCTTTTAGCTATAAGTTGGGACGTTACCAATGTTTGTTTAGCTTAAGTATTTGAATTATTATCGGTTTATAGGAAGATATTGGATAAATGTACTGGAAATATAAGTTTGTACTGATTTTTTTTTAAATACCAGTTGTGGTGCAGGAGCACGAGTGTGTGAATGTAAGCGCGACGGGTTGTGGGTTAGATCCCCATTCGGGGAAATTAAATATTTAATATTTTCATTTCTTCGCTCTGATGTCGAAAGTTGTCTAAAGTTTCGCCATTCAATACGAAAAGCCTCCAGCAATGTGGGGAACGGAGTGTCTTATAACTAGGTTTTCTCTGCTTACCCTCCTGTATGCGTGAAGCTGTTTTGTCCCGCATACAACACGGTGCATACACTGAAACAGGTAGGATAGTGAAATCTATAAAATTTCACTTAAAAATATTTCCTTAATTTATATTGTAAGTTTTACACTTTGTGTCAAATTTCATTACAGTAGGTTTTGTTTAGGCGTTGAATTTGATATAAAATGCAGCGATCGATCGAAAATCGATGCATAAATACTCATATATTTTGATTGTGTTGACTTAGAAACTAGATTTTTTCTGTGCTTCAAGGGACCATAAGCCTGTATATTTGATATTAATTGCAGAATCATATCTCCACGAAATCTCGAGACTCTGGTTTTGTTTTTACTTTTGATATACGAAACCCTAAAAGTATCGTTGGGTAAGTTTTATTTAGAAAAAGTTTTTAGGCTTTCGGTTTTGGACTTACCACATCGTGAAAATCTCTTTCATAAAACCCTCCGTTCTTCACTTATCGGCCGAATCCTCACATTGCGAATTGAGCTGTGAAACTTAACGCCGTACGTTGTCTTACAATAACGGCCAAATAAAAAAAATATGTTCCAAATGAGAATTTAACTCACAACCATGTCAAACACTTCCCAACCGTGTCACGACGATCTTTTTTCTTTAAAAAAAACTATTTTCAAGAACGTTTCTGTATCTTAACTTTTTAATCTTTATTAGTTCGATGAACTGGCTTTTCAATGAAGTAATTGTACTACAAATATTAACTTTAAACAAGGGTTTGAACACGACCTGACATATAAGCAGGTCGTTAAATACCACCTTAACTAGAAATGGCGCGTGTTTTAATTAAAAAAAACCACTAATTAAAATTATGTATGTCTAAAATACCTATTGTATATAGATAGATATTGTTATTTATTCCCGTTTTTTGTTCGCTTCTCTGTTAGATCATTTCTCTTGACATAAATGAAGAAAGGGCAACTGAGACCGTTAATTATTATTTTATTTTAAGGGTTTATTATAGGAAGTTAAATTTAATACTTAATGTTTTATTTTTATTTTAAAGTTAACTATACAATAACCAGTCAACGGCAAGTACCGAAAGATAATTATTTTCACGCTGTATCTCCCTAACAGAGCCGGGTAAGTAGAGGGAACGTGGGAATTTAATGTTAAGACGCTATGTCTCCCATTAAGGCACTTCTGTTTCCAATTTTTGGTGACTTCTCGAGGTATTAGGTGTTAAGAGTAAGTTACCAGAGCGAGAAAATGTAAATATTAAATATTGGATTCCCCTGAGTAGGAATTGAATCCATAAATGTCTCGTTCACAGTCATACGCTTGTGTTCTCATACTATGACGGAATAAGGATAATAGCGTAAGTGATAGTAGATTAGATGCTCCAATGTGCTTATTAGTACTTAAAATTAAAAAAAATGTTTCTTTGCATATTTAACTGTGTATAGAGTATATTAAATTTAAATTAGATTTTATATTAAAAATGTAAGACATTCTTGTCTGTGTGTGTTAAACATAGTACGGTGTTAAACTCCCGCCATCCAACAATATTGTCCACACTTCGGTGAATGTTTGGCATGAAGTGAATTGTATCACAAAATTCAGTTCGCTCTGAAAAAAAAAAATAAAAAAAAATAATAATAAAATAATAAAAAAAAATAATATTATAATTTTTTTACCCTTTTTGTGAATCAGAATGTGTGTTTTGCATTTCAATTAAAAACAATATTGTGTTTTTTCCAAAAATATAAAACAGCTATTCAGTAAGTTAGTGTTGTAGTTTACACAAATACTATGATTAAAATAGGTAATCGATTTATAAAATCACAATTTATTTATCGGTTATATGGCGACGGTATCCGATTTTGGCTTTAAATAAAAGATGAATTTATTTTTTTATAATACATTTCAATCGATTTTAGGTCACATCACATACTTTTTATTCGTTTTTCGTAGAAACGTTTCAAAAGCATGGTGTTATAAAAATACCTTTACTTTTTTTATATTCAATGATTTTATTGCAGTTACTTAAATATTATGATATTATTTTTATGTGTGTAAAGAACTATTTTGAAATATAAATAAGTCGAAATCACGAAAAAAAATAAACACAAGGAAAAAAGAACGGAAAAGGGCACGGACCACTGGTCTGTGGTATTATATATGTTTATATTGTATTTAAATGTTAATAATAAAAATGTATTTAATATGATTATTTATTTTGATTTTGAAGTTATGTTACATTTTGTTAAATAACTTCGGAACCCCCATGCTGTGATCTCAGAAATAATTATTGGGGGTAGTAACTGGTTAATTATACATCGTCCAAAACAAGTTTCTACTTGATGCATAGATAGACGGCGCTCCGTGCAATAATTGGCATTGTTTTTTGTAAATGTTCATAAATAAATTAATTATTTCTATTTCTATTTCTCCGCTCTGGTTAAGCGACTAAACGCAGCGTTAAGCTCCGTAACATTCAATATCTTAAAAAAAGGACGGAAACGGAAAAGAACGGAGTGTTATGGAACTAGGTTTTCTTTCTACCCTCCTGTATTGCGTATTTCGTACGATACAGATTAAGCCTAAAAGCAAAGAAATAAATAAAATATTGGAGGTCGTCGTGATGCAAGGACACAAGGAGATGACGGAAAGGCGATAATTGCAGGTTCTATCCCGACTCAGGAAAATTATTTATTATTTATTAATATTTTAATTTCTTCGCTTTGGCAACAAGGCAAAAGCTCCGCGTGGAGTTCCTCTACTCAACAAACAATACTTCGAAAATTCAGTCAAAAGTAGGGAACGGTGTCTTAATACTAGGTTCCATCCGCCTACCCTGCTTTATGCGGGATAAAGCGTGAAGCCGTATTTATTTTCAATAAAATGTTCCTATTCTATTAAAAGTCAGGTGCTGTACTTAGTGAATCACAAATGAATCTAGTGTAGGAGCAGGTTGTCAGGTACAGCTTCCAAGTAGCGGTTAATTTGCGTTGACACGCACTTTACGCGGGCGTGTCCGTTCGATCAATCATCGTGGCCGGGTGTAGGCATTTACTCAGAAATGGCCTAAGTTATGAACTGAATACTGAATTCATTTGTAAAATAAAAATAAATCAGCTTTACGCTGTATCCCGTACACAGCAGGGTAGGCAGAGGGAACCTAGTGTTAAGACACTCCGTTCCCCACTTTCTGCCGAATTCTGGAGGCATTGCGTGTTGAGTGGCAGAACTCAACGTCGCGCTTTGCCTCGACACCAGAGCGAAGGAATGGAAATATAAATTTAGGTAAATATTTCATCTCCTCGCGTGGGGATCGAACCCACAACCAGTCGTGGCGCAGCGGCACAAAGTGTGACTACCGTGTGTAAACCGACTGATGGCTGTGGGTTCGATCCCCACTCGAGGAGATGAAATATTTACTTAAATTTATATTTCTATTTCTTCGCTCTGGTGTCGAGGCTAAGCGCGGCGTTGAGTTCTGAAACTCAACACGCAATGCCTGCAGAATTCGGCAGAAAGTGGGGAACGGAGTGTCTAAAAAACACTAGGTTCCCTCTGCCTACCCTGCTATGTGCGGGATACAGCGTGAAGCTGATATAGGTATATGATATTACAATTATATTTTATGAGATTTTAGGGGGAAATGTGGACGGCCTTGACTCCTCACTAGGTCGTAACCTACAAAACCCTTATAATAAAACAATGTAATGAGAATCTGGTGTCAAGATACTCTGTCGTAAAAGAAGAATATCACAAATTATTAAAAAAGTATAATTTTAACTTAGTATCCGTCCTTATAATAAAATAATATTGTTCTCCCATAACTTGAAACTATACAAGAAATCCTTAGAGCGGGCTAGTGTTGTTACTCTTATCGATGTATCGATAATAAATTAATTCGATATTGTAGTCGAGATGGAAATCGTGATGAATCACGCAATCAATTAAATATATAGTTTAATGTTATACGTCACTTACGTCTATATCGAGTTTTAAGGGAAAGTGACGCAAAACTATTAGTTGCTTTTATAGACATTTCACGCTGTTATATAAAAGTGGGAATCTAACGAACAACCTTACCAACCAAAGTAAATGAAAAAAGTAAACATTGTTTATTATGGCTGCCAGATCTTATTCATAAAAAATATTGAATATTAAGATCATCTTGGTGCAATGTTGACGGACGTTTACTGTTTTCTCTCTACGTTCTGAGAAATAATTAAATATAGAATTCGGTGGAATGTGGAGAACGGTCTTAATGGAAAAAGAGTATTTTGACACTTGGTCCCCAGGCTCTCTCTGCCTACCCTGCTATGTGTGGGATACAACGTGAAGCTAAAAATATACCTCTCCTCAACGCAATGTCTCGAAAATGGGGTAAATGAAAGGAAATGGATAGCTGGTAACGGAGTGCTTTCATACTCCAAGATCCTAATCTAATCTAATCTATCTTCACACTTTATCCCTAGCGGATTAGTCAGAGAGAACGGAGCGCGAAATACTACGATCTCTGCATACCTCTTTTGCCTCGTCCACTGTCATCATGCTCTTCATACATGCCCTCCTGGGGGTCTTCATGCTTTTAACGCTTCACGCTTTTTTTGATACTGTGTCGAAGTTCAACCGAGGTTTCCCCCTACCTCTCTTACCGCTGGTCCAAGATCTAGGTCTAATAATAATAAAAAAACAACACTTTTAATTGTGTTTTAAAGCTGTTACGCTATCGGCATTTTCAATAATTATTTGGCAATATGTTGGAAACTCATATTGTAATTAAAACTGAATGACAGATTGAAAAAATACAACCGGAGGCTGTCAGTCTGACGCTACAGACTGCTATTTAATATAGGCAGGTGCAAATAATCATCTGTACTTAGCAATTAGTGTAAAATGCACAAAAGTTAATTATTTTATTATTTTCTTATTAATAGATTGGTTTTTAGAGTTCCGTGCCTCTAAAGAAACCGTTGTATCACTTTGCAGTCTCTCTGTCTGTCCGTCATTTTTCTCAAGTTAATAAATAGTATATATATTTCCATTTTCTTCGCTCTGGTGTCGAGGCAAAGCGCGGCGTTGAGTTCTGCCACTCAACACGCAATGCCTCCAAAATTCGGCAGAAAGTGGAGTGTTTTAACACTGGGTTCCCTCTGCCTACCCTGCTGTGTGCGGGATACAGCGTGAAGCTAATTTAATTTTAATTTAATTTTTAATAAATAGTTAAAATTAATATAAATTTAAATTTAAAATAAGCTTCTGAGTTAATATAATTATAAGATACTAGGATTTCTGTATAGTTTTGATAAAATTCGTCGCGTAATAAGTTTTTCATAGATCGTAGATTTTTCGTAGATTTTTAATGTACAAAAATAAATCTAAACTCGTGCAAGTTGAAATTTGTAATTTTTTATTACATTCCCGTGAGTGAGTGAGTTTAATCACATCCCCGTGAGATCTAGAATTATGAAATTGGTACGGAACCTTCGGTGAGCGAGATAAACTCTAACTGGGCTGGTTCTTTATAATATAGAATACTGTGCTATAATAATCAGATAATCATTGTTTGCTTAAGGTCAACTAAGCTGACGAGTTTTTTTAGTCGAAATCGGTTATAACCAAGTTATATTGCAATTTTTTGCAGAACAATCTCTTTTTGTTTATTTTCTTCGCGAGGCCGTCGTGGCGCATCGACACAAGGATGTGACTATAACGCGACATTTGTGGATTCGATGCCCACTCGAGGGAATAAATGATTATTTATTAATATTTTAATTTTATCGCTCTGGCACCAAGGCCAGCCCGGCGTCCAGTTCCCACAAATGGGAGAGGGAACGTTTCAACACTAGGTTCCTTCTGCTTACCCTGCTGTGTGTGGCATACAGCGTGAAGCTGATTTAATTTTAATAATTAATTTCTATTTTCTCCATCTACATTTTCCTGCCTATTAATGCATTCATTAAAAAGTAAAAAAAAAATTGATATAGAAGCATTACTCATTTTTTTATTAGAGAGAGAGAAAATAGTCTATATACAAAGTATTGAATGTAATTTAATCATTCAATTTCATTGATAATCTACGCATAAGTAATTATGTATATAAAGTCATTAATCAGCCATCAGGCTGATAGTAGCACCACGCGACTACATAAGTAAATTAGATTTAAAAAAATCTACTAAAACGTCTTGAAATGTCTAGATTAATATAATTACTTGATTTCTAAAATGCACTTTGAAGGCAGTGTTAAAACGTATCTATATTTCGAGTTTGGGCCAGCAATTGGAGAGGATCGAAGAGGCGAGCGTTATTGTTTCAATTTATTTTAAAGGAATCCCTCAAACCCATACTTGAGTCGTCTCTCAGTGAGAGAGATAGAAATGGAAATGAAACGTGATGGAAATAGAATACCAAAATTTTTCTTCCTTTTTTTATCAAAACGTACTGACACAAAAAATGCATAAACGAAATATTAAAAGTTATTAAAAAATCTATCATACTATTGAACTGACTGTTGAACTGAATCATATCCTGTAGCAATTTTGTTTTTTATTAAAATATAGATATTTTATTATATCTAAAATTTGATAAAAAATAAAATTGCTTGAAAAATTACACATTCCTTCGGGCTACACGAGACAGTACTTTATTATTACACATTATTAAAAAACGGGTTGAAAAGTGCAAATAAAGTATAACATGGGTGATAAAAATCCTTTAAAATATATTTTATATCTATTTAAATATATTTCAATTCGTAAACAAACTTATTTAAAATGTTCAAATATCACAAAGTCACTATATAATATATCAGCGTTTCTTATTTATTGCATTTCAACAACAAATTGTGACTCGTGTTATTGGTAAATGATATTTTTAACGTTTAATGATGACAAAATACGGAGAACTGTAGTAATTTAGCAGAACGTCAAGTTATCGCTAAAAGTGCAATAAGGGTGTGGTCACCTAGACGCGGTATCAGATATTGATAATGAATTACGTCGATTAGAGTGCCAGTGACAAAATATGATATTTATCTTTTCAAATGTATGGGGCACTTGCGTAATTTGTATCGAACGATATCATTTCAGTTAAGTTGTATGGTAAGTTCTTTGATTTTCACGATTATTACACATTTTAAATAAAACTATTTTAACCGGATTAATCGCGTATATTTAGTTTTTACATTTTTGGAAACCCGACATTTCGAACACTTTGCACTTGTCCGTGGTCACGGGTAGACTGCAAAGTGTTCCAAACGTCGGGTTTCCAAAAATGTAAAAACTAAATATACGCGATTAACGTGGTTAAAATAGTTTTATTTAAAATAAGTTGTATAGTGTTTTCACAGCTGTTGTAAAATATTCCAATAAAAACGTTGGGGAAATTAGAAGCAACGGTTCATATGAGATAAAAGGATGTTTGAATACAGCATAAATGACGCGCAGATGTCAAACTCGTGTTATAATATATAAAAAACATGAAGACTGCTACAAAAAAAATAATTTAATGTAAAAAAATCCAAAGCCAATTATAATAATCGACAATGACTTTCTTCAACAAAAATCTTTTAAATAAACTCCCTAAAGGTTGCTGTGGCGCAGCGTCTGATTGTAACGTGACGGTTGAGGGTTGGATTTTAAGTTGGGAGACTGAATTATTTTCATTTTCTCGTAGAGTCTCCTCTGCCTACCATGTTGTATGAGAGAGATAGGTTGAAACTGAAAAAACAATAAGCGACGACGTTTAAAATACAGGTTTAACTTTGTTTTCTTGACTCACCATATGCATGCACCTTAACGCTCAAGTAAGGGATTTATTTCCCTCAAGATAGTATCTTCCGTTAAGATCGTATCAAATAATTTTCCTGGGAAGTGTCAGAAAGAAATAGGCGTTTTCATTTTATTTGTCCATTTGTTTAATTACGGTATTTAAACTATGGACTGTGTTTTATTAAACTTCATAGTGAATAAAGTAAGAAATATGTTTATTTACAGCTCACCCTGTTAACTCTTATGTACAAGCTACAAAATGGCAGAATAACAATGTACCAGGCGTATCAGAATCCTTCAATAAAATATAATTTCTTTATTTCGTTTAGCTTTACGCAGTATCCTACCTGAGGGAACCTAGTGTTAAGACATAGCGTTCTCCACATTCAAGACGTTGCGTGTCTTATTAAATTATTAAAGCTAAAACACATTGATTAAAAAAGTATTTTTTTTGTAAAAAAATATGATGACTCTAGGTTACTAAGGTGCAATCGATATTTCCACTATTAATTTCTGCATCTTTGAAAAAAAAGAGGCGAAGCGTCGACCAAATTCTTGTCTTAACACCAGGTTTTCCCAACCCCTCAAGAATAGAAGCTCGAAGAAAATGTCAAAATAAACAGCCACAGCAACAAACAAACTTACATGAATGTAGCTTTAAACATTTCAAAGTTAAAATTACAGTGCAGAAGAGAACTCTCAATTACGTTCTTGTCAAACGGAACCCTACAGGCTGCGATCGTGTTAGAACAAAGTAAATAAATAATAACTTCTAATGTTTAAACATATAGAATAGAAATCGTGAGTTGAGTTAGCTTTAGCCTTTCATAGCGTTATTGGTGTTTTGATCGGGAGCCGCTTGGCGAAGTTACGATCACTTATGTGTAAATGAGATACGATTTTGTAACTGCTATTCTTACGTGAATATGTATGTGGATATAGATGTGACCCTATGAGGCCACATAAGAGAGTCGGGTTGTGAATGTGACTTGAATAAAAAATTGACTTTCGTAGCTCAATACGTAATATCTTAAGTTAACGAACTTTTGGGTCCCTTAAAAAAATTTTAAATTTGTAAAAAAATATAAAACCAAAGTCTCTGAAAAAAGTTTTATAAATTAAAAAAAGAACGTTGGGTACAGAGTGTCTTACTCTTACCGCTAGGTTCCCTCTGCCTGCCCTGCTACACGCGGGATACAGTGTGAAAGTGAAATTAATTGGATATAGATGTATAGGTTCAGGGACTACATAGTAAATTCAGTATAACTAACGGCATTGTATATATGTAAAAATATAATGTTATATAACCCTTACGGAACACATTTTTTACTATTTGGCGACGAAGAATTTTTTTAGCTTTCCACTGCTTCCCACACATAGCAGCGTAGGATTCCCACTCGCCACCACACTTTGAGTTCCGCCACTCAACACGCAATTCCTTAAAAAAGCGGCGGAAGTGTGAAACGGAAGTATATTGATGGAAACGAAGTGTCTTAATACTAGGTTCCTAGGTACCCTTTGCCTTCCCTCCCATGAGCGGGATGCAGCGTAAAACCAAAAAAAGCACAGGCTACATTAAACTTGACTACTGCATCGTAAACAGCTTTTGAAGAGACTGTAATATGTCTCGCAAGGTGTTGAGAGAGATTGTGGTCTGGAGTCAAATTACTGAAACACAACACTAATGACGCCCCAAGATACATTCATGATAGCGTGTTAAGTTATAAAATTTAATATACTCATTACTTCATAGTAACAAGGTGAACGATAAAAATGCGTGAAAATAAAGACTTCGCGGTGGGGTTGCCATTTTAATTAATTATTTTTAACACTGACAAACCTAATAATATATAAAAAATATAAATATTGGACTGAATGTGAATGTTTAAGTGCTCGAATTCTATGTAGGTGTGATTCTCATTCGGGAGAATGAATTATTTTCCTATGGCAACCCGCGATTGGTAACAAGACCATGCGCGGCGTTGAGTACCGCCGCTCAACTACTGGAAACTTCGCCTACCAGCTCTTCTGCAGCCAGTTAGCCTTTGCTGCACCTGTTATACGCGGTATACAGCGGGAAGCTCAAAAGAAATTCTTTGCGGAATATTTTGAATCGCTTTTGCCTTTAATTGTGCTATTATTATAGTTTTAAAAAGCAATTGTACTTATCGATGTAGGTACGGCAGGTGAATGGATTCAGATTGTACATGATAGTTGTTAACTGACAATTATAATTGAGGGAATTATTGTAAACAAAGAGGCCAGTCATGGCACAGTCATGTCACTGTAAACAGGTTGTGGGTTCGATTTCCACTTGAGTAAATTAAATATTTAATATTCTAATTTTCTTGCTAAGTAGCTTCAGAATTCAGCGGTTCGCTAAATCCCGCAAACAGTAGAATAAGCAGAGGGAACCTAGTGTTGACACTCCGTTCCCCAATTCCGACGAATTCTGGAGGCAGTCTGAGTTGAGTTGCGAATCTCAACGCCATGCTTTGCTTCAAAACCAGAGCAAAAAAATGGAAATCGAACTCACAACCTGTCGCGATTACAGTCACACTTTGCGCGCCTGCGCCACGACTAGTCTCTATATTTATTTATATATTTTATAGCAACATTAAACCGTTTGTATTTCCAATGTACTTACACATAAACATGACGCGTAATAAGGGCGCTCGTGATATCGGTCGGACCACCGGGGTGCTTGTGATATACTCTTGGCTTATGGAGACTGCACACTGACTGTATTGTTATGTTTCTTTATCTGTTTGTAAAATTTGAAAAGCGAAGGTTATGGATTTAATTTCCACTGAGGGAATGATAATAGATATAAGTATAAAGTATAATAGATATAAGTATACATATATGTGTATGTTTGCTTCACGCTGTATTCCGCACATATGTATATAGCAAGGTAAGCAGAGGTGAACTGGGAAACTAGTGTAATAGTCCGTTCCCATTAAGACACTTTCTTTTCCCACTTTTCGACGACAAGACAGTGTTTCCGGACAAAGTGCGTCTATCTCCACCTTTTTGGTGGACCGGCCTTTATGGCCCGAAACGCACCTCGTGTGTTACATGGGTTCGTGGGCGGTGGTGTTCATTTACCATCCGCTTGTTTTTCTAGTCTTTTCCCTAAAAAACTACTCTAATTTCTCTAGTTCCGTCACTCGACACGACGGAATGTTTTAAAACAAGATTGGCTAAAAAAAAATTTATTAAATATTATACAGTTAATGTGTAGTAGTCCTAATAATCAAATTTATTTCACGATAACTGTACCAAAGAAACTACTTACATTTTTCGTTTTGTACTTTGAATGGCTGTTTTTAATGATTTGCTGTCCACGGCTGTTTCATATTATTATAGAATCTGAAATTCATATAAGCTCAATTTTATTATGATAAGTAGCAGCAAGTACTTCTACTCTATAAATTAGCTTCACGCTGTATCCCGTACATAGCAAGGTAGGCAAAGGGAACTAGTGTTAAGACACTACGTTGTTCATTTTTCGTGGAATTCTGGTTTTTTTTTCTGGATTCGTGGCCGAACGTAACACACTTTAAAAATAATATTTGGAGATCTACAATGGAAAGCTTGCACACCCTTGCTAGTCTAAGGGCTATATGAACGGAACGACGAGAAGTGGAGGACGGAGCTACAAATAGCTACGTGGAATGTTAAAGGAGAGATGGAAGAACAGATGAAAAAGAAAGATTTTCACACATTTTTCTTTCAGAGTGATGACCAACCATCTCTCTTGCATTCTCCTCACTAATAATTATGCATAAAATAAATAATAATTATGCATAAAAATTGCAATAGCAATGACTAAATTTCCAGCTCAGAACCACTAAACACTCGCGAGTCCATAATTTGGCTTCGAATACGCTGATCCACTAGGAATAAATCAATCATCCTTTCCCCTTCTGTTCGCTCCCATGTATACATGTGAATTAGTTTGTGGTCAAACATCGTATTTGCCACAAAAAAAAAAATCGTTTCCTTACAAACTCCAATATAAGCTTTCTAGCCCCATTTATTCTCTTTACTTACTTTAATTAAATTTTATGACCAGCTTGAACCCAAAGCAGTCATCTCAGGTTGATTGCCTTAAATTCTATTGCTGCAATAACCAATCGAGAGGACAACAATACTCCTTGACAGCCCCACACTGGTGCGCGACCCTCGGGGGGACGTCAGCAGGAATGTTGCATCCCTTATGAGGGCTAGCAGGGGCTGATGCGGATAGGCCTTCCATCTTGGAAGCGAAATAAAAAAAAAGCGAAAAATGTTTCGCAATATTATACCACATATTAAGAACATGCAAGTGAAAGTATATTGAAGACCAAACGAGAAACTAACTCAATAACAGTTATGATGGATCTGACCAAGTATTACGTGGGAAGCACTCTGTAGGCTTAAATAAATATATTTATTGCTTCATACGTCGCCATGGCTGTTTCTTTTTGCGGTGTCGTCGCAAAAGGAGGTGCCTTACTCGACTCAGACAACAACATACAAATAAATGTGTGATTAATACAACTCTGTGAACATATAGAGCTGTGAGAAATTATACAAAAAATGAATATAATATTGTAAGCTTGGAGTCCAACAGCGAAGCAATAATGTCAGGAATCTAGTAACATTTTATTTTATGTAAATGTTTCTCGTGGGATAGTTGACGGTCTGTTTGTTGTCGATTGTGGTTTTGGTAGTGGGGTCGATTGGGATATAAATGGGATAATGTAATAAAAACAATTAACGATATGAAAGAGGGTATCGATATTCGTAATTTTATAAGAATTGCATCTAATTGCGCTAAAATGAAAATTGCAAAAACTAAAATTGAAGATATTTGGCTAAATGAGAACAAAGTTTGTGACTGTAAAATGCACGCTGTATCCCGCACACAGCAGGGTAGGCAGAGGGAACCTAGTGTTAAGACACTCCGTTTCCCACTTACTGGCGGATTTTGGAGGCATTGCATCTTGAGTGGCAGCACTCAACGCCGCGCTTTTTTGTGTCGAAACTGAAAGAAATGGAAATATAAATTTAAGTACATATTTCAACTCCTCGAGTGGGGATAAAAACCCACAACCAGTCAGTTTTACAGTCACACTTTGTGCCACTGCGCCACGACTGGCCTCTTAACTATAATAAAAATATTAAAATAAACCAATATTACTCCAATTAGGTTTAATGATGGTAAAAACCAAAGACATTCAGGTGACTCGGAAGCTAACAATGTGAAACAATTTATTTTATTAAGTTCCCTATATAATATCTGTGGTCGCAGCGGGCGGCTTAGATTATCAGAGTACGCGTGCGATACCATCGGCCGCTGCTGAAGATACACGTACGATTCTTATTAGTTAACTAATTTATATTTATCGATATTCATTTGTTTCAAAAGTCAAAGTCAAGTAAAGGAAGTTTTAAATTTTCTCTACTTTATATAGTAATACAGATACTAATAAAATACGGTCGAAATTATGTCACGAGAGAACTTGAAATTCGGAACTTATCCTTAGAAAGCGTAGAACTGTATTTTTGGAAATTCAATAAAATCTTTTTAATCGTCGTGACGCAGGCGCAACTGCAAACATGACGAAGTTGATTCTTGGTGTCAGAGCGACGATATAAAGTTTTAAATAATTAATCCCCTCGAGTGGAAATCGAAGTCACAGTCGTCGCGCTTACAGACATATTCATCACAAATTATAATTACACTATTCATATTGGAAATTTAATTGGGAGTTTCATTAAGAAATTGATCACTTAATTAATATGAAAATATATGTATATGTATAACGATTAATATAAAATCTAAGTAAGAGTGCAATAAGTTTTGAATACAAGATTAAATATATATTTGCAGCTGTAGTGAATTTTCCATTATACAATGTGTGACTTGATCGACGGATCAACGTTGGTTTATATGGGCTTATTCATCCTTTCCATTGTCAAGTATTTTTAGCGACTTTTAGTGGTTCAGCAGCAAAATTTTTTTTAACGAAATCGGATTCCTAAGGAAAATTTCTAAAGCAACTGCTGTGTCTGTGCTAACTGTTGTGTCTACGCTCGTGGTTTTTTCCTCAACATAATTTTATAGTAGAATTTTCATATAATACAATTGTAAAAAAATATCACTATAAATTTTGGAAGCAATCTAGGAAGTTAAACTTTCAGATGTTGTTGGTAAACAAAAAAATCAGCTTCACGCTGTATCCCGCACATAAAAACAAAACTACATATTTACATTTCTTACACTATTTTGATATTGTAAACCACCTATCCTAGCACAGGCCGTAAATTGTTGAATATTTTTATTTCTCTGCTTCGAACGACATTTTTATGAGTTCAATCAATTAACACGCAATGTCATGAAAATGGGGTAGAAAGTTTGAAACGAATATCTTCTATAGGTAGGTGTATCTACTTATATATAATGGATACAGTAGAAGGGTAGGCCATACTTTTACATAGAAAGAAGCGTGAAGGTATCTTTTTTATGAATCTGCCCTAAATTTGAAATCAATTCCAAAATCGTAACGTACAATAAAACATTTGCCATCTTTACCATAGTATTCAAATCAATCGGGTGGCTATGCAAGGACCTACTTAACACTATTTAAAATCTATCGCGAAATACACGTCCCGATTTGACTGTGACTCTTATGACTATAGGAGTAAAGGTGATATTTCAATATAAGGCCAAATATTCTAGTCGAATGGCGTCACGTAGTCGTAAACCAGTTATCGTCTTCATATAAAGAACTATATTTCAAACTGATGCTTATCATAACATGAAAAGTATGATCCGATATTCATAAAAAAATGCGAAGACTATCTCTTAATTTAATATAAAGTTATTATTGTAATTGAAGTACAATTTGTTCTTGTATTGTCGTTTAGGTTTATATTAACTAGATTAGTGGTGAAATGCAATTTTGTACGACACGTGCGTTTCACGCTATATCCTGCATGTAGCAGGTAGAAGGAACTTGACGAAAAAAAACGAAAAGTGACGTAATCAAATGGACTCGAACCCACAACCTGTCGCCTATATAGTCACACGCTTGTGCCACTGCATCACCACTGGTCTCTTCATATTATTAATGTTAAGATATGTTCTTCTACACCAACTCATTGTCTTGTTTCTTTTGTCTTAATTTTTTTTTCTTCTGAAATTTTATTGTTTATTTTTGCAAAAGATCCGGGTAACATCCAAATGTCTGAATTGAATCTATAGTGTAAAGGTTTAATATTAAGATAAAATCTTGAAGGATCTTCAAAGATCTATCAGACGATCATAAGGTTCTAGGGGACTCCCCTAAAAATCGTCTGATAGTATATGTGTGATAAATATAGACAATGTAATTTTTATGGAGTAGAATAAGCAAATTGTATTAAATAAAAACCGGACAAGCGTGAGTCGGGCTCGCTCATCGAGGGTTCCGTAAAAAATTGGAGACCTTGAGCTTTTGAGGCTAAAATTCTGGCATGGCTTCGTCAGAGCCCTTTCATATCTAATATAAAATTTTGCGCCTAATTTAAGGCTATAATTTTTTAGCATTTAACCACAAATGTATAATTTTCATATTTTTTCCTGAATTAGTACTACCTGTAGATGCTAGCTGCCATCACAACTGGCCTCACAAAATTTATTTATACATATAATTATTCCACAGCAAAGTAGTTCTACATCAATTTTACCTAGACCAGAAATATGTAGAGCTGCTTTCATCTATAAATAATTTTCTCAGCTTCTAATCATATGGATGCTCTAGGCCATTGCTATTTTATATTACGTGTTATAAAATGGCGGGCGTTCTGAAAACACGATACATAACAGAATCGGCTGCATGATAATTAACTGAATGTTTTATTGTATCGGGAAAACGCTAGAAGCAATAACAGCTTTGTGTTTTATTTAGTTTAATAAAATTTTATTATCCATACTAATATTATAAATTCGAAAGTAAACCTGTCTTTCACTCTGTGACGTAATCACAGCTAACTACTTTTTTTTTCAGTTTCATGCAGTATCCCGCACACGGTAGGGTGGGCAGAGGGAACCTAGTGTTAAGACATTCCGTTCCCCATTTTCTGCCGAATTCTGGAGGCATTGAGTGTTGAGTGGCAGAACTCAGCGCCGCGCTTTGATAGGCTACTTTATTTCTCATTTACTGGTTTTTTCAAGAATTTCATTTTTTTAAGAAAGGTCTCCGAAAATGTGCTTCCTGAACGCTTATTGGCGTGTGCTGATTCATCTTAGAGACAAATAAAAAACAAAAATATTTTCCTTTAAAAAATTCGCGATGGTATAATTGTTCTCTGAAGGAACAGTAACCATTTTTATATATTTAATTTAAATTTATAGGGTTATTGTTAATGTATTTACTATGCAAATGGGTGAAGACACGCGGGTTCGCTAGTATATATAAATATAAAATTGTAGTAAATATTAATGTAAATACTGACTTAATTTGAACTTTCTAAACTTTTCTCTAATAGAAATTCTGTAAGGAATTATTTTTACTTTTTCATTAACTTACAGTAAAATTGGTTAGTTTTTGCTCAAAATTTAATACAAAATACTTAATTATCGAAACTAGTTTAGCTTGACATTCCTAAAGTAATATTCTACACTTAGGAAAGAAAAATATTTTTTTGGAAACGTGAAAAAAATTAAGATAGCGGCATTTTAAGCCGCACCTTTTTAGAAACCATCCAAGCGCCACTAAGCCATACATTAGACAATGTAGTCTTGATACTAGATTTTCTTGCATACACTGCTATATGCAGGATTACTTATTAAACTAACGCATTTTTTTTAAACCATGAGTTTTAGGGTTCCATAGCTAAAGGGTAAAACGAGACGGGGTTTGAACTGTCAATAGGCTGTATCTCATGAACCATGATAAATATACAGTTGATATTTTCACGGATAGTGTATTTATGTTGCTGCTGAAACAACGAATGCTAAGTAATATAATAAAATACTAAAAAAATGGAATAAAATATCGAACAACAAACGTAATGTTTTTTGCCGTTATTATAGATAATGCTACGGAATCGTTCGCGCGCAAGTCCAACTTGCATTTGTTGTTTTTTACACACTCGACGAAATCAAATATATATTTAAATTTATATGTCCATTTCTTCGCTCTGGTATCGAGGCAAATCGCGGCGTTTATTTCCGCCACTCAACGCACAATGCATCCTGAGTCCGGTGGAAAGTGGGAAACGGAGTGTCTTAATACTAGGTTTCCTTTGCCTACCCTGTTGTGTGCGGGATACAGCGTGAAGCTGATTTAATTTTTTTTATTGTCTATAAATGTGTAGGTTATTGTTGTATTTTTTATTATTAACCTAGAAAGGAAAAAAAATCAGTCAAGAGTGATTGCGATCGTTCCGTTAGTAATATCGGGGATATGTACTTCAATAATACCAAAAGTGGAAACATAAACAATTCAAATAACATAACATGTACCAATTTGCAATCGTTTGGCTTTTGCTACCCGCTGTTTGAAATCTGCGCCTTCGGGCGTGGCCTTTGAGTCAGGTCGCGGTCGTATGGAGAATAAGAGCGGGTTAGTATTTTTTTGCTTTAAACTGTTTCCCGCAAACAGCAGCGGGTAGGAGGAAACCTGGGAACCTAGTGTTGAGATATTCCGTCTCTCGACTCAGATATTTCCGTTTCCCTCTTTCCGTCGAAATCTTGAAGCATTGCGTTTTGAGCGGGGGATGATGAGTCTTGACTATTAGGGTCTTGTTAATAGATCTGCTATGCAGTAGTAAATATGAATCTGCTAAAAAGATTTTTATACATAATTGATATGTTAAAATATATTAAAATATTCAAGTCGTTTCAGTCTTAAATTTTCAACAACTAAACTATGATCTTATACGATGTTGGAATTCATCATATCAAAACTTCCTTAAAATGGATTTAAATAATCGTTTAGGTAAATCGATTCTACCCTCGAGTGGGTATCAAGCCGGTAATATTAGTTTATTAGTTTGAAGTTCAAAAAATGACTATAAATTCGCTCTCTTCCAGTTCTGTGTGGAGAACATATCGATATTACGCTCACCACCTTATTGCGGTGAGTTAGTAACGCTATACGATTTATATTTATCTATTCGTAAAAGTACATCAAAACAAGTAGAACAACACTACTGGATTGGATATTGTCATTGTTTATGGCATCTCATGAGAAACAAATATAATATTGTATATGTGTATACAGTATTATATTTGTTTCTCATGAGATGCCAAAAACAATGTCGCTTTAAAAAATAAAATTAAATTAAATTAGTTTCACGCTATATCCCGCACACAGCAGGGTAGGCAGAGGGAACCTAGTGTTAAGACACTCCGTTCCCCACTTTCTGCCTAGTTCTGGAGGCATTGCGTGTTGAGTGGCAGAACTCAATGCCGCGCTTTGCCTCGACACCAGAGCGAAGAAATGAAAATATAAATTTAAGTAAATATTTTATCTCCTCGAGTGGGGATCGAACCCACAACCAGTCGGTTTTACAGTCACACTTTGCACCACTGCGCCACGACTGGCCTCTTGGTTAACGGAATCAATACCATAATTGTTCACTTTCACCAATTCACTTTTCATGTGTTTTTAATTTTCTGTTTATTTTTCTATTGTGGACAGGTTAAGGAATCTAAAAGAAAATCAGAGTGAAGTTGCGTTGTGTTTGCACGTTGTAGCTGCGTAGGCAGAGGGCACCTAGTGTTAAGACACTCCGTTTTCCACTTTCCGCCTAATCACAAAGACATTCAGTGTTTAGTGGTAAAATTCTAAGCTGCGCTTTATTATATAACCAGAACGTACAAATAAAAACAAAAATAAATTCCTCCAAATGGAAATCAAACCCAAAATCGTCACGTTTACTGCTTCGCCACGATGGCTTTAATATGAAGAGACCTCTACATAAAGAGTTTTACATACGACAACATTTTTTGTTATTCTATATCTTCAAGTTAGAACAGCTGTTAGGGATAGTTGGCCCTAAATAAAAATGGTAGGATATGAATCTATAGCCCCCGGATTACATATCTGCAAATATGTATATAAGTTCCATATTTTAGACACGATTATAAATGTTATTAATGAAATGATTTTATACTATGCAAATATTTACTTACAAAATAAATTTGAAACATTACAAAACAATTTTTTTAGCATGAAAATGATTTGAACAGTTTTTAATTTTGAAATGTATACATTTTTTATAGTTGACTTCAGTATAAGTTACAATTTTTTTTTATATTACATTTTTTCTTTCGATTATATTTTTTGCTTTTTCACCGTGTACACATGCTGTTCTCCACTTTCTGACAAATTTAAAGACATTAAGTGTTGAGTAGTGGAACTCAACGCTGCGCCTTGCCTTATTAGAGCAAGAAAATGAAAATAATTCGGGTTCGGATGTAAGAATCGAACCTAAAACCAATGCATTGTTCTGAGTCCATCGTGGCACAGAATCACAAGTGTGCGACGAAAAACGTGACGGTTGTAAGTTCGATTCATACTCGGAGGAACGAAATATTTAACATTTTCATTCCTTTGCTCCGGTAACGAGACAAAGTACAGCGTTGAATTTCGCCACTCAACACGCAATACCCACAGAAACCAGCGAAATGTTAGAAACGAAAGTATCTTAATGCGAAATGTCAACACTAGATTCCCAAAACCCTGCTACATGGGGAAGCAAAAAAAAAAAATTGAGTAAAGCCAAATACCTAGCTAGTATTTAAAATAAACAGTTCTACAACGTTATATAAATTACACATACATAACCCAACTAGATTTATAATACTTATTACGCTTTTGTATCTCTGAAATCGTATCAGAAGTTCGCGTCTGCCTCCAGGGCGGCAGTGATTTACCGCTGACCGATGCACGTTGGCTATTCATAATTCATTGTTTTGAAAACATTCCACGATGCATGTTACAATTATGTTTGTTGATGCATGGTGGGTTCAGCGACTGATTCATGTTATATTTTTCAAATTAAATTTGAATTCTTGTGTTGTGTTGTGTTTTATACTAATAAAATGAAAGTAAGTTTTATTGTTTTTCAAATAAAATGGTCTGTGAAAGTTAATTGTTAAATGTGGTACACATGTTAAAGTTAAAGGCTAAATAGATTTCTGAATTAACTCAGAACGCCACAGGTAGTGGGTTCGATTCCCACTCGAGGAAATGAAATATTTGATATTTCTGCTACGTGCGGAGGGATATAGCATTAAACTACAAAAATGTTATCTATTTATCATTTAAGTTACGTCTTTTTTGAAATCTAACAAATGACCTCTATAAATATCACTTTTAAGTGATAGCGTCACATATGTCAACACTAGTTGTTACTGACGGCTTCCTCACGAGGTGTAACGAAAGTAACTGAAAGCAAAATGAGAGAGAATTTGAATTAAGTTTAAGTGCCTGAGGTAACTCTGACCGCATGTACAATGGGTCACATCGAAACGGTCAACGTGATATAATAAAGCCAAATAGCCTTTAATAAATAGATTATTCAACACGAAAATAATATTTCACCTTGAATTTATTTGCGCGTCCAGCTAAATAGACTCCATACTTTAGTTTTATAATAAATTTTATAATAAAAGTATTGATATATGATATTTATAGTAGAACTATATTGCAGAGAAAATGTAGTGAATTAACTCTCCATTCCGTATAATGTTCAAGATTTAAGAAGCAAACGTGTTGGATTAGTTATATAATTAAGCACATTACGAATCCATAACTTAGGTGAAAAAAAATGACTATTAACAACTGTACCACGACGGTGTAAGGAAACAAGTTGAAAGTTTAGTGAATGAGTTTATTGCTATCAAAGCTCAAGACGAGATGTTAGTAAAAGCTTTTAATGTAATTGTCTTGCGTTACTGAGAAAACAAAGTACTGGCAATGTAACGGTATCGCGTAAAAGTGGGAATTAATTCAGCAATTCTTCTCAATAGATCCGCTTTAATAGACGTTTATTAGACGCTTGTTTTACGTAAATGCAACGATAAGGTCCGTTCATAACAAAAGTTTAATAATAATAAAAAACCAAATTTTATATAGCAAAGTATGATTAAAAATATTTTTATATAGTAAAGTTAAGTGAAGCTAAGTTGGCCCACTATACGTGGACATAAATTTGTACATGAGCAATCCTTCTAGCGAGAGTGTTACCAAATAGGAAAATAAATAAAAACTAATTTAATTGGCAAAAAAAATTAATATGATCAAAGATATTTCTGGTAACAACTTTTTGAGGGCATGTATAAAGAGGTTCACGACAGTGCACGAGGCGAAAGAGGTATGCAGCGTGGCGTTTATCTATGTTAGGGATAAAGCGTAAATTTAAAAAAAATATTTCTATATATAATGACTATACAGAATTACTCTATATAAAAGCATTTCAGCGGTTAGGAAATAATACAAACAGTTTCTTTCATATTTATAATATTATCACCTTTTGGTTTACTATCACTCCAAACTTCATTTTAGTATTTATAGATATATGATGTTTTTTACACAAATAAAAAGAAAATCATTTAATTATTGTAAACAATATACTAAAAAGTGAAATAGACCAAAATTTGTTAGTATACTTAGGAGTCAATATAAAAATTTATATGACTCAAAGAAATGACGGCAAAAGCAAATAAGTCACGATCAAAGATATTCTTGCTTGTTAAAGACGGCGTGACGATTAAACGAATGGCCAAAGGGAGTCGTGCAAGCACCTTAATGTTCCACCAGAACCGGAAATTGGGATAATACGAGATAAAAGTACAGTTTCAGCCGTATTCGGCCGTCACATTTAATACCCCGAAGATACATCGAATCATAAGTACGGGGGGTCTTGTATCTGCGTATCAACCACCCTGTTAATGAAGTCCGTTGAAACAACTTGTTCTAATGGCCTATCCGTGTACAGATAGCAGCGGCAGATGGTTGCGATCTGCGTTAGAACGCTTTTTGTACCCTTTAAGTAAGGTTTGTAAAGCTGTTTCATAGTGCTTAGATAATACTAGATTTATAGTAAGATTTTTGGATTAAAGGAATTAATGCTGAATATGGGTTTTCCATGTTGGTGTTTACTTTAGCGGGTCAGATGGAGTGAAGCTAGTGAATAATTTACTCGGATGCCCTTTTGTTTAACGTAAAGAAGCTTAAGGTATCTTGTTAAGGAGGAGCTAACGATATGGGCGTGCGTATTGCATTTTTTTTTGTTGAGTATCTGTTTTATTAGTTACAATCAATAGTTTATTCCATTGAATCACATTAAATGAAACAAAAATGAATAATATTATGGTTAAATGTGTCTCACCATGCGTAATGGATACGGTGTTACGGCACGCGAGTAACGGAGGAAATTTAACTTTTAAAATATTTTACTTTTTCCTTTGCGCAAAACAGTATACTAAGGTAAACAAATAATAGATAAAATAGTTTTTAAATGGACAGCTAGTTGGGTAATACATTCTCGAATAATTTTCTCTGTACATCTTACATTATACAGAAAAAAAAAATAGCTTCACGCTGTATCCTGCACACCGCGGGGTAGGCAGAGGGAACCTAGTGTTAAGGCACTCCGTTCCCCACTTTCTGCCGAATTTTGGAGACATTGCGTGTTGAGTGGCAGAACTCAACGCCGCGCTTTACATCAGAGCGAAGAAATGTTAATATAAATTTTATGTAAATGTTTCATCCTCCTCGCTTGGGGATCGACTCACAACCAGTCGGTTTTACGGTCACACTTTGTGTCACTGCGCCACGACTGGCCTCACATACATTATACAGGAACTAGAAAAATAAAATATGGATTTTCTTTCAAGAAGTGATTTCCTAGTTTATGGCTTAAGTTTAATTAATTAAAAAATACTTTATAGGAAAGAAAAATAAATTTCCCATTAAACTGCGCTTTGTTATTTCACAATATATTTTACACGCCTATTTCTTATCTGCCTCTATTCATTCTGACATAATAAAATACTTTACAACTACGGAAGTGGTGGGAAGTAAGTGATTTGTTGTGTCTATCATTTATAAGCTAGGAAGCAATTGAAAAATCTAGAGCTCCCAGCAACAGTGACATGCAATGAATATATATCAGACGGCACGCACTACAATTAAAATATCATAGCGAGTACCGCACGCGACTGTTGACTTATGGGGGCGACCACGAAACACGCCCTAATAAAAGTGCCATAAGTAAGATTGAACTTCAAATATTTTTTTTTAAGGAAAATCTCAGATGTGATAAGAATATTTTGAATGTAATCGTCATCAAATTACGATGTGCAGTTGTGGTAGACTGGACAAAAAATGTATGAATTTAAATTTAAGTAACAAGTTTTCTTATTTTTATACATATGCTTTTATTTACATTGTTTAATTGGACAAAATATAATGTTTAATTTATGCCCGGTAATATTTGGTATGGATGTACCTTATGAGTGTAAGGAGATGCATAAAAGATCTATCTTCATAATAAAATCTTTGATTTTCACGATTATTATACATTTCAAATAAAATATTTAACCGCGTATATTATGATTGATTATTTATTGACTTTTCCAACGATTTCTGAATTGCCTTACCACCAACAATTCTGGCTGAATAAGCCAATTGTATTCTACCCTCTGGTATCTTTAAAGATTTCATGTCTCCCAAGTGGTAGAAGGTGTCCAACTGTTCTCTTTATTGAAATTTCGATGTTTTTGTATTTCAATAGCCTTGCCAATCATTCTAGGAATATAGCTGTTTTCCTTAGCGAGGTAGTGGCGTTTATTAAACCTGATGATTGGGCTGGTTTTACTCACAGTATGCTCACACACTGACTTAGTGACTCGCAATCTAGTTTGATTACGCTTGCACACTGTAAAAGAATATTACTTTTTCTTTGACTCAAAAATGGCCCATTTTCTTTCGTTTTTATGGAAGCTTTTAAGATGTTGCCAGTTAACCGGCGGCTTGTTCTGATAAACTGGGTATTCAGGGTAATGAAAATTTATTAAATGTATGGCTGGCCAATATATTTTACTTTACTTATCACGAAAATTCTTATCATTATCATGTACAGCTTCACGCTGTATCCCGCACACAATAGAGAAGGCAGAAGAACTTTGTGTCAAGACACTCCGTTCCCTACTTTCCTCCGAATTCTGGTGGCATTGCGTGTCGAGTAGCCACGCCACGCTTTGCCTTAACATAGCTCTAAAGCTCTAAAATGGAAATGGAATATAAACATAAATAAATGTTTCATTTCATCGAGTGCAATCGAATCCACAACCAGTCGTGTTTACAGTCACACTTTGTGCTCCTGCGCCACGACTGGCCTCATTATCTATTTTTATTTTTAATTTATACCATTCATTATAATTTTATGTTTAACCAAATTAGGCTATTTATTCGCATTTCGCAACACTTCTTATTCGGTTAGAACGACTTCGTTAATCAATTAGCACAACTAAAATGTACATCACACTATAAGGTTACTTTGTATAATTAATATATACATAGTGTATGGAGTGAAAAATTCAAACTTTTTAAAGGGTTTTAATATATAAGCAAAGTTTCCTAGCATAAATTCATAGAGAATAGGTTATTATATACTTTAAGTACAAATGACGATATGACTAAAATTTACTGTAATACTGTATATTTTTAATATTCAGCTTCACGCTGTATCCCACACTGCAGGGTAAGCAGAGGGAACCTAGTGTTAAGACACTACGTTCCCCACTTTCAGTCGAATTCTGAAGGCATTGTGTGTTGAGTGGCAGAACTCAATGCTTCGCTTGTACTCTACATCAGAGCCAAGAAATAGAAATATAAATTTAAGTTAATATTTTATCTCTTCGAGTGGGGAGCGAACCCACAACAAGTCTGTTGTCATATCTTGTGCCCCTGCGCTACGACTGGCCTCAATATTTTTCAGTACTAAGAATTTTGGAGGTCCATGAATTTAAATTATTTTTTCTATGTTAATTTTCTTAATATTATTTATTTTTAGTTTTTATACCTAAATATGTAGTATTTGGAAGTTTAAAAATTTCAACGAAACGCGAAAGAAAACGGTACGGTTTCTGAGAAGCGTGAATTCTGGTCAAATTTTTCTATACTTAGACTATGAATTATGAGCTATTAATACATTACATAAACGTTACTGCTACTTAATTTTTTAACCTTTATAGCATTCATTAAATCTTGTTGTAATTTTGTATGAAACAAAATCTATTTTAGGCTAGGTTTACGTTTTGTTATTATCGTTTTTTGTTATTTTGTTATTATTGTGTAAGAAAAAATACACAGAATTTTTCTTTACTACGTGTGGAATAACACTTCAAAAAATGTTAAAAATACACAGAATTTATTTTATAACAAAATATAAAGCTCAATAATAAACAAAATTTGTATAAATCAGTATAACGTACACGGAAAATTTAAATAACCTGAGTTACACCACTTTAGCTAGACGCCCCGCACTGGGTGGCTGACGTCAATTATTAGAGTTATTGCTGGGACAGATCGTGCCGAGTACACATGGCGACATTTACAGCAAAATTTATGTCTTATTCCAATTGAGTAAGTAATATAATTGGGTCCTGGAGTTTTACAGTATGTGGTCGACTGTACCTCAGTGCATGTAAGGTGCTCTAGCATTGATGCTGTGTGTATGGATCCTCGAGTTCCAACTCAAAAATAAATTGGCATTTATTGGCCACGTACTAAATTTTAATCGGGATATATTTCATGCTAATATAGTAAAGGAGTACAGGTTATGGCTTTGTGGTCTCGATAAATCGTTATGTGATTTTAAAAAATATCTGTCTATTCTTGGTATTGTTATATAGATACGGTTCTAGTGAAATATTTTTGGTAAATAACTTTTGTGTATATAAATTCAAGCAAGTGTTGCATATCATCCACACCACCTGGATACGTGGCTTCCTTCCACTCGGAACGCAACTGTGGATTGACCTGCGGCAGTCTTTCCAGGTCGAGATGACCTGGGTACCTTAAAAAAGCGCGTCTGTACCTTAAGAGCCGGCAATGCATTTCTAGCTCCTTTCGGGTTACACAGAGTCGTGGGCAGCGGTAATCACTAACCATCAGGTGATCCGTACGGTCACTTGCCTTGTCTTTTTTTTTATAAAAAAGTAATATGCATAAAAGACAAGATTTTTATAAAAACTAAATATAGCATCATAAAAAAAATTAAGTATCACGAATTTCTTAAATTAAGTATCACATCGAAAATCGCGGTTTTTTGTAAAATTAAAACCGGGATTTTTAAGATCTATATTTGATCCGATACCCTGGGATTCAAAAATCCCAGAACATCGGGCGACCCCTAGCTTGTACCTGCGCCTATAGATGTATCATATAAAAAAATAAGACATGTAAAAATCAGGATGAATAAAATTGGGAGTAAAATAAATTATTTATTTTAATTCAAAACCAAAAGGTTATACGTATGTATTCGTCATATATTTTTTATACCGTTTTCTCACATATATCATAAATTAATTTAATTGTAATTTTCTTCGTTATAGGTGAAGACAATTTATGAAGCTCTTTTTAACATGCATTTTTCCTATAATGTTCCTATTTTTTTCGAATAGACTCTTTCGTGTGTTCTCCGTACAATGTGGCATTGGCGAAGTCATTTGTGCTCAACTGACAATTAGCTGAACGCTACAATCAAAGAACAAACAAAGCACATACTTTGTATTGAAAATTTGTATTGCAAATGCCATAAAATAATCGTACATTATTTTGAGAAACTATTATCATACATGTAGAAATACCTAATCCACTCCACTCGCTAAAGGTAATATTATTTAATTTCAAAGTTCACAATTGTAGGTTTTTTGCAGTTTGCAGCTGACCATTAAGTTTTATAATAAAAGAGTTCGAGGAAAAATTTGCGATGCGCCATACGATTATTTTTTCATTTTTTAGGGTTCCCTACCTCAAAAGAAAAAAACGGAATCCTTAAGTCAACGCAATCAAAAGATCCGAGCGTTTATTCATCGATTTGCTACATTTTGTATGAAATTCACCATGTAATCATTACTAATACATTAATACCTTATCAATCTTTGTTTCTCATTGACTTAAAGTTGTGAAATTTAGCACGAAGTAATTTAAAATGTAAATAAGAGATAAAAACTGAAAAGTGAACATTTTTGGATATATCACGGAATCAATTATTACAAAATTATATTTATAGTTTTCATACAAAATTAGTGCATACGCCCGTAAACATAAGTGACGCAAACTTAATGTACGGAAACCTCGGGGGAGAGTTCGACTCACACTTAACCTGTTTATTATCCAATTAAAAGTGACCGTTTATGTGTTATTTCCAAAAATGTATAATACTAAATATAGGCGATTAATCCGGTTAAATAGTTTTATTTAAAACACAAATGTATAAGTAGCTGTAAAAATTTGAATTTGGAATTACTAACCAAAGAGGAGAACCTGTTATTAAAATATTCATATGTAAGCACCTAATATATTAAATAATTTGAAATAGAATACTTTTTAGGGTTCCGTACTTCTTAAGGAAAAAAGGATATTCATTAAATCATTACTTTGTTTTCGGTCTATGCGGCCGTCCGCCTGTCTGTTTGTCTGTCTGACTGTTTTTCAAGAGGCTTTATCTCAAGAACTCTTAGAGATATCCTGAAATCATATCTAACGTATATTATAAGGGAAATCAAAATTAATAGAGTACTTCCGGTTGACCAACAATTATGAAATTTGGCAGCTAGCATCTACAGGTAGTACTAGGTCAGAAATTAATTTGATAACTATATATTTGTGGTTTACTCCTAAAAAATAATAGTCTTAAGATAAGGTAAATTTTGGTATTAAAACCGCTAGTTCAAGTGAGATATCAGATGAAAGCACTTGGTGTGCATATTCCAATACATATTTTATTTATTTTATATGACGCACTCAATTAGTGCGGAACCCTCGGTGGGCGAGCCCGACGCACTCATGTAGTTTTTTATTATCAAGTGTATCTTAGAGGCTAGTTGTGTCGCAGGGGTACAAGTGTGCGACTGTCAACGGGACAGATTGTGGGTTCGATGCCCACTCGGCGAAATTAAATATTTAATATTTTTATTTCATAGTTCTGGTAACGGGTCAAAGAGCGGTGTAAGGTTCGGCAGGAAGTTAAGAAAAAATTGTATCATACTCATAAAACATCTTACACCTGCGTCGATTCGAGCTTTATACCAATCCTGTCATGCTAATTATTGCAGTCGAAATGGTTTTTTCATCGTGTTTAAGCTTTATAGGAGGTCGCGTTTTTGTTGTAAATGTCAATATTTACAAAAAACCACGTTACAAACTTGCAATTGTTCATTTCAATATATTTATATGTATATACAAGAAATATACAAATTATTCTACTACTGTACACAAAGTACTAGTGAACGAAATAAAAACGCCCTTAAAAGGGAAACAAGAAAATGGTATTAATTAAAATGTTTTAATTTTACAATTAGAATTTTTTTCGTTCGATCGTTTATTGGGAACTAATCATTAGGAAAGCAACACGCTCTGTGGTTCGGGGTAAAAACGATATAAAGGCAGCACAGACAGTGTTTTGTTTATGTAATTCTTATAAAGTACGAATAGTAGTACTTAGAGGTGCTTAACGAATGCTTTGTTAGTCTAGATTTTTTTTAAATAAACGATGAATAATAGTTGTTACTTTATAAGGTAGAATTGAATAAAGACTAGTCACGCTTAAATGTCATCACATTTGAGCGAACTAATTAAATATAAATTTCATGAAAAGAAAGTTTGTAATTATAATAAAATATTAAATATTCATAGTGAGTGTTGAATAGTTGTATTCAATCTAGTTTAGTACAAAGTAAATAAGTTATCAAGACACGTGCCAGCGTTTTCAGCCAAGTTAATGGAAACGCGCAATGTGTTTTTGACACGAACCATTTCAAGCTACTTTTGAGCCCTTCATAATTCGTACACCATTTTTACGCCATTTAATTTTTGACACACAAATCACATCACAAAAAAAGTTTACTCATACAGTTCTTAAAAATCCATATTGCCAGAAGACTTAAAAACTTAATATTTGGTTTTTAAGTATAAAAGTTGGATATAGAGCACATGAAAATTAAGCAGGGACAGGATCCATGTCTAATGTAATAACCTACTAACCTAATAGTCCAATACGAGCGGCTAAGCACACTAACTTGGAAACAAAAATAATGTAAAATTGTCAAGTGAAATTTAGAACTTGAATTTTTATCCCGGGCGAACACATAACTTGGCACACATACCTATATTCCATTATTTTGTCAGTGAGGTTGAAAACGGTGCATTACTTAACATTTAACTTAGCTCTCATTTCACATTTATGTTTTTTATGGAATATGAATTGCCACCCATGAAAGAAGTTAATTTATGTTAAATTGTTAACGCTCTCTATACTACTCCTATTTATCATCCGTTGTCATTCAAATTGAATATTCAAGATGAATCCCTCACCTATTGTGTCCAAAAATAGTCTTTGACAAATTTACAGAAGTCCGCCCTCAAGGTATGCCAACGTGCGATGGAGCGCAGCATATTATGTGTCAAATTAATGGATAAAATCCGAAACACCGAATTGCGCTCTCGCACAAAAATTGCTGACGTGGGTACTGAAGCCGCCCGCTGAAGTGGGACTGGGCCGGACACATCTGCGGAGATGGCGAGACGAGCTGGACCATTACAAGCCTGACTGGTGTTCAATAGCACAAAGACTATTATGGAAAAAATGGAGAGAGAGAGACCTTTGTCCAACATACACACTGACACACCGAGACACTGTCCCATACAGTACAGAATAGGAAAAAAAAATCCCCTAAAATACTTTTAAGAGAACGTATTTAAGCATTTGAATTTGCTCGCACCTCTTTTAAACTGTTCAAGTGCGTTGACTACTAAGCCATACTTTCTCATCAAGCAATGTCGAAATTCGTATACGCTTGTTACAAATCATTTACGTTGATATAATCTTTGAAAGGAGAACAAGTACTTTTCTTTGCTAAGCTTGGAACAACATTTAAAAAAATGTTAAAATCCGCTTCACGCTGTATCCTACACACAGCAGGGTAGGCAGAGGGAAGCTAGTGATAAGACATTCCGTTCGCCACTTTCTGCCGAATTCTGGAGGTATTGCGTGTTGAGTGAGTTTGTCTTGACACCAGGGCGAAGAAATGGAAATATAAATTTAAGTAAATATTTCATCTCCTCGAGTGGAGATCGAATCCACAACCAGTCGGTTTTACAGTCATACTCCGTGCCGCTGCGCCACGACTAGCCTCAAATGTTATAAGTACAAAAAAAGTGTCATAAGTTAATAAACAGCATTATCTCTTGCCCAATGATAATTCTAAATAACTATATTTGGATAGCGAAATTTGTAGAAATCTCTGAACAAAACATCACTATGCTCAAATTTTTATACGCTATCCAAAAAGTATTTTTCTTTTACGTTAATGAAAAATGTCTTTTACGCTAAACATCCTTGGCTAAGACTCTTCCTTATTTCTTATAGCTTAGCGGGACTATTATAATTCAAAGGAACTTATCAAGTGTGGAAGTTGTTTGATTATAGCTTAACACTGGTTACTTCGTCAATATCACGTTGTTTGGAGAACATACAAAGAAGAATTCAGTATACTTACCAAGTCAAATTTGATCATTTAATTTCACGCACTTTGTTATTAACATATTGTAGTATCGACAGAACGACAATAGATAACTTCTTTTTATCTGCAACATAATGGAAATAAAGCATTTTACAGACTAATAAAAATAACAAATGTAACATCAGAAAGAAGAGCCACATTTTGCTCATAGAGGTAGTATGTAAAGGCGACCTTATCGTTATTGTTGATCACTTACAAGTGACCTTTAATATAAGCATTCGAGAGTATAGGACATCTTGGTAGTGCATAAAACGATAAAGAGAAAAAGAAATAAAAAGAAAAGAAGAAAAGTAAAGAAAGAGCTTTCTTAGCACATTTAAATATATAAACATTATTAGCTGTTGCTCACGTCTTTGCTTGCAGTCACCTGATAAGTGCAAAAAATTATAAAATTACTTCTAAATTAGTTAGGTATCATGATTGGACAAATAAGGAGTCATTTTAAGCATCTTGATCGTTCGCTACCTATCGGCTACGTGACGTCAGACGTCACGTTAAATTGACTACAGTACTCTCTAGGGGATTTAAAGAAAAGAACTAAAAAAAATTTCTATTTTCGTGTGGGGGTTTTCATATTTTATCAAATGAGAGAGAAAATATCAAATATAAAAATATTTACAGACTTTTCCAAACATGAATAAAAAAATTTGTAAAATATCATTTGACGATGATGATATGAATATTTGTATGATTTTTTGCTGGTCGGCTCTGCATAAGTATACCTAACACGAGTTCACATAGCTCCAATATAAGTTAAAAACTAAAACCCGACTACTAGAACACTCTTTAAAAAGTACGAAACAAGAAAATGAACTCCGCTAAAATAGCCATGTCTTGCCACAGTAGGTGGCATACGATCAAGTTTTGATTTTTTATAATTATAAATTAAATTAAAAATTAAATCAGCTTCACGCTGTATTCCGCACACAGCTAGGTAGGCAGAGGGAACCTAAGTTAAGACACTCCATTCCCCACTTACTGCCGAATTCTGGAGGCATTGCGTGTTGACTAGCAGAGCTCAACGCCGCGCTTAGCCTCGACACCAGAGCTAAGAAATGGAAATATACATTTAAGTAAATATTTCATCTCCTCGAGTGGAGACCGAACCCACAAACAGTCGGTTTTACAGTCACACTTCGTGCCGCTGCGCCACGACTGGTCTCCATTATATTATATTAATAAATTAAAAACTAAGATTGTTGAAATTACCTACAATGAATATAATGAGACAATTTTTTTTAGCTAGCAGGATAGGCAGAAGAAAATTGGGAACCATTTTTCATTAAGACGCAGACGCAAACACAAACGCAAACGCAAACGCAGACGCAGACGCAGATGCAGGCGCAGATGCAGACGTAAATGCAGAAACCGTGTAGATTGACAACATCAGACTGTGAAAGCAATAATTGTTGAGGGTTTCTTTCTCAATTGGGAAAATGATTATATTTTAATTCTTTTATAATTTTCTCCCTCTTGTACGCTAAGGCGAGTTCATCACTAAAAAAAACAACGTCTCGAAAATTAGGCGGAAAGTAGGCACTGGAGAGTCAATAATAAAAAGAATACTATAGAACATTATCAAATCAGCAATGTATAGCTGATAGCTCCAATAATGAAATTCTGTAGGGGTTTTTTGTGATGCGTAAAAGTACCAGCTATGATATCATTGGTTCTGCTCAGCGTACTGGAACAGACACGAGTCAAAGATTACCCCGCCTCTTTGTATGGCGGCGTATGAACAATATAAGCCGCCATACGAAAAGGCGTAATAGTAACAATAATATTTTATTTTAATAATATTTCTGGACGAGTGGAGCAGAAAGCTTCTTAATGTCAATTCTTCAATTCCACACTTTGAGGAATTTTAATTGTTTTGAAGAATAAGAGCGATTATTTTTTTTATAACTTGTATATCGATATCCCTTATAATGGTAAATAACAGAATATATTCATTTATTTTATTATGGGAAATGTTTCCATAAAAGTGAAGAATGTCTAGTATTTTTTGTAGAAGGCTGGTAGGCTATACCTAGTAGTAATTTGATACGATTTTATACACAAAACGGTCTCTGTAGAGAAAACACCATAATTTTGTTAAATATAAATCATATTTATTAAAATTTGTATTATCTGATAAGTGTACTACTGTATACGAAATGGTTGTGGGTTCGATTCCTACTCTGGGTAACTAAATATTTAGGCGCATCTTTATAAATCGCTCTGAAATCTCTTTAAGAGGCCGTTTACATTCATAGATATGAATGAAAACGGCATATCAAGATTGAGAGCGGTTTATATATACGGGCCATAATATTTTCATTTTCTCGCTTTGGTAACGAGGCATAGCGCGGCGTTGAAAATGTATGGAATTTGCCGCGTAATCAAAACCTATGAGGTACTTTCCTTTGACCTACAGTTATGAAAATTGTTTCATCCATAATATTATCATGTGCGCATACGCTTCTTTACTTTGTGTTTTCCATTAAAAAAATATATCTAAAACATAATAAAGAAAGTAAAATCGATTTTTCATATTAATATACAATTATAATTGTTAACAAAAAAAACCGACTTCCTTAATTTCAACCGGATCCCATAATCAGAATCTAACCAAACTATGAACAAACTACCCTTGAAGTATATCCTTTCCAATAAAAAAATAATCATCAAAATGTGATACTGAGTTATTCGTCCATTTGTCGCGCACATACTACATGCAAATTTAAGTCTTACGTGATTTTCTCAAATACCTTGGATTGTAAAAACTAAAATGGGTCCACACGATACGTACACTACCGTTCAGATAAAAAAAGAATCATCAAAATAATACAGAAGTCAGTTAGAAAGGATCGTTCTATCTTCTGAAAAAACAGTATGAATTTTATAAGAAAACGGTTCTATTATGAGGAATTAAACCGATTGAATAATTTATAAATTGTACATCGATATCCCTTTTAAAATGGTAATTGGCAAATAACAGAATATTTTATTTATACAATGGGGTTTGTGAGAAATGGCTCCATAAAGGCGAAGGATGTCAAGTATTTTTTGTACAATGTTGGTAGGTTATACCTAATACACTATCCAGTCTCTACAGAACATAAAAAAAAATCTTAAACGTAAACCATTGTTATTTAACGATTGTTTGAAATTAACATTATCTTACACGCTTGCGGCTGTAAACGCGACGGTTATGGGTTCGATTTTCGTTCAGCGATTTCATTGATATACAATATAATAAACAATTCATGGATATGCAATTTACGACTGAAAACGGCACTCTTTCCCTATTTTCCGCCAAATTCTGGAGGTATTGCGTGTTGAAAGGCGGAACTCAACGCCGCGCTTTGCCGAGCGAAGAAATGAAAATATCAAATATTTTATGTCCTTATGTAAAGATATTACAAAACAAAAGATAATTTCACTTTAATATTTTTTGTTAATTTCCCATCTAAAGCAATACGTGTTTGTAATTATAATTGCGGCACTTAGAATCACGCTGTGTCTTAACTGCTGTTATAGATGGTATTGTTACATTACAATGTTAAATAAAAGGCAGTGTTGCCATGATTTGCTTTCGAAAACGGTATTGCTAGTTTTCAATGAGGTCTTTGTATTACTTAGATTAGTTTAATTTATATTTTATACCTTCGATGAGATATCTAAGAGAATTTCTTTCGCTATTTTCAAACAAAGAACATTTTTTTTTTATTTTTCTAATAAAATCATAATTTATTTTACTTTGAAGGTTTCGAAATTACTTATCTATATTATGATTAAACAGCATACAAATATGTCTGTATTTTAAATATATTTGCGATAAAACAATACAGAGAGGCTTAAAATAAGTAATAAAATATGTCTCTTTATCTAGGTTTTTTTTTTATTTTTTTTGAGAACGTTTGATTGTTTTTAATTACTAAATCAGTTTAAATACTGGATCGTTTGATGGATTTTTTTTTGTATGGTAGCTATTAGGTCTAAAGGCCTAAGTAAGGCCTAACCTAGTTGGGCTATAATAGTTACTTTTTTTTTATATAAAAAAAAAGTAACTATTATAGCCCAACTAAATCATGAGCATTAATAAAATGTCGTCTTAGCAAAAGATGTTCAGTATGGTGGGCCTTATATATATATATATATATATATATATATATATATAAATGACTGTCTATGATTTCAAAATAACCATGTTTTATGCAGCGTATTTAGTTATTTTATCGATACTAAAACACACAAAGAATTATTTTTTTTGTCTGTCTGTTTTTCTGTTTACCCGGGTTTATCTCTGGAACAGCTGAACCAATTTTATGGAACTTTAACTGTCCGATTAAGGAGGTTACAGAGCTATACATAGACTTATTTTATCAAGGAATTCCCGCAAGATATGAAAAACTACGTTTGCCGTGCGCGCGTACTAACATAGATATGAAATAACTAAATATTCTTTGTAATCGTAATCAATATTTAAATCTATAAGAATTAAAAAAAAAATGAAATCCTAATAAATTTATTAAGTCTATAACAGATAACCATATTAAAAAAATCAATCATTAGTCCCTAAATAACACAAGAAAGCGGGCAAAACCGCGCGGGAGCCGATAGTTACTTTAATATGCGTTATCTACATAGTGTTAATGAGGTGTCATCACTTTTGAGAACATTATACATTCCTAAGAAGGATTTACAGTTGGCACCAATTCTTTAAACAATCAAAAGAAATTAAATGGGCAGCGAATCGTTATGCAAAGAATTTACTATATATTTATGTATTATCGGTTATAAAACTATTTCACTAATAACGTGTGTTCAGTATTTTTTAAAGTAAAAACTCAAATTAAACACTCGAAAGTTAAAGATGGGGCTATCATAGGATCACTTTGTTGTCCGTCTGTCAAGAGCATTTATCTCGAGATCGCGTAAAAGTAAGCTGTAATGGGTATCTGAAATTAATATTAAATATTTAGATCGATTGTCCCTCAGAACACAATAACTTAGTTAAACAATACATGGATGCTTGTATCTTTTGATTGAGTTAACTCAATCAAAAGATACGAGTATTCATGTATTGTTTTTTTGTATTTAGTATGAGATTATCGCGTGATGAAAAACTACTATTATAATTTTTCATGAAGTGAGAACTTACTATACAAATAAAGAAAAAAAAACCCAGGTGTATCATACAAAATCTCAAGTGTGTCAATTTTTGTAAGTGGTTTATCCCGTTGACTTGTATGTAATCCTGGAATTGACTGGTATATTTTTGTTTTTTTTTATGCAAGCAGTCGAACTTTTGGTTATAATATTGTTTAGTCTCAGCTCGTTTATTATTTAGGCCAGGATTATTGCGCTGTAACTGTAAACGAAACTGTGACTGTAAACGCGACTGGTCGTGGATTTGATCTCCTCTCTAGGAGATGAAATATTATTTAAACTTCTATTTCAATTGCTTCGCTCTGGTGTCGAGGCAAAGGGCGACGTAGAGGTCCGCCGCTCCACAAGTAATGCCTCCAAAATTCGGCGGTTAGTAGGGAGTGTCTCATCACTAAGATTCTCTTTGCCTAACTTTTTGCTTGATTTTTTAAAATCAATCACACTTGACAGTTTATAGTAGTCCTATTTTGAGATTAATTCATATCACCTACATTATGCCTAGTTACTAGTTAAAGGAGAGGAAGATTAATTCCTTTAATGATAAAAGAATCCATACTTACTCCGATATTTATATCTAGATACTTGCACTGAGCATCAATGTTCTCTTATTCCAGTAATAACTGAGTATTTCCCTATTTAAATGCCAACGATATCCGCAATCTACCCGGCGGCTGCGCTTGCTTAAAATTTTATTGTTATAACAGGCAGAGCGCATCGCGAGTGCAGTTTACATCTTTATTACGTTAATACTGTAGCTCTCGTTGTTTCCTATGTTTATGATTTGTTTCTTTTGTATATAATTTTATATTATATATAAGTATTTAAGTCATCCTGTGGAAATGGGAAAGCGTTTGACTGTAAATACGGTGGTTGTAGATTCGATCTCCACGCGGTGTAATGAGTTATTTTAGTTTAGTTGTGGTCAGTTATAGTGTGTTGTTGAGGTGTCCTTATGACATTGAATAATTTAAGATCTTTTAGAAATTTACATAATAGTATAAAGTTTATTTTGTAACACATGATTTTTAGTCTTTCAATGCCTCGTCTCGAGACTTTCTAGCAGTATCAAGCTAAAAATAATATAATATATTTCCCCTTCGCCTTGTGTCCCTTGAAGTTCAGAAAAATCAAGTTGCTGAGTTAAAGCAATAAATCAAAAGATACGAACATTTTTACATCAATTTCGCTGCATTTTGAATTAAAATCGCCATGTAATCAAAATCTATGGAATACTTCCCGCGGACCTACCGCTATAAAATTTGATACAAAGTTACTACTTACAATACAAATAAAGGAAATTATCCGAATAATAAAGTATAGGTAGGTATTTTTTAAAAATTATGACAAACCTATATTTGTAGTTCATTTGTCACTGGCATTTTTATTGGTATTTATTGGTCATGAATTAACACCATTACAGCATAAGGGCACTCAATCTTATGACTTCTAAATATAGTTGAGAGGGGTGACGTGAATAACAAGCAATTTCTTAGTTATTTATCAGTGGAGGTATAAAGTGGATAGGGGAATAGACTCGTGAGGGAGACAGGAGTCTATTCATTGTAAACTCATTCTTTTCTAGTTACAAACAACCCTGAGATAGAATACTATGTCAGCAAGCAATAGTTTGCTGACGATCCTTTATTAATTTTCAAAATATAAAGATCATAAGAAGTATAACGCTCTCTCGAAAATAATACATTGGTTTTGTGCTAATAATTTACTAATCATAAATAAAATCAGCTTTACGCTGTACCCGCACACAGCAGGGTAGGCAGAGGGGCAGAGGCTTAGTGTAAGGACACTCTTTCTCCACTTTCTGCCGAGAACTCAACGCCGCGCTTAGCCTCAACACCAGAGCGAAGAAATGGAAATATAAATTTAAGTAAATAATTCATCTCCTCGAGTGGGGATCTAACCCACAACCAGGCGGCTTTACAGTCACACTTCGTGCAGCTGCTCCATGACTGAACTCAACTTACTATTAAATAAAAAAAAAAAATCAGAACACCAAACATGAAAAATGTTTAAAAAAAAATGTTAAGAGAAATATTAATAATTTTACCCAAAATGGGTTATGTACATAACACTCGGTTGTTTTGAATCCATAATGCTTTAATAGGACAATGAGTACTTTTTTACAATAGGATCCCAAAAAGCGTTAGAGAATGTTCTATAACACAAATTTAAAAAATGTGAAAGGACGTTTGTGTATAAGAGAATTTATTTATTTATAAAATATCTTTGGTATTTTTTGACGTACCTTGTTTTTTTTCTTTTTCAACAGACTTTGGTAAAAGATCAAAGGTTATCAATTCGAATGTTTTTTTAATGTTTGTTACCTCAGATTTTTTGTCTGGATTTTCATGATTCTTTTTTTAATTTAAACTTCCATCAACTATCCAATTGTAACCGATTTCCAAAACACCTTTAAAATATATATTAATTAAACAATTCTTTGGCTTGTGATGTGACTAGTGGTTAGAATCTTTTATCCTTGTGACGTGAGTTATCCAAAACCGCAGCGTTTACAAACGCAAAGAAATAGCGACAAACAGGTGAAAAAATTAACATGGTTCTATTTTTACACCAACAAAATGCCCTTAAAGTAATTTTTTCTCAAATATCTTGTACAAACACAGGTCAGTTACGATTTTATTATAAGTATATATTATATTTTATAAATACATACGATTTCTTTATTTATCTATAAAAATATTATATAAAAATCGTATATTTTAAGTCCATAGAGCAAAGCCTCGGGCGGAACACTACTTTATTATATAAAAGTTTCTTTTTATAACCCATGAAAAATGTAAACCGCGCAATTTATTTTTAATTTACAGAGTCAATTAAAAAGTACCTAGTACGTAATTGCATATTGCATTATAATCTATATGATACAAAGCGCAAGTAGTTTGATTACTTTATAAAGTGTTGCTTGTAATAGTGATAAGGTAATTATTACTACTTCTAAAGGTTAACAGAAAATTATATAAATAAATTACATTTTTTAAATAGCACTGGCAACACTATAGAATTATTCTAATTTTATTTGTACAATAATTCTTTTAAAAATTATGTAATATAATCGCATCACAAACAAAAAAATCATAACTTTAAATATCTAATCTATGTATAAATTGAGGTCACTTGTGACGCAGGGGCACATACGTACGACTGTATACGCTACAGGCTGTGGGTTCGACTTACAAATTTACTAAATGAAAAATTTTATATTTTCATTTTATCACTTTGGTAACAAGGCAAAGCGCGGCGTTGGTTTCCGCTATTTAACACGCAAGCCTCCAGAATTCGGAGTGTCTCAATATTAAGCTCCATGTGCCTATCCTGCTGTGGGCTGGCATGCCACAGCTGCTGTGGGATACAGCGTGTACAAAACAAGTAATACAATTATAAATACATTTAAACAACGTATATATTTTTAGGTTCAATAAAATCGCCATAAATACAAATTAACCGAAATTTTCTGGCCGTATAACTGCTGGTCGCAGATAGCTCGTGTTTAAATTATGACACAGCAGCCATTTTTTCATTGAAATATTTAGATTTGTGTTGTAACCTAAGTACTAGTTGTCAAAAGCAAGTACTTATCAAATTTGAATGGATGCTCCATCGACATTTACTTTTATGATTCTAAATTGTTGACTAGTAAGAGTAGGCGTGGTCCCAAATTATCTGAGTTCTCAAATCGTTGAATTAAAGGAAATGTATCTTGAATGCAGACTGTTGAAGATCTTTAAAGGATACCACGTAATATCTGATACATCGAGATTTGGTATAATATAATTAAAAATAGCTATGGAGAAGTGAAACAATGAAAATTAAAGAAACCAGCACCTCATATTGAACTGTGGGTTTGCTCATTTTTTGGGAGATGATCAATTATTTATTCATTCCCAACTTTTACGCTACATTCTCCAGGTACCGCAGCCTCGAGGTAACTGGACATTTAAAGCTAAAAAAATAATCTAAAAGTAGTTGAAATTCTACATCATAAGTATTATTTAATTTATTTAATTATATTTAATGAATGAAAGTAGAAATTTTAAGACAATATTTAATCACTCAGCCCTATACATAATCTCAGACGTAGCCGCGGGCAACAACCAGCTTCTATTCGATACATGAATAGTACAATAAGCGAATAAATTAGCCAACAGTATTGCAATGTCCGCACCTGACGATTCAATGAAGTTAATCTTGTAAAGTTGGTCAGGATCTTGAAAACAATGTATATACAACATGAGTTATACTCGCAAACGAAAACATTATCAAGATTTTGATTAAAATCTTATACTACAGTGGATGAGACTATAGAGAGAACAAGAGAAGAAGCAACAGTAAATAAGAATATTTTTAATTAAAAGTTATGAAATTATATGTAAAACAGAAAAATAATATATTATTGATTGTTATGATGGATTTATTGAGTATTGACCAATATTCAGTGGTCTATCAGCTTGGTTGATAATACATAGGTCATAAATTAATTTTCGATACAGAGACAATAAAGTCATTCAATAAGCTTATATTATAATCGTTTTTGGGTTACATACTTATTATTATTAATGTAATGAAACATCGAGAATTATTTAAAATAATTTTAATATACATACACGTCTAGCCATCTGGCAATATTTTGAGCTATTTTATACGTAATTTTGCAGATATACCTATATATAATATAATTATTTGAATAAATTGAAGTGCAACCAGTGACTTCCTTAAACATACATTACCTTAGGGAGTACCCTTGCATCGCTTCATCCAAGTACTCGGGCAATGCAGAAAAAAATCTGCATTTGGTCTTTTTCATTTTTTTATCTTCTGGAAGAAAGTTCCAGATTATCAAATCTTCATCAGACGTTGCTGTTGCTGAAATGCAGATATCGAAATTAGCTTAAATTGGAATACTATACGTACTTAGACATGATTAGATAATTGATCCTACACAATATGTAGGATTAATAATGTGCACGTTCAATAAAATGACCCAATTGATGAAGACTAAGAATAAGAGCTTTATACTACCTCCTGGTCCATACATATGAAATTGGCGTTTGGTGTAGGGGAAATAAAAAGTAGAATATTTTTTAATATAATTTATTAATTTTTAATAATAATTTATCAAAGAATCATTACACTATGCACTTTAGCCATTTCGAATCAATAAAATCTTTGAAGGCGATTTTTGCTGCACCATTGGAGATGATATTTTTTCCTTGCAAGAAGTTATCTAAATATCGAAAAAAAAAACGATAATCTATTGAGGTTAAGTCCGGGGAGTACTGTCGATGTCCTCGATTCCAATTGAAGCTCTTCTAAGTTAGTAGCTGTCTGTTGTGAAGTGTGCGGTCTAGCGTTGTCCTCAAGCAGTAGTAGCGTAGAACGATTGACCAGCCTCGGTTGTTTAACAACTTTCCAACTTTTTATCTTCCCAATTTGCTTGTAGTGGATTAAAACCGTTTTATTACTAACACCGCAGCCTGCAGCTAGCTCGGACGTAGCTTGCGATAGATCCGCTTCCACAATAGCCTTCAATTCTTCATTATCAAATTGGATCTCCACGGGGCATGTTCTGTAGGTTGAAATTTCCAGGACGTAAACGTTGGACGTTTGAAATAACGCGATATGTCAAGTTTTCCATTTTGTGAATTGAGTGAAGCAAGCAGGAAAAATCGAAAGAAAAAAACAAATGAATGCCGGTTAACGTAATAAATAGACGTGGAAATAGGTGTATAAATTTGAATTTGGAACTTAGATAAATTTATGACTTTAATCACCATTTTTGTGGCAAAACCGGCAAAATATCCATTTCACATGTAAGGACCAAATAATTCCTAATCTTTAATATAGTAAAAAGGAATGATTCTATGATCTTATTAAAGACAAAACCTAAAAGCCTGGACGGAAAATATTATGTTAAAAGAAGAGAAATGCTGATCTTTCGATCTATAATTATAAATAATGAAATGTAGTGCTGATACGTCATTTTAATATCAAATTATTGTGTGTATTAATGTGAATGTAAAGACATCTCCATAGGATGTTTAATAAAAAAAGAATCCAAATTTAGTAAAATACAGTAAGTATTGTGTCACTTGTGCCGTGGCTGGAATTAACACGAGGATAAAAAAGAAAGGCAACGAGTAAATCCTAAATGGACAAAAGATGTGGATCACCAATGGCGGGGTTGCAAACTTGTAATATAAGTACATTTTGTTATTGTTTTGCTAATAAATAGATTTAAGAGTATTCATGTATATTATTTGAAATAGCTATTATTCTATATAAAAATTATAATTGAATATATCCGTATTCCCGATTTTTTTCTCACCAAGTTTAGTGCCATCTGGACTGAAGACCATAGTTCGTACTCGGTCTAGTCCACTGCGACCTTCTCCCCACTGATCCACAATAGTGTCCGGATCACTCATCACGACTAGTTGAGAGCACGCCTTAGGATGAAGGATTGCTCTGTCTGTATAAAAAATATGTTCTAACCATCTAGAAAACGACTTGGCTTAGTAAAGTGATTGGACAGTTTCCTAGAGGTGCAATTTCGAGAATAAAAATAATAATTATTATGATAATTTTATTTAGAATTGTTGCAATCGTACAAATCCCATAGTGGCGCAGGGGCAAAAGCGTGCGATTGTAAACCTTGGAGTGGGGTGAAATGTATGTATAATATGTTTATTTCCGCGCCCTGATATCGAGGTAAAGCGCGGCGTTGAGTTCTTCCTCTCAACACGCAATGTCTCGAAAAATTTTCGGAAAGTGGGAAACGGAAGTGTGTTAATGGGAACAGAGTGTCTATGCACTAGTTTCTTCATACTGTGGTATGTGCGGTATACAGCGTGAATAAAAATGTAACATTGTAACATTAAATTGTAAATTTTATATTGCAAAAGAGAAACTATCAAGTTTCTCGCTGGTTCTTTTCAGTAGAAATAGTCAAATCAGTCATCAAATTAACATAAAGCTGCCACAGGCTCAGAGCAGTGGTGCATTGAATGAAGGTCCTTTTAATTTTTTTTTAATTTTATATTATTGTAAAAAAATATTTTGCTCTTTCTTAATTGTGTAGAAAAATATTATCCTCACCAGAATTCCACATGCTAAGTACCAGCTCACCAGTCCTATGGCTAAAGAGCATGGCGTCCAGGCGATACCTTTTCGGACCAATGCTAGTATCCCGGACTTTACATGTTGGTGCATCCCACAACGCGATACGTGCTTGTAAGTCATCGGTGACCGCTCCAATACCAAGAAGTGCGCTTCTCCACGGATGCCAAGATATTGTCTGTATATATTTCATATTGATTAATAGAAATATGAGTGACTCCTCATTAAATTCTATCTAAAAAAGGAATATAGGAAAAAGTTTCTTTTTCCCATTTATCACTGATCACGCATATTAAAAGTAATTTGCGTGCTGACTGGCAAAGTCATCCCAAATAGCTAAATACATTTGGTAAGTTTTAGTATTATATGGACTTCGTTATACAGACTTTGTCAGCATCAGTTTAAATGAAACTACAGTTTTAACTATTCTATAAAATCCTAATACAATTAGATTTTTTCACAAAAATTAAGTATTTTTATTTCAAACAAAATAAATAATAAAATGATTATTGTAAAATAAAACGCCATTTGTCAAGAACGATGCACACACACCTATCGAAGACAAACCGCCGCATACTCATCATTCCGAAATCGAGTCGTTGGTATTGGCGGCAAAGTTGTTTAACCTTTAGCAGTATTTTTGTTGTAGTATGTGTTTACGTTATTGGTATCGATGCGTAACTGCGTCACACGAAGTACAGGTATAAATAAACACCGTGAAATGAAAAAAAAAATCCTACGTCTAAACTGAGGTTGCTGTTCCGGTAAAAGGAGCGCTGATGCATCCACACTGTGTATTATATAATCTTATTTTCTTAAAAAAAAAAAACTATTTATATAAAACCATACCCTGATTGTCCAATCCGAATCAATACTCGAGTACATTTCCAAAGATGGCCAAGTGAGTAATAGCACTAAAGCCGTGTTCACAGCTGTTACTGCCAAGTATCTAGCATCGGGTGACACTCTGACCAGCAGTATCGCCTCTCTAACAAAATGACGCCAGCTTATCAGTTTTGCAGCACGAGTGAATGATGTCACAGCGCCCCACGAGCAACCTCTGTAAAAAAAGATAAATAAATAGTAGTGCTTCCAGGTTTCCTCTGCCTACCATTTTATGTGCAAAATGTAAACGTGAATCGTGCATTCTAGAGACATTGGAGAAATGAAAACATTAAATATTTAATTTCCTCGAGTGGGTATCGAGGCAAAGCGCGGCGTTGAGTTCCGCCACTCTACACGCAGTGTCTTAACAGTAGGTTGCCTTTGTCTACTCTGCTGTGTGCGGTATACAGCGTGAAGCTGGTATTAGATTAATTTAGATTTTTTTACCTACTAAAGTAAAGCAAAAATATATATATTACGTAGCAAATGAATTTCCCGTAGGGCTCCAGTCAACTGCTGTAATAGAACAGTTCCTGTTGTCTTTTTCTGTGCATTTACAAGTGTTGCTCTCTATTTTCTTACTTTTAGCATTATTATGGATTTCCACTGTCTTCATATATGTACCGAGCTGAAAAAAAAAAATAAAGAGAGAGAGAGAGGAGACATAATAATGATTATAAATGTAATCATTATTATGTCTCTTCTCTTTCTTCTTGTCTAGGAGAGTTGTGGCCTGTAGTGACACTGTAAAGTAGAGCAGAGCGCGTGACTGTAATCGTGGTAGGTTGTGGGTTTGATTTCCGTTCTAGGAAATTGAATATTTAATAATTTTTAATTTTTCGCTCTGATGTCGAGGCAAAGCGCTTCGTTGTGTTCCGTCACTTAACACGCACTGCCTCCAGAATTCGACGGGACGTTGGCAGAGGAGTGTTTTAGCACTAGCTTTCCTCTGCCTATCCTGGTACGTGCGGGATAGTGTGAAAGTGGAAAAAAAATATTTATAGGTTAACGATAACAATTAAACCAGCAGATATACATGTTTTTTTATATAAGCAAACCCTCTTAATTACGCTATGGTATATATCATTAATATAGTTTTCAAGGCTTTTTAATAATTAATAAGATTTATTAATATTTATGATAAATATGTATCGCTCACGAAATATTTCTTGTTTACCAAAGTGTCGTTTTTCATCGCTTTTTTAATCAAAGTAAAATTTAGTTCCACAATTCAACACAAATGACAGAGACAATATACAAGAGTTGCCTAAAGAAGAAGCACTCAAGTAACTTACGAGTAAAAGTTCTCCTCTGGGGTCAAACTTGCAGCATTGGATCTGATACTCAGCGTATCCTTGGCTTATGAGGCTCTGGCTCCTCCAACTCCATTTATGGTAGTTCCTCCCAAGTGCCGCCACCAACACGTTGTCGTTGCTCCAGTCTAATAATTCTGGAACTATTTACAAAAGAATATTTCTTATTTTATACAGTTTAAAAATGTATATATATAAAAAGAGATATAAGATGAAGGAAGAAGAAGAAAAAATGATTGTGGAAGGCTTTGGTTGAACTTTAAGTTGAATTCATCTTTTTGAACCTAATAATATGTTTCATAATTATAAAATCTTAAGAGGAGAAAGTCCATAATTCAGCATACTTATATGATAACGTAATCTTAATCAAATTTTATTTTAAAATAAATTATATATTTCTATCATATATTAAGACAAGAAAAAACCGCGTGTTATTTGTGACAAGTAGAATTTTTTTGCCCTGTGACATCTTAGTTACCGACTTCCTGTGAACAGTTGTAATAGTCTTTAAATGCCAAAAAACAACTTTGGCGACACCGCTAATGGCTTGTAATCTTCAACGACAAAGGGACGTGGAAAGGTTAATTGACAGTAACTCCATTTTTTTATTCTTTTTTCTTTAGCAGTAGCGGTTAGATACATATGCAACCTTAAATGGAATTTGTCAAACCTATTATACAATTATTTACGCTCGTGATTATCGGTAGCATCGGAATGAAAGTCACCGCGTTTTTTTATAAAAGTGTCCCCGCCGTACGTGAGCTAGCTTTTAATTGCTGCAAATATCAAATTTTCAAAAGCATTGGCCCGTAGCGGGTCATATAAGGAGTTGGTGAAGAATGTGTCCAACTGCAGTATCTATTTATATAGAAAAATTGCTTAACGTTGTCTGTTTATTGAGATATGCGGGAAAACGGAATAGAACTCAAAAACAATGATTTTTAAAATTTTAGTCTGTTTGTCGGTTTGTCTGTTTGCTTGTCCATTTGTGTCCGTGTGAGAAACGGCTTAACCTATTTAAATGCAGTTTTCACTATTGTATTTTAAGAAAGTTCGTTTAACATATAGGTGTTAGGTATATTCAATTCGGTTCATAAATAATGTTTTGTTAGATTGACTAAAACTTTAGTTTTCTTTAAAATGATAACGTTATTAAATTACAAAAAGAGTTCAGATGAGAAAATGAAAAAAATAGTGCAAGCGGGCGAAGCCACGATCAGGGAGCTAGTTTATCAATAAATTTTAACCCCGTACGGACTCACGCGTGAGAACACGTAATGTATGAAAAATAATTTCTTTTTTTAGCTTTCGGTTGCATACCGCAAATACCAGAGTAAGCAGAGGTAACCTAGTATAAATATTTATACAATATTATATAACCTTTGAAAAGAAACGAATTAGCTTCAAATAAACATTACATTATTTTGATTTATCTGTTTTTAGGTGAACTGTCATGCCATGCCATTGATTTTTGCAAAAATATACATTTTGGCAGAAATCAAAAGCATGCCAATAGTATAAAAAATATGCAAGTTACGTCCGAAAAAAAAAAATTTTGGCATCTGCATGGAAATTTCTCTTTTTTTAAATTAAACTGGATGGTCGCTAATCAAAAATTTCTACAATGAAGACTGTTTTCAGGCACATACAATATAATAGACATATTTTTTCTCTAATGCATTATTTATTTTTTATTGGTTTTATATATGTTTTTAAACATTTTTTAAAGTGTTATTCCACACTTAGGAAAGAAAAATACTTATTTAGAAAACGTATAAAAATTTGAACGCAGCGGGACTCGAACCCGCGCCTCCTGGAAACCGACCAGGCGCTCTGACCACTAAGCCATGCGTTCTCGCCAAGCTACGTCGAAATTTTTATACGCTTGTTACAACTTATTTATGTTGTTAGCTTCTCTGTAGGGAGATTTTTACAAATTTCCGCTACCCAAAGATAATTACTAGAATTATCGTTTGGCAAGAGAGAAACTATTTTTAAATATTTTTAAACATTTTTTAAAGTGTTATTCCACACTTAGGAAAGAAAAATACTTATTTAGAAAACGTATAAAAATTTGAACGCAGCGGGACTCGAACCCGCGCCTCCTGGAAACCGACCAGGCGCTCTGACCACTAAGCCATGCGTTCTCGCCAAGCTACGTCGAAATTTTTATACGCTTGTTACAACTTATTTATGTTGTTAGCTTTGCCAAACGATAATTCTAGTAATTATCTTTGGGTAGCGGAAATTTGTAAAAATCTCCCTACAGAGAAGCTAACAACATAAATAAGTTGTAACAAGCGTATAAAAATTTCGACGTAGCTTGGCGAGAACGCATGGCTTAGTGGTCAGAGCGCCTGGTCGGTTTCCAGGAGGCGCGGGTTCGAGTCCCGCTGCGTTCAAATTTTTATACGTTTTCTAAATAAGTATATATGTTTTTACTGATGCCATTTTTATGTCAATGTGATAAACTATTTGTATGTGTTTGTAAGTTTACTTTTACAATAGACTATCTATACAGTGAAGTGAGAAGATGATCAAAGCTGTAAACTTTAACAGTTTTGGGTTCGGTTCCCAATAGGGGGAATGACATATTTAGGATTTTTATGGCCCGGCGTTGTGTTCCGACACACAGGTGTCTTAACACGCAATCCCTCAACAATACCGCGGAAAGTGTGCGGATACAGTGTGAAACTAAAAAAAGATGTGTGCGGCATACCTTCATTAAAATTCAATCATTATAAATAATCATCATTAAAGTGGCCAGTTGTGGCGCAGTGGCGCAAAGTGTGACTGTAAAACCGACTGGTTCAGGGTTCGATTCCCACTCGAGGAGATGAAATAAAAAAATGTTTACTTAAATTTATATTTCTATTTCTTCGCTCTGGTTTTGAGGCAAAGCGCGGCGTTGAGTTCTGCCACTCAACACGCAATGCCTCCAAAATTCGGCAGAAAGTGGGGACCGGACCTATCCTTCTGTGTGCGGGATTAAGCGTGAAGCTAATTTAATTTAATTAATAAATAAAGACATTAGTACATATAAATACACTCTTGTAGATCATAAAAATAATTTAAAAGTCAAGACAGTCGCAGTCACAACATCGGATATCGGATAAAAGCTTGCTTTTTAAAAAAAATACGTTTACAATTAACTCCTTAAACATTACTAATATGGATAGGACGTACTTGTAAATGCGCGAGTACCACACTTTATATGGACAAAAATATAATTACGTATCTAAATATGTATAGTTTAATTTATTACTTAATTACCGATGTACTATTATGATTAAGGCAATATTTTTTAATTTTATAAGTACTATTACATACAATATTTTTGGAAAACGTATTAAATTTTGAACGAAGCGAGATTTGAACTCACGCCTTTTGGGAACTGTTAAAATGCTTTGATCACTAAGTTATATTACTCATCATATACTCATCATTTAGTTATTGGCTACATGGACAATTTTTTTCCGATCCCGTGGTGGCGCAGATGCACAAGCGTTAGCTGTAACGTGACGGTTGTCGGTTGGATTTCCACTCGCTGGAATGAATTATTATATACTAGCGGCTCCCGTAGCTTACGTTACTTACATTACTTACGTAGGCTACGCCCGCTTGAAATATATGTCGCATAGTATGAATACGGAATGTCAAGTTGTTTAACTTGTGCGTATTTAGAGGATGGCAACACTGTCAGTTGTCATTGTCAATTGTCAGCTTTTAGGGAAGTGATGTGAATGTCGCGTCGTTCCTATAATAGGGGGAACAAGCAATGCAGACTTCAGGTCTTCACGAGCGTCCATCAAAGCTCGTAATTTTTCTTCAGGGGTGAGTCACTCTCGCCCCTTCCAGCCCGGTGACGCTGTCAAAACCAATCCAGGTCAACAGCATTAAGTCCATTCGAAAAAAAATGCAGACTACACTTCTCCTTCAAGTGGCATACTGAACGGCTATACTATAAGACGTCATCTGACTTCTGAGTATGCGATTATGCGATGAGTATGACACCGCCTTCGAGTATGAAGAAAGACCTAATGAGTCAAGAAGGCTGCCTGCGCCAGCGCATTCTGCTTTGTTATGAATGTTTATTTAAGTGTATACAAACAAAAAATTATTCAAATTAAAAGCTAAAGATTCAGCTAATTCATTAAAAGTACACAATAAATGTTATAGCAAATTAGCAAACTCGTCTTGTAAATACTTTAAATTGATATAACTTTTTTATTTACGAACCGATTGTAATAAAACAAACCCTATATATTAAGGAAAGCTTACCAGAATCCAATAATGCATTTAATTCAGTTAAGCCGACTCTGAGATTAGCGTTAATAAACGAACAAACAATAATTTAAAAATTCATTGTTTTAGACCTTAAAACCTACCCTCCATAACATTTTTTCTTATATATAAATACCATGTACAGATATTTTTTTTCATATTTACTCTACGGTACCCAGATAAACAAAACTCTCTGGTACCAAGACAATGCGCAGTGTTGTCCTCCGACACTTCACAGGCGAAACCTCCAAAATTTGACAGATAAGTTTGTAGAACGGAGTGTCTTAACACTAGGTTCCTCCTGCCTACCCTGCTATGTGCGGGATGCAGCGTGAAGCGAAAGCAAAGAAACAATTAAAGCTCACAAATTGCGTAGCTGTATGTAGGCAGATCCAGAATGCTGTCTGCTGAGGAAAGGTAGGTTTTTTTTCTCGGAATACATGGCCACGGTTGAACAATACGTTTGATGGAGTTGTTTTTGTCTGGTGACTCCAGATCGAGGGCTTTGTCCAAATATTTTGTGTACTTTTTCTTTTTTAAGTTTTTTCCAAACTGAAAAAAATATATATATATGATAAAATTACGATAACTTCTTTTTGGTTTTTGATGATAATTTGGGCTCCATTTTATTGCTTTATCATAGTTAATATTTAATAGAATAGTTTATGGTTATTGCTTTAGTTTTTAAGTATATACGTAACATGAGTCAATATCGAGATCATTATGGCGCAGTTAAAGCGTTTGGCTATAAACCCGGGGTCGAACTAAGTGGAATAAATTCTTTTCCTCCTCTGGTGCATAAAGTGGGGTTTTGAATTTCCCCGATTGACATAAAATAGGGTAAATAGATACGCAAAAGTTGCCATAATTTGAAATATTTTATTCTTGTTCCGTTTGACTATGACTATCAAATGCGCGGTCTACCTTATGTTTTAAAGTTTTTCTAACTTTAACAGTTAAACCAGAAATATCATTGGGCAAGAGAGAATATCATTTCTTAAATATTATCTCGCTGCGTTCAAATCCTTATATCTTTTCCTTAATTAGTATTTTTCTTTCCTAAGTGTAAAACTACATTTTAAAAATGTTAGAAAAAAAATATTGTTCTATAATTCCTTACCCATATATCATTATTAATTGGTTGTACATCACAGGCCGCATGCCAAGAGCGACGTCGGCGCGTTTCGCTGAAGGAATCTCGGGGCGCTACGAACCTATCTAGGCGATTACGTTGCGTGTTAAACTGAAAAAAATATATATAAAAATGGTAAAAAAGGAACACTATCTATAAATAAAATTAAAAGATAGAATTGAATATGAAAGAAAATAAAAATATTAATAAAATAAATATTATTATTATTGATCGGGTAATAAACTAGGTAATTTTGGTGTGGTATTAGCTTAGAGCATGGAGTTATTTCTTCTTTAGTTTTTACTCAAGAACTCAATGCAGTATTCTTGGCTGAGTACCGCTACTTAGTACGCAACGTCTCCAGAATTCGAAAAAATATTCGGAAAGGAAGTGCCTAATAGGAACGTAGTGTCTTAACAGACGGTTCCTAGGTGCTTCTACGTACAGTGCTATATGCGGGATACAGCGAGTAGCTAAAAAAATAAAAAATATATATTTGTAAGTTTATTGTACTACAAAAATATTCACTGTCATTAGTTCTTAAAAAAAAGTCCGCAAAAGCGTATATCCATCTCTAATAAATAATTCAAAAATAATAGAAAATTGCAAGGTGATAAATGGGTTACACTTATAAGAGTATATTTATAATTAAATATGGCTAAACGAAATGCAGCTGCCAAATTTCATAATACTAGAATAACCGGAAGTGCCCTTTTAAGTTTGATTCCCTTTATAGTGTCAAAATATGCGTTTTTTATATTTAAACGGCCATTTCTTTTTTCTTAGTAAATGTAGACATACGTTTTAAAATCATGGAGCCGTAGGCCTAGTATATAGGTTTGAATTTCGACTCGACACTTTCTAGCGTTCCTGAGATAAAAGCTCTTGACAGACAGACAGACAGACAGACGGATTGACAGCGAAGTGATCTTATAGGGGTTTTCTTTTTCATTTAACGATACGGAACCCTAAAAATTAAGCTTTTAAGTTACAGAATCAAAAGATACTTGCGTTTATACTTCGTTATTATTTATTATTGCATGCAATTCGCCCTGTAATCAAAACCTATAGGGTACTTTCCGTGGAGCTCCAAATATGATATTTCGCACGACGTCAAACGAAAATGTGAAATTTATGGATACTTCATGAAAAAAAACATTACAATTTACAATTGTAGTTCATTTAATACAAAATGAATGCATATGATCACATATTCATGTTTGTGATCTTTTATGTACTTCCCGTTGGCATATAAAGGTGAAATTGGTACGCAGCACTCGGTATGCATTCTGATTTCTTCGCTCCGGTGCCAAGATAAAAATCGCGGCGTTGAGTTCCCTTGCGGAACACGCAATGTCTCAAATAATTCAGCGAAAAGGCACTTATGGAGGATGGCGTCATAACACTAGGTTCCCTCTGTCTACTCCGCTATAAGCGGGATACAGTTTGAAACTAACAAATCTGTTAACGCAGTAGAAAAATCTAAGATCTCAGAGTATGTATACAATTAAACTCAAACTCCACCATCCATTCATGGTCTATTGAGTTTACAGGTCACAGTTTAGTTTTTATGAGAAATAAAAAAAAATACTTACAAATAATTTGCAGTGAATTAAAATTAAATATGTGATATAATTACTTACAGTTTTTCTACCAAACGTCGTTCTGTCCATACTTTACTCAACTCACTTAACATTTATACTTAAAATATGATTTTTGAATATATTGTTATAATAACGGTAACGGTAAAAGTATATATGTGAATCCACTGTATAAGTCAAACTGAGATTTGCTTGCTAGTTGCTACCACTTCTTAATTTTTTTTATTGTTCTACCTTACTTTTTTTTTTAAAAAAAGGATAAATATTTAACAATAAAATAATATGTTTTAAAATACTTGCTAATTTCTTATTTCTTTTTAAACATTTTTAAAGTATTATTCCATACTTAGGAAAGAAAAATACTTATTTATAAAACGTATAAAAATTTTAACGTAACGGGACTCGAACCCGCATCTCCTGGAGTTTTAAATTTTTATACCTCTTCTAAATAAGTAATTTCTTATTTTTCGTAGGCATAGTGTAAAGAGACTCAATCGGAACTCAACACCACGGTGTTTCTTGTAACCGTTTACGTTTACATTCTTGCAATACATCTTTGTGTAAAAAAAAAATATTTCTAGAAAGTGAATTGTTCAATTTCAATGAATACCGATATTTACTGTATCGTCACGTAATACTATATACAGCCGTCAGTTTATATAATAATGAAAAGTAAACCTTATATTCAAAGCAATATAGACGACTAAATTCATACTTGATTATAACTAATTAAGTCCTCCTTTCTAACTTCGGTTAACTAGCGTAGTCTTTATGCCATGTATATAAAGGTCATATTGGAGTGCGTAAAAATTGAAATAAGCGAGTGGCATGTGTTTTTCCCCCCCTTTGAGCTTTGGACGGAACCGCCTCTAGTATGGCGTTCTATTACGATGGAACAATAGCGTATTGTAATTAATCCTTTAAATAGAATTTGATGATAACGTGAGAGTCGGTATTTCATAGTTTACGTTGTTTAGGTGATGGACAATTTTCAATTCAAATTCAAATTCAAAATATTCTTTATTCGAATATATAAATGTATAATCATTTTTGAATCGTCGAAGCTACAACCGGTTCAGAAAGCAGTTCTGCTGAGAAGAGCGACAAAAAACTCAACAGTTGCTCAACTCAATCACAGTTTTACTTCTTAGATTTGGTTGTGGTTAATATTTGAATTTGTAAAGAAATCATTTATTTAAAAGAGGGAACGGTGGGAAGCGGCTTACCCTCCCATAAGAAGTTATCACATCAAAAATATATATTAACTTTAAATAAAACATAAATATTCACAAAAGTCACTCCCCCTAACATAGTAACACAAACAACGCACCCTAATGATGACTTTAATATTTTACCATGTTTTGTTCTTACTAGATTTTATGCTATCCGTTTTTAAATAATGATTTGCCGTTGAAGCGCATCGAATTCGATACGCTTCGATCAATCATAATGAAAACTGATACGCTTCAATATTTAAATACAAAGAAGTTTTTAAAAAGAAAATATTGTTTACACCTGACTTGGCCACTGAAAATAATAAATATATTTATAGAATGAATTAATACATGTAAATATTGAGGCCGTTGTGGCGCAGTAGTACAACGGTGTGATTGTAACGGTTGTGGCTTTATAAACACTCGGGGTAATAAATTATTACTTAATAATTCATTGCTTCGTTCTGGCACAAAGGCATAAACCAGGCGTTAAGTTCCGTCACTCAACATGCAACTTCATAAAAAAAATCGATGAAAAATGGGAAACGGAGTGTCTTAACACTAGATTTCCCCAGACTACCCCGCTATATGTGGGACACAGAGAAACTGATAAAAAATGAACTAATATATGTAGGTTTTATTAAACTTCCATGTTGTATCTCACATAATGTCAAGTCCGTCCTCGTTTTCCACTTTTTGCACAAATTCAAGACATTGCGTGCTGAGCCGCCGTCGCGCTTTTTTATACCACTACGGAGAATAATACTTATTATATTACGCTTACTCGCTTGCCAAATCTTGCCAAGTCTCCAAAGTCCAATCCTTTAAAAACGCTTGGATGCCATTTACGTCCTTGTGAGTGTTACGGACAGGCAATCATTGCGGACGTGGATTATGTTTGCAATAACTGCGTAATATTTTTTAATTTATAAGAAGAATTAAGAAGCGAAAAATTTGGCAGAGAATCAATCAATGTCAGTTTAATATTAGTACTAAAAGACATGGAAAGAAATAATACTGTGCTTAATATATTATGAAATTAATTTTATCTCAATATTGTAATAAATTATTATATAACGGGTGAAGCTGCGCGAGGGTCACTAGCCTCGCGCAGCTTCCCGCTTATTTTTTATTTAATTGTGCATTTAGGGAAAATTGGTTGATCATTTTCGAATTTTATATTATTTAGGTTATCTATACTCATTACAAATATTCTGGAATTTTATTTGATTTTGCTTTCAAAAAGTGTTGTATAGGAGGACCTTGACGGAGCGTGTGGCTAATCGAGTTCCACTTGCGACGCTTGATCTGCTCATCAATAGATTTTTATGGGCAAATTTCTCGAAGGTTCAGAATTTTTTTCAGGTTAGTGGGTACCATGAACTTGGCAATACATTGTTTAACGAAAATTTGGAGCTGGTGCGACACAGCTTCTGTTATTTTCCACGTTTTGCATCCACAAATCGGCACAGTTTTTATATTAGACCCAAAATTCCTAAGTTTTAATCTACAGATTAATTTACGTGATTAATTTACGCCAGGTCACAGCTGCGTGAAAGTGCGTGTTCCTCATGTTTTTGACACGTTTCTATAAATATAGTAAATTGTAAATTTCTTCCACAGTATCCACGCCTATTAGGTGTTTCGCCTTTTGCGTGCTATTTTATATAGCCTATGATTTAGAATCTAGCTTTAACTACTATCCGTAAGAAGGTTATCAGAAAGAAGTAACTAGATGAGTAGCAGATCCAGTCTTGGCATATCTCCTCAGTATCTTAGATTTTCTCGATCACAGGCGTAAACATCTGAACAGCGGGTGAGTATTTCCATGCCTTTCCAACCTTTAAAACTTCCCTTCAGATGTCAGAGTCTGTCCATGTTATTCTACCTTTGCGCATGCTGCGATAGATTTCTCTTTGTATCAGAACGATATCCCAACAAGGTTAACGGGCGGTGTTGAATATTCCCACTCAATAAGCACTACCTCTAGAATTCTGTGGAGAACAATAGTATCTTAATAGTAAGCGTAGTATCTTAACTCTAGGTTCTGAGGTTCTCTCTGCCTATTCTGCTATGACCAGGATACAGCTTGAAGCTAAAAAAATCTTTTCCTTGCCGACACATGCACTTCTTTATCTTTATTATACTCCGGCATGGAACTTTGGACGCTCTCAGCACACCAAGAATTTGCAAGATGTCTTTGAGCATCCAACATTTAATAATAATAATAATTTATATTGTGCAGAATTTACGTAATAGCGGGGAAACCTGCTCACGAGCTCCTCGTGATGGTGAAACCAGTGCACATCTCTCTACACCCCTAGCTGACCACATTGATGTTGCGCCCAAGGCACTACGCCGCTTTGTGGGGGCCCATCTAGTGGGAGGTGAGTCCATTCAATTTAAGAGTATTGTAAAGGTGGATGTCTGTTAGTCTCAATCAATAGTCAGTTCATCAAAATTCCATTCCATAGTCCTAGTTTAGACATTTCCACATTATCGCAATCCTTCGAAAGGACCGGATTCTTTGAATCCGAGCACTATGAAAGAGAAACATAATAATTAATAATATTCATAAATATTTTTTTCTTTGCTCTAATAGGTTACTTGTAGACCTAGGAATTTAATATTCATTTCAACTTAGGACAGAAACGGATAGACGTATGCACAGACTTTTAATTTTTTCAGATTCAGACACAGACACACAAAAAAACACTTTTTTCCACAAAATTCTCTAATGGCTCAATATGTTTCTTTTGAAAACCGGAACTCTAGAAGACTCAATAAAATGATTAGGTTTTACCTACCAGAAAATACTATAATAATAAAATTTAAAAAAGTAAAACGTAAACAAAATAAAAAAATTAAAAGTTTAAAATGACGTATTGTAATACTATTCGGCGAATACAGAATACAGTTACTTTGCAATAAAGAGATTGATTTTCTGTAATTATTACGATGACAAATCAAAAAAATATCGAATGTTGAACGCGTTTTCAACAAGTATTGAATAGGTTCAATTTTTAACTGAAAAAATGAGGATATTTGTCCTGTCTGCATGTGATAAGTATAGTTGGAATTGGATATTTTTTTAGTGTGATGATTTATTTAGCTCTTTAAGCATACGTGCTAAATTTACTAAATCTGTATATTATGTTTGTCGAAAATTTATTGACAATCTCTTCAACATATAATGAGATGAGATTATTAGCTTTCATCAAAATTGATTCAGTTGCTTTAAAGAGGTGGCGTGCATTTCTTTAGAGGACATTTATGATATACTAGCGATATACTCGCAGCTTTGCCCGCATACCACATATAAAACTTTTGTTATGTTGCATTTCCCAACGGTTTGATACATTCAATCATGAACAACTGATTGTCATAATTCTAAAAAAGTTTAAGGATTACGTGGTTCGCACGTCATTCAGCGGCAAGGGCACGCACCGTGCGAGTCGAGCCTAGGCTTGCGGTTGTTAAACGGATGTTGAATTATTTTAATTTTATATTTTCTCAAAAAGGAAACGTCCATATTATATGCTACTCAAATATGTACATAATCACTGAAAATCGGGTAGCATAAATGGGGATGTGACAAAAGTTGAAAGTTCGCCCTTGTATCATTTAAAATATATGCGTATGTGAATATAAAAATAAGAGAAATTTGGCGTACAGTATTTGTAAAACGAATAAATCCACGTGGTATTAAGTTATCGTATATTATTAAAATTATGTTTGTCATACCAGCAAAATATTAAAAATAAAATATTTTAATCACTTAAGACAAAGTTGTTGTTGTTGTTGTTGTCGTGTTGTGTGTGTAACTACCGGCTTTTTAAATGTTCATATCCAGTTGCGTTTACAGTCACACTTTGTGCCCCTGCGCCACAAATGGCCTCATAACATCAAGTCGGTCGGTCGAGAAAAGACGAATATTTATAAATACGTGTAAATTTTACACGTTGTTATTAATTAAAAAAAAATCAAACAGCTAACTGTTCTAAGTGATTCGCTAATTCCAGATATACGTTTACCTCCTTAAAGCGCAATTGCTACTCAAATTATAACAATTCTTGTTATAAAAATATACGACTCACACCTGACGGGCCCAATGTCAAGGTAAATGCAGATGCGAAGATATCGTATCTTATCTTAAATGTATAATTTAATAACTGTTTAACATAACTTATTTAAAGTGACGAAATAAAATTGACTTTTGCTGTAGTGCTGTTGATGTTTATCATTTTAATTATACACGTTGTAGACATAATTTACATAATTATGATCATACATTAAAATATCACCATATCAATAATTAGTTTTTAAAATAGAAAAAAATACATTTTTTTTATTTAAAATTAGTTTTTATGTAAACCAATTTACAATGCTATTGTAGTGCTACCTACTGATAGGCTTGAAGTCGGTGGTGGTTCGTTCTAAGCAAAATAAAATGTAATATTTTAAATATTTTTTAATAATTTTATTTGTAGTTCCGAAGTTTATCTTATAGAAAGAGGCAAAAAAATGTCCTAGCATATAGAAGCAATTATTTATAGTATTTTGCTTGTTTACCTTTTACTTATTTTTTTTCTTTCGTGCGTGATTTTGAGATGACGTAGCTCTGACCGTAGTCTTAGGGGCCATTTTATACTTTTTATAATTTCAACAAAATCTTGATATCTTCAATTTTATTTGGTTAGTTTGAAAATAATCCTCCACAATCTAGAAATTATGGCGTTAAATTCCTTCATACAATTCACGCTTGTTATCTATTTGCGCTTAAATAAGTGAATAATATTTTAATAAATTTTTCGTATTTATTTACACCAGAAATCGTTATCTTTAGCAAACTTAGAATATAGTATTTTATCTCCCACGTTATTAACATAGCCGTTACTCGGGACAAGCTTGTTTATGGTGTGTTGACGTTAACACATTATCTTTGAATGGACTGTGTATTCTGGAAATATGTTAAATTCAAAAACAATATGAAACCATAGTAATAATAAACTATGAATAAATAAATAGAACAGTGATTTTGTTAAATTCGTTTTATTTACAGACGATTATTGAGATTTACATTAAGATTAAACTATTTCGTAATCATCGTTCTTAGATACATATTATTTAAATAATAATATGTATCTAAGAACGATGATTACGAAATAGTTTAATCTTATAATAAAAATTCATAAGAGTATTAGGATTGAAATATTATCACAAATTTCTTTAAAATAAAACAAACATTCTATTCTCTCATTTAGTTCGAAAAAAGACCGGTACAATAGTGAAACATTTCAACAAAAAATAAAAAGCATAAATATGTATAGTTACAACTGTATATTTTGTTTAAAATATAAATTAATCGTCTTAATAAAATTACTAAAATATCACTCGTGTTCGTCCTTATATTAGACATCAACGAGATATCTCTTCATAGAAAAGATATCAACGAGATCTGCTTAATCACAATCAATTTTATTACAATTCAATAACACTATTTGCACCTATAAACTTTTTCATAGAATTTTAAAAAGCTGTAAAGTTTTATTGCGCTTAAAGTAGTATTAGTTATAAAATATATATTATCACTACAATTACGTTATTTTTTATTTTTCAAAGTGGAATTCACACTTAGAGTTAAATTTCAATATTATTGTAATGAAATGAGCTTAGATAAAAGGGAACTTTTATTAATAACAATTTAAGTGTTTTTTTAGTGCTATAAAAAACAGGATGTGTAGGCATTATAACATAGATATAATACCAGTTAATTGTGCTCAAATATCAGTAAATATCATAGATAAGCAAGTCAACCTTTTAACTAAATCTGACAGGACGGTCAAGTTACACTGTGATTAATTAATATTATTCCCGTGTAGAACAGCCCCACTTCCTGACGCCCACCAATGTATTAGAAACCCACACTGGCGCGCGCAGAAAAGGATTAGAGAAAAGATGTTTGAAATAGTTCTAAGTCTCCTCATTCGTCGCGTAGATCGCGAGCTGCGCGCGCGCGTACCGCACGAATTTAGTCACGCTTGATTGCCGGGGCAACGACCTCGCGGCCATTTTTTTCCAACGAACGTCCTTGCCAAACATGGCGAACAGCTGATGCACGATCCAATCTGTGTAATTTTTAAGTGGCTCTATCACTTGTAACTATTTAAACAAAAATAAACATTTTTTCTTGTCAGTACTGGCCAGTATATACATAGTTTTTTATTTTTTTTTTATTTATTAGAATTAAAACAGTGACAAATTAGTGTGGTGTGGTGCCTTATATAGAAATTTGATTGAATGTGATGTGTTTGTGCCTGTGATGATAAGATTATTTATGTTACAGGTACGTTTTGTTTTATGTACATTACATATTTAATTTACAATACAATACAATACAATATACTTTATTGCACTTAAATTTAATTTACTGTAGTAGGTTTTTTTTTTCAAATTTAAAACTTTTCCCAGGCTTACCTTTTGTCATAAAAATTTGGCTATCGTTCAATTTTTTTAAATTTTCCAATCATCAAAAGATTGAATCAATCATTTAATATTATTTAAGTGTAAATTATATCATTTATATAGTTTATAAGTTTAAGGTTTATCAAAAACTATTATATATTTTACATATATTTATCTTTTATTTTTTTATATATATTTATCTATTATATATTTTAGATATATTTTAAACATCTTCCCGCCGGGAAGTTCTGAACGCGACGACATATTAATCTTGCCGTTGAAGTCAAGATAAGAAAAAAATACTACTAATATATTACTTATAAACAACAACAATATTTTTAATACTAAAAGTGTAGTCTTTAAAAATGCAATGCATAAAAAAACACTAGTACGAGTATTTATAAAACACACCATCGTTTGCTCTGTCTGTATAATTGCTTAATTTTCTCATCATAGTACAACAAAGTTGTAAAGATGGAGACTGGTTTTTTATTCTTGAATATGGATTTAAGTCAGAAAACATCTTTAGATCTTATTAAATACATCATATATATATATATATATATATACTATTAGAATAAATATATATATATATATATATATATATATATATATATATATATATATACCAATCGTTGCACAGGGGTACAAGCGAGTGACTGTGAACAAGACGTATTGTGAGTTTGATTCTCACTTGATCGAGATAAAATATTTAATACTTTAATTTATCATTCTGATATACATATCAACGAGCGACGCAAAGCGCAAAGAACGGCGTTAAGTTCCAGCACTCAACACACAATGCCTCCAGATTTCCGCGTAAAGGGAACGGAACTGTCTTAATAGAAATGCTTCTACACTAGGTTCCCGGCTTTCCTTTGCCTATGTGAATGCTATGTGAATACAGCATAAAGCTACATGAATAAATAGTATAACTACAAAATATCGGATTTAAAAAATATATAAGAATATTTTATATGTACATATATTATAAAATTGTAGAGCAAATGCCTAGGCATTTGCACCTTCGTTGATTAAAAATAATATTTCTCGAAGAACTATAGCAATAAAATCATAATTAGATAAATTTAATAAATATTAAAACAAAATTGTATATACTTATTTAGAAAACGTATAAAAATTTGAACGCAGCGGGACTCGAACCCGCGCCTCCTGGAAACCGAGGAGAAGGCGCGGGTTCGAGTCCCGCTGCGTTCAAATTTTTATACGTTTTCTAAATAAGTATTTGTCTTTCCTAAGTGTGGAATAACACTTTAAAAAATGTTTAAAAATTGTATATCATTATAGTACGTTTGCAGGACTTTCAACATTTCTAAATACTGCACTAATACATAGTCTTTACTTCCTTAATGTACTTTTATGATCAAAAATTTTTTTCTCTATATTTTTTATGTCAGTTACGGATATCAAAATGTAACCACTTTTAAACTCGGGTTAAGTAATAGCTTTACAAATAACAAAAAAAAAGAAACTTTTACAATTATTACAGCCGCTCGCTTCACCTGCATGGACTACACAATTAAGACCATTTCGTTATTTATTATTCTCGTGTATAAACGAACAAAAATATGTTTCCTCTTAAATTACCTTGTCTTTTATATTTCTTGAATTAAAATAATATAAATTTCATATTTGATAACATTGTACTACTATTGCCTTTTTACCTTTATATTGAAAAGAGCAACTGTTGAGTTTCTTGTTGGCTCCACTCAGCAGAACTGCCTTCTTTACCTCTTGCCGGTGTAAGCGACTCTTTTTTAATAAAAAATATTTTTTGATTTTGCTTTAAGCGAAACATTCATCACAATCAATTGCCTAGTATGTATACTATAGATACTGTTTTACATTTGTTGAAAGTAAATGGTAATGTGTATACATACATATATTTAAAAGAAAAAGTGTAATTCAAATGTAACAAAATCAAACACTTTTATAGCTTTTCTTTTCTCTTAATTTCTAATGCAGCATGTTATTCTAGAGGAACTCTTTCTCTTTTCGCTCCAAGTCTAAAAGTGCATCCCGAGTTTTCCACATATAGCGTCATTTTATTAGTGTCATCTTGTAATTCTATTATCTTATTTTTATTCAACAGAGAGATCTATATTTTTTTTATAATAAATTATTGCGTATATCAAAACTATATATATAAATCAATACACTAGTAACCCGACATGAAATGTCTATGTAAAAGTCGGAAAATGTAGATAAATTTATAACTAAGCTGTTGCATATTCTTTCGATTATTGTAGGATAGTACAGGGTGTTATAATATGTTTAATTGTACTTGTTGAATCAATTAAATGTATGTATTATCCATATTATATAAAACTTCCGTTACTGAATGACTATTAAAAAAGCACAGACAAAACCACTGGACTGAGAAATTAAATTAGCATGTGGGTGGGGCTCGCGCGCCTTAATAAAAGATTTCTCAATACCTCCACGGAGACGGAATTTACCATTTTACGTCCACCGAAGTCCCAAACAAGACAGCGGGAGATAAACACTTAAATGTTTCTTTCTTCAATAATTACATTACAATAGTATACATAATCTATAGATTTACAAAGATTTTATCCTTATCATAGAAATAACATACTATTTTTGATATAGCAACGATCCTTTTTAGGGTTCCGTACCTTTTAAGGAAAAAAGAACCCTTATAAGATCACTTTGTTGCCCGGCTGTCTGTCTGTGTTTTTTTTTTTTTTTTTTTTTTTTTTTTTTTTTTTTTATGGAAAAGGACAAGGCAAACGAGCGTTCGGGTCACCTGATGGTAAGTGATTGCCGCCGCCCACGGCCCCGTGCAACACCAGAGGAGCTACAGGTGCGTTGCCGGCCTTTAAGGTGGAGATAGACGCGCTTTTTGAAGGTACCCATGTCATATCGACCTGGAAACACTGCCGCGGGTAGGCCATTCCACTGTTCTGTGACGCGTGGAAGGAAGTTCCTACGAAACCGCACAGTAGTGGATTGCCACGTATCCAGGTGGTGTGGATGATATTGTAGCCTATGACGTACCGTGCGGTTAGAAAATTCGGCGGCAGGTAACAGGTCAAACAGTTCTTCAGAACACTCCCCATGGTAAATGCGATAGAGAACGCAAAGCGAGGAGACGTCTCTACGCAAAGCCAAAGTATCAAGCCTTTCACAGATCATTGGGTCCCCAATGATTCGAGTGGCTCTACGTTGTATGCGATTAAATGGTTCAAGCTGATACTGGGGTGCACCAGCCCAGAGGTGAGAACAGTACTCCATATGAGGCCGAACCTGGGCCCTATATAGGGCCAAACGGTGTTTTGGCGTGAAGTACCGTCTCGCTCTGTTGATGACCCCCAGTTTCTTCGAGGCCAACTTGGCCTTGCTTTCCAGATGATCGCGATACTGGCAGTCACTCGAAACATTAAGGCCCAATATACTGATACTGGGCGCGGCTGTAAGAGGAGTGTTTTGAAAGACTGGCGATATGATAAATGGGATTTTTTTTGCGGTTAACGCGCAAACTTGTGTCTTCAGGGGGTTGAACTGAACTAAGTTCCTTTCACCCCATGAGGAGACTTTGTTGAGGGATGCCTCAATAGAAGACACAAGTTTATTTCGGCACTGTTCAGCGTTTTCCCGAGAAAGACTTGCTCGGCCGGAGTAAACAGCGTCCACTGTGCTATCATCTGCATAGCAATGAATGCTAGAATCCTCTAACATGTCATTGATATGCAAAAGAAACAGCGTAGGGGACAGCACGCAGCCTTGGGGAACGCCAGCGTTCACGGGCATATGTTTAGAGCAAAAACCGTCGACAGCGACCTTGATGCTGCGCCCAGTGAGAAAGCTGGCGATCCATTTGCATAAATTCTTGGGAAGCCCATAGGATGGAAGTTTAGCCAGGAGCGCCTTATGCCAAACTCGATCAAAGGCCTTCGCCATGTCCAAACTAACTGCCAGGCCCTCTCCCTTGCTTTCAATAGCCGCTGCCCAGCGGTGGGTAAGGTAAACCAGAAGATCACCGGTTGAGCGACCATGGCGAAAGCCATATTGTCGGTCATTAATCAATCGGTGATCCTCTAGATAAACCAAGAGCTGGCTATTGATGATGCTCTCCATGACTTTTGAGAGCAGGGAGGTGATGGCAATAGGCCTGTAGTTAGATGGATCGGACCCATCGCCTTTCTTTGGGATCGGGTGGATAAGAGCGCTCTTCCATGAATCTGGGACTACGCCGACTGAGTAAGAGTGCCGAAACAAACGCGTTAGCACCGGTGTCAGCTCAGGAGCACAAGAACGGAGCACTAAGGGAGAAATGCCATCTGGCCCGCTCGACTTGTGGATGTCCAAAGAGGACAGAGCTCGCCTAACAGCTGTTTGGTTAAACTTAACCTCAGGCATTGAGCTCTGGCACCGCGGGATGGTCGGCGGCGTTGATCCTTGGTCATCCAAAGTCGAGTTTGAGGCAAAGAGAGCGCCCAGGAGATCGGCTTTCTTTTTTGCCGTGTGGACCAAGATGTCATTTCCCGTGCGTAATGGCGGAAGCGAAGGCTGGCTAAAGTTGCCAAGTGCCGCCTTTGAGAGCGCCCAGAACTGATGAGTTCCGGACGGATAGCTCTCAAGCTTCTCGCCAATTTTGGCGATGTGCTCGGACCTTGCTCTGGCAATTTGCCGCTTAAAGAACCTAGAGGCTCGGTTATACTTCCCTTTTGAGGTTTTCACCTCCTGATCCTTAGTAACCAATGCCTCAGCCCAGATTTGATATGCCTCGCGTTTGCTAGAGGCAGCAAGCTTGCAAGACGTATCAAACCAAGGCTGTGACTTGCCACCGATTGGCACTACAGCACTAGGAATATAAAGTTCCATGCCCTGTAGGACCACGTCGGCAACAGCAGCGGCACAGGTACTAGGATCATCAGAAGAGAAGCAAACCGGCCCCCAGGGATAAGATGAGTAAAATGTACGCATCCCATCCCAATCTGCTGACTTGTAGTGCCAGACGCGACGAGTTGCGGGTGATCTGCAGCTGTCGCGCTTAATGGGCACGACACTCCGTACTAGGCAGTGGTCAGAGGACCCCAAGGGGGCATCGACGACAACCTGGTACTGCTCTGGATGTGAAGTCAGCAAAAGGTCCAATAAAGAGGCATTGTGGTTGTCCACGTCCGGGAGTCGCGTAGGCGACTCAACCAATTGGGACAATCCGTTCGCCATAGCAAGGTCAAATGCAGCCCTCCCCGCGTGGTCGGTGGTGCGTGATCCAAGCCAACTGGCATTGTGCGCATTAAAATCGCCAAGTATCACGACCTCAGCGGAGGGGATCTGTGAGAGCATATCGTCGATAGCCGATTGAATGTGCTCCATGAGCCGATCCGTTTCTGCATTACCACTGTGGGACCTGTAAAGGCATGCGTAGACTCGGGCACGATCGTCCGAGTCAATACGGAGCCAGATGGTAGACAGGTCCCGACCTTCAAAATGGGCAAGACGACGGAAACTTAGGTCCTCCCTTACGAACACAGCGACCCCGGCATGAGGCATAAAGTTATGTTCTATTTTGTAGCCGGGGTATTGGAGATAGGCTGTGTCGCTCGGTCGGGCAATTTGAGTCTCCGTCAGGAATAACAAAGCCGGCCGTGCCGTCTCGAGGTGGTGGTGGACGGCATTTAAGTTGGAATGTAGACCCCTGATATTGCAAAAGTCCACGTTGAGCGTGGAAGGGGTTGCCGTGGAGCGTACGTCTCGTTTGCCCTGTCTATAGCGCGGAACTTTGCCCTCCCCAGAATTCGAAGGGCAGCCTGAGTTTAGAGACTCAGGGAGGGATTCTCCAGCACCGGAGGTGCTGGTACCCTCCTGGGGTAGTTTCTCTTTAAGTGCCGCTATCATATTCCAGGGAGGGGTGGGAGGTTGGGCTCCGGAGCCCGGCATTACCTAATGCGAAACGCAGTGGCATAAAGCCACTACTTAACGCCGGTATTAAATGCCGGGGGTGGTATGATCCGGTCGAGTCTGCCCATGCGTGTTGCCATTGCTGGCGACGTGACTCTACCACACGTACTTTAGTCGCCTTTTACGACACCACCAGTACCAGGATGATCCTATTCTTAGCCGGGATCACACGGCGAAGTGTGTGTGTCTGTCAAGAGCCTTTATCTCAGGAATGCTAGGAGATATCGAGTTGTATTTCAAACCATATAATAACTACATTTACTTAAAAAATATATGTCCGTTTATAACGTAAAAAACGAGTATTTCGACACTATTAAGGGAAACAAAATTAATAGGGTACTTCCGGTTGGCCGAGAATTATAAAATTTGGCAGGTAGTATTAATTCAGGAAAAAAATTTAAAACTATACATTTGTCGTTAATTCTAAAAAATAATAGCCTAAGCTGCTGGTTCAAGTGAGGTATTAGATGAAAGGGTTCTGGCTAAACTAAGCTTGACTTGAAACCTCTAATTTTTTTACGAAATCCTCGGTGGGCGAGCTCGAATAACTTTATATTTAACATAAGTTAGTTCAAAAAATTATTAAAATGGAACGAAGATTTCTTTTCTCATAACCTAGTGTTAGGACATTCCGTTCTGTTTTCCGGTGAATGTTCGGGATATTGCGTATTGGACGAACTGAACGCCGCGCTTTGTTTCGTCAACAGAGCGAGAAAATAAAAATATTAAATAATTAATTTTTCCTTGTGAAAATGGAACACAGCCTCGATGGCCTTTAATTTTTAGTTCCGTACCTCGTCCCGTGCTGCATAATCAAAACCTATTATAGGGTACATATTGTGTACATAACAGCGATGGTTGTATGGTGTTGGATGTAGATGTAACGGCTTCTAGTGTATTTTTACGATTTTTCTTTTTTATTCTACAACTTATACTGAATCTGGTAGCGTCTGCGTATCTGTCTAACGCTTTGTTCATCATAGAAAGAATAATGTCAACCACGACTATTGGATTTTGGTGAGCCTACGAAGATTTCAGTTATGATGATGATTGGTTGGTGATGTCTGTGACAAAATTGAATGTTGTTTGACATGGCGATAACTGGCGAATTAGCAAATGCGATCTATTTTAACATTCCATCGAAATGTCTCAATACTAGCTTATATCGCCTACTCTGCTATATACAGGATACAGCGTGAAGCTAAAAACTAAGAATATATGAATAACTACCGAACCATCTCCTGCTTCACTTAAGTGGATATACTTGTTATATTATATTATTCACTATTATATTTAATTTTATGTTTATTTGATATATTAACATAAACATAAAATTAAATATAATAGTGAACATTATTATTTTTTATACATAAACGGATTAAGTGCGAGTCTGACTCATCCACCAAGGTTTTCGTATCTTTTTAAGGGGTGCAAATTATAAAGGTATAACTTAAGCAAGCACTCACTTATTTCATTCCCTTTTCGATTTTTTTCCTTTATTTGTGTTGCAAGTTTTACTTCGCGCCAAATTTCATGACTGAACTACGAGATGAGAAGTATACTATATGTTTTGATTATACGGCGAATAATATACAAAATGCAGCGAAAACGATGCATAATTGCTCGTATCTTTCGATTGCATTGACTCAGAAGCATGATTTACCTCCACGCGATCTGGAGATAAATTGCATGACAGAAGGATAACCGTCGCGTAAAACTCTTACAGGATCGCTTTGAAATAAAGCGATCCTATACGGGTTCCGTTTTTACCTTTTGAGATGCGGAACCTTAAACTAGTACCCTTAAATATCAAAATGCTATCCATGATTAAAATATTTCAAATAACAAGGCTTCGAGTGATTACCAGTATTCAATAATTACAGTTAATGGTCTGTGTGGCGTCACATTCACTAGAGTTTTAAGCTGCCCACGTACAAAAGTCTTAGCAATTTCATAAAATTATTTAGAAAGAATGGCGTTAATTGGGTCTATATGTCAAATCTATTATATATATATGTATAATTGTATCGTTTTTTCAACCGACTTCAATTAAATGAGGTTATTAGTTTGATACCTACGTATGTTATTTAAGCCTGTTGGTTCGTAACTGTTGTTAGATATGATATATATAGAGGAATTTATGATCAAACATACATATATATTATATAAATTCATGATGTATGTTTGAATGACTGTACAAAGATTCCTCAAAAACTAAAAGTCATATCTTTTTGACTTAAATCAGATATTTTTCATGTCAGGGGAACAATTTTAGAAGAAGAATTTAAGAAAATCGTTATTTGAAATGCCTATATAAAGTTGTCAAATACAAAACCTCCTCCTTTTTAAAAAAAAGAAGTCGGTTAAACACAAATAATTGCATATCTTCCAAAGTATTGCTATAAACTTAAGCATGATGTTATTAATGTACTTTTAGTATGTATGGAACTATAATAGTAGCCAGTTCTATTTATTGTCTGTTTTAACGTATAAATAAAAATATTCTGTTATGCACGCCGTACGCATAATTATTTAAATGCAATTTTCTTATTGACCTTTAATGTGTATGACGGCATATTACGATAGATATTTATTCAAATTCCACGCGCTCTCTATTACAATTTTATATACAAAAACCGGCTAAATGCGATTCGGACTCGCATACCGAGGGTTCCGTATGTTTCCGAATTGTAGATTAACAGTCAGTACGACTTATGAAATATTACGAAAAGTTGATAAAGTTAAGTTTGCGGGTATATGTACTCGTTTTGTACGAAATTAACTACAAATATAAATTTATAATGTTTTTTTTCTATAAAAATCTTAATACATATTAAATATTTTTACACATATAATATTTATTTGAACAAAATGATCCTATAAGGATTCCCTTCATTCCTTTGGAGGTACAGAACCCTAAAAATGGAATATAAATTTTAATATTTTTTTGCTTTTCGTTGTATTTCGCATATAAGGCAGGCAGAGGGAACCTAGTGCTAACCAGACGTTGCCTAATTTACTGTCCTTCTCTGTTTTTGAGAAGTAACGTGCTAAGTGGCAAAACTCAACACCGCATTTTGTGTTTTATCGATCGATAAAATGAAATAATATTTAAATATTCATTGTTATTATCGTGCCGCGGCCATTATATCTTTATTTAGCCCAAAGATACGTTATAAGGCAACATAACAACTGAATACAGGTAAAACAACTTAAGGAGCCCACTAATGAAAATAATAACATCATAAGACCAGTGAATTGGCTTTTAGCGGTGCTTGTACGTAAGGTAAATCTGCACTCGTTGTATGGGATGCCACTGTAATTACGTATTGGTTGTATCACATTGACTGGACTCATAATTTTGTGTGCAATTTTTTTTTTTTTTTGTTTTTTTCACCCATTTCTGTAAAGGGTGGAGGTTATCAACTCGACTCTATATTTTTTATGTTTGTTACAAGAACTTTTGACTGAGTGAACCGATTTTGATGATTCTTCTTGTATTTAAAAGTTAGTGCTTCCCATTTTTGGTTTATTTCTGACAATGGTATCCATCAGAAAATCTATAAGTCTAAAATTTGTATTAAGTACGAGCGCAACAAATACTCAAAATTCCGCCAACTGATTTCAATTGTTCGTTTTCTTTCACATCAAGGGTAGGTGGTTGGAAGGTGGTTCTGATTATAGGATCGGGTTGAAATTGAAAAAGTCGATTTTTTTTTGTAAGTTTAACATAACAGAGGTTTTTTTTATGCTGATTTTATATTATTTAAAAACGTGTTCTGATTATTTGGGCACGTAGAGAGGAGAGTATGATGAAGGAATATTAATAAGCCCCCTAATCCTTCTAATATAAATGTGAAAGTTGTTTGAGGATAGATGTTTGTTGCATTTTCAAGTAAAAATTACTGATTACGGATTACGGATGATTTACATTTCACTCAATACTGTTAATAAGCTATGTTAGCTTATACATCAAAATAGCACATGAGCTACAATATACATGTAAGCTTTTTGTATAAATATGTATAACTTCGTTATAATATTATAATAAGCTTAAGTAGGCGAAGCCGAGTTAGGGTTGCTAGTAATATATAATATTATGAGGGCTAGGAAAAGACTAGATTGGCCTTTGAAAATACAGTGTTGATGATACTACAATTACTATTGACCAAGTAACGCGAACAAGGCGTTCCGGGACAGTAGCATTTGGACTTCTGACTATCATATATCTGACTACTCCCTGTAAAAAAATATTAAGAAAAACATTTAGAAAAAGATTTCCTCTTCTTGTTAAGACACTTCCGTTCCTCACTTTCTGCCCCCACCGTCACGCTTCTTAGATTCCAAGGACAACTTGACTTCTGTATTTAAACTAAAATTAAACAAAAATGTTAACAAATTTAAAATTATTGAAGTGTGACTGTAAAATCGACTGGTTGTGGGTTCGATCTCCATTTGGGGAAATTAAATTTTTAATTACATTTATATTTTAATTTCCTCGCTGTGGTCTCGAGGCAAAACACGCAATGTCTCCAAAACTTGACGGAAACTAGAGAGCGAAGTGCACGTGTCTTAACACTAGGTTCCCTCTGTCTATCCTGCTGTGTGCGAGATATGGTGCGAAACTGATTTAATTTAATTTTTAAATTTCAATTTTAACAAAAATTTAAAATGACATTGCAAAACAAATTTCTTGTATCTGTTCTTGTCCAGTCGATGTGTACACAGCTGTATTGGTAAAGACCGCTTAATGTGCGTTCACGCGGGTCGCATTATAATCCCACATATGATATACGATGTTAACCATATGATTCGATAGGCCATGCATTTTCTGTATACATTTTGTAGATTAAATCAGCTTCACGTTGTATTCCGCTTACACCAGGGGAGACAGAGGGCACCTAGTTCTTTAATACCATGTTCCTACTTTTCGCTAAATTTTTCGAGGCATTGGGTGTTGAGTTGTGTAATTCAAGGTTGGGCTCTGTGCCTTTTCCTTTGCCCGTGATCGAACTCATAACCGCCTCGTTACAGTCACACGGAGAGTTCAGTAGGTTCTCCGCTGCGATGGCCTCTTGTGGATAGTTGAAGTTTTAATATTAAGTAAGTTTTAATAGTTAGTAAAAATGCGGCGTTAAACTCCACAATTTGGCACGTAATGTACCTAATGTAAATCAAATCTAAGCCCGACGTTTTGTTACGCCGCTCAAGTCGTAATGCCTCGAATCTGTGCCTAAAACGTGAAACTGACGTTTCGATTTAAATTTTAATATATTATAAGCAATATAGAGATTCTAGATCTTTATAATTTAACGACATTAGGTATAAACAAATAAAGCTATAAAGATAATTTGAATGAATTTAGTGCTCATAAAATATTGACACATCTGTATCTGTTTCTAATAATTACCGTTATTTATTTTTATTAGTTGTGAGAATAAAATTATAACTGATAAAATGTTGTATTTAAATTAATTTTCCACTATTTTTATGATAACTATATTTTTGTCTATGCATGTCTCTTGATTTCTTCGTCATTTGTAAACCGAATTAAAAAGAAGAAAATATTTTTTCATCTAGCGTCCTTCCTATATGGTGTCATTGCCACCAACTAAGGATCTGATGATGGAATCCCTATCAAATTGTAAAAATCCTTTAAATTTTAGGCACGTCCTGCGTTTCATATAATTTCTTATAAGAATCATGTGCTGGCTTCTTTGCGGTCATCGTCTACTGAGCTGATCATTTCAATAGTAAATTTAAATTTATGTATCAACAGTAGGAACTCAGCGGAAAGGGACGAGCGGAGTCTCTGACTACTAAGCTTCCTCTGCATACTCTGCTACTGAGCTGAAATGAACATGTAGTATAGTAGTAGTAACTGGTAGTGAGAGAGAGTTTAATTGGTCATTTTTGAAAGTTGTTTTTAGCTACATATACAATAAAAATGATTTATTTCACATGATTTAATCACAGAGTATAGAATCATGTATATGTATATATATAAGTGATTCTAATATTTAGATAGACATCTAACTTAAACTTACAAATGACCAACAAGCCGAAATAGACAGATATGTTCTAGGAAAAGGACTTATCAAAGAGACCATCAATTTTCAAATTCGGTCAACACATTATTGAGCTCCATTCTATTCTATTCAAGTAACCCGAAATAAAAAAAAAGTAAATTATATCTAAAATGACATTCCAATCACAAAAGAAGTTGTCAAGATATTTCCCCGCTATGAATCAGTTATCGATGTCAAAGACACGACGAGATTCGACTCGGGCTGTTCGTGCGTGACGCAGCATCTAGTTTTTTTTGCACTGGTAGGTAGGTAGGTATCTTTATATTTTTTATTGGTCTCGCATTCAATTCTATGAATCAAATATAACATAGATTATATTCGATATTATGCAGTTGAATTTTGTTCGGCGAAATCGTTTCACAATGAGTGAGATGGGTTTTTTGTGCGCATGCGCCGGTTGCTTGGCTATTTGCTAAATAGATACGGTTTTAATGGACGCCGCTTGATAGGAAAGCTGTTTATTGACCGTTTATTTGGTCGTATTGTTAGATTAGTTGTTTGTTATATTTAATTATCGAATTTATATATCTTATAATAGATATATTTTACATAATTTCTCTATTATCTTAACTGTTTTAGCTGTTTCAAGTCGAGTGTGAAGAAATGAGGAGAAATTTACACAATAAATTTATTTCATTAAATTTATAGTGTTTTTGAATATTTTGTGTAGCGTCCTTCATACGTTCTTTTCGCTTATTTTATTCCATACAGTCACTTATTTACATACATATATTGTCTAGTATAAGCAATGAAACACAATCTCGTGCACACCACGTCATTAGTACGAGAGCCACTGTTGAGTGTGGACGTGCTGACCGTCCATTCATTTGGATTTCAGTTAAAACAACACATTTTGTGACTATTTATTATATATTACAACTGGCCGCCTGCAACTTCATTTCCGTGAACTATCAAACAAAAATTTGATAGTTTTTTTTTTTCGTTTCAAATTTTATGAAATCCTCTATAAAAGTAGAAAATTAATTCTATATTACTAGTATTCTTGGAAAATAGTTTATATAATAGATAACAAGTACTGGTATTTACATAACAATTCGAATTGCCTTGGTACCAGGCCCAAAAAAAATATCAATAAATAATATTATTTCCAATTCGGGGTAATGAATACCCCGAATTGGAAATCGAACTCACAACCGTGGTGCTACTTTCCCTCGTTTGTGCACTGCGCCACGACGGCCTCAAATCAACGTACTTCTTCAAGTAAGTAAACACAAAAAGAAACAAACATCCATTCACAAAGTAATTTACATAGTTAACTAATTTAACTCGATCTTAATTAATCACACATTAGCTCTCGTCTCATCAGACTTTATATGATCCTGGAAGATTTACGGCCGTTTAAATCAATTCCATAAGGGATTTTCTTAATTAGTTTCCTTTTTCTAACGTTTGAACAAGAAATGTAATGTTTTTTTTAATCTAAACAGTCCTCGTATAAGTTCAAATGACAGTTGTACAAAAAAAAGTGGTTCGATGGAAATAACATTAATCGGTCTAGATGTGCGTTGTATGGCTGTAAAAAGCCGGTTGACGATTCTGGATGACCATTAGCTTATTAATGTAGCATTCGCGATGGTAGGTGTACGCACAGAACCTATAAATGCTTCTATTTTTTTCCAGCTTCACGCTGTATCCCGAATGTAGTAGGGTAGGCAGCCTAGTGTTAAAACACTCCGCTCCTTATTTTCCGAAGAATTCTGGAGGCATTGCGCCTTGAGTGATAGAAGTCAACGCCGCGCTTAGTCTCGACACCAGAGCAAGAAATGGAAATATAAATTTAAGTCAATATTTCACCTCCTCGAGTGGGTATCGAACCCACAACAATCTGGCGCGTCAAATTTTGTGCCCCTGCGCCACGACTGGCCACATTTTGCTCATTCGTAATTTAATAATTTGGATTTATCCGATAGGAACTAGCAAATAATAATATTTTTAAAATTTATTTTTCAATGGAAACTCACACTAATATACTTAAAAATAAAATTTTATTGTTACAAATTCTGAGAGCAAAAAATTACGATTTTTTTATTGTACAATCAAGAGAAACGATAAACATTTAGTATTTCGCCGATTGTTACGATGTGATAGCCTGATGTCAACATTCTTATAATGTATTAATTAACTTTTTAATATTTTGTTCAGCATCACGCTGCATTTCACACACAGCAGGGAAGGTAGGGAACCTCGTGTTAAAACACTTTGTTCCCCATATTCCGCCAAGTTTAGGAGGCGTGTTTATTAACGGAAATCAACGCCGCATTTTGCCTTTTATTGCTTATTATATAATATAAGCGACAAACTCAACGTACCACTTAAATTATGACCGACCGACATTAAAAAGTCAACAATCATATGAAAAACAACACTAAGTATTCATGTGTCGTCTTTATCTTTAACAAAACAATAAATTTTGTTAATGCAACCTTTATATGAATTATATTAATACTATCGAGGCCAGTCGTGGCGCAGTGGCACGAGGTGTGACTGTAAAACCGACTGGTTGTGGGTTCGATCCCCGCTCGAGGAGATGAAATATTTACTTAACTTTATATTTTCATTTCTTCGCTCTGGTGTCAAGGCTAAGCGCGGCGTTGAGTTCTGCCACTCAACACGCAATGCCTCCAGAATTCGGCAGAAAGTGGGGAACGGAGTGTCTTAACACTAGGTTCCCTCTGTCTACCCTGCTGTGTGCGGGATACAGCGTGAAGCTGATTTTTTTTTTTTTTTTTATATTAATACTATCGTTATAAATATTTATTTAAATTTATATTTCCATTTGTTCGCTCTGGTGTCGAGGCAAAGCGCGGCGTTACGTACCACCACTCAGCGTGCAATACCTCCGGAATTCGACGGAAAGTGGAGAACGGAGTGTCTTAACACTAGGTTCCCTCTGCTCACCGTGCTGTGTGCGGGATACAGCGAGAAACTGATTGACTTTTGTTATCATTGCAATGATAATAACATCGAGGCCAGCCGTGGCGCAGTAGCACAAGCGCGTGACTGTAAGCTCGCCAGATTGTGAGTTTGATTCCCACTGGAGGGAATAAATATTTCAATTTAATTTAATTTCCTCGCTCTGGTGACGTTGCAAGCCGCGGCGTTGACTTCCGCCACTCAAGACGCAATACGGAAAGAAAATATTGTTATGGAATCGGAGTGTCTTAACACTCATGTTTCCTCTGTCTTTTCTGACATAAAACTAAAACGAAAAATAAAACTGGAAATTTTGTTTATTTGAAAACTAAGAATTTGTTTTGCGTCATACATAATTCTTAGTTATTTTAAAGCGAGTAACTTTAGAAAATATGTATTTATGTAGTGTTGAGTCTAATTATATTGTGTTAGTTCTGAAAAAATGTATTTATTTTTAGGCCAGTCGTGGCGCAGGGGGACAAGTGTGTGACTGTAAACGCGACTGGTTGTGGGTTGGAACTCTACTCGAGGAAATTAAATATTAAATATTTTCATTTCTTCGCTCTAGTGTGGAGGCAAAGCGCGGCGTTGAGTTCTGCCCCTTAACATACAAATTACAGAATTTGACGGAAAGTGGGTAACAAAATGTCTTAACCCTAGGGTCCCTTTCCGCCATCCCGCACACAGCTGTATCACAGCAGGGTACTGCTGTGATACAGCGGGAAGCTAAATCAGCAATAAATATTTATGCTATATTATATCACGGATTTGAATCGTGTCAGTTGAACCTATAGTTCGTTTATTTGTAGATAATAGGCGTGTCAAAAAACAGCAATAAGTAAATTGCTGATGTCATACACAACAAAAGGAGCACGATCGTGATTGATACACAATATGGTTATATTTTAGTCGTTGTATATGATTCATCCTACTTACTTCTACTTATAGCTTCACGCTGTATCCCGCATATAGTAGAGGGAACCTGGTCGTAAACTCTTAATTTTGAGACATTGCGTTTTGAGTGGTAGGTTTCAACGCCACGGTTTGCCTTATTAGCACAACAACTTTTATAACTTGTCCTATAATATAGAAGTTTGTAAGGAACCTTAGGTAGGCAAGTCCAACTCGTACTTGACCGGTTTTTATACTCATATCAAAGCCTAGAATTTAATTTTAATAACAGTATACGTTTTAATAAGCAAGTACTTAATAATAATGCCGTTATAAGAATACTATAGACAAATCGAAGACTATAGGTTTATCAATGTTGTGATAAATATCAGTATGATTCATATAAATCTACGCCTCGTAAAGAAATTAAGGAGACAGAGCATCCTGGGGATATTTACATAGTGCCGAATAGACCCTGGAAGTCGTTAAAATGTTTAAAATGGTTAAGAAACAAAAACAAAGACCTTCGAATATAAACGCGACGGTTGTATATTCGATTTCTGCCCAAGGAAACGAATTACTTTGATTTCTTTGCGCTGGTATGAAGATAACCCTTGGATTTAAGGCTACCACATAACATGGAATGGCTGAAAATTTAGGCGGTGCGTTACCTTGCTATAGCGAGATACAATGTGAAGCTAAAGAATAAAATAATTATATAGGCATAGTACCTGCTTTTTAACGTTTATCAATAGTAACTGTAAACGTAGACGCAAAGTCATTGGGGAATCTCAACCAATCAAAAACGTGTTGTTCATTTTTTAAGCGCACGCGCAGCCCGGCTCCAAGAAATGTATTACCGTTTAAATTATATGAAAATGAACATTGTGTGTACTGTTACTTGTATTGTCTAATAAGTATATAAATACAATTTATAAATAAAAATAAAAACAAAATCCTCTTATTATATACAAAAAAAAAATCCTGTATAAACATAATAAAAATTTACTTGTTCCGTTAGGATATAGGATTCCGTTCCGTTAGGATATACCGCTCTCTTTTACAGAAAAAGAGAGCGGTATATCCTAACGGAAATAATTAATATAAAAAAATCTTATTTTTAAGCTTCACACTGTATTGCGGAATCTAGAAATCTAGTAACCCAATGTTCAGATACTCCGATACCATTAAGTTCACTTCCGGTCCCCATTTTTTCCAGAATTCTCGAGGCATTTCGTCTAGAGTGACGAAACTCAACGCGTTGCCTTGTTCGAACGAGAGCAAGGAATTGAAAATATTAAATATTTTATTCCACCGAGTGGAAATCGAACCTGTGCCCCGACGCCAAGACAGCTACGAAAACTATCTGCTATTATAAAATAGTTAATGCTCACAACGTATTCATTATTATTTTTTAATTATATTTTTATTTCTGTTTATTGATAACGGATTAATATTAATGTCGTATACTTTACGAGGACTATAGTTAGATAAGGATTGTGAACTTACATGTTATAGTCTTGTAACATATCACATTAGGTAAAGTAAATTAATTTTATAGTTTCGACCTTTAGGCGGTTGTTTAGTTTGTATTAAAAAATGTTTTTCCATTCTTGTTTTATTTAGTGAAGCATTATAACTTTGAATTCCTTACATAGACCGCTAAGGGATATATATACATAGGTTTGAATAGAAAAGGAGGAATGCTATAAAGCATCCATCGGCTTCCAACCAACTCGAATGGTTTTTTGCAAAATAAATTCTGTAGTATACATAAAAGTGGACCTCCATGTTGGTGGTACAACAACATAAGAGGCTTATACGGTAAATAAGATCCATTACATACTTGTAAATAGCTTAATAAATAATTATAAAATGTATGTAACGTATTAAAATGTTAATACTTCGTTAATTATTTACTAAAATTCAAAAAAATTAAAGGAATTCGTTTGAATTTTTGCGGTTATCATAAAGATGTCAGTAACATGTATTTTTAAGTCATTTCTGACTGAGTTAAATGAATAATTCTAGTTAATGTATTTTTTACTGGTGGCCCATTGTAGAGCAAAGGTGTTTCTTTCGTTTTTCACTTTTGTCTTTTTCTTGATAATGGTGCTTTAGAAGGGTCTGTAAAAGCCAAGTTCAACGTTTTAAATTACTAATTCTATACATATAGTGTTTTTTAGCTGCACATAACAGGTTAGGCACAGAGAACCTAGCATCTTAGTGTTCAGAAACTCCGTTCCTATTGAAACACTTGTGCTCTCCACTTCCCGCTGAATTCAGGAGGCATTGCATGTGGAATGGCGGAACTCAACGCCGCTCTTTGGATGAGGGAATTAATTATTATTTATTAGTATTTTCATATTTTTATATCTTCGCTCTGGAACCAAGGCGAAAGCCCGGCATCAAGTTCCGCCACTCAACAAATTCTTTGGCAATTTGCGAACGGAGTGTCTTAACACTAGGTGCCGTCTGCCTATCCTGCTGTGTGCGGGTTACAGCGTGAAACAGATTTTCAAAACAAACCGTAAAAACGGTTATTATTGTTAAATATTGTCCATTACCGCGGCTAGCTGTGAATTAATGCGATCAGTTCATATAAATTGCGCATTGAAAGCATAAAGATCGCATTCTTCCATTCTAAAAGCAGTAAATTTCAGTTTCTAGCTGTATAAAGTGCCAATACGGATGTCTCGTTATCCTTTATTATATAGTCACGTTATTTTGTAATTTTCCATCCTCGCTGTGTGGTCATTTTGTAGCCTATTATATTATTACTACCGTCCATTGGCCGTCGTGGTGAATGTTAACGTTGTGATTGCGGGTTCTATTCTAAGTCAGGGGAAAAAGTTATTTTAAAGTCTCAAACTTTGATAAGAATACGAGGGACGTAGAATTCGACCACTCAATTACAATGCACTCAATAGTAATGTATGGAAATCTTATAGAAAGCGAAGAACGTACATATTCATGTATGTACATATGAACGAACAAATGTAAAGTCAAGAATGTGAGGTGGAAAGTGTACAATGGAAGTGTCTTAATAGGAAACTTCATCTCAGTCTCATAACACTAGATTCCCAGATTTAATCCGTCTAACCCAATCCGTTACTAAGAAATGGGGACGGAGTGTTAGGTCCCCAGGTTCCCTTTATCTACCCTGCTATGTGCGGAATACTGCGTGGAAAAAAATATGATCCAGTCTGAATTTTGGGTGCAAATAACGTTCTAAGGGTTCCGTACCTCAAAACGAAAAAGAGGGAACCTTTATAATCACTTTGTTGTCCGTCTGCCAAGAGAATTTATCTTGAGATTGCGTGGGTATATCAATTTGAATTTATTGTCAAATATTTTGATCGACGGTTCCTTGAAGTACAAAAAAAATCAAGTTTTTTAGTTAACGCGATCAAAAAATACAACCGTTTATGCGTCGTTTTGGCTGCGTTTTGTTAGAAACATAACGCGTAATCAAAACCTGTAGAGTACTTACTTCCCGTGAACCAACAGTTATGAAATTTGGCAAGAAGTGAGAACTTGCAGTGCAAATAAATCAGAAAATCCAAAAAGTGAAAATTTATAAATATTTCATAGAAAAAAGTCATAACAAGTAATTCATTTCATATAAAATTAATATTTTAATATATAAATTGTACTATATAAGTACAATCCTGAAATTGATACAGAACCCTCGATACAGGAGTTCGATTCGCATTTTACCGGTTTTTTTGTAAAACTTAAACGTTTTTAATAAAAAAATATATTTTTATATTATAAAGGGATATGTGTATAAAACTAAGAATTTATGATTAAAAAACTATATAATACATTCAATTCAAAAACAATTCTATTATAATAATATATATGTATATTTAAATTTATGCCAATCCGCCACTCGTCCAGAATATTCCTAGAAATTTTCCACATGCTACATTTCAGGTGCACTACGTGGATGTATTTATGATGTCTATTATATATCCCAAATATGGAAAAATGTTTGTTCCGAAATAGAGTAGGCGATTCTATTCAACGCTAGAAAGTTTAAGTTTTCACTCATGGTCCTTAATTTAATAGCTCCAACGTGAAGTATACGTGAAAAATAAGCTTCCTCCATTTATTTTTGTTTATATTATAGGCTATTTTTTTGACACCTTCAAGTTGTATCCTGCGTATAGGAGAGTAGGCAGAGGAATCTTAGAGTAAAGATACTCCGTTTCCTATTTTCCGCCGAATTCTGGTAATTTGGCAGAAAAAATCTATAAGCACATTTTTTACAATTTTTTTACAGGCAGTTTGACTTTTTAGCAAATATTATCACATATCCTATATTACCGAGCATACACAATGAAATACAATAGAGACCAGTCGTGGCGCAGGGGCACAGTGTGACTGTAAACGTGACTAGTTGTGGGTTCGATCTCCACTCGAGGAAATAAAATATTTATTTCCATTTCTTCACGGGTGTAGAGGTAGATTGCGGCGTTGAGTTCCGTCACAACTCGCAATGCTTCCGGAATTCGGTGGAAAGTGGGGAATGGAATAACTTAACTCTAGGTTTTCCCTGTCTACTTTGCTGTGTGCAGGATACAGCGTGAAGTTAGTTTTTTTTTTTTAAATAGTACAACATTAAATTACCAATTACTATTTATTAGTTGCAACTTTCCGCCAATACATTGAAACACTGGCACGCCAGCCCATCGTATTTTTCAACGAATGCCAACAAAAACCTTCATAGTTCGCGTTATTATATCAAGATTCTTAGCTCTTAGTCCACTCACCGTTACTGGAGACACACGGGCGGATGTACTGTTGAATAATTCATGAATTTCACGCTTTTTCCTACATCTGGTCCAGTCTTGCTTGAGGCATTTATGTACAGTATTACATAACAAAATGTTTATGCAAAATTTTTTATGTATTAAAATTTTATGTTTTATAAAAGGTTGAGGTCGTCGTGGTGCATTGGCACTACCGAAGGTTGTGGGTTCGATTCTCATTTCTTGGAATTCATTAATATTAATCTATATTTTCATTTCTTCGCTTTGGTAACAAAACAAATGCGGCGTTGAGTTCCGCCATTCTACACGCAATGCCTTGAAAATTCGGTGAAAAGTGGTGAACGAAGTGTCTTTATACTAGGGTCCCACTGTCTATTATTAAAATTTTAACTTTTAATATTTTCTTATTAAAATACCTATCTGCTCTATCATAAAGCGTCATCATCATTGACGCAAAAGCAGAGTACGTTGAAAAAATATAAATGTTATGTCAACAAAACTTTTAATATTTTCATTTTCTCACTGTGTTAAACTAAAAAAACGCGGCCTTATGTCTCGTCTATCAAAATACAATGTCTATAATCTCTCCAAAAACTTGGCGGAAATGGGGAACGGAATGGGAAACGGGGGAAGAACGTGAAGTTTCTTTACTTTACTTTAACATAACTTGTATGAGAAATTTATAATTGCTAAGAATAAATTATAAGCCACAATACTCATAAGAACATATCAACTCAACCGTTTTGATCGTTTCATTACAAAAAGTCAGAAAATAGTACGACGGAACCCTTCCTTTGTTAGCTTAACTTGCACTTCTCCTTTGTGTTATCTCCACACAACGTGACATTGACGAAGTGATATGTGCTCTACTGGCACGCTCAAAACGCCATAATCAAAGAACTAAACCAAACCAAACTTGCACTTTTCGGGTTTTGTATAACTTTATGATGTTTTTATTGAAATACGGGAAGTATTTGAAGGTTAGGAGTATGGATTTTAAGGTAAGTTTCTTTTACCATTTAATAATATTTTGTTTTTGGAGCGATATGAATAAGATTTTATATGTATATTTTAACAAGTTTCTTGATTTTTTAAAATATATTTAAAGTGTTATTCCACAGTTAATAAAGAATTAATATAACGACATGTGGTGGTGCATTTGATAAATATTATAACATACCAACAGAAATGATTGAGCTTGATTTAACGACACAAAAGAAAAGCGGTAAACGTAGTGTCTTAACACTAGGTTTCCTCAATTTTCACTGCTATATGCTACGGGATACAGCGAAAAGCCAAAAAAAATGTTTGGGAGACAAATTGACTTCTTAAAAGCTTATATTAACTTAGTATACTTCAAATTTAAATGAAAATAATTATTAAAGCACTGTCCTAGCGTCTCCGATTCCATACACGGTTGTGTTTATTGATCTATCTATGTCAAGTAAATGTAACAAATTAAGACGCTTAGAAATATAATGGGTTATGGAAAACACTTTTTGTATGCACCATTATCGTTTATGGTCACTTACATTACAAATTGCTTAAAATACACATAAAATGTTACTTAGTTTATAATGTATACAATAATTATTTACTATTAATGATTCCCAAGTGTATTCCCGATAGCTATGTTTTTCTAGGGTTCCTTAACTCAAAAGGTAAAAACGAAACCCTTTATAGGAATACTTCGTTGTCGTGTAGATTAAATATTTACTTAAATTTATATTTTCATTTCTTCGCTCTGGTTTCGAGGCAAAGAGCGGCGTTGAGTTCTGCCACTCAATACGCAATGCCTCCAAAATTCGGTGTGAAACTGAGTGTCCTTAACACTAAGTTCCCTCTGCCTACCCTGCTGTGTGCGGGACATAGCGTGAAACTAATTTAATTTTAATTTTTCGTTGTCCGTCTGTTAAGAGCATTTATCTTGAAAGGTGTCAAGCTGAAATTAATATCAAATATTCAAGTCTATGGGCCCTTGCAGCTGAGAAAAAGTAAATCTTTTAAATCAAACCAATAAAAAGCCAGCATATAAGCACTTATGCAACATTTTTACTACATTTTGTATGAAATTCACCGCGCAATCAACAGGTACATACCGTGGACCTATAGTTATGAAATTTTGGACGAAGTAAGAACTTGTAATAAAAATAAAAAATGAGAAGAGAGAAAATTTATTAGTCCTTCATTGAAAAAAATAATGACAAACAATAAATTAAATTAGTAGTTAATTTCATACAAAATATTCCATATGCATATTTCCGCAAATTCGGCGAACAGTGGGCAACGGAGTGTATTAGCACTAGACTAGGCTTTTGCTTACCGTAGTGTGTGCGAGATACAGCGTGAATGAAAATCATCATTCTTAAATTGGTACAGGAACCTCGATGGACGAGTCCAACTCGCACTTAGCCGGTTTTGTATTTTTCACTTTACTGTCAACACTTAAGTATCAAGATATGACTGAATATTATTAATATAGTAACAATGGCGGATCCGTTAGACGTTCCGTCTTGCCGATGAAAGAGCATTGTAGCATATAAATTGATATAATTATGTTAATAGAAAAAACTGGTCCAGTACGAGTTCGGCTTTCCAACAGATGGTTCCGTACCAATATCAGGTTTGTAGATCGACGGAAAGAACAACTTCGAAAAGTTGATAAGCTCAAGTTTGCGTGCATTCATTTTGTATGAAATTAACTATAATTGTAAGTTTTTTACTTATTTTTTATATTAATTATCTATACATTATATAACTTTCTATTTTTCAGAGCTTTTCCTGCAATCTTTCTATTTATGCGAAATTTTATAATAGTACAGACAATAACCTATAGGTTTTCATTGCTCGGTGAATTTTGTATGAAACTATGACTGCTTCTTTTGATTGCGTTGACTTAGAAGTTGTTAACTAAACTAACTTGAAAGCTGATGCTATTATCAGCTTCACTTTCACTCTATCTTAAGAGGAGAAAAACGATCTTGGCATCGACAGACGGACATAAAATCAAGGATTCCATAAAGGTTCCGTTTCTTTTTAGATACTGACTTTTTGGTATTAAAAAGAAATCAATAGCCTAATTCTATTATTTTACTCTTAGTGTAGGCAGAGGGAACCTAAAAACCTAGTGTAATGATACTCCGTTATCATTAAGACACTTTTGTTTGCCATTTTTTGCTGAATTATCGAGACACAACCTGCGCCACGGCAGTCTCACATATTCTTTTATGTTTTTTTAAAGTACATTTTAGTACAACGTGCTATTTTTAAATAATAATTTAAATTGTATAAAAAACTCACACCAATTTGAGCACTTTTAATTACATGGAATATCTATAAAAGTATGTGAATTTACAATTGAATATTAAAGAGCCGCTCGTCATAACTTTTCCGTGAGCACTCATGTGAATAAAATATTCTATGTAAATAGAATGTAAGAAATATACATTCCTTATCCTTTTAAGCATCTCAAGTAAACTGTAATTGTTATTTATAATAATAAAGGTTTACCCAGCGCAGTGGGCGGCGGGTTGTGAACGCGACGGTTGATTAGGTTTGGGTTTGATTCTCCGGGAACGTTTTTTTTTGTAAAGTAGGGATACTTTGACACCCAAAAACCGCTAGGTTTTAGTACAATTTTTCATTAAAGCTTTTAATATTTAGCTTTTAAACGCCCAACGTCTTAAGATTTTTTTTATGACACCATTTCCTTTTTAGTATTAAAAATACCGTTAACACTTGTAATTACAAATAATTGTCATTATATTTTACAATTGCCGTTATTTTAAATATTTAAAAGAAATCGTATGTAAACAATTCAATAAAAAATGGTCATAAATCGTTTCACTATAGCATGTCTTTCCTAAGATGTTCTCCCTTAATGTTCAATACTTATAATAAAATCGTAACCGTTTGGTGTCAGTACATGGAAGATACATATGGAAAAAATATATTGGTTGAATTTAGTAACGTAAAAGAATCAAATACAATGATTTATAAGCCTTTGATCTGTTGATCTGTTTGTATGTGCGTTTGTTCCCGTTAACTTCAAAAATAAACTCGAAAACAGTTGCACAATTACCATTGTATTTTGACCCTTTCCCTAACATTTAGTGTTTGTTTTATTCCCATCTGTTTATAAATAAAAAAATATACCTATTCTAAAGAATATTATTTTTGACAAAATTGCTATAAACAACTGTTTTTTTTTTAAATTGAAAACCTTATTTTTAACACGATATCATTATTATTGTAAAACGAAAGCATCAGATTAGTAAATTAATAATATCAAGCGGGCGAAGCAGCGAGCGGGACGCTAGTCTTTAATAAACTTCCTTTTTTGTCACACTTAGACGTTACGTCCCGGTATGTCAGTATTTAAGCAATGCGGGTTGTCCACCGCGGTGCAGTGTATTGAATTCGTTGCGTCATACAATGTTAAAGGCGACACTCTTTAACCGTTTTTCAATCAAGATTTTATTGCATCCTCCGAATGTTATCTGAGAGTATCTTTTTATGGATTTTTATTGCGACATTTTTAAAGCTTTTTGGTTTTTTTTTTATGGAGTTCTTACTTTATACTGTACAGGTATTTTAGGATTGTATTATTTTGAAACTCTTTTAGTTTTATTTGTTTTGTTTTATATATTTGTTCTCGTAATATTAAAAAATAAATATTTATTGTGTGTTAAGAGAAACTGCAGGAGGGCTTCCGTCGTTACACAGCGATACAATGTCTGACTTTAAACGCGACAGTTGTAGATTAGAGCTCCGGTGGTAAGGATACAAAGCGCGGCGTTGAATTCCGCCCGGCATTGCATGTTTTCCGAGCATTTCCCTGTTGTGCGAGAAAAAGCGTGATGCTTTTTTTTAAGGAAGGAGTAAACCCAATTAGACTGTACCTAATCAGATCACGGAAACCACCTCTACTCACATCCTATATATATGAATATAAATCATGTGAAATAATTTTAAAAGTTATATAAATTAAATACCTACACACATATATTGGAAATCACCATATCTAGGTAGCAGAAATGCATTATATTTTTTTAACCAAGTACACATCATATAAATTTACTTTTCTAGCGTTTGATAGAGAACAATACGTGGATCATAGCCATGGAAGTTTCTAATTGATTGTGACGATTGTATGTATTTTTCCATAAAAAAAAAACCCTAATGTTTTAATATCGTGTAAATATAAGAGGGTATTTATTACTCGTTCGATATTGTATAATACACGTTCCAAGTTTCGAGACATATTAGGTTAAACATTTTTTCGTTAAATATATGTTTTAATAAAGAGAATTGTGGATTCGATTTCCGGTTTATTTACACTAAGTTTCATTTACCTACCATGCCGATGCAAGATACAACGTGAGGCCAAAAAAATAATGTATTTATCATTTAAAAACTAAAGTTTCATCCAACACAATAAACAGTTATTATACAGAAGTTTTGCAATGATATTACTTTTTAATTTATCAACCGATTGAAATAAAACAAACACTTAATGTTAAAAATTCCATTAAAATCGGTTTAGCTGTTTCTTTAAATGTTTTTTTACGATCCCAAAACAAGTACTGTTTTTCATCTTTTAAACTATACTAATATATAACTAAATTAGTGGTTCCCAACCAGTGGTCCGCGGACCACTCGCTCTAGTGTCAAAGCGCGGTGTTTCAACACGCATTACCTCCAGAATTCGGCAGAACATGTGGAACGGAGTGTCTTAACATGTTCTCTCTGACTACCCTGCTGTGTGCGGGATACAGTGTGAAGCTGTTTTTTTATTGTTAGTGTTGTGGGTTCGATTGCCAATAGGGGAATCTCTAGTAAGGAGATATGCAATGAGTCGAAAATTGATCGGTGCGTGGGAAACAGAGTATCTCACTGTAGGTTCCCCCTGACTATTCTGGCAAAAGCTGGATACAGCGTGAACATTTAAAGAAAAAATAAAACGAGTGGTAGCTGCAGAATGAAACCAAATGTTACTAGACTTAACGGTCAATTACAAAAAAAATTTCAGTATACAAAAAAATCAAACTTAATATAATGACAGTGTTCTGTGATTAAAACCATTAACCTTAAACCAGCGATATGGTATTTTTGTAACAATAGTACCGACATGGAGCTTCTATAATACAACATTTTATAAAAAATTTGTTTCATATAGTTTCATTGTTAATTTAAGATAATCTGAAACTGGAAACATTTGATTTAAAAAGAAAAAGATAGTCTCGCTGAGTTTTTAGCGCCAGCTTTAGTGAACCGACGGTTTTAGTAATTAAACTTGTAATTAACTATTTTGTATATATATATTTTACTTTGACTTAAAATAAAATGAAATCCTTTTTTTGTTTGTTTAATTAAATTTTGGATAAACTTTATTTAATTTTGAATTCTATTAGTTTACTGGTATGCTGAAGCAAAAAACTAACGTAGATCGACGATGTATGGAGCTTCGTCGGTACTAACAAAGTGACATAACTTATCGAAATTATACACGTTTTTATTACTGCCAAACTATTTAATAATGGCACAAATAAATTGAGAACTATTGATAAACTTGGGTTTCTCACAATTTGTCAACCAATCGCGGACTCACAGACCCCGCCTCGGTGTTCAAAGGTTATGTAATAAAAATATATTAATGAAAAATAAACTAAAAACAAAGTGTCCACTTCACATAATGAACAGAGTAAAAACTGTGACAGGTGTCGTCCTATCATGCCATTATAAATAATTAAAATATTCAACATCCGGTTATATAGTTGTAGTTATATTGTAGTATTTGGTTGTTAGGTACTCTGTACAATGCCAATTGAAGCATGCTGTTGATTAAGGAATTAATTTTACAATTCACATTGGTACTACTTGGATTGTATTTATGTTTAAGCTAATATTGTGATCTAATATAATATATTAAATAACGTTGTAAGTTAAAAATGTTTATACTTAAATAATATGCTATGGCGTTATGGAAGAGTGGTGCGTAGCTGTAATCACGATGGTTGTAGGTTCGATCATAGAAATATCTAATTATTAAAATTATTTTCATTACTTCGATACTGCTGTATCTTTAGGGGAGTAGTCAGAGATAACGGAGCACCAAAAGCGGAGCTCTTTCGCTTTGTGCGGTTTCGATTTGAATGTCAAATTGATGTCCCCGATACTTATTTTTTTTTTCGTCGCTCTCGTAGATAATCTGCGGCGTTAGATTCCGCCGCTCAACACTCAATGCATTGAAATTCGTCGGAAAGGGAGGAACGAATTGTCTTAACATTAAGCTCTCTCTCTACTCTGCTATTTGCGGGATATTGCAGCGTGAAGCTGAAAAAATAGGTTTATCGGATGTAAGGTGTATAAAATGACGCTAACATGCAAAATAAATTAACATATATATCGGAATTTGAAGCTACACCACATTTAACTAAATCTGCATAATTATTATATACCGTTTTATACTACCAAGTTTTGCATTATTATTTTTAACGTACGAAGAAAAAATATTATTTATTACTAAATTAAGCAACTAACGTACAAAAGAGTCGGTGAAGTGCGAGACGCTCTATTTACCGAGTGTTCCGTATCAATTTCATAAATTTAAATTTGCGGGCACATATGGATGTATTTTGTATAATTTAAATAAATAAAAGTATAAAACGTATAAATATTAGTTTTTCGGATTTTGTTATTTGTGTGTATTCTAAATTCTCATTTATTGCCAAATTTCATAATTGTAAGTGCACGAGAAATACTCTATAGATTGAATATGAATTTCATATCAAAATGTAGCAAAAATTATGTATAAGCACTCGTATCTTTTGATTGCGTTGACTATATTTTATATTTTATAACTTTCAGCTTCAAGTGGAATGCCGCATATATATAAAGTTTACACACTACAGACACGTGAACCGTATCAACTAATTAAACTAGGCTTTAAACTAGATATAATTATCTCAAGTTATTTAATTACTAAGAGAATCAGTCAGTCCGATATTTGAATTGACTTTTACTACTATTATTTAAAGATATTTTTATATCTATGACAATTGTACTATTGTACATTATCTATATAAACATACTATCTTTTTACAGTGCTTTATTTAGAGTTTTTTAAATATTTGATATAAATTTCAGCTTGACTCTATTCCTTGAGATAAATGGTGTTTAAAAACAGATAACAAAGAGGAGATTTCAGTTTTTTTTGGGACGGAACCCTAAAAAAACGATAGTTTAGGTATATGCTAAAAATATGATATTTGCATGCATTCAAGGTATTGAATAGAATGACCTTTGGCTCTTTTATCCATATTTTATTTTTTATAGTATTAGCAATAAAAAATAATTATCTACGGTTAATTAGAATACGAATTATCGAACATTTCCGGCGGCAGTTTCAATATTTGACACGCCAAAAGTCGCCAAACGCTATTTATTCATATTTGCTTATCTTATCCCCGCAAAACAGAGCATACGGGGGGAACCTAAGCCCCTTGTTAAGATACACGATTCCCCACTTACCGTCAAAATTTCGATTCATTACGTGTTGAAGTCAACGCCGCGCTTTGTCTTACAACCGGACAGCCAAGAAATGAAAAAGAACTTATCCTATCGAGAATCGAACCCACAACCGTCTTGTATACATATATGATTATTTAGATAATGATAATAATTTAAGTGTAGGTTTGTTGTTGACTCTTTGGTTCATTACTTACAGTCTTATGATTGTTTCAGCAAAAAACGCGTCGCTGTGGCACCGACAGTGCGTCAATATAGTTTGGTGAGTTTATTTAATTTTATTTATTTTATTTTCACATGATACATATAGGCCAGTCGTGGCGCAGGGTCAAGCGTGTGACTGTAATAAAATAAAATGAAATAATATAATCGTTTCTTCGCTCTAGTGTCGAGGCGAAACGCGGCGTTGAGTTCCACCACTCAAAACGCAACGTCTCCAGAATTCGGCAAAAAGTGACGAGTGAAGTATCTTAACATTAGGTCTCACGTTCTGCTCAGTTTAGAGCGGGAAGCAGGGATCGAATTCTCAACGTATACAGTCAGACGCAGTGCCGCTACGCCACGTAGCCCTCAAGTAAGCTTATTTCTCACCGAGGATTTATAAAAAGTAGGACATTCTTATCCGAGGACTGTCCGCAATTGCGGGTGGCTATGTCCTACATTTTACCAGGGAACATCGTAAAAGCGAAGTTTTCATCAAAGTGGGACCAAAAATAATATTTTAATATACTCCTAATAACATTTCCTAAGATATAATAGAAGTCGATCTTATAGCTATCTTGGGCAGTCACTCTAATTAAATAAAACAAAATACAGCTTAATATTGTCTGCTTCTTTTTGATGAGTAAAATAAAAAATGTAGAATATTACTTTTTTGACGCTGCCGCTTCACGCTGTATCCTACACATAGCAGAATAGGAAGAGGGAGGGGAGGGAGGGTTAAGACACTCCGTTGCCATTAAGAAACCTCCGTTCCCCACTTTTCATCTGATTCTGGAAGCATTGCGTAATGAGTGGCGGAACTGAACGCCGTACGAAGGGATGCGATGAATTGAAAATATTAAATATAAAGTTTTTTCGAGTGGGAATCGAACCCACAACCTGTCGCGGTTATAGTTGCACGTTTGGCCTCATTATCAATTTTTTCTCTTCTTATGTTGATATTAATAAGAGATGCAGTCACAACGCAGAGAGACAACGTCTTACTGTAATCGTGTTGGTATTGAATTCGATTATTTAAAATCTACAAAGCGATGTCTATATGATATTAAAATTTGAAGTTTCATATTGTTTAAATTAAAATTATCATAATATAAAACTTGAAATAAATTCAATATGAAACTTTAAATTTAAATGACAAAATTAATAATTAAAAAGTTTTCATTTCTATCATATTTAATTTATTAAAAGTTTAATATAAGTAAGTATATTAAAGCGTCAACCGTGTACTGTAATATAGGTTCCTGTCACTGATAAATTAATAATAAACTCCATTTTACTTCCATTTATTTGAGCATAAATGGAGATAAATTAATTATAAAATACGACTTCACGTCGCTTAAGCACTGTTTCCATCATCAGTTTAATAGTTAAAGTAAAAAAAAAGCTTTTCAATTAATAAACAATATGTAAAAGATAATCATCTGTTTATAAAGCAGGTGGCAATCTGTTATAATTTTAATGGATAACCGTCTTGAAATAACTTCTAGTTGTAATTTTAGTTGTAATTTATTAAAGAATTTTATTATTTATTAAGAAAACGTATAAAAATTTGAACGTAGCGGAATTTGAATCCGCTCCTCTTGGACAAACCGTCCGACCATACGAGGTCGTCCAAGAGGCGCATGTTTAAATTATATTTTTTCTTTCTTAAATATAGAATAACCCTTCAGAAATGGTATACAATTTAATTGTTCATATGTTTTAAACTTTAAATATGGACATGTATATCGGAAAATAAAAGTGAAGTTATGGTGGTGCAGTTGTGGGTTCGATTACTACTCGTGGGAATGTATTATTTCCTTTTCCTCGTAAGACAAAGCACGGCATTGAATTCCGCCACTCAACATTGAATATCTTGAGGATAAAAATATTATAGTTTCTTTTATTTAAATGAGGGAAGCTAGAGTCAAGACACTCCATTCCCCATATTTAGAATTTAAAATAATAGGATAATCCCGGGATAGTCCCGTCCGTAAAATAATAGGACAATCCCGGGATAGTCCAATAAGGATAGTCCCGTTTTTTCCAGTACCTCTATGAATTTCTCTACGATCCGTAACAAACATAAAATCAGCTTCACGCTGTATCCCGCACACAGCAGGGTAGGCAGAGGGAACCTAGTGTTAGAACACTTCGGCAGAATTCGGCAGAAAGTAAGAAAGGGAGTGTAACAAACATGCTAAGTTTCAAATCCAGTTATTACGTCTTCCAGTCGCTCAGTAACAGTTTTTGTATATATTTTAAGATTCCAATTCATTTTCTATAATATTTTCCGTGAAACCTTTCATATCTCGAAAAAAAAAATCCTAACACAATTTTACGTCTAATGTGTCTAATTAACAAATAATAAGTGATAATTAAATATAGAGGTTATCACTATTCGTAATGAATGTGGACGGCAGGCAGCGAGTCTGCCTGCAACGGTCAAGAAGGTTGCCAATATGGACATCAAAAACGCCGTGTACACCGCCGGCAGGTGTAGCCAGAGCAAAATAAAAAGAACATAATTTCTAGCTAAATTGTTAAGTAACTAACTTAATAATTGATTAAAAAAATGTTTAAATATGCGTTTGTAATTTCATTATTTATTTAGTTGACAAGTGAGACGTTAGCTGCTTATTTTTCAATTGTCAACTGAATTTCAGTGGAAAATTAAAAAAAGTTTTCAGGCTTTTAGAGGGTCTGATAAGGGCAACACTTTGTTTAAAGACGACAATGGTGTTAATGTTTTTATATTATTTTTTTTTCTTTATTCTCATATCTAGCTAGAGCACTTGGGCGTTTCCAAGAGGCGGGCGTTCGAATTTTTGAATTTTTTGTACGTTTCTAATAATTACTCTTTCCTTAATGTGTGATTAATACTTCTAAAACACGTTAAAGGTTATTTAAAAAAAATAAATCAGCTTCACGCTGCATCTCGCACACAGCAGGGTGCACAGACCCTCCGTTCCCCACTTTCTGCCGAATTCTGGAGGCATTGCGTGTTGAGTGGCAGAACTTAACGCCGCGCTTAGCCTCGATACCGGAGCGGAGAAATGGAAATATAAATTTAAGTAAATATTTCATCTCCTCGAGTGGGGATCAAACCCACAACCAGTCGGTTTTACAGTCACACTTCGCGCCGCTGCGCCACGACTGGCCTCTTATTTTTTTACTATTTCATATTTAAAAGAGTGCCCTCATCCCGTACCATATTGTGTCACAGATTATCACAAGTAATGTTTTCTTTATTTGTAGTTATTATTGTTTTTTAAAGAGATAATAAATAATGAACAATTCATCTATTTCCGCAAAATATAAATTATTAGTCCCGCTACGTTCAAATTTTAATGTTTTTTAAATATTTTTTTTTTCTTTCATAAGTGTGGAATAACACTTTAAAAATAAATAAATATTGATATGATACATGATAATTTTTTTACTTTAACGAATATGTAAAATATTGCAGGTAAACTATATTAAAATCTCGTTGGTAAAGTAAAACAAAAGCTGGACTAGTTGAAAGTAAATTTTCATCCCCATACAAAAGTGGTCATTCTCCTTTGCAACATAATCTAAAAATCTTCTATACCTACATATAATGGATTAGAAGTTATTTAAATTAATAAAATATACATTAGATACACTTATGTACGTCTGACAATCTCCATATCTCCATATCTCCATATCTCCATATCTCCATATATATATAATAAAAGGATAGAAAAGTCAATTCTGTACATGAAAGATATAAAAAAAATAAAAATTAGGTCGGTTAATATGTCGATTATAGAACCTAAAAAACCACTCAGCAGAATTCTTGTCTGTCTGTCTGTCTGTCGGTTTGTTTGTGCGTCAATCACGCAAAAACTACCTGACAGAAATTGATGAATTTTTGCATGGTGTTAGCCTAGGGCCTCAAGGTACATTTTTTTTGGGTTTCATTCCGAATTTCATGATAGTTTTCTTTAAAAAAAATAAAAACTGAAAAATATAAATTACCTAAAATACCGATAACTACTGTATGAAATTAAATTAATTTTGGCATGGTAATAGTTCAAAGCCTAATGTCACTTATAGGATAGTTTTTATCATGGAGTATAAAGAATTTTTTGTAGAAAAAATTACATAATTATATTTTTTAATAAAAAAAATCGACTTCTTCAAATTCAACCGGATTTCACACTCTGAACTTAACTAAACTTTCACCAAACTACCCCTTATATGTACCCTTTCTAATAAAAAAAGAATCATTAAAATCGGTTGAATTGATATTGACTTATACGTTCATTTGTCGCGCATATACTTAATGTAAATTTGAGATTTATATGATTTTCTCATAGATACCATTGTTGGATATAAACTAAATTAAAATAAGACTACACGGGAGGCATTAGCTTTCAAATAAAAAAAGAATCATTAAAATCGGTTCATACAATCAAAAGTTCTAAGGTAACAAGGCTAAAAAATACAGCCCAATTGATGACCCCTTTTAAGAAGTCGGTTTGAATTTAACCACATTTTAAAAGAAGAAAGTAAATTGAGGCCGTTCGTTGCACAGGGGCACAAAGTGTAACTGTTGTGGGTTCGATGACCACGCAAGGAAACGAAATATTTATTTAAATTTATATTTCCATTTCATCGCTCTGGTGTCGAGGTAAAGTGCGGCGTTGAGTTTCACTACTCAGCACGCAATGCCTACAGAATTCCGAGAAAAGTAGGGAACAGAGTGTTGTTGTTAACACTAGAGGTCCTATGCCTACCCTGCTGTGTGCGGGATACAGCGTGAAGCTAAAAAAAGAAGTATAATCAATATTTGTTCAGTCTACCATAATTATTATTTCAAACGTCAACGTTGGTGATATTAACAAACATAATAAAGTAGGTATATTTTACGGAATTAGCTCATATGGCGATGTGTAGAATAAAAAGTATATGTATTTGGAAAGTAAATTCTGATTGTGAGTTCATAGTTTATAAAAGTTTATATTGTGTTTAGATGGATCACGTGGTGATGTCAATACGTTTTAATGTCATCTTATGTTATCTGTTAAAATAGCGTGAAGCTGATTAAACTTAGTGTTATATTCAAAAGAAATTAATTGTATGTAATACATAATATGTAATTTATTAATACGTTTCAAGTATGAAAAAAAGAAAAAATGCAATATAATTGCATTTGTGTTTCCTTCCTATATTTTGTATTTCTATTATTTATATCGATATATCAGGAACGTAAATGCGGGAACAGAGTTGCATGCCATTTTAGTACAGAGTAACCTCTAAAAAATGTATTTACTAAACTGAATAAAAAGAATGTGTGATTCCTCTATACAATATATTATTCTATATTATACATAAAACAGGTTAAAACTGTGCATATGAAGGTCCTCCTGTAGTATAACTATTTTCAATTACTATCAACACTACATTGTCGATACTAATGTGGTATTACAATATGAATGAAATTTTTCCGCCATTATGATGACATAGACAATTTTTTTAATTTGGAAAAATAATATATTAACTATAAGAACGTTGGTAGTTTTTTAAAAGGAATTCTTATAGAATAAAAAATTGCCTAAACTATGCTTCTTCGCAAGTGGTTGTAATAACTATTGGTATCAATTTTCCAAAAAATCACTATAAATATTAAATATGCTCAATTATACAGAGTTTTTTTGTTAGGACCACTTTAAATGAAACCACAGTTTAACTAGTCTATAAAAGCCTATTACATATTAAATTAAAAACCCGAAAATAAAAAAGTTATTTTTTCAAACAAAATCTCCATATATAATAAAAGGATAGAAAAGTCAATTCTGTACATGAAAGATATAAAAAAAATAAAAATAAGGTCGGTTAATATGTCGATAAAAAATTAATATGTTTAAAGTTAATATGTCGACTAAAACTTGACGCTATGACGGTACAGTTGAGAGAACTGAGATTTCTGGTTGTAGCACTAGTTATATTTTAATTAGGTTAAATTCCCACTAAGTGGAAGAATATATTTATTTTTCTGCCCGTAAAAACAAACGAAGCGAAGCCTTGTGTTCCGCTATACTATCTAAAGAAATTGGAAAGTGCAAAATTGAGTAAGTGCACCACTATCTTATTTGAAATTCTTTCTTCTCTCCATTATAAATTTTCATAGGATTGAAATGTAATAGTGACGTCTTTGAACAATAGTATATGTTCATAACTGTTAAAGTTAATTATCGAACAAATGGTTTACAACTCTGATGATACAAAGACATTCTGCTTCAGCTGATAATTTAATTAAAATGTCTACCGGATGATCAATTAGCCTGCAGTATACGTTTTAATTGTTATTATGTATGATGTTACGTAACGTTTCTTTACGTTTATTTATTTATATATATAATATTACATTTAATGAATTAAGTATATTTTATAAAAGGTTCACATATGTGATAATATGTTCACACATGTGGTCCACATATGTGACCACATATTCACACATGTGGTCCACACACGTGACCACATATTCACACATGTGGTCCACATATGTGACCACATGATCACACATGTAATCTTCATATGTGACTACATATCACACATGTGGTCTACATATGTGACTACATATCACACATGTGATATGCCCATGTGAATACTTATTCACACATGTGGTACACATATATGACCACACGATGCCACATGTGGTCCACATATGTGGCCACATGATCACATATGTGGTCCACATATGTGAGCACATAAACACACATGTGGTCCACACACGTGACCACATATTCACACATGTGGTCCACACACGTGACCACATATTCACACATGTGGTCCACATATGTGACCACATGATCACACATGTAATCTTCATATGTGACTACATATCACACATGTGGTCTACATATGTGACAACATATCACACATGCGATCTGCACATGTGAATACTTACTCACACATGTGGTTCACATATATGACCACACGATGCCACATGTGGTCCACATATGTGACCACATGTTCACATATGTGGTCCACATATGCGAGCACATATACACACATGTGGTCCACACACGTGACCACATATTCACACATGTGGTCCACATATGTGTCCACAAATTCTCACATGTGGTCCACATGAAAGACCACATATTCACACATGTGGTCCACATATGGGACCATATATTTACACATGTGGTCCACATATGTGACCACAAATTCCCACATGTGGTCCACATATGTGACCACATTTTCCCACATGTGGTCCACATACGCGACCACGTATTCACACATGTGGTCCACATATGTGACCACACATTCTCACATGTGGTCCACATGAAAGACCACATATTCACACATGTGGTTCACATATGCGAGCACATATACACACATGTGGTCCACACACGTGACCACATATTCACACATGTGGTCCACATATGTGACCACAAATTCCCACATGTGGTCCACATATGTGACCACATTTTCCCACATGTGGTCCACATACGCGACCACGTATTCACACATGTGGTCCACATATGTGACCACACATTCTCACATGTGGTCCACATGAAAGACCACATATTCACACATGTGGTTCACATATGCGAGCACATATACACACATGTGGTCCACACACGTGACCACATATTCACACATGTGGTCCACATATGTGACCACATGAACACCCATGTAATCTTCATATGTGACTACATATCACACATGTGGTCCACATATGTGACCACATTTTCCCACATGTGGTCCACATACGCGACCACATATTCACACATGTGGTCCACATATGTGTCCACAAATTCTCACATGTGGTCCACATGAAAGACCACATATTCACACATGTGGTCCACATATGGGACCATATATTTACACATGTGGTCCACATATGTGACCACAAATTCTCACATGTGGTCCACATATGTGAGCACATTTTCCCACATGTGGTCCACATACGCGACCACGTATTCACACATGTGGTCCACATATGTGACCACACATTCTCACATGTGGTCCACATGAAAGACCACAAATTCACACATGTGGTCCACATACGTGAGCACATATTGACACATGTGGTCCACATATGTGACCACATATTCACACATGTGGTCCACATATGTGACTACATATTCACACATGTGATCTATATATGTGACTACACATTCACATAAAAAATTTTTTACTACACGAATAAACTTCAATAAAAGTTTTATAATTTAAAAAAAATTATTTTTTATGTAGGCTCTCTCCTATCTGAAGTGTAGTTAAATGGAAAAACTAGGAGGACCAGTGTGTGTGTCAGTGATGACCTATTGCGTTGAGAGACAAGGTCCTTCATCCTTAGCCTCATTCGCAGGCTCCAAGTCAGCTATGGAGACAGCTATTTCTCTAAGCTACTGAATTAGAAACGATGGTACGACGAAAGAAGGTTACCGACACATTGTTTCGGTAAATGAGCGATGTATAAATGCACTTTGTCACGAAAGGTATTTTAAATTTGTATTGAAACGAACTGAAAAGTCAAAAATTAAAAGGAGTTATAAAATGTAATTTATCACATGAATTCACATTTATTTATTTTATTTTAAGAATTAAAAAAATGATGTTAGTTTTGTCTTGCCTGACTTTGTCGCACTCATTATCTTATTAATGTGATTAATCTCCATCTCCATATTATATATATTATATAATAAAAGGATAGAAAAGTCAATTCTGTACATGAAAGATATAAAAAAAATAAAAATTAGGTCGGTTAATATGTCGATTATAGAACCTAAAAAACCACTCAGCAGAATTCTTGTCTGTCTGTCTGTCTGTCTGTCTGTCTGTCTGTCGGTTTGTTTGTGCGTCAATCACGCAAAAACTACCTGACAGAAATTGATGAATTTTTGCATGGTGTTAGCCTAGGGCCTCAAGGTACATTTTTTTTGGGTTTCATTCCGAATTTATGATAGTTTTCTTTAAAAAAAATAAAAACTGAAAAATATAAATTACCTAAAATACCGATAACTACTGTATGAAATTAAATTAATTTTGGCATGGTAATAGTTCAAAGCCTAATGTCACTTATAGGATAGTTTTTATCATGGAGTATAAAGAATTTTTTGTAGAAAAAATTACATAATTATATTTTTTAATAAAAAAAATCGACTTCTTCAAATTCAACCGGATTTCACACTCTGAACTTAACTAAACTTTCACCAAACTACCCCTTATATGTACCCTTTCTAATAAAAAAAGAATCATTAAAATCGGTTGAATTGATATTGACTTATACGTTCATTTGTCGCGCATATACTTAATGTAAATTTGAGATTTATATGATTTTCTCATAGATACCATTGTTGGATATAAACTAAATTAAAATAAGACTACACGGGAGGCATTAGCTTTCAAATAAAAAAAGAATCATTAAAATCGGTTCATACAATCAAAAGTTCTAAGGTAACAAGGCTAAAAAATACATCCCAATTGATGACCCCTTTTAAGAAGTCGGTTTGAATTTAACCACATTTTAAAAGAAGAAAGTAAATTGAGGCCGTTCGTTGCACAGGGGCACAAAGTGTAACTGTTGTGGGTTCGATGACCACGCAAGGAAACGAAATATTTATTTAAATTTATATTTCCATTTCATCGCTCTGGTGTCGAGGTAAAGTGCGGCGTTGAGTTTCACTACTCAGCACGCAATGCCTACAGAATTCCGAGAAAAGTAGGGAACAGAGTGTTGTTGTTAACACTAGAGGTCCTATGCCTACCCTGCTGTGTGCGGGATACAGCGTGAAGCTAAAAAAAGAAGTATAATCAATATTTGTTCAGTCTACCATAATTATTATTTCAAACGTCAACGTTGGTGATATTAACAAACATAATAAAGTAGGTATATTTTACGGAATTAGCTCATATGGCGATGTGTAGAATAAAAAGTATATGTATTTGGAAAGTAAATTCTGATTGTGAGTTCATAGTTTATAAAAGTTTATATTGTGTTTAGATGGATCACGTGGTGATGTCAATACGTTTTAATGTCATCTTATGTTATCTGTTAAAATAGCGTGAAGCTGATTAAAATTAGTGTTATATTCAAAAGAAATTAATTGTATGTAATACATAATATGTAATTTATTAATACGTTTCAAGTATGAAAAAAAGAAAAAATGCAATATAATTGCATTTGTGTTTCCTTCCTATATTTTGTATTTCTATTATTTATATCGATATATCAGGAACGTAAATGCGGGAACAGAGTTGCATGCCATTTTAGTACAGAGTAACCTCTAAAAAATGTATTTACTAAACTGAATAAAAAGAATGTGTGATTCCTCTTTACAATATATTATTCTATATTATACATAAAACAGGTTAAAACTGTGCATATGAAGGTCCTCCTGTAGTATAACTATTTTCAATTACTATCAACACTACATTGTCGATACTAATGTGGTATTACAATATGAATGAAATTTTTCCGCCATTATGATGACATAGACAATTTTTTTAATTTGGAAAAATAATATATTAACTATAAGAACGTTGGTAGTTTTTTAAAAGGAATTCTTATAGAATAAAAAATTGCCTAAACTATGCTTCTTCGCAAGTGGTTGTAATAACTATTGGTATCAATTTTCCAAAAAATCACTATAAATATTAAATATGCTCAATTATACAGAGTTTTTTTGTTAGGACCACTTTAAATGAAACCACAGTTTAACTACTCTATAAAAGCCTATTACATATTAAATTAAAAACCCGAAAATAAAAAAGTTATTTTTTCAAACAAAATAAATAATAAAATTATCGTTGTAAAATAAAATACAATTTGTCAAGAACGACGCTTGCACATAAAAACCTATCAAAGGGAAACCGCCGCATACGCCTCATTGCGAAATCGAGTCGTAGGTATTGGCGACAAAATTTAAAGTTCTAAACATTTTAGTACTGTTTTTGTAGTAGTATGTCCTTACATTATTGGTACCTATGCGTAACCGCGTCATACGAAATATAGATATGAATAAACATTGTGAAATAAGAAAAAAAACCTACGTCTTCACTGTTGATGTATCTTAAAAACTATTTTACCCTATATGCCCAATTGTAACTGTAACGTGACGTTGTGGGTCTGATCCACACATGCAGGGTTGAGTTATAATTTAATAATATTTTCATTTCGCACATCAGTCAAACATTATACCCAATATCTTACACTAAGGGCGGGATAAAGCGTGGATCTGGTTTTAACTTTATGTGAACCGATTAAAATAAAGTCCAGTCCAGTTGAGGCCAGTCGTGGCGCAGCGGCACAAAGCGTGACTGTAAAACCGACTGGTTCTCTGAGTTCGATCCCCACACGAGGAGATGAAATATTTACTTAAATTTATATTTCCATTTCTTCGCTCTGGGGTCAAGGTTAAGCACGGCGTTGCGTTCTGCCACTCAACACGCAATGCGTCCAGAATTCGGTAGAAAGTGGGGAACGGAGTGTCTTAATACTAGGTTCCTCCCTCTGACTAGCATGAAGCTGCTTAAAATAAAACTAATGCTTAATATTTAAGGGCAGTTTGCCAGAATACAAACAAAAAAAGTATTTAAATCGGTTAAGCCGTTTCTGAGATTATCGTAAAGAAACGCACATATAGTAAGTATCGATAAGTTGTGTTTTTATTTCAAACATTCAATTGAAGATTCTTATGGGAGGTACGAAAATGCGACCTAAAGTTTTAACAACTTTCTTATAAAAAATCTTCATTACATTGCAAACATACATTATAAGTATATCAAGACACGAACATAATTCAGTGTGTTAAGTAAATAGTTCTGTGGTTTAAGCGGGCGAAGCCGCGAGCGGGTCGCTAGTATTGTATAAAATGACAAACACGTTGCTATGGCAACGCGTTTTTCACGCGTCAACGGCGTCTACTTATAGTATGAATTTAAATCACTGACTATTCATTTGAAAAAAAAAATATGGCATCATGTGGTTATCGTTTGTATGAATATATTCAATATGTATAGATATTGATACTTTATACATAGGTAAATAGAATATATAAACTGTTTCGTCACGGTAGGTAGTTCGTGGGCGCAACGTCCAATAAAGGGGGTGGCTTTTCACTACGTTGAACGCCGATACTGGATGGTTTTTTCCTTATGTTTTTATATATATTTATACATAGAGCTCTCCTAATGGTACATATACATAAATGGATCTATCATGATTGTGTGATAGAACGCTTTTTTTCATGGCGCAACTATGATAGACCTTAAGCACACACTGTACTCTGTTATAGTAGTCAGCTAGATAAAAAGTTAATTTCTTTTAAATGGTATTCGAACTAGTAACTACCTTGTTTAGTCAGTCAGGCATATGCAAATTAAAAGCATGCATACCATTGAAATTAATATTAATGAAAACAATTAAAACACGATAAACATTTAAAATTTTATATGTAAATAATAAGAAAAAAGAATTAATTATATACATGAAAACGCTTTATAAAGGCAGCGCGGCGTGAATAATATTATATCATTTCGCTAGCATTACGGTCAAACGAATGCGATAAGAATTTCTAATTGTTTTCTTTCAATACATATAATATGATAGTTTTAAATATAATACATTTTTTTAATTTTTTAATCAACTTTTCTTATTTTCTTATCATTTCGCATTGTTTATGTTTGTATATAATTTTTTTTGATTGGTGTAATCGTTCAATTTTGCTCTTAACTTTTTTTGTTGTTTATGCAGTCGTGTTTTTTTTTCTAATAATTTTAAATACCATATTCAGCGTGTAGACAGATAGCTTAGTATTATGACACTCCATTCTCCACTTTCTTTCTGTTTAATAATTTCTTTATGTTTAATCGCACGTCATGGTCAAAATATGAAATCCACCCAAAATTATTTGTATTTATAACTAAGTTTCAGATCAGGTTGTATAAAAAAATTGCAAATTATCCTATAATGAACAAAGAAATGACGTACTACCAGGCTCCTTTTACCCATTGTTTAAAAAAACAAAGCATATAAACTATATATTTCTACGTATTTCTGTAATTTTTTTCAGAATAGGCAGACGTGCCAAGTTCCGTTAATGAAGCAAGAATTTTTTTTCAAATAGGAACAAACAGAAACAGTACTTTAAATACATCAATTATAATAATTTATAGCCTATTATAAACAAAAAAATGTACATTATACTAGCGCTAACATAATTTATTTTATTTTCATGCAAATATTTCACTATCAAATGCCAGTCGTCTGTGAAAATACAGCATGTAAAAATGGCATATGCCATTAGTTTTTATAAACTCTAGTGTTCATTGTAAAATAACCTTGTTGTGTAAATTGAGAATATTATATTATACATATTATTACTATATATCTGTTTTACTATTTGTGAGTCCTATATATGTTTATTTTATTATATATAAATAATATAAAACCAAATCCTCCTACACAACACTGAGGCCAGTCGTGGCGCAGGGGCACAAAGGGTAACTGTAAAATGGACTGGTTGTGAGTTCGATCGCAACTTGATGATATTTATTTACATTTATACTTTCGTTTATTTGCTTTGGTGTCGAGGTAAAAGTGCGGCGTTAAGCTCCGCCACTCAACACGCAATACCTCCAGCACTCGGCGGAAAGTAAGGGAACGGAGTGTCTTAACACTACGTTCCTTCGGTCTACCCTTCTGTGTGCGGGATATAGCGTGAAGCTGATTTTTTTTATCTACATTCCTACTGTTTTTCATGTGGTTTTCATGAATAGATGGTACAATTGACGAGAAAAAAATTGGTATATTATTTTCGAAACTGTTTAGTATTAATCATTATAAATACGTTTGATAGCTATGGCATTTAATGCAAATTACAACTGTCATTTACACTAATTGAATCAAATTGTGAACTTTAGCAGATACAGGGGCACAACTTGCAACTGTAAACGCGATAGTTTGCGGGTTCTATTCTCACACGAGTAAATAAAATATTTTATATTTTCATTTCCTCGCTCTGGTATCGAGACAAAGCGTGGAATGCCCCAAGAATTAACGAAAGTGAAAGTGGGGAACGTAAGCGGCTTAATGGCAACGCAAAGTCTAAACAATAGGTTTTCAGGTTCCTTTTGGCTGCGATGCCTGTGCGGGATACAGCGAAAAGCTAAAAAATTATAAAATAAAAAAAAATACTACATATATCATTACAAATTTACTACTACTGTAGTATATTTGGTTTTAGATCACCAAGTTAAGATGTAAATCAGCGTGGTTCGCATACCAAACTCGGAACGTTCGTTATACTACCTACTTTAAAAGTTCCAATGTATACGGCTTGTATCCATGTGACTTTTTGAATATTTTTTATAAAAAAATTGAATAAAAAATTAAATTAGTTTCATGCTGTATCTCACATACAGTAGGCTAGATGGAACCTAGTCTTAAGACACTCCGTTCCACACTTTCCGCTGAATTTTTCGAGGCGCTGTATGTTCAGTCACGGAACACAATGCCGGGCTATTTATTGCCTTGGTGCCAGAGCGAAAAAAATAAAATAAATAATAAATAAAAATTCCATCCCTGGAGTGGGAATCGAACCCACAACCGTCGCAATACATTCCCATTCTTTTTCCTCTGCGCTACGACGGTCTCAATATTATTTAAAAATGCTTTAAATTGTTTAGGTGCAGACAGAGAAAGCTATTGTTAAAGATACTTACATATCTTTATACTCTGACTTGCGTACAGACATTGACGGTGGAACTAAGCGCCGTGTGTCGACAAGCCCGATGAGAGTATGTTCTTATAGGTATATAAGGATCATTCCTCAAGAGAGACAAAACGTGGCGTTGAGTTCAGCAACCTAACACATAATTAATCAATTATCACTTACATTGCTATACGGGAAAAAGCGGGAAGTTGTTTTGCTGTACTGTTACCCGACGGCGGCAAAGCCCAAAAAGAAAACTAAAATATTCAATTAAAATATACATACCTACGTTGCATGTGATATCGGCCTTACGATGGTCGTCCGACGGAGATGGATTGTTCGACCATTAATTTTTGACAGCACGCACTGATTAGGATCTAGGGTTCTAGATTAGGTAGGTTGTTCCGTTAGTGACGTTTCACTTTGAGCACTTATTTTACACTAGCGACCCAAATGCGGCTTCGCCCGTTCAAATTTATTGTTATATTATAGCTAAATTATATAAAATGTTTAAATAAATTGTAGCCTATATCATTAAGTAGATTTGTAGCGTGAAAGCAGACATCGATCTTCACAAACTAATATTTGGATTGTCTTTTATTAATCGACTTCTGAAAAAGAAGGAGGTTATCAGTTGCCTCAGAACTTTTGATTGGGTTTGATGATTCTTTAATTATTTGAAAGATGATGCTTCCCGTGTGGTTTCATTGTTATTTGGTCCACTTCTGATAATGCTATCCATCGGAAATCACATAAGTTTTAAATTTGTATTAGGTATGTGCGTAAAAAAAAGGACAAATAACTCAATATCACGCTAACCGATTTCGATGATTCTTTTTTCCTTGGACAGAACTACACTTCCAGTGTAGTTTGTGAGTCTATTAAACTACGTTGTTATGGAGCTATGGCATAATTTTTACACTTGTTATACACAGACGGACAGACGGACATCAAATTGATCGTATAAGGATTCCGTTTTTACCTTTAGAGAAACGTATCTCTAAAAATCACCCGTCAAACTTTCAACAACTGCGCTATAATGACACTTACGTTTAATAATTAAAAAAAAATCAATAATTTCTGAATCAATTAGCTCAACCGGCATTTGTAAAGAAAGACATAGATAGCATTTAATTAAACAAAACTTATACATATTGACCGCCGATGGCATTCTACTTATATGAATAATTTATTGTATGTACTCAGTTAGTCGGTGCCTGCCAATGGAGTTGGGTTAAGAATGTCGGCTAAAAGAAAATGCGACAGTTTGTCTTTAACATCTAATAGCCCTTATGTAACGTTAATTCTGTAAATTGTATATATTTACATATTATATTTATAATTTAATGGACTTTAGTTTAGTTTATGATATTTATATCTATGATATTCATATTTATATATATGAGACCGTAACATTAAGCGTTTCGTTCTCTCTGATTTCCTCACTAGAGATACAAGCGTGAAGCTTTAAATAACGGTATTTGAACCCACTACCATCGGGTTCAATCAAACACATGCTATTTACTTAAATAAAATTGACTGGGTACTGGAAACATCCCAAGAATTAAACGTCTTAATCGTCCTCAATTAGATTTGTCACTTGGATACCTAACGAGTCTCAGATTATTGCTAACACACGCTGGTTTATAGGTTGATCGCGCTTAAACTAGTATTTATGTTAGAAAAAAGATGCACTGTTATATACAGCATGTAGATAAACCTGATTTGTTATTAATTTAAACTGAATAAAAAGTAATATAAAGTAAATGTATAAACATTTTTCTTATTGGAATTATTGCGTTCATATAAAAACATTGTAATTAACGTAGCAAAATTCCATTTGCAATACGAGCGGTTACTTGTTAAATCTATAAAAGTTTCACGCTGTACCCTGTATATAGCAGGATAGCCAGAGGGAACCTGGGCATCTAGTGTTAGGATTCTCTGTTCTCATAAAAAAACTTCCGTTTTCCCACTTTACGCCGAATTGTGGAGGTATTTTTGGCGTTTTGAGGGGCGGAACTACAAAGTCAACATACTACAGCGAGGAAATGAAAATAATAAATAAGAATTTCCCTCGAGTGAGCATCAAACCCACAACCTATCGCGTTTACAGTCGCACGCTTGTGTCTTTGCGTCACGACTGGCATCATGTCTAAATTACGACGTCTTGTCTTTTAATATTTCAAAAATGTCATTCCACATTTTTTTGTTGGAAACGTATTAAAATACGAACCTAAGCCTCTTCGAAACCATAAATAACCACCAATAAACCATAAACCAATAATATGTAAGAACTAAAGCGTCTATTGATATGGCTCGACATGATTGGTTATATTTAATTTGCCCTAACTGATATTTTATTCAAGGAATCCAGCGCGAAGAAAATCAGTTCAGATATCTAGTCGAGAACGATTGAATCTAGGCATTTATATGTTAAATTGCTTCTAATTACACATTTTTATGTAAAATACGTACCATATCCAGCATGGAGTCCTTTTTGGATATGTTTACTGTCAACGGGATGTACTATTTATTGAGTTATTAACAATAATGATACCCTCAACAACTTATCTTTTTCTTTACTGGCAACTAATAAATGTTATTCTATGTAAAAAAGAAAATTATGGCAACAATTACGCTGATACACCTATGTTTTTAATTTTTTAAACAAGATAAGTGTTGCCAGTGATATTGTTGATTTGAAGTGCTGAAGGAAGATCGCAATAGTCAGGTTTATGTGAATTGATTTAATATATTATTTCTTACTTGATGTAGGTAATTGCTCTTTTTTTTAGTTAAATATGGCGATATATACGGAAACATCATCTACTAAGTATTTGTTTTTTGTAGCTTCACGCTGTATCCCGCATATAGTAGGCTGCTATGAGCAGAGGGAACTTGGGAATCTAGTGTTAAGAAGATACTTTCGTTGCCCTCTTTTCGCTTAATTGTGGATATATTATATAGATAAATTTATACCATACCATATCCCTACTTTCCTTCCCTAACGAAGGAAAGTAGGGAATGGAATTATTTTTATGAGAACGGAGTGCCCTGACACTAGGTATCCAGGTTTTTACTGTATACCCTGCTATTTGCGGAATGCAGCGTAAAGCCAAAAATAGAGCCAGTTAGCCGCACTAGTTAACACTTACAAAAAGCTTTTTTATTATAGTATTTCTATAGATAAGCCTACAATTTAAATACTTCGGGTCGGTCTATTTATAGTAGATGTGCTTTTACTTATTTTAAGAGATATAATAAAATATGCTTACTCGTGTAATTACACGACATACATACCATTTCTATTCATGAACATTTCGAGGCGTTTATGGGATCTTTATTATTCCGTATACCGTTGGACGGAACTATAGCTGGTCCTAGGGCTTAATCTTAATGTGGTCATTGTGGTTTCATGTATAACTAACTCGGTTTAACCGCTGCTTCGATCGCGTTATTGTTAATATATTTTAAGTATCCTAAGAAAAGTAAGTACTATATTTTTAATATATTTTTTTAGTAAACGTCCAAGCGCTCCGACCGCTAAGCCATAGTTCTCATCGAGCTACGTCGAAATTCTTATACGCTTATTTCTGTGGTGTGATTATATTTTTTCAAATTTTCTCTACCTAAAGATAATTAGTTAAAATTATCAGTTGGCAAGAAAGAATAATATTTATTAAATATTTATACATACAAGTATTTTTCTTTATTAAGTGTGGAATAATACTTTAAAATTGCTGAAATCATTTAAATTTCATTTGGATTTTATATGGAATTGAATTGAGACATGACATCTCCATCCAGATGATATGTCGCAAAATTCTAATTTGGGGAAAATCTAGACCGAAATCTATAACTGAAAAAAATAATCTGAAACCTTCATCAGTTAGTAAAGTTCTAAAATAGCCACAAACTTGGTTGTTTTGTAGTCTTAAATAGTTTGTTTGTATATAGCACCATCATTCCTACATAGAACAGTAAATATACAAAAATGCGACATATCAGTTTCATCCACTGATATCTTCAATTATTATTTTAGAATATTTTAATTTCTTCACTCTGACACTAAGCCCGGCGTTGAGTTCCGTCACTCAACACGTAATGCCTCGAAAAATTAGTCGGAGAGCGAGGAACGGCGTGTCTTAGCACTAGGTTCCCTCTGCTGTGCCCGAAATACAGCGACAAGCGGGCGAAGCCGCGAACCGGTTGCAAGTAATAAATATAACTATCAAACATCTCTACGGATTTCTCTGTTCTCTGTTTGGATTTAAGTACGAATTATGGCACAGGATGTGATAATGCTGCTATAAATAAGTTGGATGATGTACACCGACGTCACACAATGGATACTATTAGGTTGGGCAATAGATATATCGAAGTCGATGTGAATAGTATGCAGATTATCAATGGAGTTTTTGTCTTATTATTTAAATTTAATATTGTAACTAACTTATTTTGTGTAACTTTATTAATCTGTTTCACGCTGTATCCCGCGCACAGCAGGGTAGGCGGAGGGAACCCAAATTTGACTTTATATTTAAAACAAAATGCGGCGTTGAGTTCCGCTATTCAGAATAAAATGGCACTCAGTGTCAAATTATCTGAATAGAAATGGATATTCCTTGCACGGTGGCCACCAAACGCTGCGTCCAACAATTATAATTTTCATTAAAAAACCTAATATATTGATTGGTCGAACCAAGCGCGGCATTTTCTCCATATAGATCTAGAACGTCCAAATATTTTTTAGAATGTTTAACTATTTATCAGATATTACGAACTAACTCTTACGTGCGATTTCGCCACCGTGGTCAAATAGAAATACCTAAGAGCTATGTATGACATGACATAGGTGCCATGACACAATTATTAGATTTACTATAATCACAGGTTTTCTTCCTCCATAAATGGACAACACAACAGCAAACAATTTTTCTATTCGAACCAGTAGTTCCTGAGATTAGTGCGTTCAACCACCCAACTTTAGCTTTATAATATAAAATATAGATACACATACTAATAAAATAACATTTCAAGCTATTTTGAAGGGATAATGTAATCCTGACGTTATAATACGTTTATAAATCACGAAAGATGAGTTATAAAGACGCAGAACAATGGTGATAGTTATCTTGCCTCGTGCTACAGTACTTAACGGAGTTTGGAGTAGCTTTAAGAAATAGTGGAATGTGTATGTCATTTGTTAAGACATTGGAATTTTCTGTCGTGTGTAGACAAAAAAATGTACTAGAATGTAGCGCGATGAAAGTTTGTTCGAGTTTTGTTAAATGATCTTCTATAGGTTGTTCTAAAATTGACGCAATATTTAAATTAAATAGAAAACACAGATTTTAGTCTTTTGATTGGTATGATTTTATTGAACTAAAATATAATGAAAATATAATGAATCTTAAAATAAAGTACATAAGATATGGAAAATGGAAATTTCTGTTGTGTAGAGAAAAATAATGTTCTAGTAGGTACAATTTTTGCTACAAGTACGTTTTTATAGAGCACGATGATAATGAGTTCCAGTTTAGTTAGACTCTTCTATAAGATACTCTCGAATTAACGCAAAATTTAATTTAAATAAAAAATACAGATTTTAGTTTTTGTAAATAAGATAGGGCTATTTATGGAATCACAAATAATAATAAAAATAATAGTTACATCGGGCGAATGGCCTCCACGGTTTTGCAGACAAAATTTCAAATATATGCATTCTGCTGTCGACCATTTCATATAAATGTGTCTGAATTTTGTTGATGGTTGTGTTCCTGCTAATTTTAGTTGGTCGAATATTTATATTTGTATTTCACGTAGACAACACCGCCATGGCAAAGCTTCACGCTGTATCCCGTACATAGCAGGTAGGCAGAGTAGGCAGAGCTTAGTGTTAAGACACTCCGCTTCTCCACTTTACGCCGAATTCTTTAGGCATTACGTGTTGAATGATGGAACTCAAAGTCGCGCTTTGTCTCGAAACTAGAGCAAAGAAATAAAATAAGAACGGCGAAGTTAAAACATTAAACTTTTAAAAAAATATTCGATAGTAAAAGTGACTGAAGACGCCATATTGCCGCAGTTACGACACGCCTTATTAAACACGGCGTTTCTCAGTTTAAATCGCATTAGATAAATGCTTATTACCAATATATCTTTACCTATTTTACTACACGCAGCATACATGAAGCTAGAAACCTACTGAAATATTTCATGAACAAATCTATATCGGTATAATGTTATAATGTCTTAATAAATAATAAATAAAACAAAATGTCTCAATATATGATTACGTCTTATATTATAATGTCTTAATAAATAAAATGTCTTGATATATGATTTATAATAACTTAGAACAATGGCGATAGTTATCTTTTCGCGTGCAACGATACTGTGGGATTTTTAAGTAGATTTTCGAAAATAATGGGCGCTGGCTAAATAAAATATCATTAACAGGTAATAAGATGATAATCTATAATCACGATTTGACCTAATTTATTAATTATTAGACTTCTGGTGTTTTATTACAAAACTAAGCATACAGAGGTCATTTTGGCGCAGTGGGGCGGCGTGTGATTGTAATTACGATGGTTGGTTGGTTGGTCCCCACGGGGAATTACACCACAACATCCCACAAATCACGAGAATGCAATTTATTTTAATATTTTCGCTTTAGTAGACAAAAAGGTCTCTGCCACTCAACACGCATATCTGGAAGTGAGATGGAAAGCGGAGGACAGAGTGTTTTAGCAATAGATTCTTCCCGCGTACCTTGAGGGGTAAAGCGTGATGCTGAGTGTTGATCGAACCTACAATCATCGCATTTGAATTCTGGAGCTATTACATAGCACTTCATTCTTGCTTACATTAGTTAAGTAAAAGTAAATCAGCTTCACGCTGTATCTCGCATACAGCAGGGTAGGTAGATGGAACCTAGTGTTAAGATACTCCGTTCACCACTTTCTGCCGAATTCTTAAGCGTCATTGCGTGTTGAGTGGCAGAACTCAAGGTCGCGCTTTGCCTCGACACCAAAGCCAAGAAATGGAAATATAAATTTTATTTTAGTAAATATTTCATACTTCTTTCTCCTCGAGTGGGGATGGAACCCGCAACCAGTCGGTTTTACAGTCACACTTTGTACCCCTGCGCCACGACTGGCCTCTGGTATACATTTGTTCCTCTACTAATTACAAAAATCAATTGAAAACATCATGATATTTCATTGAAATAGGCTTATTACGTGTTACAGCAGACAACACAGTGGCTCAGGGCTCCAAGAACAAGTTCCGCTGCGATTGACGTGGAAATTATAAGGAAAAATGCGTATCTGAAGCTGATAAGTTGCAATCTCTGTCGCTTTTACAGAGTAGGCCTTCGGCTAAATAAGCGCCCTCTGATCGATGGGAAACGGTATTAATTACATGGATTCGAGATGTTTGTTATCGATATGCTTTATGGTAAATGGTTTTAGATAGATTATACTTATAGACCGTCGTGGCGCAGGGCACAAGGGTGTAGGTGTCGTGATCGTTGTAGGTTCGATCCCCACTAGAGGGAATTCGCGAAAGAGAAATGAGCCGGTAATGCTTTGGAAAAGGACTCCGTTTTATTGTAATACATCAACATTTCCACCAACAAAGAGTGTTGTATTTTGTAATTATTCCGCTCTCCTTACTAGAACTGATCGGGTACATTTCAACTCTTTCTACTCTTTCCTTTCCGCCTGATTATTAGGAACCAGCTTCACGCTTTATCCCGCACATGGCAGAGGGTTAAGAGACTCCGTTCACGGTTCCCCGTGTCACTATTTATTGTTAGAAATATAAGTATACAGCTTACTCTTGCGCCGTCCGCTGGTTTCGCGGTGGAAACCGGGCTTTAGTTGTAGCTTAATTTTTCGACTTAGGCATAGCCGCAGACAAACACAAGTGATTTTTGCCAATGTTTGTTTGTATAAATTATTTTTTATAGCTGTTATAAAATACAATAAACAAGTTTTGATGAATGATTTTATACGTGGGTGGTAGTAGTCATTATGACTTCGTTTTATATGGGCAAACTTAAAAATATATACATGGGTGTAATTTAGTTATAAAAGTACAGTTATTGAACTGCTTAATAAAATAACACAGTGAGAAGTAAAGGAATTTAAAATGGTAATATAAAGTTGGGTTCAAATAAAACTGTAATAACCGCAATACAATAAATAAATGTGGCCAATTTAAAAATAAAGTAAATTATGAATAAAAAAATAGCTATACTCTCTTACTTTTCTGTATTTTTTTTTATTATATTTATATCTTTATCCTGGGCATAGCAGATTAGTGGTAGGAAAGAAAAATACTTATTTATAAAACGTATAAAAAATTTGACGTAGCGGGACTCGAACCCGTGCCTCCTGTAAACCGACCAGGCGCTCTGACCACTAAGGCATACGTTCTCATCAAACTCGAGATTTTTATACGTTTTCTACATAAGTAACATTCTGTTTTGTCAACAGCACATACAATGTCAGTAAAGATAGTGACTGATATACGATAGGAACGTGAAATAAAAATAAGTTTGTTACGACAAGTTTACGCCTCAAAATTAATAAATCTTTAACGAGGCTTCACGCTGTATCCCGCACACAGCAGGGTAGGCAGAGGGAACCTAGTGTTCTTAGACACTCCGTTCCCCACTTTCTGTCGAATTCTGGAGGCATTGCGTGTTGAGTGGCAGAACTCAACGCCGCGCTTAGCCTCGACACCAGAGCGAAGAAATGGAAATATAAATTTAAGTACATATTTCATCTCCTCGAGTGGGGATCGAACCCACAACCAGTCGGTTTACAGTCACTTTTTGTGCCGCTGCGCCACGACTGGCCTCTACGTATATACGAGGCCGAGTATACGTATATAGAATTAAATTCCGCAATATGTCCTAAGTTACGTCAGTACAACAATTTAAACAAAACAATACTAAAAAGTAAAGCTTATTACACTATTCAAGAATATTTATGGGATAAACATGTATGGAAGTAATGTCTATTGAATGTGATGCAGGATAGCTGCCAGTACATGTAATAATTGAATTATACCATTGACTTTGAAAAGAGCAACTGTTGAGTTTCTTACCGGCTCTTCTCAGCAGAACTGTCTTCCGAACCGGTGGTAACTTTTTTGTTCATATGTTCATTCGACGATTCAAAAGTGCTAACAATAGTCTATTTGAATTTAAATTGCGTGTTGAATGACAGAACTCAACGCCGCGTTGTGCTTGTGATTGTTGCGAACACAAAATATTTAATTTCTTCGATTGGGTATCGAACCCACAGCCTGTCGCGTTTACTTTCGCACGATTGTACCAATATGCCACGACCGCCCTCTATATAAAATTTGTAAGCGAAAAACTTTCATAATTTTAAACACACATTTCGCTCATTCTGATCTGAGATCATCGATGCTAGCATAAATCTTCAATCGGCACTGTCTAAAACAAAGAACATACTCCGACACGTCAATATTAGTCGATTAAAGTCAATCGACAATCATTAATGACCGCACTGAGGCTGTAAACGTCACTATAACATCAGCTATGAGTTATAGTGCCGTAAATTCACGTTAGTGATGAGCCTCAATATCGATAACGGTTGCCGGTTTTATTATGATTAATCGTAACAAATTACAATCGATGTTTGATATCTATGTTATAATTATATTAACTATTAACGAATAGATACATTATGTATCTATTATATTTAGGAGTATCTTAGAGGGAACCCGGGGACCAGTGTTGAGAAACTGTGTTCCTATTCAGAATTCCGAGGGCATTACGTGAGATGCTTTGCATCGTTACCAGAACGAAGAAATGAAAATAATTAATATCTCCTCAAGTGGGAATCGAACCCACAACCTATCGCCTATTGAATCACACGCTCTACATAACTGGCCTCCATGACCTACGATTAACTATTTTCAGTAATAATAATTAAATAATGGAATTCGATGAAAATTTTCACAACTAGATCGGTAACACCTACATTACCATTGTCTCATATTATCGCTTTATTTGGCGTATGCATGTTATTTATATGCTTTGTACTAAGATTTAAAGGTTTATAGAACAATATTTCACGATATTCCTTATGTCTATGATAGCGGATGAGTTCCCTTGGTGTCGCTATGGTGAGTTATTCACTCACTTTTATTTGTTAGGCGTTATAGCTAAGCGTTTTGAAATGACATTGCAAAATTTTAGATTTTTTCGCTCTAAACATGTAATAATATCTTTAAATAATACCACGTGATCTTTTTTAAAGTGATGACGGCGAGCTATCTCTTGTTACTAGAGTGAGGAAATGAAAAAACGAATTTTCCTCCGAGTGGGAGTTGAACCCGCGATCGTAGTTAGACGCCATCATGTCACTGTGTTACAATGGATCTTTGTATTTCTGCCATTTGAATTAAGCGATGTCATGTTTTGTTATTTAGTTATCTGTGAAACTGAAATTAATATAATATTTGAGTCTATGGTCCCTTAGAGCACAAAAAAAAACAGTTTCTAATTTAATGAAATTAAAAGATACTAGGATTTGAGCTTTGTTTTTATTACATTTTGTATGAAATTCGCCGCGTAATCAAAACATATAGGTATTTCCCGTCTATATGGTGTTTCTCGCACTTGAACGGTTTTTCCTTTCAAATTACAGATTTTTTTACACTACCTTGCTTCTTCATACATCGCAGTTAAGAATTATACTTAATTATCCCTATCGGTTGTAAATATTAATATAATGAGAACATACCAATAGATATGCAGTAAATTGAGTTGACATGTTAAAGAATGCCTAACAAATATATCAAATTTTCTTTTTTATAATATATTGAGGTCAGTCGTGGCTAGAGACTGTAAGCTCGACAGCTTGCGGATTCGATTCTCACTCAAGGAAATAAAATATTTAATATTTTAAGTTCTATACTCTGGTGTTGAGGCAAACCGCATCGTTGAGTTCCACCACTCAACACGCAACGCCTTCAAAATTCGATGGAAATATCTTAATGGCAACGGGGCGTCATAACACTAGGTTCCCAGGTACGTACTGCGTACCCTGCAAAAAATTTATCCTTCCGGTAATTTTTTTGTTTAATCCTTCCAATTATAAAGACTTGTTTACGTCTGTCAGATGTTATTTGACGGTCATATTAACTCTTAATAAAGGCGTATACATTATACAATACATCATTTATATGATGTCACTGTAAGACGCTGATTGGTTTTATAAAGAGACAAACATATTTTTTTTAATCCCAACAAAGTTTAATTGCAATTGATTAATTTAATTGATTATTAGTATACAATTTAACTATTTTCTTGATAGAGATACAGATAAAAAATAACAACTCGATAAAATGAAGACACAATATAAAATATTGTGAATTATTTTTTTACGGAATCTTTGTAGAACATGTTAGTAGAGAATGCTGTTGATTCAAGTATATATTTTTTTAAGGTTTTGTTTAATGTTTTTTTTAAGGGCTGTTGTAAACTCTCTACTAGGGGCTGATGCAAACGATGTCTGTGAATTCTATCCCCACTATTATATTTAAATTATTTTGTTTTCCCCGCTGTAGCAGACAAAGAGCGGTGTTGAGTTCCGCTAATCAACACGCAAAATTGGGCGGAATGTTAATGCGTACTTTATATTGCCATGTTTTACTTACATAGATGTATAATTTTAAATTGTCTTATTGAAATTGAGCAAGAGGTCGTTGTGGAATATGGGCACAACGGTGTGACTGTTTATAGGTTCGGTCCTCACTCCAGGCAATGAATTATTTTTTATTAATAATTGAATTATTTCGCTCAAGCACTAAGGTGAAAAGCCTGGTGTAACATACAATGTGTCGAAAAAAAAAAAAAAAATCAAATTAATCAAATATTCAATTTAATATAATATTAATCAAAATTATTTGATCATGGTCTCAATTGGTCCCAATACCGTAGTTCAGACTTAACTAACTAAATGGGCAGAGCTATCAGCTTTAAAACCTAGTATAGATAACATATTTCATCATTGAAATTGCGCAACAGTAGTGTAACTTCGTTGTTAGAACGGTTGTTAATCTGTGCTTGTGATTGTTTGACTTTGACTGTGGTTGAGAATGATTGATGAAATTAATTTAAGTCACTATCACAGTGTAAGTGGTTAACTATAGTATCTATAGCGGTTATTTTATTTTAAATCCCGCTTAGATGGTTATCCCGCATATTAGGGTTTGTTGAGAAAATTTTGTGTTGAGACTCTCAGTTTTTCACTTTCAACTTGTAACAGTATGTACCACGGATATAAGTTGAAAATAAATAAATAAATAAAATAAAATATGCATGGCAACACACATAAATAACATAGTTAATGATGTATAATACAAACTATATATTTTTGATACCATATTAATCGAGACGAGTTCGTGTATTGTCGTCCCGAATGTCGCGACCGTCGTTCCGTATATATAGGTGGTGGTGATGCTGGAAGGCAGCGGTCGAGTCGAACTCTAAAGTACTACGGTACTAATAAATATGATGCACATAAAGACTCGTACCAAATGTATAATGAATATAATATGATAATTCGAAGTCTATGATGGCACGATCTTTTAGGATCGAATTCCTTATAAAGGAATTATATGTGTAGGAGCGACACATATTATGGATTAAAGTTATCTTTGACCAATGTTATAATATTGAATGTTGCTTGACGTCGCGGAAGCTGACGTGATGGGCTTATGCGAACTGTTGCAGTGACATTAACTATGTCTTGGCTGATGCCGTCTCGCAGTACGCTCGCGGTACGTAAGCTGTGCTTGTATGGCGTTAGCCATTGATATATTGAATACCACTTCTACGACTTGGTATACGACTAGTAGGTGTGTGGTGCTATTTTATGTCCTGGAACTCTGGTGTATGTAGTAGTGTCCGCCTACGGTTCGAGACACGACTGTGGGGTGTGTGCCGTGCGTTTATTCAACATATCGGCCGCCTTGCGGTAGTGTGTTCGTTCCTACGACTTATATTGATCTCACAAATCAATCAACATCACGAATCACAATTCTAATATAATAATCTTAATATAAACAAGCGTAACAAGTACCTTCAGACTGATCACACACAAACGTCCCGGAGAGTTCAATAAGACTGTTGCAGCCGCAGTCTGGTAGGAATTCACGGTGTAGGGCGGGGAGGTGCCCGTACTCTTTCTTCCTTTTATTATAACTAGTTCGCAGTTATAGTGGAGAGGAAGATAGGACGCGCTCTTGGCTTTTCTTCGGACGAGCTTCGAGTTTTGACAATGTCATATTGTCGAGTTTCCAGTTATCTAAATAACTGACACAAGAACAACTTCTGATGGCAAATATGTTATTAAAGCGATACCTTCTAATGGCATAATATAAAATTCTTAACACTGTTACCTCTGAATCTCTAAAAGATTTTGGGTTCTTCACGATCACAACTATAAACGGTTTTAACCACTAGACACATCACGAGCCAAGGCATTATTTATTAAATAATATTTTAAAAGGTGTTTGAGATAACAGTTACAAACTCCACAATCGCCAATGCGTGTTAAATAGCGCAAGTCAGCTTACCAGAGCGGGTAAAAGAAAAAAAAACACTCATAGAAAATCCGGTACAATGGCGTCCCTCGTAATATATTTCTAAATGTTTTATAAATGAATTAAACATTACTTTATAAACATACATATTTTTATGTATCCAAAGAATTACCATTTAAAATATAATGTATTAAGATGTTGTATTACAAGATAATTGACAGTGATGGATGTGGACAATAAATCACTTTTTATTCTATTTCAACACAATAATTAAAGTAATCGATAAATAAGAAAATATATTTATTATACGTTTAAAATTGACCTAATTCTATATTTTTCTAAATAAATTATAAAAACGTATAAAATATTTTTGTTTTAGCTTCACGCTGTATCCCGCACGTACAGCAACATATACAGCAGGATAGGTAGAGAAACCTGGCAACCTAAGGTTTGGACACTTCGTTCCCTTTAATACATTTACAGAAGCATCTTAAAAGATCTGGAGAACGATCCCCACTGGAGGCATCGCGTGGAGAAACTCAACGCCACGCTTTGCCTTGTTACTAGGTCGAGAATAAAAAAAATAATTTCCTCGAGTGGCGAGGGAATAGAGCCGACAACCTGTCGTGTTTACCTTTTTCGCGTTTTCATTTACAACCTTCTTCATTATTTAGCAATATCTTTATTAAAAAAAAAAAAAAAATCAGCTTCACGCTGTATCCCGCACACAGCAGGGTAGGCAGAGGGAACCTAGTGTTGAGACACTCCGTTCCCCACTTTCTGCCAAATTCGGGAGGCATTGCGTGTTGAGTGGCAGAACTCAACGCCGCGCTTAACCTCGACACCAGAGCGAAGGAAATAGAAATATAAATTTAAGTAAATATTTCATCTCCTCGAGTGGGGATCGAACCCACAACCAGTCGGTTTTACAGTCACACTTCGTGCCGCTGCGCCACGACTGGCCTCATTATATACCCAATAAATATTTCTTAACCACATTTTCAAAAATATTAATAATTTTTCGACTTACAGAAATCTGAAATCGACCAATCACTAGCAATTTATTCAAAGATCAAGCCAACCGTAAAACACCGTGACGTTGTAAGATCGTTTTAATATGCACTAAGAGCTGGGTATGAGATTGCACTATAAATTAGTTTTCATACACCGGCTCCATAATATCATTTAATTAAGTGGTGCACGCCTATACGACGTTAATTGTATCCAAGATAGGTAAGCTGTTGCGTCCCGGCTTGAAATTCTGTAATTTTTTTATGTTTTTTTTTTGAAAATAAAGATATTGAAAAAAAAGTCTACTTCACGCTGTATCTGGCATACAGCAGGGTAGGCATAGGGAAAATAGGGTTAAGACACTCCATTGCCCAATTTCCGCCGAATTTTCGAGGCATTTCGTGTTGAGTGACGGAACTCGATGCTGGAGTTTTTGCCTGGGTGCCAATAAATTAAAATATGAAGAAATAATAAATCATTACCTGGAGTGAGGATTGAACTTACAACCTTGTGCCCCTGCGCCATGACAGTCACAAAGCTAGCAAAAATATGAATAAAGCTATTTACAATCAAATGATTTCCGTATTTTGAAGTGCGACATTTTAAGTGTCACGCTGTATCCCACAATAAGAGATAACTAATTTCCTCACAATAAGAGAGAACTAATTCTGAAGAGAGAGAGAAAATGTTGAAAAAAAGAAATCGCTTTGCTTTAACTGGTGTTAAAACACTCCATTCCCCACGTTCCGCCAAATTCCGCTTTGCCTAGACACCAGAGCGAAGAACGGAAAATATAAACTTAAATAAATATTTCATTTCCCGGAGTTGGGATCGAACCCACAACCACTCGCGTTTACATTCACACACTTGTACCCTTGCACCACTACTGACATCTATAAAATTTAAGATAAAATGTATCAATAGTTTGCACTAACAAATGAACTATTAAATCATTTAACAAACAAGAAATTTGTTATTCATTAATCGTAGCAGGAGCACTCGGGACGGCCAGTGGTGAAAGTATTAAAATTTATGGACGCAAAGTTAATTATTGGAAGAGCTGCACTACAGAGTATGCTGGTATTCGCTCATGAATATCCTATCGGACCGGTCTTTGGTTTAGATTTAACGACACGAGTACGATATGATATACGATTTACTGTATAGGCATATATATATATATATGTATATATATATATATATATATATATATATATATATATATATATATATATATATATATATATATATATATATATATATATATATATATATATATATATATATATATATATATACATATATATATATATATTATATATATATATATATTATAATTCTCGTAAATAAGTTTATATAAATTTATCAATAATGTTGATAATGTTGATGTGTTGATCGTTAAGTTGTAGTGGCACAACGTTACAACATCCGACTGTAAACACGACGTGTGTTTGTTCGATTCCCAATATGGGAAAAAAAATCCCCACTCACACATTAATACAAGGTTGAAAATAAGGCGGAGAGTAGGGAATAGAGTGTCTGAACACTAGTTTCCCTTTGCCACCGTTCCAACATACAGCAGGGGTACTGCTGTGTGCTGGAACAGTGTGACACCATAAAAAAACTGTGTTGAATTGAAATTTGCTACTAATGACCTAGAAGGCAGAGCCACTTACCCAGTAGATCATCAATCAAGCCATTTCAGTAGCAAGTAATTAAAAAGTAATAAATTAATTATAATTTGTTAGCAGCAACAAAAAGTTTAACAGAAATGCAGTGTTTATTAATTTTCCGCCGTCAAATTTACGTTAAATGAGTGTTTAAATAAAAAAATATATGAAAAAATATATTTTTAAAGTGTTATTCAACACTCAGGTGTGAAAAGACAATAAATCTACACTTAGAAGGAAAAAGAAGCCGTGCCTCTTGGAAACCACACCTCTGACGATCCAAGAAGCCTGGGTTCCGAGAGCCGCAGTTTGAAATCTCGCTGTTTAAAAACGTTTTCTAAAAAGGTTGAATTATCATAAAACGTTACAAAATATTATACAATATACATATTAAAATGTATTTCTATCAAACTAATTAAAGTCACGAACGATGTAAATATCTTAACAGAATTAAGTTGTCGACCAAGAATTGTGGATACGTTGTAATTACGCTGTTAATTAATATAGCGCATTGAAATCAACGCTAACTGCGACGGTCTTTATAAGATGGTGGCTGCTAAGTATAAGAGGTGCAAGAAAGTAGTAACACTATTTAGACTTGATTAATATTTTATTATTTTTGTTTTACGCTGTATCCCGCACATTGCAGATTAACACACTCCGTTCCCTTTAAGACACTTAATATACCCACACGCACACGTATTTCAATTTCCTTTTTGGTCAACAATTATACAAAACCATCACCAAACACGTTGAAATTATTTAACCTAATTTATTCATAAAAAAAAGAGAAATCTTACACAAACTGTTCAAGACAAAATCAAAAGCAAATATATTTCTTCAACTCTCCTAAAATCTATTTATTAAAGTAATTGATTTACGTTCTTTACAATGTTAAAAAAAACATGATTTCCAACATTTATCTATACGTGCAACGGCGCTGTGTTCACCAGTAAAAACGTTAAACGAGAACGCTCTGATTACTAAGACCCAGTGAATCTTCAATACTGGCTTCTTATAACACGCCTATCTTAGTTCAATTATGTTGCTCCACGGTACTTGTAGGTTAAATAAAAATAAGGTGGAGGTCACAATGGAGATCGAATATTTTAGGCTGAGAATCTATATTTTAGGCTTATGTAGTAAATTTATATGGTATCGGCCACTGCGCGGCTTCGCCCGCTTCTTTTTATTTTAAAAATATTTGGAAAAAATGGTTAGATATTTTAATATGGTTAACTATATTATTATTATTTTGTTTTGCTCTCAAATATAGTCGTGTTAAAGATCGAAAAAATATCTAGTCAATGCATATCTAACTTGTACACGCGCGCCCAACAAATACAGTTAGTTTCCCGCATGAATCCCTATTCCGCGGTACTTCCGGGATAAAAAGTAGCAGATTATGCATTGTTCCATAACCTCAATTATCAGTTAGTGAAAATCTCATACAAAATTGGTCCATTAGTTCTGGAGATTAGCCCGGACAAGTAGAAAGACAGACAGAGAAACAAATATTATAAAATATTGTTTGATAATATTAGTATACCTAGCTAGTATACATTAGTATCGATGATCAAAACTAAGTCTGTACATACAGCTTAAACGTAGGCAGAGGAAACCTCTTCCTACGTTTAAGCTGAATGTACACAATTTTTTCATCAATCGAAAATCAAAATCAAAAATAAAGAATGTATAAGCCCTAGAGCTTGAATCACAATCCGAGTTTCCAATCCGCTTGAATCACAGAACTTTGTACCCATTGCTTTAATCCGCGAACTTGAAAGTGACGAATCATTTAATATAGAATTTGGCTCCCATTTGACACTTATATTTTTGATGGTCTTTATAATTACATAATATTTTTTGATATTATACCTTCCACTTCTATATATATTATAAGTATCTGTAGTATACCAATATGCGGCAAAAAAGCATGGCAACTGTTTTTCTTTAAAGAAAAAACAAGTAACATGCAACTTACCTCTACTATTCAAAATCACAATGGATCTCGGCCCAACTGACGGCCTTGGTTCGAGCCCCGCAGGGGAAGTCCTTGCCGCCGACGTCATTACCTAAATCCTCGTAGTGCTTGTAATTTTTCTCCTTGCTCCTCTCCTGCTTACAATCTTTCACTCCTTACTCGCTACGCTGTAAAAATAATTACATAACTTATTTAGAAAACATAAAAAAAATTACATAGCGGGATTTGAGATTCTCACCTCTTGGATACCGTCCAAACACCCTGACCGCTAAGCTATACGTTCTCATCGAGGTACGTCGAAATTCTAATATGCTTGTTAAAATTTATTTATATTGCTAGCATCTCTGTAGAAATATCATTTAACAACAGAAAATAATCTTTATTAAATATTTTTAACATTTTTAAAGTGTTACTTCTCACTAAGGAAAAAAACGTATAGTAATATTACTAATTCGGAAAAAAAGTCGAAAATAATTACATTATTTCGATGGTTTATAAGAACATACATACACATATTATACTTTGTAAAACCGGATGATTTAACATTACAGAAGCCATTTCTCACATTTTCTACTATATTCAAAGTAATGTATGAAACCAATATATTTATATAGATTTACACTATTTTTACAAAAACAATAATTCATATTTTTTTACTTGAGAAATGTATATCGTGACTAAATATTACATTAAAATTGTTGTTATTGACGTTTTATATATTTTTTTTGCAGTGATAATAATCATATCAGTTTAAATGTTATGTAAATGAGGTAATGGCCTCAAAAGTTATAAATAACTCAGTGCATTTACTCAAAAAATCGATTACGGCGATATTAAAATGTTTTTCACACAAACAAAAAGTTCACCTCATCGATTGATTGGATGTGACGGCTAACAGCTTTTCATAGAATTTGGGTTCGACGACACGATACGATTGGCCTTTGGGATGACTCGTTTAAATTATTTTGATCTTCTCCAGCTTCTCTATTATAAATGTAATTTATTTTGCTTCACGCATGTATGAGGCCAGTCGTGGCGCAGGAGCACAGGTGTGTGACTGTAAACGCGACTGGTTGTGGGTTCGATTCCTATTCGAGAAAATTTAATATTTGTTCAAATGTATATTATCATTTCGTCGCTCTCGTGTGGAGGTAAAGCGTGACGTTACGTTCCGCTACCCAACACACAATGCTTTCAGAATTCGGTGGAAAATGGGAAATGGAGTGTCTTAACACTAAATTCCCTCTGTCAACCTTGCTGTATGCGGAATACAGCGTGAAGCTGATGAAATATATGATTCATGCAACAAAAAATTAGTACGTCACTTCCTTGTTACCGTACATATGGGCGTACTAAATACTAATATGTATTAGTATTTAGTACGCCCATATGTACCCAAACGAACTATGTAGTTCCTTTATTATTTAGCCTGAATACCTAAAAAAGTCAAAGCGCGGCGCTGAGTTCTGCAACTCAATACCCTCTGCCTACCCCACTTTATGCGGAATACAGCGTAAAGCTGAAAAAAAAAACGAGAGAAGAAAAATATTCTTTATTACACTTAAAACATATAGAAACATAACAAATACAATATTCAAAAAATAGTTAATGTAGGGAACTATTATTTATATTTATAGTTTATTTAATGTGTCATTTATATATTTCAATATTATAATTTATTTATTTATCATTTATATATACACGTAAAATCATACATACATTTAATAGGATTTATATATTATAGTAAGTATTCGTATTTAGTATATTTATATCAAAGCGCTCACTGCCGTCGACTGAACCGGTAAGGTGTCGTAAGATTTACGCCTACCCCCTTGTCGACGGCATATTTTATTATATCAGTCGATGCTTGCCGCTCGATGCGCTTTCTATACATTCCTTTGTCTTATCTCATATTACATTCTAAAATTTATGTCTTTCGTGTTGTTATATATATTTTTGCTTGTGATTGACTTTTCTGTATATCGTGCCGTGTATAATCGTGTTTTACTTCTTGTGTTAATATTGTATGTACATTTAAAGTGGTGTTGATTAAACTCAGTGCTATTTGTAAGTAGACTTTTATTCACCCATTATCAACACTACATTGGTGACCCCGATCTGCACGCAAAAGACTATACAACACGATGAATAGTGACAGTGATTCAGCGCAATCGCAATCCAACGTTACTGTCCGTTCACAAAAGGCAAGAAAAATGAAGCGGGTAGAATCTCTTAGCGGTGACCCACCCACTTTTCTACCCCCACACCAGATAAGAATACCACCTTTTTGGCCCGAAAAACCTGCAATTTGGTTTGCACAGGTTGAAGGTCAATTTAACTTGTACGGAATCTCCGATGACGTGACTAGATTTTATCACGTTTTGTCGACATTAGACCGACAATATGCCGCCGAATTAGAGGACGTCATAACTGGTCCACCCGATTACAAACGTCTGAAAGCGGAGCTTATTAAGCGCTTATCAGTATCTCGGGAAAACAAGGTGAAACAACTACTGACTCACGAACAACTGGGAAGCAGGAAGCCGTCACAATTTCTACGGCATTTGCAACACTTAGCTGGACCTAATATACCAGAAGAATTCATCCAAACCATATGGACCAGCCGTTTACCAACAGAATTGCAGCCCATCGTAGCCTCGCAGTCCACCCTACCACTGGACGCGTTAGCGGACCTCGCTGACAGAGTACACGACATAGCAGCCCCAACACAGCAGGTAGCCTCCACGTCAACAGCACCAGGTATCGACTTGTTAACACAGCAAGTCACAGAGTTGACTAGACAGGTCAGTGCGCTTACAACTTATATACACCATAATCCACGATCACGTGACCGAGGCCACAGTCATCACCGCACCCCATCAAGGTCTAGTCGGTCTGTCTCTAGACATCGACAGTACCCAACATGTTGGTACCATAGCAAATTCGGCTCAAAGGCTAGAACCTGCATCAAACCCTGCAGCTACGAGTCGGGAAATGCTCCGAGCAATCGTTGATGGCGACCAATGATTGCTATAGCTCCTCGGGTCGTCTCTTCATAACGGACTGTAAAACTAATATAGAATTTCTGGTGGACACTGGTAGTGATATTTGTGTATTTCCAGTTAGTGCCATTTGTAATAAAAATAACAAAACATCTTTTCAGCTCAGTGCAGCAAATGGTTCGGCTATCGACACATATGGTTACATCAATCTAACATTAAATATCGGTTTACGTCGAAATTTTCCGTGGCGTTTTATAATAGCTGACGTAACCAAACCTATCATCGGTGTAGATTTTTTGGCACATTATAAAATTATTGTCGATCTTAGCAACCGAAAGTTAATAGATAGCCTGACCAATATAAGCACTGTAGCCAGTATTGTAAATTCTAAGAGCTTAATTACTAGCGTTAAGATATCGACTGGTGGTAATAGTGCCTATCATAAAATATTATCTGAATTTCCAGAGATAACCCGACCCGCCGGTACACCGCCTAATGTAAAGCATAACACAACACACCACATACGCACTACACCAGGTCCCCCAGTGGCATGTTCGCCGAGGAGGCTAGCTCCCGACAAATTAAAAATAGCTAGGCAAGAGTTCGACGCGATGTTGGCCAACGGTACGGCTCGACCTTCAGATAGCCCATGGTCATCACCCCTGCACCTCGCGTCGAAAAAAGATAACGGCTGGCGTCCTTGTGGGGACTACAGACTCCTTAACGCCAGAACCATTCCGGACCAGTACCCGATACGTCACATTCAGGACTATTCTAACAGTTTATTTGGTTGTAAGTATTTTTCAGTCATTGATTTAGTTAAGGCTTACAACCAAATTCCTGTCGCCGAGGAGGACATACCAAAGACCGCAATAACAACTCCTTTCGGTTTGTATGAATTTCCCTTTATGACGTTTGGGTTGAGAAATGCTGGGCAAACATTTCAGAGGTTCGTCGACGAAATGACCCGCGGACTTGACTTTTGCTATCCATACCTAGACGACTTCTTAGTGTACTCTAGAACACAGGAGGAACATGAAGACCATTTACGCCAGCTTTTCACCCGTATGAGAGACTACGGAGTACTCGTAAACACGGCTAAATGCGTCTTCGCCGTTCCTGAAGTCACATTTCTGGGGTACCACGTCTCTAGCAAAGGTACTAAACCATTGGAGGCAAAGGTCAAGGCCATAATTGATTTTCCCATTCCCAAAACAGTAAGGGAACTTAGAAGGTTTTTGGGAATGGTAAACTTTTATCGACGGTTTATACCAAAAGCCGCTCAAATCCAAGCTCCTCTCAACGCCCTACTGACTGGCTCCGTCAAAGCGTCTCATCCCGTCCATATAGAGGGAAATTCACTACAAGCATTCGAGCACTGCAAGAAGAGTCTTTGCGAGGCCGCACTCCTAGCACACCCCGATCCTACTGCTACACTTGGACTGGTCACTGACGCCTCTGACACGGCGATAGGTGGAGTCCTCCAGCAACTCCAAGATAAAGCATGGCAGCCTCTAGCATTCTTCTCTCGCAAGCTGAGCCCATCGCAGGTGAAGTATTCACCCTACGATCGCGAGCTCCTTGCCATCTATGAGAGTATAAAGCATTTTCGCCATATGCTAGAGGCCAGCCACTTCATAGTCTATACTGACCACAAACCGTTGTGCTTTGCATTTCATGAACGGAAGAGCAATTGCTCCCCGCGTCAGTATAGACACCTGGATTTCATCTCGCAATTCACGACCGACATACGACACATATCCGGCCAGGACAATGTCGTGGCCGATACCCTGTCTCGGGTCGATGAATTGCAGATGCCTGTCAGTTTAGAGGTACTAGCCAGTTCCCAAACAGGAGACGCAGACCTCGCAATCATCCTTGCCGGTGGAACTTCTTTGCGCTTGCAAAAGCTGGTAATCCCTGGGAGTCGTATTGAATTGTACTGCGACGTCAGTACACCGACTCCTAGGCCTTACGTACCAGCTAACCTTCGCCGGCAAGTCTTCGACTCCTTGCACTCTCTCAGTCACCCTGGCGCAAACGCAACCACTAAGCTAGTTGCACAACGCTTTGTTTGGCCACTGATGCGGAAAAACTGCCGTGAGTGGTCTAAGGCGTGTTTGCCCTGCCAGCGTTCGAAGGTACATCGTCACGTGTCTTCACCTTTAGGTACGCACACTATACCTTCGGCGCGATTCAAACACGTCCACATAGACCTGATCGGCCCACTACCGCCCTCAAGCGATGGATATCGGTACTGCTTGACAGCCGTCGATCGTTTTACGCGATGGCCTGAAGCTGTCCCCATTACCGATATCACAGCTGAAACAGTGGCCAAAGCATTAATATCCTGCTGGATATCTCGATTCGGTTGTCCTACCGACATTGTTACGGACAGAGGTCGACAGTTCGAGTCCGCCCTGTTCGAACAATTGTCCAAGTCCATTGGATTCGAACATCGTAGGACAACCGCATATCACCCACAGTGCAACGGCTTAGTAGAACGGTTCCATCGGCAATTGAAAGCCGCTATTGTTTGCCACGGTGACAGCAACTGGACCGAGTCACTCCCATTCGTCCTTCTCGGTATTAGAAGCACATACAAGGAGGACCTGCAAGCTTCATCCGCAGATCTGGTGTACGGTGAGGCACTGCGACTGCCCGGAGAATTTTTCGGGCATAACGTCGCTACTCCCACCACTGACATCACCGATTTCTCAGCGCGGATGAAGCATTTTGTCCAGAATGTGCGACCAGTACCTACGCAGCACCATAACTTAAAACGAAAAACATTTGTTTTTAAAGATCTAGAATCCTGTAGCCATGTCTTCCTCCGAGAAGACGCGCTACGGGGTTCTCTGCAAGCTGCGTATACCGGTCCACATAAAGTTTTGTCAAGAGACAAAAAAGTGTTCAAGATAGACGTAAAAGGTAAATCCGTGACAGTTTCAATAGACCGCCTGAAGCCAGCCTATATACTGCACGACCCACACACGTCTCACAACACCTCACCTCATGCCACACACGCAAACATACAGACAAGCACACACGCAAGCACACACTCAGGCACTCAGACCGATACACACACAAGCACACACACGAATACACACACAGACACACAACTATGTCACTCACCCTTCAGACACACTACTCGGTCAGGGAGACATGTACGTTTCCCTGACTATTATCGTCCGTAGACACGGCCTCTGGAGGGGAGTGATGTAGGGAACTATTATTTATATTTATAGTTTATTTAATGTGTCATTTATATATTTCAATATTATAATTTATTTATTTATCATTTATATATACACGTAAAATCATACATACATTTAATAGGATTTATATATTATAGTAAGTATTCGTATTTAGTATATTTATATCAAAGCGCTCACTGCCGTCGACTGAACCGGTAAGGTGTCGTAAGATTTACGCCTACCCCCTTGTCGACGGCATATTTTATTATATCAGTCGATGCTTGCCGCTCGATGCGCTTTCTATACATTCCTTTGTCTTATCTCATATTACATTCTAAAATTTATGTCTTTCGTGTTGTTATATATATTTTTGCTTGTGATTGACTTTTCTGTATATCGTGCCGTGTATAATCGTGTTTTACTTCTTGTGTTAATATTGTATGTACATTTAAAGTGGTGTTGATTAAACTCAGTGCTATTTGTAAGTAGACTTTTATTCACCCATTATCAACACTACAGTTAACAAAGGCGTCCACCACCGCCTTTGTTATAATTTAGAAACTATTAATTATATTTTAGAAAAATAAATAGATAAAAAGATTTTTTTTAAATAAAATAAAAATATTGTAAATGTAATTAGTATGTTTGATGAACTAATAAACTAACCTCAGGAACTATAAAAGTAAAGAAATGTTCTATGGTCCACTTATGGCAAAGGTTATTAACGCCCATGGTACCTGCGATCATTAGAATGTGCCATACACAACTCTTTATTATTTCTAATTTGCCCCTCAGGCCAAGCTGCAGGTAGAAGCTAGTGTCTTAATAATACCAGTAATTTGCTACCCGTACGGCATCTCATTACGCTAAAAAACCTCAATAATAAGGATTAAAAATTTAAATAAATCTATAAATAAGCATCATCGTGTATCCCGCATACGGCAGGGTAGATACAGAGAACATAGTGTTTAGACACTCCGCTTTCCACTTTCCGCAGAATCCTGGAGGTATTGCGTGTTGAGTGTCAAAACTCTACGCTAGGCTTTTTGAGTTGTAACAGAGCAAATAAATGAAAATATTCTTTAATAACAATATACATTGCCACGAATGGTGATCGAACCCACATTCGTTGCGTTACAGTCACATCCTCTCCCATTACTCACGATAATTTACATATTACCACGATAGTCTTTTGACGGTTTTCCCTTACAACATGATCAGATATCGATGGGTGTCGAAAAGCATATCAGAATGGCAATTTAATAACATTTTTCGAGCATTTTTATTTTTTATTAAAATGTATAGAAATATACTTGCATTTACTAAGAAAGCAAAAAAAAATATATAAAAAATTACCCTAGTGGAATTTGAACTCATGCCCTTTGGAAACCGTCTAAGCGCTCTGACCACTAAGCCATTTCTTCTCTTAGAAACACACGGATGTAATACACAAGCACAAACAAAATAATAGAAATGCAAAAAATATTTAGTGGTTGTGGCCGAGCAAAAGCAAAATGGAAGAAAATATAAAATATTTCAGTACCCCGAATGGGAATCGAACCCCACGTTTGTTCGCCAGCGCCACGACGGCCTCATTTAAAATATTATTTTTGTATAATTATTTCCTCACGACTATTTCAACATAAAAAAGAAACACATCTCTCAAGAAGTTTCCCAACGGAATGCTGCACTTATTTATAATTGGAAACACTAAGACTAATTGGAAACACGAGTTTTTACTTTACACTATATATGAAATATAATTTATACTCTGTAATTCTTTATAAAGTATGAGCAAGATTATTTAATTTATATCTTATATTTATAGAGGCTGTGTGACTGTAAGGGTTGTGGGTTCGATTCCCACTCGGAAAAATAAAATATCTTAAATTATAATTTCCCGTTCCGCCTCTCAACACGCAATGCCTAATGAATTAAGCGGAAAGTGAACAACGGAGTGACTTAGCAATAGGCTCCTAGGTTCTCTTTCCCTACCCTGCTATATGCGGGATACAGCGTGAAGCTAAATACAATACCAAAAAAATTTTGTTATAATAAATTTCTATGAAAGCTAAAAATAAATAAGACATATTTTGCTAAAGTATTTTTAATTTAAGAACTAATATATTTTTTATTGTTAAATTAACCAATTTAAACTATAATAAATTGAATTCTTCATAACAATTTCGTTTCTATAAACGAACTTTATAGGTCAGACCAATTTATCCACTCTGACATCCCACTACCGCTCCTGTAGCCATATTAAATTGTTATCGTTTACATTATTAATAGTTTATTTGAAAGTGCTATTCGAAATATATATCAAGTTTTGTTCGTATTTTGTGATTAATTCACTGTTTTTATGTCTTTTAGCTGAATTTATGTAATTTATAGTAAGAAATGTTATGGTTCCAATAAATTATAAAATATAGAAGTCTTTAAGAAATATTAACTCACTGGTTTTCAAATAAAAAGACTAATGAATGAGGCCAGTAGTAGCGCATGGCAACAAAATGTAACTGTAAAATCCACTGGTTGTGGGTTCGATACCCACTCGAGGAAATTAAATATTTATTTACATTTCTTCACTTTGGTGTAGAGGCGCGGCGTGGAGTTCCGCCAATCAACACGCAATCCTTCCGGAACTCGCCGGAAAGTGAGGAACGAGGTGCCTTAACACTAGATTCCCTCTGTGTGTGGGATACAGCGTGAAGCTGAAAAAAAACCTCCCACTTAAGCCAGTCTTGGTACAGGGGCACAAGCGTGTGACTTTAAGCCTAACTGGTTGTGGGTTCGATTTCCACTCGAGAAAATGAAATATTTAATATTTTTATTTTATCGCTCTTTTAACGAGGCAGAGCCGATTTCTCTGTCCAAATTCAAACATTGTGTGGTTAGTGGCGGAGCTCAATGTCGCGATAATATCATCGCGACATTAAGCTTCGCCGGATTCGGATATTCCCAATCCGAATTACAAAGATCACACACATACAACATATTAAATATATCATTTCCTCGAGTGGGAATCGAACCCACAACCTGTCGTGGTCACAGTCGCAAGATTGTGCCTCTCTGCGACTACTGGCCTCATTACATATATTGTTATTTTCTTAATTTAAAAACTGTTATTCGGGAAACAACAGAACAGGTTAAGGGAACCAGTTTCTCCTTGATACAGTGGATTAGCCTCGTAAGCCTCGCAAATGAAATTATTACACCAACTCTTCACGCGATATTTAGGGCTGATACTGATGATACTTTATACAATTTTTTTTTCAACTTCACGCTGTACCCCGCATACAGCGGCGTAGGCAGAGGGAATCTAGTATTAAGACACTCCGTTTCCTACTTTCCGCCGAGTTCTGGAGGCATTGCGTGTTGAGTGGCGGAACTCAACGTCGCGCTTTGCCTCGACACCAGAGCGAAGAAATGAAATTATAAACATATATAAATATTTTATTTCCGGGAGTGGAGATGGAACCCACAATCACTCGATTTTACATTCACACTTTGTGCCTCTGCGCCACGACTAGGTCAGTCAATGTTTAACGTTAAATTTAACGATTTACAAAAATTATTTTTCACAGAAAGTTACATAAATTAATAAAAAAATGCAACAAAAAATTACATTTACACACAAATTTAGCAGTTTAATCTACCATTAAATTAAAGTTGCTAAACGTAACTTAAGAACTCAATTTTAAATTGTGTATCAAAGTCTCTTTTAGTAAAATAAAATCATATAAAAGTATTTGAGATGCTTCGCCCCTCGTTCGTTCGCTTCGCTTGCTGTGATAAAATAAGACATTTTTTTATAGTATGTATTTTTTTTCGCTGCTGCTTCTTCATCTACATTAAACATAAAATTCTAAGGGTTAGGTGACTGTAGTAATATAACAGATGTAATATATCAGAATAATGTAAAGATTATGTTATTGGCGGATTATGTGATTATCGGAAGTAATATAACAGATTATGTTATTGGCGGCAATTAATAACAAAATAGAACCAAAAATAATATTTTTTACAATATTTGTTTCTTTTTCTATCTGTTTGCCCAAAATACTTAGAAAAGAATTAGAAAGAAAGTTTTTTTTATTATTTAGTAAGAAGTTGTGTTTGTTTTATTTCAATTGGTTTGTGAATAACAAAGTTTTACCATTTTAAAGAATGTTGTTTGAGAAAATTGCTATAAATAACTGTTTATTGAAATAAGTAATTCTTTCAATATAAAGACTATTTTTGTCTTTAATACACACAAGCTTATGCAATTAACATAAAAAAGATTTTACCAAAAGTGAATTTTTCAAACAAAATAATTAATAAAGTTATCGTTGTAAAATAAATTGCCATTTGTTAAGAATGACGCACACAGACACTAACCTGTCAAAGCGACAACATCGCACACGACTCATTCACGAAATCGAGTCGTAAGTAGACGCTCTATAGGTGTTTTTATTATAAAACGAAAATAATGCAGATGAGTAGATTAATAATAATTACGTAGTCCAAGCGGGCGAACCCGGGAGCGGGTCGATAGTCAGCAATATCAATGATTTAGATGAAAATTACTCGTAAAAAATATTTTCATATAATAGAAAGGACGCTCTAGATGTTAGATTCTGCTATGGTATCTACAAGTATGAAGTTGTTTTACAACGATAATTTTATTATTTATTTTGTTTGTATTTTTTCAAACAAAATAAATAATAAAATTATCATTGTAAAACAAAATGTCATTTGTCAAGAATGATGCACACAGCATAAACCTATCAAAGGCAAACCGCCGTATACACTTCATTCCGAGATCGCGTCGTAAGTTCAAAATTGTAAACAACTTTGAACTTACTACTAAATTTGAACTACTACAAAAATAGTATGTGTTTACGTTATTGGTATATATGCGTAACTGCATCACACGAAATACAAGTATGCATAAATATCGTGAAATGAAAAAAAACCTACTGTATATTTCTAAAATTAAGTTTTTTTTTAATTTGCGAAGTACAGATCCCATATTAGAAAACAAGTTAAATTATTTTCTGTCCACTGTCCTTTTACCACTTTGTGTCTCCCTTTATATGATTTCTTAGTATTTAAAACAATTCAATATTTAACTTGATGTATATCTTATCCGTGCAAAATAAATATAAATACATAAATATCAAGAATTTTAGCAGAACAAGAACTGCTTGTTTTTACAATGTGTAAAGTTAAAAGAGATCTTTTGATAGTGTCGTGAGCGTATACCATTGCATGTGTCTAATTTGGAGGGTTAAGAGCTCAGAAAAAAAAATGTTCTCAGTTTTAGTCGCTGCGGCATACATTATAAACAACGAAACGGATTTTAAGACTTTTTCTTATAAACTAACTGATTCAAAAAGTATGTTTACAATTTTAAGAGAAATCTATTAATATTGTTAGAAATTAGAATTCCTCGGAAAAAGGAAACGCAAGTATATCAATGGGATGAGGGTGACTTAACACTAGGTTCCCAGGTTCCCTCTGCCTACTGTGCTAGGTTCAGGATACAGCATGAGACTGTAATAAGTTTAAAATAAAACAATATATACAAATTTAGCTATATTTCTGTAAATACAGTAACACAGTAGAACCACACAATATTTATTGCAACACGTAACCCTGCGTCCGCGCAATTTGTTTCGATGATATTGAGATCTCTCAATACACCGCGTAAATTGGCCTAACTGTATTGCGGGCAAATATTTGTGATTTTCTTCTGCGAAAGCTTCCAATACTGATTTATAATGTTTTGTTTTTGTCTTTTTACAAAATATTAGTGTCTTTCTGTCTCTCTGTGTCTGTGTTAGTCTGAGTTCTTTTTCATATCATAAGGCAATTTAAATATGTTTTGTTTTCAATATACAAAGATGTACATATATTAAAATCAGGAAAATTTGTTAGAGTAAATAATCTATGGTAAGGGTGAACTCATGGGGGTTATTGAGCTCCTTGCATCTTCTAACAAATAAATCTATTTATTGTTATTATATTTCTTTTGTGAGGCCAGTCGTGGCGCAGTGGCACGAAGTGTGACTGTAAAACCGACTGGTTGTGGGTTCGATCCCCACTCGAGGAGAGGGAAATATTTACTTAAATTTATATTTCCATTTCTTCGCTCTGGTGTCGAGGCTAAGCGCGGCGTTGAGTTCTGCCACTCAACACGCAATGCCTCCAGAATTCGGCAGAAAGTGGGGAATAGAGTGTCTTAACACTACGTTCCCTCTGCCTACCCTGCTGTGTGCGGGATACAGCGTGAAGCTAATTTATTGATTTATATTTCTTTTAATATATTTTTAAAGTAACGTAATTTGAACCCGTTCAATCAGTCTGTCTGTTCGGACGTTTTCTAAAATATTTTCCTTTCCTAAGTGTGGTTTAAAATTCAGTAGTCAACTCAACTCAATTATCATTATATTATATGTATACAAAATTTTTGATTTACAGCTGTTAAATTAAAAAAAAAATGTCTAAATTATACATTTATGCTGATATTCTATGAGAATATTCGATCGAGGGTAGATATACTTCACGCAAAGCGTAACTTAACAAAAAAAGTTTAAGTAATATTTTTATAATTGTTGAAATGGTCACGCACTCCGCTCGCCATCACAATTGACAGAAACAATTATCAAAATTAGCAAAAAACATAATAATTTCATAATATTTCTTTTGTTTAATGCGCTTCCATAAATTATATTTATGTGTTGTGATAGATTGAAAGTTAATATATAATTATATATAACTACATTAATCTGTTGTGGCACAAAGTGGCAGTGTCTTAATGTAAACGCGATAGTGGGTTCAATCTCAATTTGGGAGAATGATTTTGGGAAGAACAGATCGTCATAGGCTATGGTCAAGGAAAGGTTATATTTTAATTATTTCTATTTCTCAGTTACAATAGACAAATCATGGCATGTTAAATGTACGTCAATAAATAGGAACTTGATTTTATACTCTACAGTTCTGAGGTCGTCGTATCGACGATTATAGGTTCGATCCCTACTCGGAATATTTAAAAATGTAATAAGGAAAAGCGCGGCGTTGAGTTACGCTACTCAACACGTAACGCCCTGAGAATTCTGCTGAAAGTGAAAAACGGTGTCTTAAAGTGTCCTAATGGGAATGGAGTGTGTGAACAGTAGGTTCTCTCTGCCTAATATTTCCAATCATATTAATACATAAAAATACATTTTAATATTTTTAATATAATCATTACTAAAGTTTTCTTGAACTTAAAAGTATTAAATGCTAAGCATAGTAATTAGAGTTTAAAGTTACTACAACTACCATCGAATCTTAAGTGATTGTTTGTTTATCAGACAGATCCAACCATCTCTATTAACGCAAATAGGTTAACAAGCAGAATCTGAAACTGAGATTGCTACGAACTAACTAACTAACTAACTCACTATACATAGTACTAATGTGAAAATGAACTAAAGATAAAAGATAGTACTATTCGAGAATCGGCCGGCGCTGCGTTACCGGCGCTCGTTAGCTTCAAAATGGGGTTTTGTCACGAAGAAGGCCACCAAATTTATGATTGCATGCTCCACACTGGGGTGCAACGAGATTACTCGTAGGCCGAGGGGCAGTTAAAAAAAGTCTGTAAATATATGTTTTTTTTTAGTTTGAGCGTGTTTTATTTACTTGTACTTAATATAAATGATATGATTTCTCAATTAAATCTCATCTTACTTTCTTCAATTGTATAAAACTATTTAAAATATCATAAATTAATCAATAAATAATATCATCATTGAATGAATACATATATGTATTATGAAGCTGATAGTCTCTGGAATTTAGAACAGCTTCAAATTATAAAACTTTTTTAAGGAAACTTCTTAGGTTCCCTCAGACCATTTTGGGAAGAGTAAACTATCATGAATTCTAATATAGCATACCATCCGCGGGATGGCCATAAAAATACTTGAACGGCTTAATTTGTAATCGCCTCTCTGACTATGATTGCTAATCTAGCTGACCGCTTAAAGCGATTCATATTAGAACGCGGTGCAATTTACTTAGTTTAGATTCACCTGGACTAGATAAATTTAACCAATGACTCAGATCTATATTTCATGCTTATTTTACCAACTTCATTATATTAGGTCTTGGAGCTGACGTCAGTTATTTACCATTTATCGATTAGGAGCAATAAAAATATTGAAATGTCTTAAATTATTTTATTAAAAGTATTTAGTAGTAAGTATAAGTTAAAGTAGTGGCTAAAGACATCATACTTCATAGTTAAATGGAATATTTTAAATGTCGCCATTTGCATTTTGTTAAAAAAACGGAAATATGACTATGATGAGTGGTTATGGGCTCGATTTCCGTTCGAGGAAATGAAATATATAATATTTTTAATTTATCGCTCTCCTATCGAGGCAGAGCGCGCCGTTAAATTCCGCCACTCAACACGCAATGCGTGTCGAATAAGGCTGAAAGTGTCTTATTGGGAACGAAGTGTCTTAACACTAGCTAAAAAAAAATATTATTTTAAAAACATCAACATACAAGTTGGAACTAAAAGATTAATATTATTCAAGTTTAAGTAATATTTATTATACGAAATATTTACCACTACAACTTTATCAGTAAAGCCTACTTTGCGGCAGCTTGAACAAGAAACCGCAATGTTTACTGCAGTTTATCAAATGAATATATACAACTAATATTAAAAGATCTAACGATAACTATTATTTACAGGTCCACGGCACGGCATCGGTGAGTCCATTTTTCATGCAAATCATCCGATCACGGGAACATAATAGCAAATTCAGCAGCCACTTTATATAGAAATTATATAGAACAATACATTCATAAATCAAGAACGTAAACTAGGATGTATGATAAGTTTCTTACTTTAATATATATCTATATATGTATGAATGTCAGTGTATATACATGAGGCCAGTCGTGGCGCAGCGGCACAAAGTGTGACTGTAAAACCAACTGTTTGTGGGTTCGATCCCCACTCGAGGAGATGAAATATTTACTTAAATTTATATTTCCATTTCTTCGCTCTGGTGTCGAGACTAAGCACGGCGTTGAGTTCTGCCACTCAACACGCAATGCCTCCAGAATTTGGCAGAGAGTGGGGGACGGAGTGTCTTAACACTAGGTTCCCTCTGTTGTGTGCGGGATACAGCGTGAAGCTAATTATCAACATGTATCTATATATATATATATATACGCATTAACTTATAAACACATTATCCTTCTTTGCATACAGTCGGATAAAAAAAGAATAGTCTTGGTTGGTAGCTCGTTTTCCGTAAACTAGAATGAATGATGGAGATATCATTATGTAATTTTGGGATATAAGCAGATTGTGCTTTTTGCCTGGCCCCAGTGTTTTGGAAGAACACACACGTGTACACACATATATACATTGACTTATAAACACATTACCCTCCTTTTCATTGCACAGTTGGATAAAAAGAAAGTTTTAGTTGGTAGCTTGCTAGTTTTTTACTTTAACACATCTTTATTAAAGAGAACTTAGCGTTGGTTTATACACATTATGCTTCTTATCGTTGAATATTTTTTATTGTTGCGGTTTTTTTTTCTTATTGTTTTTTTATCTCTGTAAATAAAAATTAGGTTGCTAACATATCGATTATAGAAAATTCTTGTTTGTCTGTTCGTTTTTGTTAATTTTTGTTTTACAACTTTGCCAATCACGCAAAAACTACCAGAAAGAAGTGGATGATTTTTTGTATGAAGATAAGCTTAAAACAAATAAATACCGAAAATGACAAATTACTTAAAAAACCGATAACTACTAAATGGAAGTGATTTTTTTTTTCTACGTCCGTAACCTATCGGTAAAAAAAATAACGTATTCTAATGATATTTTCATTTCCTTAGTTTGAAAGCAGACTCCAAAAGCATTTCTTTCTCAATTTATAAGCAAAATCATAAATAAATTGAATTTATTTTTATTAAAATAATTCATATTTATCTTACAAGTAGTTTCGTTAGAGCCCATCGTGGCGCAATGGACACAACGTTTGACTGTAAAAATGATGATTGTGAGTTCAATACCCACATGGAGGAATAAATGATTTATATCTCCTCGCTCTAGCAAGACAATAGCATTGCGTTGAATTGCGCTATTCGCCCCGCGGTATCTCAAATTAGCGTAAGAAATAAAGAAAAACAGACAGATGGCACTAGGTTTTTTTCTGAGTACTCTACATAACAAAAATAAAACAAAACCCGACTTCGTCAAACTAAAAACGGGGAAAAAGTACGAACCATTTCGTTTTAGTTTGAGTTTGGATTTATTCTTCAACCAATAAAATCTTCACAAGTAGTCCTGTAAAATTTAAACGGGTCTAGGGACACACACAATTCTTTAAATACATGTCGACTTATAAGCACCTTACCCGTTTTTGCATCACAGTTGGATAAAAAACGGACAAGCGCGAGTCAGACTCGCCTCCGAAGGTTCCGTACAAAAATCGGAGGTCTCGAGCCTGAAAATCCAACCTTGGCATAGTCAGATCCTTTTCATCTGATACCTCACTTTAGCTAGCGGCTTTAATACGAAATGTGGGCAACATCCTTTAAGAGCTCTTATTTTTTAAGATTTAACCACAAATTAAAACCTTTCAGATCTTTTTCTGAACTAGTACTACCTGTAGATGGTAGCTGTCAAATTTCATAATTCTAGGTCAATTGGACTGAAATAGAAGTGCCCTATTAATTTTTATTTAACTTATTTTTTATAGGGACGAAACGGCTATCTATATACTGTTTTTAAGTAAATGTAATATATTTTTTTATAAAATCAAGGGGCCGTAGTGTATGGTTAGAATTTCAATTCGATATCTCCAAGCATTTCTGAGAAAAAGGCTTTTGACAGACAGACAGAAAGACGGACGGAAAACAAAATGATCTTTTTTCCTTAAAAGGTACGGAACCCTAAAAAGAATAGCCATAGTTTGTAGCTCGCTTTACATTTAATACAACTTTCAACAGCGTCAAAGGTCAGTGTTTACTAAACTATTGTTCGAAGTTGTTTCCTTAGTCTACGTAACTTGCTAACTAAAATTATGACTGTTAATGTTAAGATCGTTGTATGCAATTTTATACTATTTATCACCCACTTTTGTTATTATTTTAATGTAATAAATCACGTCATAATAATTTAAAATAAAATAAATAAATAAATTAGCTTCACGCTTTATCCCGCACAAAGCAGGGTAGGCAGAGGGAACCTAGTTTTAAGACACTTCGTTCCCCACTTTCTGCCGAATTTTGGAGGCATTGCGTGTTGAGTGGCAGAACTCAACGCCGTGCTTTACCTCGACACCAGAGCGAAGAAATGGAAATATAAATTTAAGTAAATATTTCATCTCCTCGAGTGGGGATCGAACCCACAACCAGTCGATTTTACAGTCACACTTTGTACCACTGCGCCACGACTGGCCTCAGGTCTTTAGGAAAGAGAAATCTAAATTTCCACCCTAAAATCTGCATTATTTTATTCAATTTTATACATTTTAATAATTATCAAATAGTAATCGAACCCACAATCAAGTACGTATAAAGAAACAAGATCAAACACGTCACGATAACGTCAATATCATCATAATAACTTAATAAAAAAATTCCTTCATATAATCAATAAATAAAAATATAGGTACTATTGAAGTTATCTACATATGTAACATTTACTACGTATCCCGACAACCGATCGGATAGCAAGCCGTAAATACGTCTAAAATTCTGATATCTTATTTTAAGGGCACATACAGAACATTTTACATTGGAGTTAAAGATATTGGCCACATGGCGCAGTTAGATAAACGTTTCATCTGGATACTAATTACAGAGCTGTACAGTTTGTTTGGTTGATTGCGCTAATCTCGGAAACTAAAAATCATAATTCAAAATCAGCTTCACTTCGATGTATCCCGCACACAACAGGGTGTGCAGAGGGAACCTAGTGTTAAGACACTCCGTTCCCCACTTTCCACCAAGTTTTGGAGGCGTTGCGTGTGTTAGGTCGCGCGGACTGTAGGCAAGGTTAGTTAATATAATATAATCACATATTCAAATATACATAAGGCTAGTCGAATCCATTTCCAATCTCCCAGGGGGGATCTGATGTGTACTCTGTTCTCCGATTTCCACCCAAATTCGAGACACTCCATTCCAAATTCGATACTCAAAAAGCGACAAGACGTTGTACTTTTTAACTTTAAAAAATTGACTTATACTGTAAGAATAAAATTGTGTAAAATAATATCTCAAAATTAGATAGCTTTTAATGAGGAGACAATGGTGGCCCAGGTCCACAAGGATGTGACTGCAACGCGACGGTTTTGGGTTCGATCTCTACTCGAGGGAATGAATTATTTTCTTAATATGTTAATTACTTCGCTCTCGCACTAAGGCGAAAAGCCCGGCGTTAAATTTACGCCACTCAACATGCAATGCCTCGAAAAAATTACTGTTATAGGTGCACAGGTTCCCTGCCGCCTACCTTACACTGTGCGGGATACAGCGTGAAGCTGATTTATTTTTAGATTTTTTTTTATCTAGAATCACTTAATTAGGGGGCATTAAATCTGTCATTTGCGCCTTCTGGATATAAACTTTCCTTCGCTTAGACGTTATCTTAGGTCCATTATATCTAATAGTCGCTAGTTTATGTTTCATCCGAGTGATGTAATGTGGCGTGCTCGATTAATGCTCGTTATAAAGATTTGAGGCCAGTAGTGGCGCGGCAAAATCGTGCGATTATAAACACGACAGGTTGTGAGTTCGATTCTCATTCGATAGTATAAAATATTGGATATTTTCATTTTCTCGGTCTGGTAACCCTAGCAAACGCGTGGCGTTGAGTTTCGCCACTTACAACGCCATCCATAATTCGGTGGAAAATGGAGATGGAGTCTTTAACACTAAGTTCCCTTTGCTTATCCCGCTATGTGCGGGATACAGCGTGAAGCTAGAAAATAAAAGTAATTTAGAAAGCTTCTGGCTAAGCATGATGGTTCTAGATGTTCGATATCTATTGCGGGGAATAGTTATATTTTAATTATTTTCATTTTCCTGCTTATAAGACAAGCCAAGCGTTGTGTTGCACTCACATATTAGACGGAGACTTGAGAAAAAGAGTGTCATAACACTAGGTCCCCTCACTCACCCTGCCTTATGTGAAAAATAACGTGAAAATTATTTTATAAAGATCTTAAAGTTATCGAACGATCATTATTTCTTAAGCACTGTACCAGAAATTGCGTGGATGGGTGTAAATTATACAGTACTGCTGTAGGCTAAGCTTGTGGCTTTATACATGATAGCTAGGTGAGATGCTCATGTAGGCTAAAGTTAAATATTTTTTAAATGGGAAAGAAGGTTCATTTTGATACCATTCGTCCGTTTAGAATAATTGCCCCTTCCCAGTGAGCTTGAACCTAAATTAAATATTTATATATTTAAAAATGTGGGCATTAATTATTAAAATAAGCCGAAAAAGACTAATAAGTGTAACTATAGGATATAAAATTCTTAACATTGTATAAAATTTCTGAGTAATTAAAATTAACAAATAAAAGCTTCTCTCACATAGCAGGTAAGGCAGCGGGAACCTAGTGTTAAGACACTCTGTTTCCATCATTGCGTGTTGAGTAGCGGAACTCAACGCCTCGCTTTGCGCCGGCAACAAAGCAAAGAAATGGAAATATAAATTTAATTCCCTCGAGTGGGGATAGATGTTTTAGCTCATCAAATATTTTGATGAGCTAAAACAAAGCAATTGATAAAAGTTGTAAGTATATTCATTCAGTACTTTTGGAGATAAGCGTAATCATAGATACGGACAGATTATTCTTTTCAAATGACCCTCCATCTCAGTAAAAATTAGAAATGTACGGAAAAAATATTTTTACTACTTTATTATATATATATATATATATATATATATATATATATATATATATATTAGAGGCCAGTCGTGGCGCAGTGGCACAAAGTGTGACTGTAAACCGACTGGTAAATTTATATTTCCATTTCTTCGCTCTGGTGTCGAGGCTAAGCGCGGCATTGAGATCTGCCACTCAACACGCAATGAATTCGGCAGAAAGTGGGGAACGGAGTGTCTAAAAACACTAGGTTCCCTCTGCCTACCCTGCTGTGTGCGGGATACAGCGTGAAGCTGATTTTTTATATATATATATATATATATATACATAAATAAATATACAATAAATAGAAACACAACACGATCCATATAAAGGCAAACACACAGCAGCTCCTATAATTAACATTTGATGAACGCGATTACCCGAAAATGGCGTTCCATGCGATTCACTCTAGATCTCACGCGAACCAGCCGCCCACTGCCGAGATCTCATTATAAATAACAAACACCCATCCCAGATAGAAACTAGTGGCGAATCTACTAGATAATACTATAATAAGATGGTATACGTAGTTGACTTTTGTTTAATTTGTATAATTAAACTTATTCAATCTTGTTTTTAACATTTTTAATGTGTTATTCCATACTTAGTTTAAGGAAAATATTTATTTAGGAAACGTGTAGAAATCTGAATGTAGCGGGATTTGAACCCGCGCCACCTCTTGCTACGTTTATACGTTTTTTAAATAAATAAGAAATAAATTCAATGGTGTTCAAAATTATTGTTATTTCGTTATTTAAGGCTAACTTAGAAATCCACCGTAATGTTATAAAGCCTATAGCACTGCTGGGGAATATAGCTTTCATATAAAACAAAAAAAATAAGACCAGTAGTTCCAGAGATCTTAGCGTTTAAACAAACGAACAAACTCTTTCGCTTTATTATATTAGTATAGGATAAGGCAGGAAAGGCATTTTTAGATGTATGTGGTTATTGTTATTTTTTTTAGATTCACGCTTAATTTCGCGAATTGAGCGAACCCCGAATTTGAGACATTTTCTTTTGATTGACTTAACATGACTTCATACATATAAACTAAACACACATATGTATAATCATTGCATTTTAAAAATCAGACGCTGCTCCACAGCACTACGACGGCTTCGAAATAATATTGACTTAAATAAAACCGTAAAAGATCGATGTCTGTACATGAAAAATATGCGTACAAAATTAATATTCGAGGCATTTTGCGATATAACAGAATCCAATAGAATGATTTTTTTATTTTTGTTTCTGTAGATTTGTCCGCTAGTAGTAGTAGCAATACAATTCTCAGTTACTTATATTATATGATGTATAAAAACATAAAAGTAAAAAGAATAATATGGGGGCAGTCGTTGCGCAGGGGCCCAAAATGTGACTGTTAAAACGACTGGTTGTGGGCTTGATCCCTACCCGAGGAGATGAAATATTTACTTGCATTTAAATTTCCATTTCTTTCTTCGTTCCGGTCTTAAGGCAAAGCGCGGCGTTAAGTTCTGGCACTCAATATTCAATGCCTCCAGAATTCAGCAGAAAGTGGAGAACGGAGTGTCTTAACACTAGGTTCTCTCTACCTACCCTGCTGTGTGCAGGATACAGCATGAAGCTAATTTTAAGAGAATAAAAAAAAATCTTTTCACTTGGACCATCTCAGATCGAGTAACTCTTTGCCACTGAAGTATTAAGATAATGCCACCTCACACGAGGTTCTCTACATGCCTCTATAGGACCGGTCTAAAATATTATATTAATTTAAAATCCATTATAGCTGCCTTGTAACTTTACTGTCTTCGCCTTTACACAGTTAACTCTATAGACTATGATTAATTACTGATGTTATTACATTATTTTTAATATGAACTTTACAATAATATAGGTAATTTGCTTATAAGTTAAACGTTTATTAAATTTTTTATTGGCATAATTATTCATGGGGAGTTTACTGTATATAAAATGATGTTAAAAGCACTCAAAGACGTCAATTAGCGTGGTATTATTTATTATTTATTAATATGAAAAAATATCGGTTCGGGTAATATAATAGAAGCGTAAAAACCACTCGATATTATTTTTGTCTGTGTGTTCGTTAGTTTGTATGTCAATCAATAAATTACCATCATTGGTGTGGGTGGATGTTCAATATATTAGCAGTATATATATAAATAAAAACCGATTAAGTTAAATTAATTGAAATATTGTTAATGCTATGCTGCTATTTAATACAAGTGAATAGATTTGGGCAGTAGTCGTTTAAAGCCCGGAAATAACAGAATAACATATAAAATTATTTTCGTCCTGGTGTTCAATGCAGTTCTCTTAATAAAATACATAGTTAAAATACGTCGTTTGAAATTAAATTATAAAATGTTATTGTTCATTGTTAAAAATAAAATGAGCTTTACGTTGTATCTCGCATACCTCAGGGTAGGTACAGAAAACCTAGTGTTAAGACACTCCGTTCCATAATTTCCGCCAAATTTTTCGAGGCAATGCATGTTGAATGGTGGAACTCAACGCTGAGCTTTTCCTTGCTGTCAGAACGAAGGAATGAAAATATTAAGAAATAATAATTAGTTCCCTCTAAAGCACACCCACAACCGTTGAGTTAACAGTCACACTTGTACTTGGCCTCAAAAAATCTATGTTATAAATTATATATATCTTTCTATACATTCTTCAATTAGTATTTTTAGTGTAAACATAACACATACATTTTATGACAGAACATATCAGTGAAACCATTCAACAGCTATAACTTATAATTCCATCCAATACAAAATACATTAAACATAAAAACACACACACACACACACAAACATAACTAATATAAATAAAACAGTAGCACAGATTAAATACCCAGATACCACATAACTGGTATCGATATAAGGAGTCGTATACAAAATCAGTGACACATATTCACTCTATATTTATGTTTCCCCGAGACTCCCGTTGCATTATTGCCCAATAAAACTGAGATATGACGTAGTAAATACAAGTAAGTGGCCATTACGCTTGATAACTACTTTTAAAACTAATTGTTTATACTGTAGTTTAATTAATTCTTTATATCTGTAAACTGTTCACACAAAAAGTTATGTCTCGCAACTATGTATACTCAATCCATAAATGGTGGATTTATTGTTACCGTGTATTTCCTGCCGGATTTCGCTGAATTTAAAATTGATTGAATAAAACCGGTCAAGTGCGAGTGGGACTCGCGTACTGAGGGTTCCGTATCAATTTCAGGATTGTATGCCAACGGAAAGTACGTATACTTTGACAAACTGAAATTTGCGGATGTATGCGTTCATTTTGTATGAAATGAACTATAATCGTACGTTTGTGATTTTTTTTCTATGCAATATCTATATTTTTAATTTTTCGATTTTCTTCTTTATTTGTACTGCAAATTTTGCACTTCCCAAATTTAATAATTGTAGGCCTATCGGACAGTTCCGGTAGCGAAAATACCCTATAGGTTTAGATTACACAGCGTATTTCATACACAATGCAGTAATAATCTCTTAATTGCGTTGATTTTTTCTCCAATACTTAAACAAGATATTGACATAAATAATTTTGTTAGACAACGGACAGATGGACAGCAAAGTGATCCTATAGGGAGTCCGTTTTTTCGTTTTGAGTTACGGAACACTAAAATTAATTCTTCTTCGTGAAGCTAAATCAGAGACAAAGCGCGGCGTTGAGTTTCGACAAATTTTTGACGGAAAGTAGGGAATGGAAGTGTCTCGATAGGAAAAGAAATCTCAACGTAATGACAGCATTTATATTATACTATAATACATACATTCTATAAAATATGAGTTAAAGCTTTAACTATAAGCGCGATCGTTTTCGTTTCGATGCCCACTCGAAGGAATAAAATATTACTTACAAGCAGGACTAGACGGGATATTGAATCACCCAACACGTAATGTCTCGAATCTGGGCGGGAAAAGAAGGGAATCTTTTAAAACTAGATCTTGAAGCCAGATGATAGTCATGTCATCTTGCTTTTAGGTTCGGTCTAGGTTCGATCTTAGTCTGTTAAATATATTTTTAATTGAGACACAATGAGAGCATTCATACTATCGTCTAATCACGCATTAAAAATTACACAATTTCGCATACAAGAATATATGATCAGATCGAGAACGAACCGTGACCGGCATTATAGTGTGAACACTACCTTACAGTCTTTGCCGCTGCGCCACAACGTTTTTAATATATACTATTTATCACTTTTACATGTATTAACTTAGGTTTACTAGATAATATAAAACAATGTACTTAAATGCACAAAAAAACTAAGAATTGAGTAGTGTATATGTTACAGGCAATCTGTATAATTTCGGCATTCTGTACAATGCCTCGGCAATGTATAAAAAAACCTGGGGCGTCCAGGCAAAGTATGAAAACTTATCAATATTAGTCAATACCTACTTCGCCTAGATAATGAAAAAAAGTTTTAGGATTTATATAAAGTCTTTCCACCGAAGCAATGTGCAAAATAAATAGATCTTGGTGCATAATTCTATATTTGAGCTATAGATTTAGCGGTTTTAACTTTTTAATTTATAAATAACTAACTTTTTTTTTCGGGAGGAAATCTCTTTATGGACACCAGCCCAAAGACGTGACTCGAGTGGGTTATGTGGGGCTCTCGGACCGACAGATAGGTAGGCCGTCCGAATATCCACTAAAACCTCACGGTGCTCCTTCTCGACCGCCAATGGCGCTAAACGCGGGGATATTAGTCTTCCGCTAAATGCGACGCCGGGATAAATAACCAACCTTACCTAACCTACACATAGGACTGTTGCGGCTAATAGCCTGTAAGTACCAATAGAAATCTGCATAAAACACAAGCAAGTAAACAAGTCACAACAAGTTGATTGCCTGCCTCCCCTTCCTTGCTCTTGTCATATACGTGTATTACTGCTGTGCATCCGGTATTTTATAGAGTACCTAGGCAAAGTAAAAAAATATTTATTTCATACATTATCCACACGTTTTTGATATTCTATATATTGACGAGGTATTATCTAAAATATCGAATAGTACAGTTAGTCAATTTGTACAATATAATGTAATGTAGAGGCAGTCGTGGCCCAGGGGCACAATGATGTGACTGTAACACAACGGTAGTGGGTTCGATCTCCACTAAAGAGATTGATTTATTATTTATTACTATTTTAATTTCTGCGCTCTGGCATCCATGCAAAGGCCCAACGTTGAGTTCCGCCACTCAACACGCAATGACTCGAAAAAATTGGCTGTAAGTCTTAACCTTAGGTTCTTTTTACTTACCCTGCTGTGAGCGGGATACAGCGTGACGACGATTCTATTTATATAATGTAAGGTGCTGCGACTGTTGGTTAATCTACATATATATCAAAGTACTGCCATATGTTATATTGCTCCCTGCCCTTCCAACCCTTTTTTTTTTTTTTTTTACGGGGGGAAATCCTCATGGACTACCTCCGCCTGGGGAAAGACGGAGGGGCGTGCCGGACTCTTACCGACTAAAACCACCCCGGTGTCTCCTCGCACGTGAGCGCGAGGCCGCGGGAGTCCACATTCATCCGCAGCCCCTCACTAGTGCTGGCCGGGTTTGTCCAGGCCTCGTCTCCTGCGCGGGTTAGCGAGGTGGTGAGCTAACCCGTGCATCGTCTCAGAGGCACGCGCCGACACTCGCGCGTACCTACGACACGGGTCTATCGAATAGGGGGCGAGGACTTCCCCAAGTCCCTCGCCCCTAGACCCATGGGGGCCGGAAAAGGGCGTTGTCCGCCCTTCTCCTGCGCCCTGTGCGCCTTCTGCGGCCGGAAAAGGGCTCCCTCTCCCTTTCCGCAGTTTCCTTCTTGGACATGACGTCCTCGCAGAAGGACGCCACCGCGTCCCAAGACTCTATGCTAACAACCATCTTCCGCACTACGGCAGGCAGCGACAGATCGCCCCCTACTTTATTTGTGAGGACACGGCGCTGCTCCTCCCAGGCTACACACTCGGCTAGCGTGTGTTGCGCTGTGTCCTCCCTGCAATGGACGCAGTGGTGGCACCGAGCATCCGGCTCTCTGTCTATGCGGCACAGGTACTTGCCGAAGCAGCCGTGCCCCGACAGCACCTGCGTCATCCTAAAGGACAGGGAGCCGTGCCTTCTCCCTAGCCAGTCCTCGAGTACTGGCCGGATTGCCTCGACGGTAGCGAAGCCGGCGGTAGGGCGCAGAAGCCTTTGCCGCCATTCCGCCACCAGGACCTGACGGAGCTTCTCTCGGCGCAATGCGATCTGCCGCTGCACCGGGCTGGAGCCCCGTGCCCGCTCTTCCTCGCGCCATCGATATAATGACGCAAGTACTTTCGCCTCTAGGTCCCATGGCGGGGATCCGGCCAAGACGCAAGCCGCTTCGTAGGAAATCGTGCGATACCCGCGGACGAGTCTGACGGCCATTGCCCTCTGCGGCTTGCGCAGAATGGCGAGAGTGCCGACCGTCATGTCCAATGCCCACACAGGGGCCCCATACAGGGCCATAGAACGCACGATTCCTACGTACAACCGCCTACTTTCGGCGCTCGGGCCCCCCAAGTTGGGAAGCAACGTTGAAAGCGCGCCCGTTGCGCCCATCAACTTGGGCGCCAGCCGCCGGAAGTGCGGCCCGAATTCCCATCGACTGTCGAGTACCAATCCTAGATACTTCATGGTAGACTCGACAGCTATCCGGGCCCCGCTGACCACGATGTGTGATCCCGGCGCCGGAGCACGTCGAGGGCCATGAAACACCATGGCCTCCGACTTGTTTAAAGCCACCTCCAGTCCCAGGCAACGGATGCGGTTCACCACCTGTGACACCGCAGCCGTGGCTATCAACGTCGCTTCCCTATGCGAACTCCCCCGGGCAGTTATGAGCGTGTCGTCCGCATAACACGTCAAGTCGGCGCCCAACGGGAGTTCGCCTCTCAGCACCCAGTCGTAACCAATGTTCCACAGAAGCGGTCCTAAGACCGAACCCTGTGGAACACCGCACGACATGAGGTGCCGGCTGGCACCGTCACGTCCCCGATAGATAACGCACCTACCCTGTAGGTAAGTCTCTACTGTACGGCGGAGGTAGGGAGGCACGCGATGGTATTTCAGAGCCTCCCGAATACAACTCCAGGGTAGGGTGTTAAATGCGTTGGAGATGTCTAAAGACACTGCCAGCACCACCCCACCCCGGGACACCGTCTCCTCCACCAGGCCCCTGACGCGCATGATGGCGTCTATGGTGGAGCGCCCCCGACGAAAACCAAATTGGTTGTCGTCCAGGTTTGGCCCCTCCCTGCATAAGTGGTCGACGAGGCGATCTGCGATAATGCGCTCTAAAAGTTTGCCCGCCTCGTCGAGCAGCACTATGGGCCGGTAAGCAGACGGCGAGTCAGCGGGGCGCCCTTCCTTTCTGAGCAGGACCAGTCTCCCCTCCTTCCACACACTGGGAAACTGACCCTTCTCGAGACAGGCCGTAAAGAGCCCCCTCAGCTGGGGCTCTAGCTCCTTCAGAGCAAGGACAAGAGCTCGACCACGAACTCCGTCGGGTCCGGGTGCCGTGTTCTTAGCCCGGAGTCGCGACACAGCCGCTCTCGTCTCTGCTTGCGTTACCTCGGGGGCATCAGTGCTCTCCTCCTCTGAAGAGTCTGTGGCGTAGGATGAAGCCATCGCTGGAGGAACGTGTCCTGCTCGTTCTGGGAAGAGGGTCGATACTACCGCCTCCAGCAACTGGGGTTGCATGCTTTGCGTTAGTGGAGGTGCCCACGGACGCAACTTGCCCCGTACCCAACGGTAGGGGCGCCCCCACGGATCCCGATCTAGGGACCCCAGCAACTCCTCCCTGGCGCGCGACTTTGAGTCACCAATGGCCAGCCACAGATTCTCCTTAGACTCGCGGTACACCTCATACAAGGCATCCTCCTCGGTGGGATCCCGACGACGCCGTCTCCTGTATCGGGTGTACCGGCGACGAGCCGCAACGCACGCTACGCGCAATTGCGCAATCTCAGCGGTCCACCAGTACACCTGGCGCCTTGCGGATTGTTGGCGGACACGGGGCATGGACGCATTACAGATCCGCATCATCGCTCCGCGAAACCACAGCGCCACGGCCTCGACGTCGACGGGGCCGTCCATCGACTCCCAGACCCAGGACTGGACTAAGGCAGCTTCCTCAAGTAGTTCCCTGTCGATGCGCTTAAGCGCCCAACGCGGTCCGTCATTAATTGGGGTTATTGGACGGTGGCCGTTGGCGGTTTGGGCAGAGACGTCAAACCGGATATACCGATGGTCCGAGAGCGTCTCCACCTCCACGGCGACACGCCAGTCGCGGACTCGGTTTGCAACAGAGGGACTAGCGAACGAGACATCCACTATCGACCCACCCCGCTGCCGCACGCACGTGTATTCCGAGCCCCGATTCAGGACGACTAGACCAGTCGTCACCGCCCACTCTTCTAGCACCTCACCCCGAGGGTCAGTGACCGGAGATCCCCACGCCAATGACTTGGCGTTAAAATCACCGAGCACCAAAACGGGACGAGGGTGATAGCGGCCCACGACGGTGCCCAACTCGACAAGGAAACCCTCAAAATCGGCGAGATTTTTGTTGGGAGAGAAATAAGCCCCCACAATGACAATGGCGCCTGAGACCGCAGCCACCCAGCCGCGGCCCCGAGTTGGCTCGATCAGAGCCTCGCCGATAATGGCAACCAAACCGTCAGCGCATCCCAGCCAGTTGTCACGGACGGGAACAAAGTAAGGTTCGGCGACCACAGCCACGTGAATCGACCACTCTGCCATGCTCTGGAGTAGGAGATCCTGAGCTCTGGCACAGTGGTTGATGTTGCCCTGGAGAAAATGAAATTGTGCCATTATTGGCATTCCATTCCCTCGGCAACAGCCCTTGGCCGGGAGTCGGCCGCGGAGCTACTAGCCTGCGGGGGTGACGAGGTTTCCCCGGCAGGTTTAGATCTCCTCTTCTTTTTATTCATGGCCTTGCTGGCAGTCGCGCCACAGGCCCCTTCACCCACTTTGTGTTCGGCAGGCTTCCCCGCAGCCGAACATAAGCTGCAGTTGAGTGCCGCGGAACACTGAGCCGCTTTGTGACCGGGCTGACCGCAGCGATAACAAAGATCACTACGGTCAATCTCGGCGGTACACTTCGCCCGGACGTGCCCCTTCTCCAGGCACCGGAAGCATCGCAAAGCCCAGGGCTGTAGGAGTTTCACTCTCGCTGCAACCCAGCCAACCAGCAATCTGCCACTATCGACTATCTTCTTCGCCGACGCTACAGGGCACCGAACCCAGACTACGCCGAGTTCGGAGGCGTCAGCGCGTATGTCGCCCGTACGCACCTTGTCCGGCAGACACTCTCCGCTTCGAGCAACGGCCGCTACCACCTCCTCAGATGTCACAGAGTCATCTAAACCAGCAATCCGCACCTCTGCGGTTTTTATTGGCCTGGAGACCCGGACGTCCTCAGGGTTGAGGACCTCCCTCATCTTGGCGGCTAAAGCGTCCGCCTTTTCGGCACTGCCGCTCGCAGCACCAGCTAACTCGAACAACCGCGCACCCGTGGCGGCCTGCCTAAGGGTGACGGATTGGAGGCCAAGATCTGATAATTTGATCTTGGCCTTGGCCTCGGCAATGACCGATTGGTATGTTACGCCCCGCTCCACAGCTCCGGGCTGTAGCGTGAGCGTCACAGCTTCGGAACGTGGGGCATGTATCGTTGGTCCTTTGCGACCGCCTTTAGCAGTCCGCCTCACAGGCTGCGATATCATCTTTACGGTTCCACCGGATGTACCTGTATTTACAGCGGCCTTCTTGGTGGCTTTGCGGGCCTTCTTGCGACCCACGACTTTCACCCAGGTCTCACCCGTAGACCCGGCAGTCGTGGGATGGTCGCTCGGAGGAGCTCTCTCTGAGGGTTCCTTGTTACTCTCCATGGGCTTCCCCTTTTGAGATGGAAGTCTCGGCGCCTGCTCGGTCCTCCGCGTGTCAGCCGCCAAAGGCGGACGGAGTATTTCCGCCGGGAGACGACGACGATTCGCCTCTAGCTTAGCGTCAACCATGTTTCCGCACTTGAGCATGCAGAGTCGGATAATGCGCTCGACCTCTTCGTCGGTACGAGGGTTTGCCGGTCGTGGAGCGGCAGTCGGCACCATTACTGGTGCAGCATCGGTGGACGTACATCGCTGCTGTTGCTCACTTAGCGCAGTGACTTGCCGCCGGAGGTCCTCCAGGTCATTTCGAAGACGACTGTTTTCCTCCTGTAACTTTGCGACCTCGTCCGAGGCCGTTCTGTTGAGGAGGATGTCAACTGCTTCCCTGATAGCCGCGGCAGCCTCCTTCAAGCCACGGATGAACGTGCCCTTCAGGCTTCCTGACTTGGTGGCTACTTTAAGGACTAAGTCCACCCCATCCAGAGCCAACTGGCTTAATGCCATCGCAGATGGCTCTCCTCCTTCCGCCGCAAGAGCCGCTCGTCGCTCTCGAGCGCGACGGGCCATTTCCGACACTTCGTCGGCCGCAACGGCTTTGCGCTGCTCCCTCTTAGCGGCGCTGAGCTCCGCCTTTGAGCTCCCCAGCGAGGCACCACTTTCACCGCCATCGCCAGGATCCTCTGTAGTGACACCCATGTCACTTTCTGCTTCGCTAGCCGCCGTGGTATTGGAGCGCACAAGCCGTCCGTGCTTACCCCTCCGCGGCTGCGAAACACTCGCCCCTCTCGGTGTCTGCCGACCCCTCCTCGAAGTTGGCAGCTTGGGAGCCGGCAGGCTTTCCTCGTCTGACGTCTGGCATACTGGACGTTTCTTAACAGAAGACGTAACACGCGACCGATTTTCAACGCTTCCAGTATTCATATCCACTACAGAAGCCTGGTCGCCTACCCCTGCGCATCCATCGGTCACTACTTTAACACTCGCAGACCCGGATACCTGTGAGCTCCTATTCCCTAATGGCAGACCGTCATCAGGATCGACAACAGCCTGACTATCCGACAAACAACTTAAACCTAACGAAAAAATTTGTGAATCATCCATTTTGAATCCCACGAGTATGGGGGAAAAAGACGGTCCACCCAGGTAGTGCCCCCTGTACCTGGGTAAGCCCCGAGCCAGGACGACCAAACAGCCGCCCCAGCCCCGTAACCCGACCCGGACATTGGCCTCTGCCCGGCCGGGGATAGCAGTAACGACTGAACCACCCATCAGCCATTCATCCCTCACGCTGCGTCGCCGCTTGGATTGGGGTAATTTTTTATAGAGGTTGTCTTTCTCACGGTCCGGCCGGTGAAGGCAAGACCCTCGGTCCCGTACGTGGCCGCGAGACATGACCACAGACACCACGCACGAAATTACGAAGAGGACGGCGAGCTACTCCCGCTCCTCACCACCCGGTGACCGCTGTAAAGACCATCCCAGGACAACAGCAGTAAAACCCATTTGAGAACAAATGTGATATTGCTGTCATAACAAGTCCACAGATATCCTAATACTACTGTGCATTATAAACACAAGTTAACAATACATACCTAATATATCAACAAAGTAAATGTGTAAAGATGAATAAAAATATATTTTTATTAAAATAAAATAAATCAGCTTCACATTGTATCCCGCACACTGCAGGGTAGGCAGAGGGAACCTACTGTTAAGACACTCTGTTCCCCACTTTCTGGCGAATTCTGGGGGCATTGCGTGTTGAGTGGCAGAACTCAACGCCGCGTTTGTCCTCGACACCAGAGCGATGAAATGAAAAAATAAATTTAAGTAAATATTTCATCTCCTCGAGTGGGGATCGAACCCACAACCAGTCGGTTTTACAGTCACACTTTGTGCCACTGCGCCACGACTGACGCATATTGTTATTTTTGCGTAAAAGTTAAGCTGATATGAATGTCAAACATGTCAGTTATCCAAAGGATATAGATAAAGCCGCGATTACATTAAATAAAAAAATATATTTTGAACGAAGTGCCTAAGTGAAAAATGTCATAATACAAAAATTCGTTGATCTGCCAGTTGATATTAATCCTTAAGTGAAATTATTAAAAAATAACAGATGTTTTTTTTTATATACATCTATACATATAATTTTAAATAATACATCCATTATAGAGTCCGTTGAGTTTGAGGCCGTCGTGGCGCAGAGGTACAAGGGTATAATTGTAACGCGACGGCTGTAAGTTCGATCCCCTTGAGGGAATTAATTATTGTTTCTAAATATTTTAATTTTTTCCCATACTCAACATACAATGCCTCGAAAAAGTCGGCGGAAAGTGGGGATCAGAATGTCTTTACATTCAGAGCGAGGAAATTAAAAATTAAATATTTAAGACTCCCGAATGCAAATTGAACTCACATCCGTCGCCTTAACAGTACGCCTGTGGCTTGTTGTTCACAATTATTTGGAATTTGGGAGTTTATTTCAATAGTTGTGGGTTCAATCTCCACTAGAGGCAATAAATTTTCCTTTTCTGCTCTTAACGCTAGGTTGTCTCTGCCAACCCTATTAAATGCGGGATAAATTTGTAATTAATTAAAAGCATAATTTAATTGCTCATCGTTAATAAATCACAATTACAGTTTGAACATATTATTTTGTATTTTTTTTTAGTAATTTCTTAGCAAATACAATTTTAATTACAGCTACAATACTATTATTTGAAGCGAATTTCGAAGCAAGCCTTATCAGAGAAACAATAAATAAGCAACAGAACTGATAGTAAATTCTATGGCTGGATAAATTCCTAGCGTATTGAAATATTTCGCTCTCTGAATTAGTAAGTCTAGTAAATTTATGTACTAAACACAATCTGTGGTATTAATAAAATTATCGACATTATTTCGAATTATTTCCAATACAATGGACTAAGGGTAACAATTCAATCATTATATTGGGTTGCGACAGTTAATTGGTTTGAAGACCAGGGTTGTTCATTTTTGGTTAATATATATTTTTTGTGTTTTGGCTGTTTCTTTATAACTTATTATATTCGTTAGTAGTAGTACGCTTATATGTTACTATTTTCTTTATTTTTTTTTTATATATTTGAGAAAATACTTGATGTCAATATAATCAGAATAGAAGTGCTCCATAGATGGTATAGACAGAAAAATCACGTTTTTTGTGCATATTATTTGTGTTCTGTTTTGATAGACAAACTGACAGAAGCGGAATCTTAGTCATAGGGTCCAAAAATAAAAAAATATAATGATGCTGAATGAAACATTTCTTCAAGTGTGAATCGAACCCAAAACAACGTCGCATGGTAAAATACTCTTAATGAATAAATGAATAAATTTTTACCATTGCACATTGTCTCCGTCAATAAAGACCGTCACTCGTACATACAAGTAATGCCAAAAGCTATGATCCTGGAATATTGATTTAAATTATGACAGGTGATAACAATAAAAAAGGGTAACAATAAATTAAAAATCACAACTTATTTGACATACTATAATATATTTATATTCACTAAGTGTGACTGTAAACGCAACTCGTTGTGGGTTCGATCCCCATTCGAAGAAAAAATATATTTATTTAAATTTATATTGTCATATTTTCCCTCTGGTAACAGACACAAAGCGCGACGTTGAGTTCCGCGATTTAACACGCAATGCCTCCAGAATTCAGCGAAAAGTGGAGGGCAGAGTGTCTTAACACTAGATTCCCTCTGCCTACCCTGCTATGAGCGGGATACAGCGTGAAAAAAAAAACTTATTTAAAATGACTCTTGGAAAAAGACCCTGTCAGTCGCACTCAACCTTTTACATATCTATATTGAGTCACTAAATCGAGTGTTACGGCGATACCGCGTTTCACATCAAACAAATATTGAACTAAAGTATAGGACCAGCTAAGTGTAGAATGATAAGACAACGTCAAACTTTTTACTACTAGACAGGTGTTACAGAATAATTTATATATCCAGGTGATGAGAGTACATTCTGCATGGTACTTCATATTGATGAAATAAATGGGAACGTATTTTTTTAAATGTTCTGATATGGTACATGACTTTGAGATCACCACAACTTGGTAGCAACTGGGCTTATAACAAAGATCGATCAAGTGCTTTTTTGTTTTTAATTCCTTTTTTTTAACTTTACGCTGTATCCCTAGCGGGGTAGCCAGAAAAAGCCTTAATTTTTTCATATTATCAGTTACGCCTATTGTTCTTGTATTGATTTGTATAGTCAATTGTAATTATGTGTATGTACGTATGTAATATATTATATTTCAGTCACAATAAAAAACTTTTGTGTGTGTGTGTGTGTGTATTTTTTTGAAAATTATTTTATTTTAAGCAAAAAAATCTTTGAACAAAGTATTTATGACTTTTGTTCTGCAAAATACTATCAAGTGCGGTCGGCTTTCAGCGGATGCGAGTTCGATTACCACAAGGAAGGATTTAATTATTATTTTTCCTTTTCTTTTTTCCCAGCATTGGTAATAAGACAAAACGCGGCGTTGATTTCCGCAGCTCAATACATAATATCTCGAAAAGTACATAAAAGTTTCAATAAAACTCTCGCTCAAAATAAATTTTAGTAACATTGACATCCCTGCTCTAAATAAATTGTTTGAACGATGACTAATCAGTTGTTGTCGGATTTCAGCAGCTTTGTATCGATAATTAATTTATTGCGTTAACAATTATATTGTGACTACAAATAGTGATTCGTGCGTTGAGAATTTGTTTTATTCTTCAGATGTTCTAAAGGAGAACAATAGTTAATTGATTAATTTAACATGTATTTCAATTTTTTTCAGCTTCACGCTGTATCCCGTATGTAGCGGGTAAGGCAGAGGAGGTCTTATGTTAAGACACTCACGTGTTAAGTCGAGGGCATTGTGTGTTGAGTAGTGGAACTCAACGCCGCGCTTTGCCTCGGCACCAAAACTAAGAAATGGGAATATAAATTTAAATAAATATTTCATTTCCTCGAGTAGGGATCGAGCTCACAACCAGTCGCATTTACAGCCACGTTTTGAGCCCCTGCGCCACGACTGGCCTCACTTAGTAAATTATTAAGTTTACCCAATTACTTAAAATTTATTAATATGCCTAAATAAGATATTTCATACATTATTACAGAATATGAAGCCTCAATAAAAACAATCGTCACAAGTATAATACCACAAATACATACTAACGACATAATTCATTTTTATTAAAACCACTAATGTCTTCACTCGGTTAACATTTTATTTTCTCACCTTTAATAGAAACCTCATTATTTTCATTAAAGCACTTTATTTTAGCTGACATTTTCTTTATCGAGACATTTTAGTAATAATTTGTTGTAACTTAACAGTAAACGGCGAAGCATTTGACTTGGCTACCGCAAAGTATTTTAAAACACCCGCCGAAGATGCAATTTAAATACTAATTAGGTCTTGCTTTCAGCGGTAGTCACGCGTGGAGGCCGCTATCTAACCGTACGTAAACGCGTTGCGCCTTTAACGTGTTATAAAGTTGACAGCTACTTACCTCTGGCCTTTGCTTCCTGCTGCGCTCCACTTGTAGGGTGGATATAATTAAATTGTTTATTACTTATGTTTTTTTTTTTTCGTTTTGGTTTTTTTTTGTTTAAATATGTTTATTTGTTGGTTGGTTGAAATGTTTGTTTACGTCGTTATTGCAATGTTTTGCTGCCAACTATGTTTTTATGTTGTTATTCTGTTAAAAGGTTGGACCGTTGTGGGGTTGTGGATTCGATGAACGCTCGGGGGGTATTAATATGTTTAAATTACTGTCCCCGCTCTGGTAGACAAGGGTGAAGCTGCTTTTTTTTTTTTTATTTAAATTTATCTTAATTGCTTATGTTATTAAACTCTCCTTTCTCATTAAGACACTTCCGTTCAATTCTGGAGGCATTGCGTGTGCGCTTTGCCTTGGAACTGAACAAGAGAATAAAAATATTGAAAATTTTTCAGAGTGTGAATCAAACCCACAGCCTGTCGCGTTTGTAAACGCGTCCCTGCCCGTGCCCCAATACTGTCCTGGCTATTTCTTTTTAATTATAGAATTTATTAATTATTTTTTTTGGTTAAATTTCAGCAACACTTCCATTGTGTAAAGCGCCTACCTGCTATTATTAATAATACGTCATAAAAATGTAATGGTTTTATAAATACATTTTTTTCTTAATATTAATCTATTTAAAAATACATTAACCATCATATTTTTCAAAACTCAGTTTAATAACATTAAAATATTGTAAATATAATATAATTAAGAAATGACGATAACATAACCATAATTAGTATTGAAATTAAACAGACATACTATGGACTATTGCAAAGTTAAAACAAAAAAAAACTTAAATTATACATGATAACAATCAGCTAAAACTAATTTATTTAATATGACAATAAAAACAGCGATGTACGGCAAAATAAACGACGGTCATTATTTCTTGTCCGCAGAAAACTTGGTGGCCCTACTAAGTTGGCAAATATCCATCACGCCGCACGATACGCTACAAATATGTAAGTAGCGAGTTTCACTTGAGAATGTTAATATTAACTATTTTTAGGGTTCCGTACATCAAAAGGTAAAAATGGAATCCTTATAGAATCACCTTGCACCAAGATAATTTCTCTCGAGATTAACGTATGTATTTTAAATTTAATGAAACTGGTACGGAACTCCCGATATGCGAGTCCGATTCGTATTTGATGATCGATTTTATTTACTTTTATTATATGGTCGTATAAATGAGCATATGATCGTATGGATGACATCCTGACTGTAATTGTGATGGTTATAGGTTCAATTATCATCCAGAACATAGCAGGGTAGATAGATGAAAGCTAACTTATTGTCTGACATTCTTTTTGCATTAAGACACATCTGATTCCCACTTTCCGTCGAATTCTAGAGGCATTGCATATTCAATAGCGGACCTTAACACCTTGTTTTTGCTTTAAATATTTCATTCCTCAACTGGGTATTCAACCCATAACCGTCGCATTTACAGTCACATCCTTGTGCCCCTGCGCCACGACGACATACAGCTATTTGCGGTATAAATAGCATATAAATAGCAGGTATAAATAGCAATAGTGAGCAGAAAGCATGCGATAATTATACAATCAAATATAATTTGGGGCCGTGTGTATGTTTCTCTGTCTGTAACGTAGTAACTCTCAAAGTTATGAAACCGATTTCAACATTTGAAAAGCATTTTTTTTTTTAATTTCATATCATGGAATGGATACAACTATACCTATATTGTGCACGAGCGTAGTATATATTATGCAAAATATTCCTGTAGTCTCTTATACCAAATACTATGTACGAACTCAATTTGCAAATAACGCGTTTCATTTTGTGGCTTAATTCTATTTTCTACTTTATACGTACGAGTATATCGCAATCACGCATTTTGTATAATTATGTTTTGTTAGAATTTAACCAACTTCTAATCAATTTTGCTATCCATCGTGAAACGCCACTCTACACTCCGATAAGAGACACATTTATAAAAAATAATATAGAGACAAAAAAAATAAATAATAGATTTTAAAAAGAAAATATATTTGCTAATGGCGCATTTAGCTTACATTTTACGATACAACCGAGACATCTTCATTAATAATATTGTAATAACATGGCGGCGTCTTAACTTGTCAAGTAAAGATAAAAAGAAAAAAGGGCTGTATATTTAAAAAGCATTACTTTTTTGCAGTAAAGCAATTATATTATGTAATTGTAGAACGAATACAAACGCGATAGATAGATTTTTCAAACCGGCGATTGTTAGATCATGATGCATGGTGACCGGCTTGATAGACGGACAGATGGATATAAATTAGAAATAGACGTCTTCGGTATTCAATGTCGCTACAGAATGTAACGGTTTTTTTCTTATATATTGAACACTAGCGACGAGACAGCGGCTTCGCCCGCTTGAAATGTAGTATGTTTGTTAGTGAGTGTTATAAGTTTGATGTGTTTATTTTTTGTGTGTGTGTGTACGTATGTGCTCCAAAATGGATGAACCGATTTTGATTTACTTTGTTTGAAATTTGACTTAATCGTGAATGTTCTTAAACATGATTGAAGAAAATCTGTTCAATTCTCAGTTCTGTTTATATGGTTGGACTGGACTTTTTAGAGCTTTTTGTGCCGAGATATTTAACCACAACTATCTCATTAATAATAATATATACTAATACGCAAAGCAATTTTTTTTATTCGCTATTAAAAAAATTGGGACAGAGGAAAGAAGGAAAATAAGAGTGCAGATTGCTAATATTTCAATACAATAACGCCCAAAAATATTACATAAAAACTTATAAAATAAACATAAAACACACCACAAAATTTGACAAACATATACTTTTTTATAAAGTTGGCATACACGTTGCTATGGTAACGCGTATTCCTCGTCTGTTAGTTCTCCAGTAATAAATATATAGTGGAATTTGATTAATAATATTGATATGAGTTATATGATATACCCACACTTTACATGCATAAATTTAGTAATTAAGAAAATAGATATTCCGCTGAGATTGCGGACTGTAACAAATTGCTCTGATTATTACTTGAAAAGATTATAATATGTAGATAATTTTGCACTTAATAGTAATTTTCTAACTATAATATTATCTAAGTAGTTATGGGAACCTTATAAAAGTAGGGGAAATTAGTAATTTATAATGACCGAGTCTACTATATATAGAAATATTTTAGTTAAACGCTTTGCTTTCCTGTACACCGAGCAGGGGGTTAGGGAGAAAGAACTTAGTATTAAAACACTCTGTTCCCCATTTTCCGAGGTTTTCTGTTGGTGTTTTGTGTTAATTGGCGAAACTCAACGCCGCGATTTGTCTAGATAGTAAATTGAAGAAATTAATCAAAATCAAAAGATCTGCTTCACACTCTATTCCGCACACAACAGGGAGTTAGAGGGAACTTAGTGTAGCGTTAAGAGACTCTGTTCCCCACTTTTCACCGAATTCGCCGATTCAGACTTTAAACAAAGACCGGAACGTATGTACTTATATACTATAAAAAATGCCTTAATCCTATTATATTATATTTGAATGTCAGCTTATGCTATAAACACGTTCTAAAAAACCTATGTATCGACTTACTCACTCACAAAAAGCATATCCAACAACCCCTAGCAAATATTTTACGACCTTTTATTGAATTAAGTTTATCTTTATAACTTTAGTACTGTGTATTTACATTTCTAAGTTGTAATGCTTCATGTCATTATGGTAAAGGTTAAAATATTCATAGGCGAAATAAAATTAAAATATAAAATTTATTAAATTTAAGCGCCCTATATCTATGATATTAAGGGTTAGTTTGCACTAACTGCTATGTCGTTACTAAAGTTAATGCGTGAACACCTGGGAAATTTACTGCCAAGATCAATTGTATATATATAAAAATATATCTTCGTTTTCTATGATAATATAATAATAATTTATATGTACGTCTGTCTTTTTTTATTGAAAATTGACTTGAAAAAAAATTGTAAGAACGTTTTTGCGGTTCTCGATGTGGAGGATAACGAAGTGTGTTAAAAATAAGTTTAGGTAGTTTAGGTTTGAAGCAATTCAACAAAAAAAATACACGATAAATCATGATTTTCAAACGTTGTTTACACAAAAAAAAACATTATTGTAAGAGCTTACTTCCCAAAGACTGGGACGGAGTGATTATATTCGCACATGAAGAGAGCGATCTTACATGAAGAGAGAGAAAGACGGAGTATACTTAAAACTCGGGAATATTATTTAAGATTGAATGATCCTACGTTTAATTATTTTGTACAAAAGTTTTATTTGTATTGTATTAATAAAAATAAAAAAATTGTCTCAATCTGTATCCCGCACGCTATATTCGGGATACAACCCCTCTATATACTAGGTTCCCTCTGCCTACCCTGCTGTGTGCAAATTACAGCGTGAAGGTGACAAATGTTGAATATATATATTTTTTATAAATTAACTAAAGCAAATAAATGTTACAAATGCACAGCTTGTTTAGTACTTTATTAACGGTGGCACCTGCTACCCTTTAAAACAAATGCGCTGACATCGGAGTCGATACTTTTCATATTAAAAATATATATATTTTTTTTTAGTAATTGAGATGTAAATACTAATACAATACGAATAATATCAAGAAGTTTTTGTTTGTTTATTTATTTATTGTTTGATTTATTATTAATATAAAAATAATGTAATAATTGGAAAATATTATTATAATAACTTAAGTTTTAATAATTATTTATTAAAAAATATTACTGATAAATATTAAGATCTCTAGTTTCCGCCATTGCTACAGATTTGATTTGGAAAAAAAATCCCGCTTGAACTTTTTTATCGTTCTGCGAGGCAAATGAGAGATTGACGCCGGTAGTTTATTATATGATCACGGCCAATTGAAAAGTAAATTCTAATTGTAAGTTAATGGTTAGTATAAATTTGATATTATGTTTAATTTATATAGTGATGTGAGTAGTGGAAAAGAGTCAGCCAACATAAAAGATAGTATAACATTTTTTAAGTGTTATTCAGGACTTGGGAAAGACAAATTATTTTTGGAAAACATAAAAAATCGAAACTGATGTAATTTGAAGCCACTTTAGCCACATCCATGTCAGAATTCTTATATGCTTCCTATAACTTATTAATATTGTTAGCATCTCTGCATGGAGATTATCTTTTATAAAATATAAGCTTTTACCAAGACTTTCCTTACACTTTCCTTACACTTTTGACATTTTTAAAATCCTTTTCGACACTTAGAAAAAAAAAATACTTATTTAGAAAACGTATAAACATTCAAAATTGTATACATTTTCTATATAAATATGAATGCTTACACAATTACATAGCGATTGTTGAATTTGCAAATATTTTGTAATACCATTTTCTTTATAGACACGCCCACGTTCCACACCTAAGGGGACAGAAGAAAATTTAAGAGCGACACTAAAAGATGTCGGCCGGAGATTAGCTGAAGTTATCGCTTGAGTATTCAACACTTGTTTGCATTGTATACCACGTGGGTATTATCTGATATGTGAACAGAAAACTGTGAATTTTGAATAATCGCCTTTCGCTCAAGTGTGGGCTTCGACTGTATTGTATAGAGCAGTGTTTCTCAACGTGGGGCCCACGCCCCCCAGTGGGGCAATTTAATATGAACTTGGTATAACTTTAACCCTTAATAATAATTGCCGTAAATAATTATTAGGTTGTACCTAAAATTGATAAGTATTTAATTTCATTTTTATAATAGGGGGGAACTAAAATTTTAGAAAGGTTAAAGTGGGACATGGCACAAAAAAGATTGGGAAACACTGGTATAGAAGGATAATATTTTTTTTTAATTTTATTTCTGCTCATTTGCTACAAATTTATAGTATAGTATGTAAGCTGTAATGTTGACAAGATTAATACTTATTAAGAACGTATGGCTTATTTTTTTACATTTTAAAGTGTTATTCCACACTTAGGAAAGAAAGATAATTATTTAGAAAACGTATAAAAATTTAGATACACATACATTTTGACCACTAATCGATACGTTAGAACGTATGGCTTAGTGGTCAGAGCGCCTGGTCAGTTTCCAGTAGGTGCGGTTTCGATTACCACTATGTTGAAATTTTTTAAACCTATTTTTGTACGTTTCTGAGTAAGTGCGTATGGCTTAGCGTTTTGGTCAGAGCGCTTGGACGGTTTCAAAAGAGGCGCGAGATCAAATCCCGCTACATTCAATTTTTTATACGTTTTCTTAATAAGTATTTTTTTCCTAAGTCTGAAATAATACTATAAAAATGTTAAAAGCATTAAAAAGATTACATTTAACATAATAATGAAAAAAACACAAAAAATTGCTACACGCTGTATCCCGCATGTAGCAGGGTAGACACAGGAAGCTTAATGTTAAGACACTCTGCTCTCCACTTTCCGTCAAATTCTGCAGGCATTGTGCGTGTTGTGTGGCGGAAATTAGCACCGCGCTTTGCCTCGACACGTAAGTAAATAATACATTTCCTTGAGTGGGGATCGAACCCACAAACAGTCGATTTTACAGTCACACATGCGCCACGACTGGCCTCTAGTCATATATTGATATTATAATATGATAAAAATGATATTTCAAGCAGTTAAGTGGTGTAAGAAGTAATTAGAAAGCCTTTTTATTATTTTTAACATCATTTTATACATGCATGTACATGTCGTTTTTTAAACACGTGATTATGATAACGGTATTTCAATACTTTCCATAATACATGGTGATTATAAAGATTATTATGTATGTTTTATAAAGGTTTAGATATGATAAGATATATTGGACTTAATAAACTGTTTAAATTTTTATATAATATATTATTAGATTTTACTGCTTTCATATTGGTTAGTTAGATGAAAAGTGGGGAGAGGAGTGTCTTAACACTAGGTTTTCTCTCTGTCCTGCTACGTGCGAGATACAGCGTGAAGCTAAAAAAATATAGTAGTAGCCAGATAGTAATAGCTTTTTGGTCGCAGTGATACTGGGTTACATCGAAATGATTAATGTAATATATGCAATATAGCCTATAGTATACATACATCAGCAGGGTAGGTTAGGTTAGGTTAGGGTTAGGGAAGCTGAGAATCTAATTTTAAGACATTCATCCTCATTAAGACACTTCCGTTCTTCACTTTCTGTCAAATTCTGGAGGCGTTGCACATTGAGTGGAGGAAATCAAAGCTTCGCTCTGCCTCCTTACCAGAGCAAAGAAAGGAAAAAATATAAAAAATAACAATGTTCTCAAGTGGAAATCGAATACACAATCAGTAGCGTTGACAGTAACACGAAATTTTTCCGCGTTCAGAAAAATGAAATATTAAATTTTATCAAATTATATGTTACTTTGTTACAGAGTAAAATCTCACGAGGGCATGTTAACAGAATATATGGGAATGCGGTTTTATACAAAAAGTTACTATATTAATATTTAAAGCTTTGCAACACTACGGTACATAAATACTGAGTATTATTGCCGCTACATTGTAACCTGTAGAATAATTTTCGTATTAAGTAGAATCCAACATGATAGAATAAGGCGTAAAGATATATATTTAGCCTTTTTTTTTTTGCTAAGAGCAGAGATAAAGTTTTTATTTACCATTTTTTATTTATTTTTCAGCATAAGTGCTAAAAAATAAATAATGGCATAAGTGCGACTACATAGACACAATTTCTGTCTTCAGTTATCGACAGGAACGAAGTATAATAAAATAAACCTACTTCTCTTAATTTGAACCGGATTCCATAATCAGAACCTAACATAACTTCTAAATCCTAAAAGTGTATCCTTTCCAATAAAGAAAGAATTATCGGAATCGGTTGGCGGAGTATTGACTTATTCGTCCATTTGTCGCTGTTGATCCCATTGCCAGAAATGGATCAAAATAAAATCACCATACACACAGAAACATTAAAATAAACCGGACAAGCGCGGGTGGGGCTCTCCCACCCAGCCGAGACGTATCTTTTTTGTAAGTGAATGTAGAAATAGGATTTTTTTAGGAAATTACAGGGCCGTACGTCTTAGTATATGGTTTAAATTTCAACACGATATCTCCAAACGCTCCTTAGATAAAGGCTTTTGACAGGCATACAGACGCACGTACAGAGAACAGAGTGATCTTATAAAGGTTTTTTTTCTTTAAAAGGTACGTATTGACCCTAGAATTAAATAAAATAAAATTTAATAAAATAAGAAAGGAGATTCGACTGTTTGAATTCATAACCTCGTTTCTTTAAGTCAGTTGAAACTTTAAAAAATGTACACTTTTGCGTTTTTATGGTTATTGCAGAATGTTATTGACATTCAGTGTTATGCATATGACATATGTATAACATATGACCGTGATGTATGTCATACGTACATCACGGACTACCTCGACTATTTTTAGGGTCCCATACCAAAAAAGGGAAAAAAAACCGAAAATAATCATTTTTTTGCCCGTCTATGAAGACCATTGGCATATCTTGAGATTGCGTGGATGTGTAGAGCAGCATATAGTGCTGAAATGCATTTATGCATTTGTCTGCCGAAAAATTTACTTGTCTTTTTGGGTATTAGGATACTTCCTTATTCCGTTCCTCTATTTCCGTCCTCTATTCAATACATACGAGTATGTGTATTCAAGCATACAAGAAAGAGAAAATAAAAATATTTGTTCTTCCAAGTGAGTCGTACCCATAACTAATGCGTTTTTAGTGAGGCACTCGCAATACGCTGAAACATTAAAAAAACATTTCAAAATAAACATAATTATAATAACTGTTTTCAAAGAGTCATTAAGCGGTTCTTTAATCTTCTAGTCTTTTTGCTTTGTTTTGTTTATGTCGTTTATGTCAAAAAGGAATATTTCAATTTACAACTTGTGTAAGAATGTTCAGTAAAGGTGTTCATTTGTCATACAAGTGCATGGTTTCTGTCTATATATTGTAGTTACGGCTTGATAAGATCTGTATTGAACATTGCGATTAATAATTCCTTTTTAATATAATTTACATTAAACATTTCATACTATTCTTAATGTAATCATTAGTTGGTATATTTTTTTGTGGGATTACTTAATAATAAAGAGGCCAGTCGTGGCACAGCGGCACGAGGTGTGACTGTAAAACCGACTGGTTGTGGGTTCGATCCCCACTCGAGGAGATGAAATATTTACTTAAATTTATATTTCCATTTCTTCGCTCTGGTGTCGAGGTTAAGGGCGGCGTTGAGTTCTGCCACTCAACACGCAATGCCTCCAGAATTCGGCAGAAAGTGGGGAACGGAGTGTCTTAACACTAGGTTTCCTCTGCCTACCCTGCAAAATGTGCAGGGTACCCTGCAAAAGCCCTGTGTGCGGGATACAGCGTGAAGCTGACTTGATAATAAATATTAAAATAAAAATTCGTAGCGTTTGCGTTCTCTCTGACTTCTCCGCTAGGGAATAAAGCGTAAAGTTAACTTAAGTTATTTTAGAAATCTATTAATATATTCTTTTTAGTTTTTTTGCAAACTAAAATAAAAGAAAACTTTGTATTTTTTTCAAGTAATTGTATATCTTACGGAAGATATAAATTAGAAACTTCGTAGATACACGTTATTTTATTTGACATTTCCATTGTACAGTATACTTGTATATACACATATCATTGTAAACGTGTACAGACATTGTTTTGTAAATCCAACTGGCATTAGTAACTAATTATCAAGAACAACCCGATGTGACGATAAAGAAAGTTATTTTGTACATTTATACATTATTGTTATTGCTTTTTGTTATCTTAGTTAAAGCTAGTCGATTATATGTAATATAATATATTCTTGGTTATATTTAGTATTTTTACAGTTAGGTTTTTTATACAATATATCATTCATTTGGTGCAACAACAGTTTTATAAGAACTGCAGAAGGCTCAATACATATGTATAAATATTATTTCCGTATGCATCAACATATCGCACTTTAAAAATAAATTAAGGTATTTATACACCAAAGCTATAATAGCAAATATATCGCTCATATATACATATGGTTACGTGTGATTAATGAAATAACAATTTTTCTGAGTTTTGAGAAAATTCAACTTTTTTTTATTTTCAATGTCTTTTTTTTACATTTTAATTATAAAAATAATTAGACATTCTTAATCATCGTTATATTGCTCTGTAGCTGATACCTAACTTTAAATAAATTTAAATATGTAAACAGAAACAAAAGTATGTATATTTCCCACTATGAGACGTTCGAATATACTCTATATTACGTGGGCAGTTAAATTATACATTAATAACTTAACCTTATATCTTTTCTTATATAATTATATCAATAGAAACAACTCTTGACCATTTTCAAGAATACGTAATTTGCTCCAATGTAAATGCTAAAAGTAAAATTTTATTTAAGCTCAATTTAAATAAATCGTTCCCTTTTAAATTTACAACGTGTGTTTTAAATTTACAAGCCCGGTGGATGGGATACATGGACGGCAGATATGGGGAAGCTGCCGACGTATGAGTAAATATCCCTAAGAGAAGACGCGTGTCAGTCCTGGCGCGTGATCAGTAATATTGGAAAATATAAAAAGAAGAAGTACTTAGCAAACTAAGCAACTGCTTCGAAGTCATGGTAGAGTATGAAAGTGTACCCGTGGCCCGCGGCTGTAACGTCGTAGGGTTTTAGTGAATAGGATGCAGGATCATGAGTCTCACATAGTCCGCATCGCATTTCACCCGACATGCGGATACCCGTAACAGTGTTTCCCCACGGGAAAAAAGGTTCCTAGGTTCCCTCTACCTAACTCCAAGTGTGCTGAATACAGGATTAAATCTAAATTAGACTTCTATAACCGATTGACAGCTGGAAATACAAATTCAGCAAGCGTATAATGAAGAACTGTATGAAATAAACAATAAAAATAATTTAAACAGAAATATATAAATATTAATATGAATTTATTAAATGAGTGCATACCATAAACATCATAATTTCTTGCAAATTATCGCCGATAGTTCAAAAGTACCGTGAGCAATACACCTGTCATTATTAACAGTTTTAATCACTAAGGCTGATTTACTCTTCGGTTGCCGCGGGCACTTGTCGGAAGTAATTAAGGGTACCGGATTCGATTTCTATGAATATCTCTAATAAAACTGGTAACTAGCCAACGTGACTACGCTGCACTATGAAAACGATTTAATTCTTGTTCATGAGTATTTAGATTGCTATTTTTATTTTTCCTATGTAAAAGACATCAACGATCGTACAGCGCGTTAAAGCTTATTTTGATACAAAAACAATGTGTGTACTATGCTTTAACAATATACGTATAGTTAAAGTATAGCATACATTTTAAAATGTTGTTATATTTAACACTTTTTTAAAACGTTTAATTAATTTAGGTATATGTACGTATGCATATCTGTATGTTTGTTACAGACACTAAACGTGAGTTTGAACGCGACTTTTAAACGTCGGATTAATTAGAAATTTGGTATACTTATTAAGGACCGATGACAATGCAATAATATAAAAAAACAGACACAATAAAACACAAAGTGTAAGTGGTACTCGCCCACAGAGGGTTCCGTATCAATTTCCGTACTGTAGATGAGCGGGTATGACAATTAATAATAAATAATTAAAAACACTTTTTTTTACAAAAACTAGCTAAAAAATTATAAATAAATAATAGTTAAAAAAACTGAAAACACGCTTTTATGAATATATGAACTATAAAAGTATGCATGGTGTCAATATATTATATTTAAAAAGCACCCCACGCTGTTTTACATTCGAATACATTACATTTATTTTATATTAAATAAATGCATGCGCATTGCAATGTCAAAATGGTATACTAATGTTAGCAAACTCGTGTAAAAGAGAGTATATATAGGTGAAAAGGACTATAAAAAATTGGGTCAATGTAAGATCAGGGGCGAGAAACTCTCGCTTCCCGGCGAGGCTGTAAGCTCCATCCTAGGTCAACAGCAGTTCAGCCTTTTCAAAAAAGTCAACCAAGACAGTTCTTGGGTGATACAAATCACTAATTTTGCAATTACGAAAAATCTCCTTCCTAATAATTTAGAATCCTATAAGCGATTTTTGAGTCTTATCACCCAAAGTTTTGTATTCTCAAAAACAAAAGCTATTTCTTTGCTGTATTTCGTACAGTTTAAATTATTATCGAAACTTGAACATTGAGTTTGCAGTTTTGCTACTAAAGCGAAGAAATGAAAATGATTTATTTGTATCGAACCTAAGCGCTTAAACGTCCTGCTTTGCCACAGAGCTACGATAGCTTCAATAGAAACATTTTCTATGGCGTATCCAGCACATAGCAGAATAGACAGAGAATCGAATCCACAACCTGTCGCGCAATAAAAATTTAATGTTAGTCAATAAAGTATGCACAAACGGACAGATGTAAATTTGTAAATATAAAAAATATTATAATAGGACACCCACGCGTCTCTAATGGCAATTCATAATAATCTCATTTTTATAGGCCATAAAAACTTATCTTTTAACATTTTTAAAAAATAATTAACTGTCAAACAGATCAGGCTAATTGATGACATCACTGTCAATTTGATTGACTGCTGGACAGTTTAATATTGTTGTTTGTGACGTCACAACTTGGTTAGTGGTTGCTATGGTTGTGTTATTTACCTATAAAAAATTTTTGCTTCACGCTTCACCTGCATAAAACAGAGCATAAAGAACCTAGGGTTAAGCAAACATTTTTCATTCCGCTTTGTGAGAATCGAACCCACAACCCACACAGTTTCCAGTCAGACATCACATTACATCACGATTGCAATATTTATGGGATAATAGCAAATTTAAACAGTAAATGTAATATTCAACTTTGTTGACTTTTTTAAATCAACGTCACGCTGTATCCTCCACACGGCAGGATAGGCAAAGGGTACCTAGTATTAAGACAATCTGTTAACCATTATCCGCCAAGTATTGGAGGCATTGCGTGTTGAGAAGCGAAACTCAACGCCACGCTTTGCCTCGACACCAGAGCGAAGAAATAAAAAAATAAATAAATGTTAATTTTAATATTTTATTGCCTGAGTGGGGATCGAAGCCACAGCTAGTCCATTTTATAGTCATATCTTGTACCTTTGCGCCGCGACTGATCTCACTTCCTTAGATTTTTTTAATAATATTTCAATACGTATACAAGATACAATCTCATTAGAAATGTCAACTAGATATTCCAAGATATATACATTGATTTTATTTACATTTACAGTACACTAAGTTTACGATAATATTGTACGGGGAATTCGATCGGGCACATTCTGTACCTGATTCAATACGGTTATTGAATTAAAACGAAGAATCGAATAGCGTTTCTTACATCTTATTTTAGTTTCATAATTGAATTGACAACACAAAATAATAAGAGGCAGCTGTGGTTGGTGGTGTGGTGATGGTTGTGGGTTCGATTCCGATATTTTGCTAATTATTTTTATTACTTTGCTTTGGTTAATAAATCGCGGCGCTGAGTTCCATCACTCAATTTACATTCTTTCAAATATTGGACGAAGATTGTGGAAGTGTGTGTGAAGAATGGAGTGTTACAACACTAAAAAGCGTAAAGCTACTTTAGTCTTCTTTTTTTTTTCATATTAGAAATCACCTTCACGCTGTATCCCGCACACAGCAGAGTAGGCAGAGGGAACCTATTGTTAAAACACTCCATTCTCTACTTTCCACCGAAATCTGGAGGCATTGAGTATTGGGTGGCGAAATTCAACGCCACGCTTCGCCTGGGCACCAGAGCGAAGAAATTAAGATATAAATTTAAATAAATATTTCATTTCCTCGAGTGGGGATCGAACTCACAACTAGTTGAATGTGGAGTCACTCTTTGTGACTCTGCGCCTCTTGACTGGCCTCTTTCATATTAGAATTTATAAGTATATAATTTTTTAGTGTTATAATTTTTTTGTATTTGTTTAATTAGCCTTCAATAAATTAGATAATTGCTACTAATTTACAGTATTAGTTATGTTAATTTTACTCCAGCTTGTCCATAAAGTCTTTAAAAAAAAAATTAGCTTCACGCTATATCCCGCACACAGCAGGGTTTTTTTTTTGTGAATCTTGTATCTAAGAAGAATTAGGAATAGACGTCTCATTATTTTCTAAGTAATTCGAAATGGTCAATTAAAATTAAAAAAATTAAATTAGCTTCACGCTATATCCCGCACACAGCAGGGTAGGCAGAGGGAACCTAGTGTTAAGACACTCCGATCCTCACTTTCTGCCGAATCTTGGAGGCATTGGAGGCGTGTTGAGTTGCAGAACTAAACGCCGCACTTTTGCCTCGACACCAGAGCGAAAAAATTAAATATAAATTTAAGTAAATATTTTATCTCCTCGAGTGGGGATCGAACCCACAACCAGTCGGTTTTACAGTCACACTTCGTGCCGCAGCGCTGCGACTGGCCTCAAACAATCTTACTTACCTTTTATTTAAAGATACTACATCAAATATTACTAAAAGGCCGTAATTATTAGAACATAAAAATATATTCTTATCGCGTCATCACATCTTATAAAAAATATAATAACGTTAATATTATAAAACCACTCAAGTCCATTTAATTTTTATATGTTTAATTGTTAACAACGTAATTTCAATAAAAGGTGTACCTTTCATCAGCTCTAAAGTATATTTTATTACCTCTTTATTTAATTCTATATATATTTGGCCAGTCGTTTGACTAAATTTAGTTGAAAAAATATTAATTTATTAATTATATAAACTTAAGTTATATAATTTACTAATATTTTCAGGTCAGTGATATATTGTGTGTTTGTTTCCCACTCAAGGAAATTAAATATTGAATATTTTAATTTGCTTGAACGATAAAATGATAAAATTAAATATTTCATTTCCTCGAGTGGAAATAGAACCCACGACCTACCGCGTTTAGACGCAAGCTTGTGTCTTGCGCCACGGCTGGCCTAACGTTAACGGCAACAGTAGTGTTTAAGTGACACATACTTATCAAAACGTTAAGCACATTCCTATGAATATTTTTTATTTATAATTTTTTAATATCAAACGTCGAACTTCACTTTATACGGACTGTCCAGATACGAGATAGTGACATTCGTGTTCATTTTATAATTTAATTAAATGTAAAATAAGTAAACTTAATTCATATAAAATGTTGCGGTCGGGACTAAACTGATACGATATCTTGCATTCTGGGAATAGATGTGAGTTGTAAAACCAAGACATTATTAAATGTTTGTAAGATAAAGATTATTAATTTAAGAAAATATTATTTTGAGGCATGTTGTGACTATAGCCGCGACAGGTTGTGAGATCGATTCTCACTCGAGGAAAAGATATGATTTATTTTCATTTCTTCGTTTTGGTAAAGAGGCAAAGCGGGCAAGCTCCAAACGCAATTTTCCCAGAATTCATCGACAAAAGGGTAACAAATTGTCTCAAAAATAGGTTCCCTTTATGTACCGTGTTTCGTGTGGTAAAAAAGCAGCGTGACGCTAAAAAAACATTTAATATCAAACTTTATTCCACACTTGGGAAGAAGAGGAAAGAAAAATACTTTAATATCAATTAAAATTTTATACGTTAATATCAATTATTTCATGCAGTCTAGGGAGGAGTCGTGAAGAGAGATAATGTCTATAATATAAGCGCGACGATTGTGAGCTCGATACGACCTAAGATAATTATTTATTTTTATTTCACCGCTCTAACAAGACAAAACGTGGCATTGAGTTCCACCTCGAAAAATTTTCACCACTAAAAAACCATAGATCAGAGCGGTGTCGAATATTATTTGGCACTTTTTGACTTAGGCATGTCTTTTTTTCATATAATTAAAATGGATGAGATTTGTATCCAGAATTGAATTTGATTTGAATTGAGGCCAGTCGTGGCAAATCGACTGGTTGTGGAAGTGAAATATTTATTTATATTTTCATTTCTTAGCTATGGTATCAAGGCAAAGCGGTGTTGAATTCCGCCACTCAACACGCAATGCCTCCAGAACCGGAAGTGAGGAACGGAGTGTCTTAACACTAAGTTCCCTCTGCCTACCCTGTTGTATACAGGATACGGCGTGAAACTGATTTAATTATTATTTTTTATTTTTTATAGAATTGAATAGTTAGTTCTCCTCATCCCCATTTCCCAAAAAGGATTTTTTCATAGGCTCATTTTCTATTCCCCAAAATACGGTCGATTGGAAGACTCGCGTTACATTCTATATTCACATAACGAATCCTATAAAAATATTTTTATATAAAATATTGTGAAGGGTATGGCTCGCACTATAAAAAAGTTTTCACATCTCATGTAGTGTCAAGTTTCGAACACTACACGATGTCGTGTCGACTCCATGTACAACGTCCTAACGTCACGATTTCTACATCTTTGTTAAAATGTATTGTTAAAGCTATAGTATTCCAATAATGAACATTTTTTTTTCTTGACAATATTACTATCCCACTTCTAAACTATAAACTTCCTCGGGTATTTTAAATGACAGAGAAACAGCACTTCAGTTCTATCACATATATATTTGCTTCTTATACACCACTGAGTATTAATGTAGAAATGTACTTATCAAGACACAAGCAAAGAATGAATCCACACTGCTAACGTAATGCCTTTTATATTTTTAAAATTAGTCAAATCAGAAACTATCTTGACAAGTACAATTATAACAAAATTGTGTCATTTGACTTCACAATATATTATTTAAAAATGTATGCCAAAGAGAGAACTATAAAGTTTATCAATAAAATATTAGTAAAACAACTTTACATTATAATAATAAAATTACAAACGCTAACAATATATTATGTTGGGGAAGTCGTGGCTCAGGGTACAAAGTTGTGACAGTGAACGGAACGGTGGTGGGTTCGATTCCCACTCACGCTTTTGAAATCACTTAGGTACAGCGCGGCGTTCTTCTGGTAATTATCAGAATATAATAACTGTTACTAAAAGGTACATCCTGTATACATTAAACACAAATAAACGAAATCGATTGAAATTGCAAAGAACATAAAATTTTATTCAATCGTTAACCACCTACACTCTCGCAAACAAGTTCCTGTCATACGTGTGAGAACCAGACGTTAACACGGTTTTTTTATATTGATCTTAGAAGATATCATTAATAATAATGTACGACTTTATTGCAAAAGTAATTTGTGTTATTATTTCATATATTTGAAATTGCTACATAAAATGCAAAATATACAATTTTTGTCTAATTGTTCAACTTTAGATATGTTTTAATTTCGTTTTTTTCTTTAGATATTTGTTAATGTTAGCATTAATAAAGTACAGTAGGCTCTTTCATCTCTTTATAGAAAAATCGCAAACGCAAACTAACATACTGTTAGATCGTACAATTGTTTTCGACCAATTTTTTGTACTTTTATTAAATTCAAATCAAAGAGATAATATTTAGTGTTTGTATTTGTTAGAAATTACGTAATGAAAGTCACTAAAATATTAAAAAAAACCTAAACTACCTTTACGCAAATCGTAAAACGACAGTATGTCTCGATCGACGAACATCGACATATGCAATCGATTGACAGACAGCGCGCGCGCATCGTGCGCAAGCTGTTTCTAAACAAAATCTATAAGGATATTATTGCTCCTATATATGGTTATCATATTCTTGGGAGTTGCGCTCATATCGTTAGTATACTTTACTTTGTAATATCGCCTCGAAAAGCTAATACTTCAGGCACCTGTGGCGTCTAAGACAACTGTAGATGTAAATGTAGCACGGCACAGCACATGTTGCAAAAATAAATACAAGTATATTTATTTTAAGGTTGTCCGTCCAGACAGGCAGACTGTGTGTTTAAAAAAAGATTTGGCCGTTTGTATAGCAAAAAACGCGTATTTCGACACTATAAAGGTAATAAAAAATAATAGGGTTCTTCCGGTTAATCTAGATTTATGAAATTTGACACATAGTATCTACTGATGCTACTGGTTAAAAAATAAATGTGAAAAATATACATTACTGGTTAAATTCTTAAAAAAAATATAGTCTTTAGGGCAAAATTTGGTATCAAAGCCGGTATTTCAAGTGAGTTACCTGATGAAAGGTCTCTGGTTAAGCTAATCCTGATATCCGAATAATATCCTTATGTCCGAATTTCAGCTCGAGACCTCCAATTTTTGTATGGAACGGTTCGGTGGGCGATTCCGCCTCATTTACCATTTTATTCTCTATAGAATTTTGTATTAAGAGGTACTTATTTTTAATTATTTTTAAAATACTTATTTTTGTTGAGGCTACATTCTGCAGGTATGCGACCTATGCCAGTTGAAGCCAAGTATATTTATTTAGGCGTACAATTTTTTTAGCCAAAAAATATTTTAATTCGCCATAAATTATTATTTCTTTTGAAAGGGTTTTTTTTATATTACTTTCATAACGAATTTGATGCATAATATTTATATGAAAATGCATACAAAAACTATTATTTCTAAAAAATATTTTGGGTATTTTTTAATAATTAAAACCACCACCAGCACCAGCGCCACTAGTTTTTTTTTATTTTATAGCGTCACGCCCACAGCAGGATATGCCGTGGGAACATAGTACTAAAACACTCAGTTCCCTATTTGCCGCCGAATTTTGGAGGCTTTGCGTGTTACGTAGCGTCGCTAATTCGCTAACCAAAAACTATTTTTCATTTCTTTGCTCTGGCACCAAGGCAAAAGACCCGCGTTCAGTTCCACCACTCAACACGCAATGCCTCGAATAATTCGGCGGAAAGTGGAGAACGGAACCCTAAAACTAGGTTCCCTTTGCCTAACCTAATATAAGCGAATACCGCGTGAAGCTGAAAAAGAAATAGGTAAGAAGCACCAACGCTACAAGATACCTAATAAAAAATCATTATTTCCGATATAATCCAAATCTTAATAAGTTATAAGGCAATTGTTACAACTGATTATAGAATTTATCACCTAAAGTGAGGCGCTTATAAATAGAACGTTTCCGCGGTGCGAAGCAGACAAGCTGATTTAAATGCTATATAAATTTGACTTTGCTTAATTTTGAGACGGTCGTGGTGACTTCGACAAAGTACGGGTACTTGATGATGCCGCCATAAAGTGTTACCCGCACTTAGGAAAGCAAGATTAGGAAAGAAGAAAGAGAAAGACTTATTTAGAAAACGTATAAACATTTAAACTAAGCGGGACTCGAACCTGCGCCTGGTCGGTTTCCAGGAGGCGCAGGTTCGAGTCTCGCTACGTTCAATTTTCTATACGTTTTCTAAATAAATATTATTAAGATGTCATTTTTGAGGAAGGCGTCAAGTGCTGGTTTGTTTATTTTTGTTTTTTTGTTTCTTAGCCAAGTGAAAAATTTTTTAGTCGATGACCAGATATTGTACTTATTTTGTGTAAATAAAAAAATATATATAAAAAAAACTTCTTTGTAATTATTATTCGGTTTGAATATGTACTCGTATGATATTGCGTATAGAGTGGCGAAATTCCCAAGTGGGAATCGAACCTACGACCGTCGCGTTTACAGCCGTTTCGCTGCGTAGCGATGGGCTCATATTTTAAATTATAGGCAACATTATATTTCAGAGAGCACGAATGAAGCGTGATTTACTACTCTGTTTCCGTACATTGTAGTTTTAGCGCTGTATAATTTCGTAGATAGCCTATCATAATTGGATATCATATTTTGACGCAGTTTCGTGCTGACTGTGATCGTGTAAATTGTGGTAAAATTGGAGGCAAGTGATGGTTTTTATTGATGGCTTCACTAAAAACACAACCTTATCGTTCCTTAAAAATAAATCAGCTTCACGCTGTATCTCGCACACAGTAGAGTAGATCTCTACCTAAGGAACCTAGTGATAAGTTACTCCATTCCCCGCTTTCCGTCGGAATCTGGAGGCATTGTGTGTTAAGTCTCGACGAAAACATAAATGTAAGTAAATATTTCATTTCCGTGAGTGGGGATCGAACCCACGACCAGTCGGTTTTGCAGTCACACTTAGTGCCCCTGCGCCACGACTGACCTCAATAATATTTACATAACAATTTACATCTATAATGTTTGATAGTTATTACACTAGTACTAAATTTTTAGAAGACACTAAATTTCTTTTAAAAATTTAAGTTATTTATTATTTAGAATCATAAAAATAAAACATGCCTTTCCTTTAAACCTTATAATGTTTGTAGGCGTTTGTATTTTCTGTATAGGATAGATTTTTTTTAACTTTACGCTGTATCTCGCAGATAGCATGGTAGCTACTGGGAACCTGGGAACCTAGCGCTTAAACACTCCGTTACCATTAAAAAGATTTCCGTTTCCCACTTTCCGCCAAACTCAGAGACTTTGCGTGTTTTGCGAGTGGTGGAACTCAACGCTACTACTACTCAACTACTACTAACCACCAGAGCGAAATGATAACATTAAATATAACATTTCCTCGAGTGGCAATCGAACCCACAACCTTTAACACACATAAGCCCTTGCACCACAACTGATCCCAAAATAATAAAAATATATATTTTTAAAATTTACTATAAACAACCATCGAATCGAATACAGAAATTACAAATCCGACAACAATATATCAACGTCATACAAAATTGCAGGCACGCGTTAGTCCGTTACAGCATCAACGCCGCTTAAGCTTATTTAGTACCACTATCCTTATTTAGTGTCGACCTCGCACAGTACATAATCGCTTTCGCATTAGTCATATTTACGTTGTCCAAAGGGTTTTGCTATGATGATATATTTTTTTTGTTCACTTTTTGTTTCATAATATTATTAATAATTACGATTTAATATTAATAATACGAATATAAGAGCGGTCATGATTGTGGCGTTTGCGGCGTTGAATTCCGTCACTGAGCGCGCCATGTCTCTAATTCGGGTAGAAAGGGAGAAAGCTAAAAAAATGGTTTATAAAATTGAATTATTTGTAATGAAATAAATAAGAAACCAATCGTGGCGCAGAGGCACAAATTGTGACTGTAAACGCGACTGGGGATGGGACTTGAGGATTCGATCCCCTCTCGAAAAAATGAAAATATTTACTAAAATTTATTTCCGCCGAGTTCCGCCACACAACACGCAGTCTCTCCAAAACTCGGGAGTGGGGGACGGAGTGTTTTAACACTAGGTTCCCTCTGCTTATCTTTTTATTTTAATTTGAGTTATAAATTAAAAATAAAATATGCACTTTTAATATTATTAAGAATAAGTCTTCCATTGCAAAGCAAAGCGTGACGCAAAGAATTCGGCGGAACATGCTATCCCCAATTAGGAGAACGATTATATTAAAATTATATTTCTATTATACAAAACGCGGCGTTAAGTTCCGCCACCCAACATGCAACGTAACAAAATTTGGATTGGAAGAGTGGGGAACCAGGTTCTCTCTACCTTTTTTTACTGTCAATTGAATATATTACGGTACAAGCTCAAAGTAATTTGTAATATAGTGCCTTGTAAACCTACATCCTTTTTCCGTTTACAACTCGCATTTAGCGCGTTTCCTTTGCATTAGATGCCTACAATAATTCGATGGCCGTAAGCCATTAGGCAGTCGAGTAACATTTTACTATTTAACCTTTTATAAATGTTAATTAATACTGAAGTTATTATCAAATGCTAATAATATTACATAGAGATATTTAACAAAACGTATTATTGGGCGTTTATAAGCGAAGCGAAACTCAAAATATGAGTAAAAAGCGAAGGGAGTACCTTAACATTTTCTGTTTGTTTTTAATTTTGAATAGAAATCGAGAATTTTACAAGAGATGCCGAAAGAGCTGTGTTTGTGTGTTGTTTCGCAGACAACTTATTAAAAAATACGTTGACAGTAATAATTATATATATATATATATTTTTAATAAATTCAGTTATACATTTTAAATAAAACTATTTTAACTGGATTAATCGTGTATATTTAGTTTTTTGAACATTTTTGGAAACCCGACGTTTCGAACACTTTGCAGTAGTCCGTGGTCACGGGTAGACTGAGGACTGACAGACGAATGCCACCTTAAAATGTGTAATAATCGTGAAAATCAAAGAACTTATTATATAACTTCAATTATATATTATAACCAAATTATACAAAATTTACATACGTAAAATAATATTTACAAACAAAATTTACATAGTAAAATGTAGCCTATCTGTTATTTTGAAGTACCTATAAGCTATATTATTTACTGCAAAGTTTCATACAAATTCAGTAGTTTTTGCGAAGTGGAACAAAAATGTATCCTCATAAACTTTCATATTTACGATATTCTTAGGTAAGAGGACAGGAATATACGTTTTGAAAAAATCTTAAAAAAAAAAAAATATGCCTTAAGCGGGAATTAAACGCGTTACCATCATGATCTTTAGAAGTCAAAGGTCCTCTTACGGCATAGATATAAAAATATATTTCCTTTTTCTAAATTATGGAAGCCGAATTCAATTTGTTTTAGATTTAAATTATAGAGGCCATCATGTCGCAGAGGCACAAGCGAGTGACTGTGAAAGTGACGGTTGCGCCTTCCATTCCCACTTGAGAGATAAATATTTAATATTTTAATTTCGTCGCTCTGGTGGGTAGGTTCGCCAATTAACATCGAGAATTCGGTGGAAAATGGAAAACGGAGGTGTGTTAATAAAAATGGAGTGTATTAACACTAGGTTCAAAGGTTCCCTATGTGTACCCTGCCATGTGCGGAATACAGCGTAAAAGTATATTGGTAAGTTATATATATAAATTTTCTCGCGTGACAATATTAATTAACAGCAAATAATGCGACGTCGCTAATTAGCATTCTTAAATGATTTAACAGCGGGCGCAAACCTTTGAGCTAAGAGTAGAGGCGTCAAACAGGTAATGTCATTTAAAAAAACCGGTTAAGTGTGAGACGGAAACGCCCACCGCGCCTTTTGTACCAATTTCAGGATTCCACGGGTAGTACAAGTTATAAAACATGACAAGCTTTGTATGAAATGAACTAAAATATAAAGTTTTTGTTTTTTTTTATCTTTTAATAAATAATAAATGAAGATTTTTATTCCTTTATTACAGGAAGTACCTACCCAATAGATTTTTATTACGCGACAAATTTCATAAAAAAATGCAGCAAAATCGATATATAAATGCTTGTATCTTTTGATTGCGTTAGAAGCGAGGAGATGAAATATTTACTTAAATTTATATTTCCATTTCTTCGTTTTAGTGCCGAGGCAAAGCGAAATATCTCCAGAAATCGGCAGAAAGTGGGGAACAGAGTGTCTTAACACTAGGTTCCCTCTGCCTTCCCTGTTGTGTGCAGGATACAGCCTTTTTTTTTCTCGGACATATTATACATAATATAAATTTTACCTTTATTCCACCCGACAACATACACAAATCTTACTTAGGCTTAATAAGAATCATCCCGTTCTATATAAAACAGAACAACTCAAATATAAAACCGTTGTTCCAAGTAATAAACGGCAACGGGTTAAAATAAATTTACTCAACCGTAACGGAATTTTATAAGTGTAGTAGTAAAACTATTGTTACACATAAAATTTGAATGGATCCAATACAACGCTCACTTCCTTGGCCGCGGGTACTAATAAAACCAAGCCCTCTATTATTTCAAGGCAGTTGTTTCTAATCACTATTATTTCTCACTTAAGTAAATATTATAAAACATCGTGGCACAGTGAGTAAGCTTTAGTAGCGAGTTCAGTTCTCTCTGGGGGACATTAAATTATTTTCTTTTAAAAAAATAAAGCAGAGAATGGAATGTTTTAAGTCTCGGTTCTCTTAAGTTGTTTTTTGTTGCGTGTATTCTGTCTTCAAGTAATTCCGTTTAGGTTTTATCCACGACTCTGCTTAAATAATATTTATATTAATGTATAAAAATTTTTTAATAATAAAGCCAAATTAACTTTAATAATTATAAATTACAGAGAGGCCGTTGTGGCGCAGTAAAATATATTTTTAAGCGCGTGACTGTAAACGCAACGGTTGCGAGTTCGATTCCCACACGAGGAATTATATTATTATTTATTTATATTTTCAATTTTTCGCTCCGGTAACAGTAAAGCGCAGCATTGAGTTCTGTCACTAAGCACGCTATGCTTCGAAAATTCTGCGGAAAATGGGGAACGGCTGTCTTAACATTTGGTTCCCTCTGCCTTCCCTCTGCCTGCTATATATGAAATGAAGTATTCCGTAGGTGAGGCTAATATATAATAAAATAAACGACTATTTTCTCATATTAAAACAAAAACAAAATATATATCCACACAAATTGCTTTTACCGAGTTCTACAAGAAATTCAATTTAAATAAACTGAAATGCAAATCTAAGTTTTCAACTACCTATGTTTTCCTAACTAAGCGAGGTTCCTGAGGTCAGAGGTGCGAGTCAACTTGGGCTACCGGCAGAAATATTAATGATGCTAATAGCAAGTAATTACAGTGTTTATATCCGTTTTTATTTCTTTTAAAGACTATATTCTACTCAACTTATAGTTGATATAAATTAAATGTATTTAAGTGGTCACGGATTCGATTCCAGGCTGAATTTATCGATATTGTGTTTTTGTTTTGTTTTTATAATAACTAAAGCAGTGAGGTAGCATCTAATAGTAAATTATTATATTTAAATTATTTTAATTTATCTGCTCTAGTAGATAAAGCGCAGCGTTAAGTTCAACCAATTACAAAATAGTAAGTAATAATTTAAACAAATATATTTTCTGCATATTCTTTTACTCAAAGATTTGAAATATAACATAATATATAAGGCCAGTCCTGGCGCAAGGACATAAAGTGTGACTATAAACGCGGTTGGTTGATGGTTCGATCCCCACTTGACGAAATAAAATATTTATTTAAATGTAAATATTTAATTTTTTTCGCAATGATGTCGAGGCAAAGCACGGCATTGAGTTTAGCTCCTCAACACGCAATGCCTCCAGAATTCATCTGAAAGTGGGAACGGAGTGTCTTAACATTAGTTTCCCTATGCCAACCTTGCTGTGTGCGGGATAGAGCGTGAAGCTAATTTTTTTTATAAACTATAGTTGTGTCTAAAGTATAGCCTTAGGGTTGTCAAGCAAACGATAAATCTTCCAATTATTCAAGTACTTTACAAAATAAATTACCATTAACGAGGTTATCCTAGTTGAGAGTAATTTGTAAAACAAATTATTTGCATATCCACCTCCCACACGCTTAATAACGTTAGTTTTATCGAATATCTAATTGCGCCGCCTCATCATGAATGCATGGCATCCTTCACGCTTTTTCCCGCATCCTAGACGAATCTCTTTGATTCCTTCCCCATTTTCCTTTACATTTTCAAGACATTGCGTATAAATTTTTGGAACTCAACGCCGCAGCTTGTCTGCCAGAGCAGGGTAATTATAATAATTACAATTCTTATTTTATTTATATTTTAGCTTTACGCCGAATCTCTTATCACACCGAATCTGGAAACCTAGTGTTACAATACTCCTTGCCCATTAAGACACTTTCATTTCCCACTTTTTTTTACTGACGTAACTTAACGCCGAGCTTTACCAGAGCGAGGAAATGAAAACATTAAATAGTTCATTTCCTCGAGGTAATCAAACCCAAAACCAAAATCAAATCACTGCCCACAATGACCTCATGTAGTTTTTTTTGTACTAAATTAACTTGTATAATGAGATGGAACTGGCATAATCAAGTCTATGTAAAGTTAGCAATGCGTTAAGCAAATACGTACCTTTTTTAGCGAGCCATTCATCCCTACTGGGACTCGAACTTGTTACCGGTAGCTGCTTCCGATGTGTAAGTGGCCAAATATGGAATATATAATGACAAATTCCACACCTAAGATTCTGTTTGATGTAATTATTATGCGAAAAGTGGTCTAAACAAGATATATTGCATATGGTGTGATCACAAAAAGATGGCTTTAATAGGATGCATGCGCTATACTTGTAAGAAATGATTTGTTGCCGGTCAGTTCTGCTTGTTGGAATTTTAAATCGAAATTGTTTCGTAGTAATTATCATTAGTACTGAAAAGTAGGAAGAATGTAGAGTAGTTAAAGTTAAAATAATAAAAAAATAGAAACATACCGCAGGGTAGGCGGGGAACCTAGTGTTAAGACACTCCGTTCCGCATTTTCCGACGAATTCTGGAGGGATTGCGTGTTGAGTGGCCGAACTGAACTCCGCGCTTTGCTTCGACACGATGTTTCTGCAACTTTCTGTATAAACTAAAAAAAAAATATTTTCTGTTCTCAAAGGACCCATAGAACTGAGTATTTGATAAAAATATATCCTTTGCTTTGACAGATACACAGACAGATGGACAACAAAGTGATCCTATAATTGATATGTTATTCAAATCACAATAAGTACTCGTATAATACTTTTCCTTAAACATTTTTTAAAGAGTTATTCCACACTTAGGAAAGAAAAATACCTATTTAGAAAACGTATTAAAATTTGAACATAGCGGGACTCGAACGCGCGCCTCCTGGAAGCTGACCAGGCGTTCGTATGGCTTAGTGGTCAGAGCGTCTGGTCCAGAAGGCGTGGGTTCAAGCACCGCTACGTTCAACTTTTTAATGTTTTCTAAAGAAGTGTTTTTCGTATACATAATTTTAATATAAGTACTTTTAGTTGGAACCTATAACCGTCGCCATAGCAATGAAACAGGTTGTTCAGAAAAGTTAAATAATACGTACAGTTGGTAGGGTCAGACTCTACTTTATAAGTAGAGCCGACCTTACCGACGTTAATGTAGCTTTTTCATTCACAATATAAATAATCACCCATTCCGTGTTTGCCCGCGCTTTTGTTGTCCAACAAATACAAGCCCGTATTCTTAAGGAATCAGAACTGAATTATTTAGAGGGCCTCTAGTTTTATGAGGCAGTTTCGCCTCGAGAGGTCGTTTGGTATGAAATGTTGTGTGCCTAGTCTTTGTATGATTAGCAAACGTTTTGAATGTTATGACATGATTTAACTTCCATTAGTTTACATGTCACGCTGGAAACGGTTAAAATTATTAAAACAACATTGAACTCATTTTTGGAACGTCAAAGTGCTGCGTTGAGTTATTACTCTCAGTATACGGTATATCCCCCATATAGTCTCAACATAATGTCTCGAATTCGGGCGGAAAGCCGGGAACGGCGTGTCTAAGCACACACTTTTTTATATTTTAAATACTCACTTCGTGCAAAATTTCATAAATGTTGATGGTCCATCCAGATGAGATCTACGGGAAGTAAACTTTAGGTTTTGATTATACGGCGAATTTCATACAAAATGCAGCAAAATCTATGCATGCTCGTATATTTGAACGTTTTGATGAAAAAAAGAACAGAAAAAATCAAGCCACCTGACTGTAAACCTGATTATGTGATATTAGTTTCATCTTGATACCTCCACGCGATCTCGAGATAAGTGGTCGCGACAGACGGACAAACGAATAACAAAATAGTTCTATCTATAAGGCTTTTTTTACATAAGTTATTTTTTATCTTAAAAAAAAAAATCTTTAGTACATATGAACATACTCGTATATTAATGGTGTTTTTCTTTATTTCAGTTATCAAATTGTGAGCAAGGTGTTATTAGAGTTCAATTGTAAGTAATTTATATATTTAAATAAATAGTATTTATATACACTTAGTTATTTAGGTTTAATTTGTTATTTAGGTTTAATATGTTATTCTTTGAAAGCTTATTTAGGCGAACTTTCACAGTACTCTAGCATGTGTACCAAAAACCGACAAGCACCTACAATCGACTACGACAAATAGGGACTGCTAATGGATTTATTAGGTTAAAGTTTAAATAAATTACTTTCATTATTCTATTCAAAAAATAAGAAGTATAATACATATATAAAGTGTGACTGTAAAACCGACTCGTAGCTTACATTTATATTTCCATTTCTTCACCATCGGTGTTGAGGCAAAGCGCGGCGTTGAATTCTGCCACCCAACACGCAATGCTGCCAGAATTGGACAGAACGTACGGCGTCTTACTACACTATGTTCCCTCTGTGCCTATCCTGCTGTGTGCGGGATACAGCGTGAAGCTGGTTTTTATATATATGTTATACATTATATATAAAATTATACTTAATGTTACTCCATAGTAGAACATAGCGCTTTAATTTAATGTTTGAATGTAAACGAAACTTGTACTGAGATTCATTACAGTCTTACGACACTTTGATAGGCGTTTAATGACACAAACAGCACGACATCTAAACCATGTATAATTTGTCCTAACTCAAAGTTTATCGATCCTTGTAAGTTATCATTTGAACGGCAATTACCTTCATTAAGTTAAGTAATATACGATTAAGCCAGAAACACACTAGTACATTTGTTTAGGTTCACGCTGTATCCCGTAAATGGCATGATAGGGAGAGAAGACCTGGGAACGTAATGTTAAAACACTACAAGATACTTTCGACACATTCCCAACAAGATACTTTCGATCCCCGTTTTTCGCTGTTTTCTGGTCGTTTTAATGAAAATTTTAATTAATTCAATCCAGTGAAATTGAAGCCACAACTGCCGCGTCATACGCTTGTGCTCCTGCGCCGCAAGTTGCCTCACCTGGAATTGATAATTAATATTGTATTTTCATAAATATAGGAAAATAATAAATAAATTAAATCTAGAAAAAACAGTCAAATAATAAAAATAAATAACTTCATAATATATGAAAATCGTTCAAGCATTAAGTAAGGTATGCTTAAGACTTAGAACACTTTAATAGGCGTTTAAAAGCTCTAAGCCGTAGCTAATGTTAGCTACCTTCAAATTTACTGATCCTGTAAGTATCAATAGTTAAGTTTGAACACATTGAAAAATAAGAATCCTTTAAAAAATATATATAAATTAAAGTGAGACAGTTCTATTCTATTATATTTCAAAGTAGTATTAATAATATATCGAGGCCAGTCGTGGCGCAGGGGCACAAAGTGTGACTGCAAAATCGTCTGGTTGTGGGTTCGAGGAAATGAAATATTTATTTACTTTTATATTTTATTTCTTCACTCTGGTGTCGCGGTTAAGCGCGGCGTTGAGTTCTTCCACTCAACATGCAATGCCACCAGAATTCGGCACAAAGTGGGGAACGGAGTGTCTTAACACTAGGTTCCCTCTGCCTATCCTGCTGTGTGTGGGATACAGCGTGAAGGTGATTTTATTTTTTTGATAATAAATTAAGTTTTATAACGTATTTATAATAATATAAAAATAAAACAAAAAATATTCTTTAAAATCGTTCAATTATAGTATGAAAAAAATATAAAGGAAGATTTGTATACTTCCTGTTCCTTCTAACTTCAAAAAAAATTTTAGCCATTACTAGGACTTAAAGACTCACATTTCTCGGTTGACTTCCAAGAGGTGCAGGTTCAAATCTCACTTTATACACTTTAAACGGAAACATATTTTTTTCCCAAGTGTGGAATAACGCTTTACAAATTTCTCAAAAGAAATTTACATGAAAACAGCCAAACATCTCAGTGTATTACAGAACAACTCATTTAAATAATCTTCGTGAGCTATTCAATTGAATTCTATATCGTAATAAAATCTATTTTATCGCTGTCAAAGCAAATTCAGCATATTTTGTTAAATTAACCGCAATTTACAATTATAGCCGTTTTATAAGACGCGAGTTGTGGTGCCGATTGAGTATTTCTGATTGTACGCTCGATTATTATGACTTACGTAGCGTTAAGCTGTTACTTAATTGTTATATAGAGACGACAAAATAACTATAACTCTATTAATTACTAACGAAAATAAAGACAAATCGCGGCGTTTAGTTCCGCTACTAGCCTGCATTGTCTCTAGTGGAGTGTTTGCCCAAAACGTACCATCGATTTCTACCACACAACGAAATGCGTTCAGATTTCGTCGGGAAGTGGTTAATGAAAGAGTCTTACTGAGAATAGAGTGCACTAGGGTCCTAGTTGACGTTGAGTGACGTTAAAAAAAATAAACTGCTTTCTATTTTAACTGTGCTTTGCTTTAATCTATTCACTTCTATCTAATAGTAATCAGTGTATTAATTAAATTAAATCGAATTCTGGAGGCATTGCTTGTTGAGTGACGGAACTTAACGCCGCCAAGAACCAGAGCGAAGAAATGAAAATATAAATTCAATTTCCCCAAGTGGGGATTGAACCGACAACCAGTCGCGTTTACAGTCACACACACGTGCCCCTGCGCCACGACTCACCTCAAACTTTAAAACTTTGGTAACTCATAATATATTTAAGTAGAAAATATACATTTTTTGTCGCTGAGATACAATAAATACTCGATCACGAACTGTCAGTTCGCTTTTTTTAGTCACGTGCCGAGATTACTATGAAGAAACCAGTTAGGCTTCTAACCTGTTCAAAGGAGTAGCTCGAAAATTCTTAAATAAAATAAATCAGCTTCACGCTGTATCCCGCACACAGCAGGGTAGGCAGAGGGAACCTAGTGTTTTTAGACACTCCGTTCCCCACTTTCTGCCGATTTCCAGAGGCATTGCGTGTTGAGTGGCAGAACTCGAAAATTCTTAATATTCCAAATATTTTTACCCGACTGCAACGCGAAGAAGGGTAATGTGTTTGTCAATTTATGTATGTTTGTTCCTATGTGGCGTTGTGGAGATATTATTACGTGAATCGATCTCGTATCAATCTTGCGAGTGGTCCTAAAGACATGACAAGATGAAATTGTCAAAATGAAAATAAATAAATCTATTTTACAAATGTCAAATGTATATATATTTTCAAAATAAATTGCAGGTTTCTATCATCATTATTAATTTTACATAACGTTTACGTAACAAAAATATATACTATACGATTTAAAGTTGTTTTAACTACTAACAGCTGATTCGGTGTTTTCCATAGTCTTAACAGATACTTTTATATTTAAAAAAAAAAACACATAAAAAATTTTACGAAACTGGATTTGAACCCGCAGTTCTTGCAAGGTCGATCAAATTTCGCTACGTACAAATTTTTATGCGTTTTCCTAATACGGTTTTTTTTCCGAGCAGTGGAATAAGACTTTAAAAAACGTAAAAAATAGATACTTACACACTTATATACTTACTTATATTTTATTATATATCTCGTTATTTTGCCTTTATTATATCGGAATAGCCTACTGCCGGCCGCATCACCGCTGACTGCGAGCTCGACTTTTGGTTCAAACTTCCAGCATATTAAATTAGCAGCGTGCTTTGTCTTGCAAGAGTGGGAGATAAAGGAAATAATTAACTTCTATGGTGACTCGAACCCAAAATCATAATTTACAGTCAACACACTGCATCTACTGCGCTACAACGGCCTCATAGTGTCGGATAGTGTCATAGTAGCGGAGAACGGAGTATCTTTATGTAATTTAAAACTCAAATAAAAAACGCGACGCCACAAATCAGAAGGTAATAAAAAACAAACAAAAGTTCCATAGCAGTTTCACTTCCGTTTCGCATTAACATAAAATCTAAGGGAATCCGAACTGCACTTAGGCTATTCTATAATGAATTGTTCTGATTATATGAAATCAGCACCTTGTCGTCGCCTATTACGACTCGGTAAAATATCACAAAGTAAAATTACATTGAAATATTCCAATAACTTTCAGTTAGGCCTTTGATAATTTATGATTTACACGTATCTAACTCTACTGACCTTTGGGACGGTGGATTTAAGGCGGTGTTTGCACTGTAATTTTCTATTTTATTTATATTTTAGGATATTTTTTAATCGTTCAAATTTTAAGGAGTTTAGGGTAGGCAGAAGGAACCTAGTGTTAAGACACTCCGTTTCCCGTTTACTGCTAAATTCTGGAGGCATTGCGTATTGAGTGGCAGAACTCAACGCCGCGCTTTGCCTCGACACCAGAGCGAAGAAATTGAAATATAAATCTAAGTAAACATTTCATCTCTTCGAGTGGAGAGCGAACCCACCCCCAGTCGGTTTTACAGTCACACTATGTGCCTTTGCGCCACGACTATTTACTATATTTATTTGTCAATATAACAATAATTATACATACACTTAAATAAAATTTTCAACGATAATGTAGGGAAAGCTGTAATTTTGAAAAAGAGATAATTTATCATTTATATTCATGTGATTTTATGTATTTATGACAATGAGAAAGTAAAAACAAGCTCCCTTTTATAATAAAATCTTGTTTTGAATTGATATAACAAAAAACGTAAAGTTCTACTATAAAATAATGATGTAACAGTCTTGTAAGTAGTAATTAAAAATACATAGGAATATTATATGCTGCAATAGCACAGAATCCAAATTTAACGTTTTATGATAATTAGTTCAATTCTCTCTCGGGGGAACATTTTTTTTATTTCCTCGTTTTGGCAAGTAAACATAGCGCAGCATCGAGGTCCGCCACTCATCACGCAATGTTTCAGAAAGTGAGAAACGGAGTGTTTTAACACTAGGTTCCCTCTGAACCTACCCATTTTTTTTTGTTTCACGCTGTATAATTGTATTAAAAAAATAAAAGAAAAAAATATTTATATATGTATATATGTATAACTCCCTTTGAAACAACAATATTATCGCCTAAAGTGTTATTTGGCACGTTAGGCTTGAAATTTTACGTACAATGTCGAAACTTGAATCAATAATGTACAATTTCATTTCGAAATTGCTAACATTTTGCCTAATGTTCCTTACAATTTGAGAGACATGTTCGATAGCGGATCAACGACAAAAGCAATGGCATTTGAATGGTATTGATTGTTATAATCTGTCACCTTTAGTTATTAGAAATCACTTATACAACTAAATCAATACCATTTGCTTTGAGTATATGTTTTTTATTTTATTTTTAACTGTTAGTAACTTCGTAAAATCAAAATTTGGCTTGAATTAACATTACTTCGTACCTAATTACTTTTGAGGCCGCCGTGGCGCAGGGCGCGTGGTGTAAACGACGATTGTGGGTTCAGTCCCCACTTGGTAAAGCGCGGCGTTAAGTTTTGCCACTCAATCGGCGAAACGAACGGAGTATCTTAACACTAGGTCCCTAGGCTCCTTCTGATTACTCTTCTATGTGTGGGATACAGCGTGAAACAAAAAACGACTATCTATTAAAATATTATAAGCCTACTAATGGCTGCCCAAAACCTCGTTTGTGTGAACAACAATCCTATTTTTTGCATTTCCACCTCAAAGGCCAGCAACGCATCTGTTGCTCCTCTGGTGTTACACGAGGTCATGTCATAACCATCAGGTGACCCGTACGCTCTTGTTATCACTTAGTGCTCTCCTAAAGACACCAAGAACTCTATTTACTAAATATTATATTGTTTGTGAGTCACTCAGTAACGTTTCATATTTTATAAATAAATAAATATATATATATATATATATATATATATATATATATATATATATATTCAAGAAGAATGAATTCTAAGTGTAAAAGTATGAATTAGACGTTTTTAAGTGTGAACTTGGAGTTTGAAAACGGTTAATTGGAAGTAAAAAATGGCGAATTTGTTTTGTAAAAGGTTAAATTTTCTAGTGAAAAACGTATAGAATATGCTAAACAAAACACTATTTATTGGTGCAAAAATAGCAATGTCATCCATATTTCATGCACATGCGATGTAAAAATTTATTTTATGTAATATATTCATTCAAGACATAAACATTACGGCCAGTCGTGGTGCAGGGGCATAAGCGTGGGACTGTAAACGCAACAAGTTGTGGGTTCAATTCCCACTCGAGGACAGGTTTTTTTTTATATTTTTATTTCTTCGTTTTGTTATCGAGACAAAGCGCAGCGTTGAGTTGTACCACTCAACACGCAATGCCTCTAAAATTCGGCGGCATGTGAGCATTGGAAGAATCGTAATGAAAACGAAATGTCTTAAAAGTATATTGCCAGGTTCCCTCTGCCTATCGTGTTATGGGAACAACAGCGGGAAAAATTAAAATAAACATTAAAACTTTGTATAATGTAAGTAAAAAGGTATATAGCTTCATTATTTCCCACGACAGCCATCACTTCGCTATCAGTATTAAACACATATAAAATTGCAAATTTTCATTGAACAACCATTCAATTCTTGAACTGTACCAACAAGAACTCTACATTAGTCATTTTATTATCACTTTAGCCTCCAATTAACCGTCTTATGTCTGTTTAACTTTGAAACGGTCTTAATGATGTCGTCAATACGACTCCCCGGGGCAACATTTTCTAATTATTTTTCTATTAAACAAGTAACTATATTAAATTAAATCACCAGTTCTGTGTTTTTGTACGCCACCATTACTTACCGCCCGCTGTGGCGTCGATTGCGATACTAAATCCGATTCGTGACTTTGCTTGATGTTCCGGCTATCGAGTCGTGATATACTGTTTGGTTTTACGTTAACATGTATTTTTAGCTTTTACTTAATCGACTTAAAAAAAATATTTTTCGGTATGTGATATTGTTGAAATTAGATTAAAATTAAGATAATCTGTAAACATGCATATGCTATGTATATGTATATAAATATGTTCGTTCAAAAATTTCTCAGAAGCTTAATAATTATATAAATAAATAATCAGCTTCACGCTGTATCCCGCACACAGCAGGATAGGCAGAGGAAAATAGTGTTAAGACACTCCGTTCCCAACTTTCTGCGGAATTCTGGAGGCATTGTGTGTTGAGTGGCAGAACACAACGCCGCGCTTTGCCTCGACACCATATCGAATAAATGGAAATATAAATTTAAATAAATATTTCATGTCCACGAGTGAGGATCGAACCCACAACCAGTCGGTTTTACAGTCACACTTTGTGCCGCTGCGCCACGACTGGCGCCATCTACAATATTAGTTTACAAAATATTATCAAGAATATAATATTTATAACTTTTAACAAGCTCATTTGAAAGCTCGCGTAGCAAATTATTTTACGTTACATAATAAAACCACAAATAACTCCATCTTTTCACTCCAGGCTTGCATTTCTAAATACTTCGGTGCTTACATAAATGAAGTCCACATATTTATTAACTACTGTTAGTATAAATAAGAAACCGTCCATACACTTTATATAGACATGCGATCGCATTTTACTAGTAAGCGTTGTAAGTTCAATATATACTTCCACCAGGGCAAGGGAACCTAGTGTTGAGACACTCCGTTCACCACTTTCCACCGAATTCTGGAGACATTACGTGTTAGGTGGCGGAACTCAACTCACCTCACTCGAATGGTAAAATAAATATTTTTTATATATCAGCCGTTTATTTTAATGTTTTGTTATTGCTGATTGTAAGTTGAGCATCAGTTCACATATAATTATTGAAAAAATCAGATTTACGTTGTTGTTTACAGCAGGAGAAGAAGGAATCTATTGTTAAGACACTCCGTTCCTCTATTCCGCCGAATTTTTCGAAGCATTGTGTGTTGAGTAGCGGAACTCAACACTACCGAAATTAAATAATTACATATTTCATTCCCCGAGTGGAAATCAAACCTACAACCGTCGTACTTGCGACCGGGTCACCAAAGATATAAATATTAAATTGTCCATTTAATAAAGTCCCTCACAACTAAGTAAACGAACATAAGATGATAATTTTAGTATCAGAATAAACAGAAGTTATAAATAAAATATTTTATTGAGTCCACAATCTGCGTCATTATATCAAGATTAAAATTATAATTATTCGAAAAATAATCAGGCCAGTCGTTGGGCAGGGGCACAAGTGTATAAAGGCGATTGGTTGTGAGTTCGATTCCTGCTAGATGAAATGAAATATTAAACATTTTAATTTCTTCGCTTTGGGTCAAGACGAAGCAGGGCGTTAATTTCCGCCACTCAATACGAATTCGGTGGTTAATGAGGAACGAAGTGTCTTAACACTTGCTTCCCTCTGCCAACGATGCTGTGAGCGGGTTAGAGCGTGAAGTTGAAAAAATATAAACATAGGTGATGACGTCGCATTTTAAAATAACTGATTTACATAAGCACATATTTATGTATGTAAAACAATAAATAATGTATAAATTAACATTCAATTCAAAATAAATTATTAGTTAAACCTAATTAACATCCATTAAATTAACAATTACATGTACTTGTCAATTAAGCAATACGTATTCATTCAATAGTTAGACTCTCTGTTGGAGCTGGGAACACGCGGTTGTGGGTTCGAATCTCTATACAAAAATGTAAATTCATACTATGGCTATATTATATATATTTGTATATGTTTAAACGCTAATAGTATCGTCAAATATATGTAGTGAGGGAGGAAGAGGAAGTGGAATATTAAGTATTTTCATTTCACTATGCCTCCAGAATTCGGTAGAAATTGGAGAACGGAATACGGATTGACTTAATGAGAACGTAGTGTTTTAACACTGGTTCTCTTACGTTCCCGTTGCTTATAAAAAAAACTTAACTTTCAACATGTAAAATTTTCAACTTTGTAAGCCTAATAGTATCGTTTGTGCCTTGTTTGTCGGTCACTCAGTAACGGAAAAATTGTATATACAATATATAGATAGATATTTTTTTCTATCTGTTTCGCTTTTTCAAACAAAACACGTCGTAAGTTCCGCCGCTACACTTATTTGTTCTCTATTATATGTAAACGAGTAAACAAAAAAAAATTACAAATGAACGATATATAAACTGGCACTATAGAAAACGGCTCGACTTGAAATAAATACATTCTAAAGAATATCATTTGAATTTATTATAACCCCATGTTGTCTAATAGGTTTGAACTATTCCGTAACGACACTATAAATACCAATATATGCGTGTATACTAAATATTATCGGTGTAGAAACATTAATAATGATGCAGCCGCGATCGCTCTTTGTAGGCTTGAAAAAGAAATATTTTAAAGACAAGGCAAACGAGCGTTCGGGTCACCTGATGGCAAGTGACTACCGCCGATACAACACCAGGAGAGCTACAGGTGCGTTGCCGGCCTTTGGTGGGTTGGGCGCCGGAACCCGGCACTACCTGATGCGATGCAGTGGCATAAAGCCACTACTTAACGCCGGTTTTAAATGCCGGGGGTAGGTAAAGTGAAGAAAGTGTACCCAACTTAGAAAGAAAGAAAGAAGAAAGTGTTTCAACAAATTTTTCAGGCATTTTTTAGGCATTCTTACTTATTGTGATACTAAAAAAAGATCTGTTTCCACCGAGAAAGAGAAATAAGCGGATAACGCTTAGACGGAATGGACTTCTTTTAAATTAAATAGGTTCACACTTTCCGTCAACAAAAAACTCATTTCATTTCAACTCTTATGCTCGCTCGGTCCTTTCCTCCCAACTATTTATTTGTGGAAATATAGGTATATAGTTTATTCTTGCGAACTCAACGTAGTCATTAATGGGTCCGCTTCGCTCGTGGTGGAAACCGGACTCTAGCAATATAAAATTCACCAACAGATGCATAAGCCATATAAAGATGGTTGAAACGCAATTTGTCAAAACAAATTTAATATATCCATTTCAATGTAAATTTTCGATTGAGCCGTTTACGGTATAACAGAGTGTCGTTATAAATTAATAGCTTTCTCTATGGTCTACTTTGAAGTGGACTATAGAGGCTACAGTTTGTAGGGCTATTAAGTGTATTGGATGTTAGCATTTTACAGTCATATATTAGAAAAAATAATACTATCTTTTTATAGGCTACGTGTTTTACTTTTGGACAATACAGGCCGTCGCGTCGTGGCATAGAGGCAGTGCGTCTGACTTTTAACGTGACGAGTGTAGGTTTGATTGTCACTCGGTGATATTACTTATTTTCATTTCCTCTGGAAAGAAATCAACACGATACTTTAAATATGAAAATTAAACACGTCTCCAAAAATTGGGTGTAAGGTGAGTAGCGGAATGTCTCCACAAGGTTACCTGTACTTTCCTTGCTATATATATATGCAGGATACAAAAATACACATATATAACACTCTTCCGTTACTCAGTACATTTAAAAATTCAGATATAATAAAAAACAATATCGGATGCAATAATTTTTTGTTGTATGGTAACCCTGACGCACACAAAATTGCGCCTAACTTTATGCTCAAAGACAAAAGACACATTTTTGAAGACTCTGAAAATAAATAACTAAGGATCAAAAATTAATTGTTATGGTGTTTTATTTTTATATGGAAGCGTCCCATTTAGCTCTAACCTGTTCAAAATATTATCTCCCGCATTTATTAGACTCTACAACGAAAGTGTCCCTTTCGTGCCATCTCTCCCCTACAGCAGAAACGCTACAGTTTTGATAAATTCTCAAAGTAACAGTCTCGTATTTGTGTTTATACTCTATATGTATACTTACAACTTAACACAGTACAAAAGTTACAGTGTCGAATTGTACGTACCATCAAAAAAATTATAGCACATAATTTATTTGTCTGCACCTATCACGCTCAAGGAACGATTTAAAAAAGAAAACTATTTAAATTTTAATACATAATCTATAATTACATCTGCTTACTTATCTTAATTTATATTTATCTATTCAAAAATCTAATACAAACCAGTTTTAACGCTATATACTTCATATAAAAAAAAGACACAAATTTGCATACATTAAACAGGTCCATAAAATTATGCAAAACCTAGAGCGTGTTCTAATAAATTATCTTATAACGATGCATTATATCTGATCTATTAGTTATCATAAGAGTGATTAATCATTGCATATACAATTAGCTATTCTCGTAAAGTCGGTGTTCTAATATATTAGTGTGGTTGCTATTTTAACAATAGTATTAAAAAACATCAGCTTCAAGCTGTATCCCGCGTTCAGCAGGATAGGCATAGAGAAACTAGTATTAAAATGTTCCATTCTCTATTTTACACCTAATTCTGGAGGCATTTCGTGTTGATTGGCAGAACTCAGCGCCGCGCTTTGCCTCTATACCAGAGCAAAGAAAATGAAAGTATTAAATATTTCGTTTCCTCGAGTGGTAATCAAACCCATAACCTTAACAGTCAAATTTTGTGTAATACAGGCGCTGCAAAAAAAGAGAGAGTGGAAAACAAAGTATCTATCCTCTTAAAAATTGAACAAGTAGAAAAAAATATTTAAATTTACCCTATTCACATATCCAAATAAGCAGAGACCGTCGTGGTGGCATAAACGCGCGATTGTTGTGGGTACTATTCTCACTAGGGGGAATGTAATATTAAATTCACTCTAGTAACGAGGCAAAACAAGTTGTCCAACGTGCTAAGGAGCAAGCTATACTCGGAGTCTCTTTGAAAGATAAAATATAAAATCAGAAATGAGGTTATCCGTAAAACAACCGGAGTAACCGACATCGCCCGCAGAATTAGTACGTTGAAATAGCAATGGGCTGGACACGTCTGTCGAGAGACCGATGGCCGTTGGAGCAGACAAGTCCTTGAGTGGAGACCACGGAGACCCAAGCGTAGCGTAGTACGCCCTCCAGCTTTATGGACCGATGACCTGAAGAAGGTTTCTGGCTTCGACTGGATGCAAAAGGCGGAGGATAGGGAGCTCGTGCGCACCCTGGGTGAGGCCTATGTCCAAAAGTGAACCTGAATAGGCCGATTTGATTGAACGCGAGCCAAAAGCGTGGCGTTGAGATCCGCCACTTGTCACGCAATGCCTTGAAAAATTTAATTAAAAGTCTGAATATATTAAATAATTGAAGGGAAGCACAACAAGCGTGTTTTTTTGCCTATTTCATGCGGCATTTATAACGGCAACAGGTAGGCGCTTAAAATATTTCCAAAATATTTGATCATATATTCACTTTAATAATAAATTTAATTAAATTAAAATAAAACAAACATTTAAGACTAAGGCTTCCGTATAACAAAATGGTTTTTATTTGCCGTTTCCATAAATAAAAAATAGTAGGGAACCCTCAACGAAACATAAACACACAACACATAATTCAGATGACACAATAATACCTACCTCAACAAATTCTATTGCAAACCGGCGATTAAATTATTACGAACCACTTAAGCCCACATTTCCCCACTTTTGGAATAATTATTATAAATAAAATATGGATGCATATAAAAACGTGCTTTTAAGCTTTATTTACCTTCATTTAGTGTTAAAACATATGTACATATTATACATGAAATTATATGACAATTTTATAGTAGCTCTATAATAGAGTGGTCGACATCGTATGCAAATACTAGTAACTACGGCTCAGGCACTTATTGACATCGATAGAGTCACATACTACTGTAATTATAATTTTATTGCTCAACCCATTGGTTTAGGAGGTTGGACGACTTGTTTTAGAATTATATTATAAAGTAGAGTTATTTGTCATGTAACATTTTAATGTGAAGTTTTCTAGAGCTAAGTAAATCATAGGTGCCTTAGCTCTTACTAAAGAGAAAAGAAGATATAACTATGGGAATTCCTTATTTTTTTTTTATTTAATTGTCAATTAATTCTTAAATCTTCTTTGAGTTATATACAACATATTAATGTGTTTTATGACGTTAAATTATCGCCCGTAAAACGACTTTACAGAACCGTTTTTTTTTAAATACTCTTACCTCGTATTTGTTCTTAAATGGTAAAGTATTTTATAATATATAAGCATTTATTCAAGTTGAATGAAGTCGAAAACGCTTACAAAAAACGATCTTCATAAAATAACTAAAATATATACTTTATTTAAACCACTTTCACAACGGCATCACATATTAACAGTATCATTAGTAGCCATCTCTCAAAAGTGCAACTATAGTGTAGATAACTATCTATGGAACTGTATATGCAATTACAAGGGCAAGTAGTAACGCCCACCGACGTATCCTATACCGTCACGCGTCGTAGGTAACGTTTTAATTGGTCTATTATTTAACCTGTCCACGTGACCTTTAGTTGCTTTGCGTTTGTAATTTTTCAAGTCATCAGGAGAAAGTAAATTTAGTTGTAGCTAATATTTTTATTTAATTTGACAATTTGTCGCATATTGTTAGGGAGAAGTTGGTGTTAAAAAGTTGAGACATTATTTGTTATTGTTAGAACGAGTGGGAATCAAATGTATAACCTCACAGCGTTTGCTTTGCCGTCACATGCTGCGCCATGATGGTTTCACTTTCTATATATATTTATAACATTTCAATGAAAGGCATAAATTTTTATTGTCCACACATTTTCTTTACTCCGGTCTTCCAGTTCTCACCATTTATTTTGTAGAGTAAAGAAAAAAAAATAGAATACATGCTCTATTTTATTTATATTTCTGTACGCATTCCACAGATATTTTTTTTTAAATATTATAAGTCAAACTAATAACGCACTTTAGTATGACATAAACTATTTCCCCCAAATCGAAATCTAACCCAAAACCATCGGATTATTCTATTAAAAATGTAATTTTACCATATAAAATCAACCGAGCCAACCCTAAGAAAATACAGCATCAGGTATGCAAAACACAAACGATTATACCACAGATACGCCCATTTGGCTTCCACAGTGATAACATCATGTATCGCGATTAAAGTCATTACTGCTCTATCATTTGACCTGGTTATGTGACCTTACATTACTTGGGACCTTGTTAGGTAATCTCACTTACAATATCTTCAATTTGATAGGATATTCGTATTTTATATGTTAAAATATATGTATTTCTTGAACTGTGCTACCGGCTGGCGTTGTTTAGATGTATCAATAGCAGCAGGTTCTTTATCTTATATATACATATATATATATATATATATATATATATATATATATATATATATATATATATATATATATATACATACATATACATATATGTGTGTGTGTGCGTGTGTGTGTGTTTATGGCGCTTAAGCTTCGTTCTGGACATATTCCTCTAAGAAAAATTGGTTTTCTCATGAGAAAAGTAACTTCTCCAAAATGTGAATTGTGTGAAATATATAAGTTTAAGGTTGTAAATGATTTTTTATTATTATGAATTTTTAGTATGTTTTAAGGGAACGATCGGACTGTATTATATACTGCATTTTTGTATTATATTTACTTAAAAAGTCCCTAAATAAAATATAGTAAAAAAAAAACAAAAAGTGTGTTACTACTCTTTCCTGACTGAGTAACTGACGCCCAGATGAAACTACTTATCTCAGAACATATTTTTTTTATATATTATTATATTAGATACGTAAAGGAGGCTAAGTTAACATATGTATAATCATATATTAAATATATAATTTGTGTAATACATAAATCAGCACGAAGCTGAAAACATATATATACATATAAATAACATTTTGTCAAACGCAAATTGAAGCAAGAAATTTAGTACTTCATTTATATCTCTATTTATTTTGTAGTGAATAGGAATAAATAGTGGATAATTGTCTCAATACACGTTGCACCGCTGCCGTGTGACCGATACATATCACACTCAATGATTGATGCAGCTTCCAATCCGCCATGCTGATTTCCATCTCGTTTTCAATCTTTGAAACAAGCGATTTCATTTGCATTAAAGTTCGTTTCTGATATTTTTTTAATAATTTTAATAAAAAAATTAAATGGGAGATAATTATGACGAGTATTTTTCTTTTAGTAAAAGATGAGAGTGTCGAGGCTAAGCGCGGCGTTGAGCTCTGCCAGTCAACACGCAATGCCTCCAGAATTCGGCAGAAAGTGGGGAACGGAGTGTCTTAATACTAGGTTCCTACCTTGCTGTGCGCGGGATACAGCGTGAAGCTGATTTAATTTAGATTTTTACAATTCTTACACACATGAAATTCTTATGTACATAACATAAGAATTTCGTGTGTGTACTTTATTAGTATCATTAGTTACACACTGTGAACAGAATATGTAGCTTGCACACTAGAGACTAAATCATGCGGAGAAAAAAGAGAGTAGCATGTGTCCGAAATACGGCGAGCACTATCAATTAGAATAAGAGAGGAGTATCCTGTCCACCGCCGCTGTATGTGTGAGAAAAAAAATTATGTATTACATTACAAAGCGGTTTATCTGAAACTTATAAGATTTTATCTTCCGATAAGGAGTTATCGGATGATAAAATCTGATAAGTTTCAGAGTATACATCAGGGAGCTAAGATACTCTCAGACCCTCCCATACTTTTCGCCAAATTAGTCTTGTGGCGGAACTCAACACCGCGCTTTGTTTTGTTACCAGAGCAAAGAATTACAATAGTTGATGCCGCTGTTCTCTGACGACCTCCGTGTTAAATATTTTTATGGTCTACAAAAATTTTTTAAAAAAGTTAATAGCTATATGTAACCGAGAAATACTGAACCGATTTACATGTAACTCATTCGTAATAAATTAAGATGTTTAGTTCGAATATAACTCCATACAATTTACTATTATTGAGAAATGCATAAACGTCAGTATTGCGGTTTTAATGGCCCCAATATAATCGCACCAGGGGCCAGCTACTAGTCACTTTTCAAATAGGACTCAACTTAGTACCTGGTTGCGCTTGTATAGTAAAGATGTTTGTTTTTTAGCTTCAATCTTTATCCCGCACAGTGCAGGGGAGGCAGAGGGAACCTGGAAATCTAGTGTTAACACACTCCGTTCCCATAAAGATATTTCCGTTCCCCTCTTTCCGCTGAATTCCCAAGACATTACGTGTTAAGTGGTGGAACCAGAGCGAGGAAATGAAAACATTAACTTTTTTTTCGAGCGGGAATCGAACCCACACGAGTCGGACGCTTGTGCTCCTACCCCACGGCGGTCTCTAGTAGAGATATTGCGTTATTATTCATAAGTACCGGTGCGCATTGTCTTTGGTTATTGCTTATACAAGTCAAATGGAAGATGAATGAATCCTAGAAATTGCTTTTAAGTTGTTATATAAGGAAACGTCGAGATTCTGAACTGTTAAGTAAACGCCATTGTAAACGATAATTTAATGACTTCCTTTTGGGACTTTGTGGTTGTATGAGATAATTGTATTATTTGGTCCCACAAGCAAGCGTCCATGAACCGAAATATTGCAGAATATAGAGCACTTCATTTTATCTATTATTTGAAAAATTATTTATACTCACGACAAACTCGAGGCCGTCCCCGTTTCTATACTAATAATATTTTCATTTTTTTCGCCCTAGTAACAAGGCAAAGCGCGGCGTTGAATTTGATTGCTCAACACGCAATGCCTCGAGAATTCGGTGGAAAGTGGGGAACGGTCATGTTGTAATGAAAACGGAGTGTCTTAACAGTATGTACCTTCTGGCTAGCCTGCTCTGTGCTATACGGCGTGAAAATATCAAAATATTTTAAACATAAGCCAATCCGTAACATCTCCAGGCCTTAGCGTCAGTAATGCGTAGATATAAAAAATAAAGAATCGAAGCAGCTTCATCATTTTCGCGGATACCAAGACAGAACCTAGCGCGTATTAAGCGAAGGAACTCAACGCTGCACTTCGTCTTCCAGAGAGCAAAAAATAAAGATAAATAAATATAACAACCACTGGCCCTATTAGAAAACGAACTGACAACCCTCGCCCTTACAATCAGATGATATCCCGCTGCACCACGATGGTTTCAATAATAACAAAAAAAAATACATAAATAACATATTTCGAACATCATGTGATAGTTGATAGTTTATGGCGGTAAAAAGTTCCACCTACTTTGACACTTGTATGGGCTTTCGTTTCAATACCATCATAAGAGGCGATAACCAACGCCTGGAGCATACATACATACATACACACGTGACGTTTCAATCGAGGCGATCGTGCAAACAGTACTGTCACTTTGCTATCCAGCTAAGTCCACATTACCATGTTACCCTGGGAACCTTACTTTTGAAATATTCGCATTAATATTAATGTACAAGTAAAATTTATTTCAGCGACTTCTTTTTGCTTTGTTAGGTAAAGACGTATGTTTGGTTATGACGCGATCTTGGAATGTTTAGTTCGTTTAATAATTTGATTTTTGTATTATTTTTGTGTAAATTAACTTTGAGGCCAGGCGCAGTGGTACAGTGGTGTGATGGCGCAGGCGCAGTGGTGTGACTGTAAAACCGACTGGTTGTAGGTTCGATCCCCACTTGAGGAGATGAAATATTTACTTAAATTTATATTTTCATTTCTTCGCTCTGGTGTCGAGGCAAAGCGCAGCGTTGAGTTCTGCCAGTCAACACGCAATGCCTCCAAAATTCGGCAGAAAGTGGGGAACGGACGTGTCTTACACTACACTTATACTTACTTACACTAGGTTCTCCTCTGCCTACTTTTTTTTTTTTTTTAAATTAACTTTAGTTTGCTTCAATGGAATATTGGAATGTTAACTTTCTTATATCATTGCTATGCTCATAGCATGGCTATGCTCATAGCATAGCAATGATATAAGAAAGTTAACATTCCAATATTCCATTTTCCGTTTGCATGTCTTGCTTTGTCCAAATCGAAAATTATTATTTATTATTCTTACGGGAAAGGAAAAAAGTTAATTTGAATTTTAAAAAGTCAACCCACACACACGTGGCGGCGACGACTAGTCTGATAGAAAATAAAAAAAATGTCAAAAGTTTCAGTATATCATCAACACTGGCAACACAGGCAGGTGTAAAGGCGAAACTTGTGCTAGCCATACACAGTAATAAATTGCATATTTTTTTCTCCACGCTCCTCCCACACAAGCGAAGTAGGCAGAAAGAACAACATTTTTTGCCGCCCATTTCCGGCATGGCAATATTTTTTTAATTATAGACGTTACAAATGTATTACCCCGTGTTTAGTATTCGAAGCCGTGACTATCGCTCAGTCAGGCGTATCTCAACTATGCCACAACAGCTGTACTATTATTTCTAATATAATGAAAATATAGGTGTATATTTAAGGAACATTAGCGTCATATTGATATTGAATACACTATTTACAAGATCTTGTTACCATTTTTAATTTACGACCGGATCAACTTTTGTAATTATATAATTAAAAAAATATAACTTCTACGCATATGCAATTATATAGCTATTTGATATTATCGTTAGTTTACATAGAACTACCTTACTAATACTAGGTATATAATGAAAAGTGATCAAAATACTAGAAATTTAGATGTGAATACCGAGGGCAATATTTTCAGGTAGACATGGGTCCATCTTAAAGGCAGCGGTTGCCTTGTCTTTTCCATAAAAATATATATATTTAATATATGTGGCTATGATCTAGTTTTTATTGTCGCCCAATATATGAAAACGAACAAGAATCACAAAAAAATTCGTGCAAGACGTGTCACTGTCTGTCTCGTTTTTTTTTAATAAATGTCTTAAATGTAAAATAAGACAAAGCGCGGTTTTCACTTCCGGCACCTTCCAACACCTTCGTGTTCTTTCTAATATAGCAGAGAGAATTTTGTCTCTAACCACTTCACTTCACTTGAGACCAGTTAAAAGTAATATTCCTTTACAGTGTGCAGGTGTATACAAACTAGATTGTGACTGTAGCTTATCATACATTGGTCAAACAAAGAGAAGCATCGGTTTTAGGGTGAAGGAACACATCTCCGATATAAAGAATGGGCATGTATCAAAGTCAGCTGCATGTGAGCACACTGTGGATAAACCTAGCCATTACATAAGGTTTGATAAACCCCTCATCCTCGCTAAGGAAAACAGATATATTCCTAGAATGATCCGCGAGGCTATTGAAATACAAAAATATCCTAATTTCAATAGAGAGCACGGCTGGAAGCTTTCTAACATCTGGGACCCACTCATCAAATGTTTGAAGTCTCAGACCCACCATACCAGAGGGCAAGATACAGTTAGCTCATTCCGCAAGAATCCAGGGCAGTACGCGAGGAATTAAGAAATCGTTGGCGGTAGTTTGATATAGTAATTATGTCAACTGACAGACGAATGCTACCTCAGTCTACCCGTGACCACGGACTACTGCAAAGTGTTCGAAACGTCGGGTTTCCAAAAATGTACAACAAAACTAAATATACGCGATTAATCCGGTTAAAATAGTTTTGTTTAAAATGTCTAACCACTTCGTTCTATTCGAAACCTCATCGAAATCATTTACATAATATGAATCAACCTTACATACCATCAAAAACGAAGTTGCTACTGTACCAGAATGGTCTTAATGAAACACAAATATTAAAATAAAGACAGAGATATTTTTGCGCAACATATTGTAGCTAACATATTAAACAGTTACCTAATTTTTTTGTGACATGAAACTATATTTTAATAAAATATTATATATTTATATGATCTTTTTGACATTTTCAAAGTGTTATTTTGGGATTTGAACTCGCGCCTATTTGAAACCAAGAGGCGCGAGCTCAAATTCCTTTATATTAAAATTTTGCTATGATTTCAAAATAAGTATTTATATGTATATACATTATGTATATATATTTAAGTCAGTAGGTAATAAACATATCAATATTGATCATATCTATGCGACCTCTGTACGAGAAAAAAAAGTAAATTAAGTTGCTTTGAGTAAGTTTTCATTGTCACATTGTAATGTAAAGTTATGAAATTAAATAATTTTAAAATGTTTAATAAATAACATTTTCTTTAGTTAAATGATCATTCTTGGTAATAATGATTGAGTAGCGGGTATTTATAAAAATCTCTATAAGAATGTAGTACATATGCGTATTATAATACAAAAAAATTTAATAATTCAGGGGAAAGTAGAGGAACGGTAGTGTCTATTATGGGAGGGGTGTGATAAGAACCTAAAAAAGAAATAGTTTTGTATTTTTGTTAATATGTATAGGATTTATTCTTCAGCGGTAAGATACCCAATAGGTTCAAGTAGTTATTATAAAAAATAAGCTATATAAGTCCTATTAATATTTAACAATCACTGTAATTTTGCAAATCTCCCGCAGTCCTGCGAACTCCACCTGGGGCCTGATGTGTGACATTCACTCTAACCGTGAACAACACCTTATTAGCGTTATATCATGTACTGGAACAAAATAATTTTAAAAGGTACCTTCATAACAATTTCTATGAAAATATCATAATAATATTCTACTATAATATAAAAAATTGAATAAAAATAAAAGTGGATTCTTTAGTATAACTGCAAAGGGTTTGTATTTACAGGGTGTGAAAGCCGCAGGAGGTTACCGCCAACCCGACAGAACATGAATTTACAGAGAATAAGCTACTATAAATGGTAAAATATGACTGCTTCAAGTGATAAAACGGTGAAGGTTCCCAGCTAATTTATGGCCTCGAGGGTAATAGTAGGCTACTAGTGCCAGTATGTATTTTGCGATACTTTGCGGGAAGTAAAGGTTAAATTCACTTTGTTTTAAAATTTAGAGGCCAGTCGTGGCGCAGGGGCACAAGGGAGCGACTGTGCGCGATAGGTTGTTTAAATAGATTTCCACTCCAGGAAACTTATTATTTAATATTTTTATTTTATTAGCTTTGGTAAGACACTCTGTTCACACTTGGTTCCGACACTAGGTTCCCTCTGCCTACCCTGCTGTGCGCGGTATACAGCGTGAAACTAACCTCATCAATGTATAGAATACCAAAAACGTATAGGTAATGTAAGAAATGTTATTTATTACACACTTTGCCTAGGTAATAACTAAAAATATGGACTACTCTTAGTGTTTGTATAAAATAATTTCCGCTTTTCCATCGGCAATATAAAAAATAAATAAATCTTGGTCCTACTATTCATATTATTTCAAATATTTCCTGGACGTCCCAGATATTTTATAAATACCAAGATATTCTATAGAACACCGAAGTAACACAATTGCCGGTAACATATACATACATACATACTTACATACATTTTGAGATGTGTCATTTGAAGCAATCACAATAAGGGCAACATTATGCAGTACATTAAAAACGTGAGTATTCAAACTAAGCCGGATATGGTGCCGTGTGCTGCCACAAAATACAAATGTGTACTGAAGAAAACCATATATGACCCTTATGCAAATATTTTTGAGCCACCGAAGCGCATGTAATTGGTTTTCCTTTAATCAAGATAAGTTTCGGTTGTGTCAAAGGATACTGCTCTAAGAACTACTCGAAGAATGATTACGATGGCATTTTCAAGTCAGTCGTTGTGGTACAAAGTGATGTTTTGTCAAAGGTTTTTTTCGATACTTTGAATTAATTCATCGATTTAAAAAAAAGCAGATTAAGTTCGAGTAGGGCTCGTACACCATTTATAGTATTGTATATTGTGGTCAACGGGTAGTGTAATTTATAAAAATTTACAAACTTATGTTTGCGGGCAAAATGATCCTATAAGGGTGCCGTTTTTACTTTTTGACTTATGGAACCCTAAAAATGGAGCTGTTGTGGCAAACGCGATGGTTGTTATTTCTATTCCCACTGGAGGAACAAAATAAGTCATATTTTCGTTACCTCGCTCTCTGGTAACGAGGCGTGGCGTTGAGTTCCGTCACTCAACAGACAAAGCTTCCAGAATTCTTTGGAAAGTCGGGAACGAAAGCGTCGTAATGGAGAACGGAGTGTCTTATCGAATCCACAACCGTAGTAACTGCTTTAAATCAAATGCTGTTCCTGTGCTTCGTGCCGATACCGACGGCCTATTCGCCAAATAGAGAAAAGATTTAAGTTAGTCGAAAGTGATATAGGTTACATTGAAAAATATTGTGGCCTAGTCGATCGCGATGTGTCGAGTCAAATAAAAATTAATCTACATTAATGTTATAAAGAATATTTTATTTTGTATGAATGTAATATTGAACTCTATTTAGAGCTTAAGTTTATATAAAGTAACATACACGTTGCTATTAGTAACACGTATTTTCGCGTCAATTGGTTCCTTAGATCTCTCAATATAGTCTTGATGTCAAATAGAATGTCAAATAATGGGAGCGGACCCATTAATGAATTCATTGAACACGTAATAGTAAACTGCATGCTTGTATTTACAAGCAATAAATAAGTAAAGGAAAAAAAAAACTCGCTAAACTCAGTCAGTTCTAAGGAGAGGAGTTTTTGAAACTTTGTTGGTTGAAATGTAAACCTATTTCAAGTCATTATATCCATTGCCTTCTATTCTATATACCAGTCAAATAAACATGGAAAAACATATTCATTTCTAACCGCGTTGACTTTATTCTTATACATAATGTAACCTTACTAGAATGTAAAGTAACCTTTTTTATATTAAATAAATGTGTTCAAGTGAGTGCCGTCACGCTGGCTAGCTTTAAAAACACAAAAGTGGTAGGTTCATAAAAATGGATATATGTATATATAGAAATGAATGCTATGTAATGTAGATATGTACATAAATTAAATATACAAACAAAAAATTGCCGTCGTGACACAGAGGGGCAAAAGCGTGCGAATGCGATGCCCATTCGGGGAAATGAAATATTTACATTGAAAATAAGGCAAAGTGCGGCTTTAAGTTCCGCCGGTCAAATGTCTCTGTCTCCAGAATTCAGCGGAATGTGGGGAACGGCAATGTCTTATTGGGGACGCAATGTTTTAAGACTAGCTTCTGATATTCCTTTTGCTTAATCTGAGTGAATTATTTTATTTTATTTTTCTTTTTGTCAAATTTCATAATTGTAGGTCCACGGCAGTATAGGTTTTGTTAACGATACATAAGCGCTCGTATTTTTTCATTGCGTTCAAGGAACTGTGGTCTAAAATATTTGACATTATTTTAACTTTATACTGAGGTATCAATGATACTCAGGTTGATACTCAGGTATCAGCGTGTTCAGACACGATATTGTGATAAATGGTCTTGACAGACGGACATACGGATAACACAGTGATCCTATAAGAGTTTCATTTTTTCTTTTTGAATGATGAGGTACGGAACTCATTTTCTGTAAAAACTAATTTTTGTCTGTATAAAATGCACGTAATTTTATATTAATTTTAAATTTACATATAAGAATAATATATGATATCGTATATTTTGTTTTTTTTTAAAGTAATCCTTCCATCACTTTTGCAACAATCAGCCGATGACGGACTATTGTAACCGTTGTTTTGTTTGAAATATTACGTGATTATATACCATTGTGCCTTAAGAAAAAAAGAAAAAAAAAACAAATAACTAAAAATATTTAAAAAATCTTATTTATAAAATACACACTTAGTGTCTTATTCATTATTGAAATAGTATAAAACAAAGAAAGAGAGCTTATACAATAACAATCTAGTAATAAATATTAAACAAAAACACCTAAGCAATTCCAAATCTTAAAAAAAGTTATGAATTTGACAAACCAGAGAAATCATGTAACATTCATAACCTTACAATAACATAACAAGAAGACAACATATCATTTATCATCTCATGATGAACTTGGCTCGCGATGACAGACGGATGTCCGTGCAGGTGGAAAATATTAGTGAAAAAAAGAACTCCATACCACCGTAAAGACACACGCCATTCAATGCAATGTGAGGCGATAACAAAATACACTGTCCGACTCAATTCTGTCAAGTTTATGATGTATCAATATTTATAAAAGTTTTAAATAAAAGTGGAATTCGCGTTTTTAGTATCGCTTCCTTCGGCGGTCGTTTGAGCGCCAGTCGGTATTAATTTTGATGTAAAAGCAATAACTAAGTTTATATTTATTACTTTTATTTTATATGTTGGTATTCCTTTTTTGTTTTCTACGAAGCAAAAAATTCTTTGTTAGTTATTTTTAAAGTTTTTCCACTCAAACACAAAACGTAAAGTACCTTTTTATTTATGTTTAACGGTACTTTATTTCTGTTTAACAAATATTACTATTTTATAGACCCAAAACGGTGAAATTATAGTAAATTACACAAAATTATAAATTTATTATAAATATGAGTAAATTTTCTTTCATGACAAACAGACATACTAAAGGAAACTAAAAGCTTCGAAAAGAAACTAAAAACAATAAAATATTATTATTATAATATATTTCTGCGTTTCAGCTTTAGAGAAAATAGATTACATAACATGTAATCGTAACCGTATCTTTTTCAACTCCACGCTGTATATCGCGTACAGCAGGGTGGGCAGAGGGAACCTAATATAGTGTTGTATCTGTATTTTCTTTCAACCGATATTCGCTTCAAATTCTAAGCTAACAAACAAATTTTAATGTAGTTTTCACTAATAAGCTAAGTGTTTCCATAGAAATATATATATAACAATCATATCCCAATAAAGTAGAGTATAGAAAGATTGTCCATAATTTGTTGTGTAAGATCCGTAATATGGATGATGAATTTTATGGAGCTTATGTGGCTTATATCTTGTAATCTAAGCGGGCCAAGATAAAATATTAAAACAATAAAATTTGAAAATAAATTTTACTTTTATGTTTCTTGTAAATCATGTCGTTTCTCAGTAATTAAAGTGAACAACTGTCCTTGTATATATTATTAAAAAAAACAGTTAGCAAATCTAAAAACCAATGCTACAAAACAAAAATTCAAAAAGTATAGGACTAAAGCGACGGTTTTGGGTTCGATTCCTACTCGAGGGAATGATATATTTAATATTTTCATATCTTTGTAAAAAGTTAACAAGTCAAACCGCGGCATTAGTTCCATCACTTTACCACGCAATGCAAGAACTCGACGTGAAGTGGAAAACGGAAGTTCAGTTGTTTTGATGGATGTCTTAACACCAGGGTCCCAGGTTCCCTCTGCCTAACCTTCTATTATGTGCAAGATACAGCGAGAAGCTAAAAAGTATTTAACAGGAAACGTCATATCAAACATTTCTATCGTAGCGACTCGAACCGTGCTAATTGGCCGACTACTAACTATTCTCGATCATATTTTCCGTTACAGTCTAACTTGTATATTTTTTTTTCTTTATTTACATAAGGGAAAGGGAAATTTGTAGAAGTTCTTTCTTTTTAACCGACTTATGTAAAAAAGGAGGATGTTTATTTTGTTTTTTACCATAGAACTTTTGATGGGATGTACCGGTTTGCTTGTGTGTAGTCCCCCATATCAATCACGTCTGAAATTTGCATTAAGTAAGCGAGCGACAAATGAACGAATAACTCAATATCACGCCAGCCGATTTCGATGACTCTTTTTTTATTGGAAAGGTTTTTATTTTTTTATACTTAAAGGGTAAGTTTACTATAGTTTTATTAGGTTCCAGTTATGGGATCCGGTTGAAGTCGGTTGTTTTTTGTTTGAAATGAAATGAAAATGGCAGAAAGTGGGGAACGGAGTGTCTTAACACTAGGTTCCCTCTGCCCTGCTGTGTGCGGGATATAGCGTGAAGCTATTTTTTTTTTTAAATGAAAATGTTTATTTTGATATTTGTTTTGAATTAAGAATAATTGAAACTGTTAAATGTGACAACCATATTTGATTTCAATCCGCATTCACCCGCATTAGTACCGGCTTGTATTATAGTAGACAGTTCTATCTAGTTTTAAGACATGTAGTGTTGAGTGGCGGAACTCAACGCTGGGCTTTTTCCTTGGTGCCAGAAAAAATAATGAAAATATTCATAGATAACAATTAATTTCTCCGTGTCATCTACAACCCTCACATTACAGTCAAACTTACCATGACCACAATTATGTCTTATTTCCTTTCAGATTTAAACAGCATTTGGTAGCCAAGCACGAATTTAAAAATCTTAACTACATCTAAAAATACACCGCAAACGTATAACAACGTAATGATTTCAAGCGACAAGATCGTAAATATTACAAAGATATTTTGTTCCATTACAATAGATTTAAACGTTAATATAAAATGCCTCCTCGGACACGCGACTTCCTCATTCTCAAGTTATGATAATGGCCAATTCTTAACAAGACCAATATAAGATTAATGTTTAATTAGAATCAACAAGTTAACAACTATGAAAGTTGTATTTCAGTCGCACTAATAATAGAAATGAATAAAACTGAACGTGATTTAAGCGTCTTTTCTAAGTAAGTTATGTTAAATAAATATATTTAAATTTATTTGAGGCCAGTCGTGGCGCAGCGGCACGAAGTGTGACTGTAAAACCGACTGGTTGTGGGTTCGATCCCCACTCGAGGAGATGAAATATTTACTTAAATTTATATTTCTGCCACTCAACACGCAATGCCTCCAGAATTCGGAAGAAAGTGGGGAACGGAGTGTCTTTACACCTTAGGTTCCCTCTGCCTACCCTGCTGTGTGCGGGATACAGCGTGAAGCTGATTTATTTATTTTTTATTTATTTAGCTTTGGCAGCATGTTGATGGTATGGAGTTTTGTTTATCGTTTTAAAAAGTTATTGTCAAACTGTTCTGTGTTTCGTTTCTTTTCTGGCTGAATGATCTAAAATTTTGTTTTTTTTGTATTCCATTACTTTTTCTGAGGTAATTAGAAAAATAATTAGAAAAAATATATTAAGTATGCCTAGAGAACAGGATAAATTAGGTTACATAAGGCTGACATGAAGCTTTAAATATATGTAAATTCAGATATGATTTTGTCAATAATAATCATTAATTTCGTCGAGTTTAAATCGAACCAATAACGATAATCTTACATCAGCACGCACGTGATTGCGAGTACTATATATAAATATAATATTATATGTAATACTTTTACCTGTTGATTTTCAAATGTTGGATATTCAATAAATTAATTAAATCGAGCATATAAATCGAATTTATACGCAACACGACAATATTTCCTCAACATTTTGAATAACTGCACGCATGATTGACAGTTCCCGCAATCGTTACAAATTGATAGATTATGAAAACCGCCATTTTGAATATTCAAATTACAGTACAGAGCTTCCGTCCTCGTTTTAGTACATGTTTATTTTAAGAACTTGCTAATAATATTTTCATATAGTTTGTTTTATTTATTAAAGCTTCACGCCGTATCCCGGCGTGTTGAGTGGTATAACACAACGCCGCACTTTGTTTGTGTCAGAACTTAACCACGTTCCTTATCTTATTATCAAATCTAGGAAAGGGAAATAATTTATTTCCACCCACATATTTGAACCCACAGCCTTCGCGTTCACAGTCAGACACTGTGCCACTATTTATAATTTAAAATTAAAACATAAAAAATGATTAACGGCGCGGCGTTGAGTTCCGCCACTCAACACGCAATGCCTCCGGAACTCGGCAGAAAGTGGGAAACGGAGTGTCTTAACACTAAGTTCCCTCTGTCTACCCTGTTGTGTGCGGGATACAACGTGAAACTGATTTATTTATTATTTTTTTACAAATGCTAACTTATTTCTCATACAATAGTCTTCCAATTATATACTTACATAAATTAATAATTTTAAGCATTGCATTACACTTCACTGATAGTCCACTGAGAGAGACAAATTTGTCTTGTTACCAGACCGAGAAAACGAAACGAATACATTACACCAACTGTGAATCGAACTCATAACCTTCGCGATTATAATCGAACTCTATATATTATAATTAAAAAAAAATAAGTTAATAGAAAAATCTTGTTATCCTTACTAGCTTAAATCACTTAAATTCACTGAGAGAAACACAATTCATTGTTTTTGCAAAGTCACACCGATCGCGATAAAGTTAGTGCTGTACTGATGTGACAGGTTGATACGTTTCGTGTGGAGCCGGCTTTTGTACGAATAATAATGGAAGAGATGGAAACAAAAGTGTTATCGTTGCCTAAATTGTTATTTTTTTTTTATTGGTAATTTTTTGCAATTTTCATTTTGATATCTCTTTTAAATAATCTTAAATTAAGTTCATAACTTAAGTTTATCCTAATTGTTAAACGTAATATTATTAATATATTAAAACTCCTTAATGTTGTTTAAACACATTTCTTTATTCAAAAATAAAAAAAAAACAATTTTAATCCTTCAATAGACTATAATTTTATAAAAAATAATTTTAAAAAAATATACAAAACCAAAAAACGGTAATTACTATTTCAAATTTTACAAGAAAAATATTTTTTACATTAAGCCAAAAGAAATTTAACATATTTATAATATATATTTTTTTAAATTTACATATGCGTACAAAGGTCTTTGTGGCACAGCGTCTGACTGTAAAGAAGACTGTAGGCTCGATTCCCACTAGTAGAAATTGTTTTCATTTCCTCGCTCTGGTATGAAGACAAAGCGGCGTTAAAAATGTAAAATATTAAATTTTCTTGAATAAGAATCGAACTCACAACCCGTCGCGTTTACAGCCACACGATTGTACCCTTGTACCAAAAGATAGCTTCTTATATAATGAATCCAAAACTTAAATCAAATAAAGGCAGCACTTTAGTGTTACCACATTTATATATTCTTGTTCTATGCCAAGATCAGTCACGACTGGCAACATTGTTTATGAATTTCGTACCTCGTTAGTGCTCTTATCTTCTTGCTAATAGCAACACTTATTAAATCCACATCCTACTTTATGTTTACTTTTTTTTATAAGTAAAATACGTATATCACACCAATGGCCAAGGGAAATCTGACGAAGGTAAAAGATATGTAATTAAAAATTCTTTATAACCTCATCTTGTCACCTATTAAAGGATGTTAGGCATTGATTAATTGTGGCAACATTCTTGATAACTTTTTATATTTGTATGTTTTTACGAAGAGAATGGTAAAACGCGACGGGTTGAGGATTCGATTCCCACTCGAGGAAATGAAATATTTCATAATTTCATTTCCTCGCTCTGGTAACGAGGCAAAGCGCGGCGTCGAGTTCCGCCACTCAACACGCCATGTCTCCAGCATTCAGCGGAAAAAAATCTTAATTGGAACGTAGTATCTTAACTATAGGTTCCCAGTTTCTCCTGCCTACTACCAACAATACATTATACCCTATATATGGTTAGGTCATATATAGCCACAAACATTTTCTTAAATCAATTATAACCTATTATACTTTATAGTAGACAAGGTAAGTTTATTTCTATAGTATTCAAAAACAGAATATAACAGTCAATCACTTTTGACCTGTAACCTTAATGCTGTCGACAAAAACAATAAATTCTGTATGGGCGCAAACGGTATGCGGAGTGAGAAATTTCTGATAACGCATAGTAACTAGATCCTAGTTGTGATAAGACAAAAATACATTCTTATTGAATAATCGTAGAAAACTTGGTAAAAAATAGTTTTTTTTTTTATTTTGTTTTGGATCAAGAAGCAGTGTAGGAAGTGAAAATTAAATTTCAAGATATTCCGTTCTCTGTTTTCCGCACAAATTCTGTGCATTACTTGTTGTGTGTGACGCTACTCAACGCCGCCTTTGTGCTAAAACAAAAATTATTTCTGTTTTATATTATAAATAGAGACTTCAACGCGTTTTCGCTCGCTTATTTTTATAATATAGCCAAAGGATGTATTTTTTTAAGTACATATAATATTTATTTTTTAAAAAATGTCCTATATCTAATACCTTTAAGAATATATATATTAGCTTTCATGACAATCGGTTTCGTAGTTTTGACGAGAAAACGTAACAAACAAACATTCACATTTATAATGAGTGGCGGAACACAACGCCAAGATTTTGCCTTGTTGCCAGAGCAAATAAATAAAAATATTATAAACAAATAATATTTTATTCCCTCGAATTGGGATCGAACCCACAACCAACACGTTATGGTCACATCCCTGTGCCCCTGTTATTATAACCAACATACAGTTTCAAAATACTTTCGTAAACAGCGCTACTCACGTCCGGGCACAAAATAAAATAAAAAGGTTATGTATTTTTTTTTCAAACTTTATTGCTGTTGACCTGGACTGGTCTTGGCAGCGTGTTGAAAAAGCATAACATTTTCAAGTTATGAAATATCGTTACTTTTTATATTTCCGCCCATGGCTGGCATTCAATGACAACCTACCACTTTTGCCACTGCTAGCTGTAGTAAAACTGAAAATTATATTTTTTGAAAACTATTTTTTTTCCTATATTATAAAGAAAACATAAAAATATAAAAATCAACTCTTCCTATAACTTTTAAAATATATAATAAATCACGGTGGTTGGGGGTTCAATTTTCACTCAAGGGTATGAATTGTTGTCATTAGCCCGCTCCGGGGCAAATTGCAGTGTTGAATTCTGCCATTCAACACACAGTATCTCGATTCGGAGAGAGAATGGAGTGTCTTGACAATAAGCGGACTAAAATGTGAAGCTGAAAAAAAAGATATAACCATATTACGACAGCACAAAGTACGGTGATCAGTACTAACTAACACGTGAAGAAGATAAGACCGATAATCAAAGACAAAAACAAAATAACAATTATTACGAATTAGTTCAATAAAAACAATTATTTCAGATCTTCAATTCTTAACTGGCATACGAGAGTTTTTATTATAAATTATTTAATAATACTGTCGATATGTTTTACAATCGATATCGATATATTCCTTTGGAGGTATGGCGGTAAAAACGAAGAAAGATATCGATAGCTGATCGACTTTTAACGACAATGTCGAATACACGGGTACTGTAGAGCCACAAAACGCGGCAGTATCTGAGACGTTCGAACTTTTTGTGTGTCGTACAATTACTGTATAAGGAATTTGGAGGCAGTAATTAGAGTCTTTTAATGATCACAACCGTATCGTCTTTAAAATCTTATCAATTTTAATGCGAAGGTGACCTAAATAATTAAGTACTTATTTGTTTTTTTTTTAACTGACTCAAATAAAGGAAGCTGTGGTTGTGGGTTCGATTCGTAGATGGTTTGGGATGGTTGGGAGTAGATGGTTTTTTATTAAGTCGCTCTGGTGTCGAGACATCGTTAATCAAAAGGTAATGTCTGGGCAATTGGGGAACAGAATGCCTTAGCACTAGGTTGCCCAACTTGCTAGATGGGGGATGCAGCGTGAAGCTAAATAATTTTTCGATTGTATTTGATAATTCTAATTTACGAATTATTTTGAGCTTAACTTTTACAAATCGGAAATTACTGGGTGTTAGTATATTTTTTTATGAAGTTCAATATATATATAAAAATTAAAATATTATTAAAATCTGCTCGTATAGATTAAAAAAATAATTACTGTTGAGAATAGCTGGTCTTCATTTCCGGTTAAAATATTCTATACAAGATTTGTATAGAAGTTTATAGTTCATTTGTTGTTATAGTTAACTAACTATACTATTCATGTAACTACATGAATGTATCTGCAACTGCAATACAATGAAAAGCACGGCATGATATCAGCGATCGTTATCAAATACGATAATATCTCTTGAATATTGCTTTGGTGTAATTGGAATTAGTACAATAGATATATTTTTAGCTTCATGTTCTCTCTGCACATAGCAGAGTAGACCTAGTGTTAGGACACTCCGTTTCCAACTTTGCTTTGAATTCTTGAGGCATTGCGTGTTGGGTGCCGGAATATTACTGCCTCGTTACCAGAGGGAGGAAATGAAAATATTTCATTCTACTGAGTTCCCACTTAGCGACGGTTGCGGGTTTAGTTCCCACTAAATTAAATGTTTATTAGGATTTATTATCTGTAGTTATTAATTATACAGTGATATTAATAATAAGGCCAGCAAAGCGATGGTTGTTGATTCGATCTCCAATAGAAGCAATAAATTATTGTTAAGCCACAGCGCGACACTTAGTTCCACCAAATTATTCCGCTAAGCTCGCCTAGATAAGATGTCTAGAATTCCGTCGAAAACAGAAAACGTAGTGTCTTAACACTAAGTTGCTAGAGGTAACTTATCCTACTACGCGGGATAATGCGTGAAGAAGAAAAATATTATTAACAGAGCCAGGCTCGGCCACCCAATACGGAATGATTGTCTTTAATTTCAAAAAAGACTTATATAAACGGCAATATACATGCAACGACGGTACCACAAAATAATTACTACCAATATTCCTACGTGAAAACACGACCAAAGCGCAAATTCGACTCAAGAGCAAAGTTACCACTTATTTTTCCGAGCGTGAGAAGTTTTTTAATCGACTTCTGTAAGAAAAGGAGATTTTAAAATTCGACTGTATTTTTTTATGTTTGTTACTATATAATTATTTTTTTATTTGAATGCTAGTAGTTCCCCTGTGGCTAATGCTACAACAGCCTTACTACAATATCGAATTACTAAGCGTGTTTGTTTTACTTGGCACCGACATCAAAATTATAAAATCCATTTTTTTTTATTATTTTTGTTTAAGAAAATCAAAGTACGTTTTACATTATGTAAAATTATTTAAAGTTGTTTAAAGTCGGTTATATAACGTTGCGGCTTAATAAAATTAAGCGTTAATTAAGGCGTTGAGATCCACCGCTACACATAACATCTCAACTACGGACGAAAAGCGGGGAAAGAGTGCCTTGCCACTAGATCCTCATTGCCTATTACTAATTATCATGCAGCGGGATAAAGAAAAAAAAACAATCTTTAAAATCAATATCTAATCCAAATCACTAGCTTCACGCTGTATCCCGCACATAGCAGAGTAAGCAGAGAGAACCTAGTGTTAAGACACTCCGTTCCCCACTTTCCGCCGAATTCTGGAGGCATTGCGTACTGAGTGGCGGAATTCAACGCCGCGCTTTGCCTCGACACCAGAGCGAAAAAATGAAAATATGTAAATAAATATTAAGAAGACGAAGAAATTTAAATAAATATTTCACTTCCTCGACTGGGGATTGAACCCACAACCAGTCGATTTTACAGTCACACTTTGTGCCTCTGCGCCACGATCGGCCTCAAATCATTATTAAGCATAAACTTATAATAAACTATTGTATTCATTTTGCAAGATAAGATTACTTTTGCGATAACGGTTCGACGTACCGGCCAGCGTTCCCGGACACCAGTTGTCGCGGTACCATTGCGCCTGTTCGGAGTCGCGGGGAACATGTCCTGTACGACATGGTTGTGGGCTATTTATTGTGTGCTAATGTTGGTGTATGTCTAATTTTCGATTTATTTTGTAACGTAGCGGGATTTGAATCCGCGCCTCTAGGAAGAAGACGGCGTAGGCTCAAATTTTTGTACGCGTTCTATATATATATATATTTTTCTTTCTCATTTGTGAAATACAAACACTTTAAGAATCTTTAAAAAAATTAGTTTTTGTTTTGCTTATATGTTATGGAAAATTATTGCTTAAACTATAAAAACTTAACTGCGCTTCACGCTATACTCCTAGTGCTGTGGCTAAAGAAAATGGAGCGCCAAACTCTACGGTGCCTGCATACCTCTTTGGTTAACCTCATCAATCTCTTGATACATGCCCTCCGGGGGGTCCTCATGCTTTACCTCACCTTCCTCAAGTATCTTTAATACTGTGTTTTTGGAGGTCAATCGAGGTATCCCATATCTCTTTTACCGCTCAATTTTCCTCCTTAAATCGTTTTTTGCCATTCTTTCATCATTTATTTTGTCAATGTGACAAACTACCTGAGCATGTTCTTCTTTATTCTCACTTTGATCTTCGCTAGTAATTATTAAGAATAAGAACTGACATTACCGTGATATCAATATATTGAAGTATTTTATAAAATACGACATCAGTCTTTCTCTTACAAAAACTATAAACATATTAAAAATAATTTTATATATTAAATTAAATTTGTTTGTGATATATTCTGTGAGGGCAATATTCTCATTTCACACACACGTCACAGCCTTGTGCCTCTGCGCCACGACAGCCTCGATTTGTAGATATATAAGGCATTATTGACCCTAATCATTATTAACCAGTTCACAAGAGAAATAACTCTTATCAAACGAGATAAGGAGATGTATTAGTTGTAACAGTGTAAAGCACTTTAACAAACATACCAGTCACCAATTGTTTTAAAATTAAGGCTTTTGAAAATTTAGATAATTTCATCTGGTGATACATTCCTAAACATAAAATTATTTGAATGAATCTCTCTCTCACAGTTACAGCCGTAATAGTATCCCATTTAGCTCTAATTTTATTACTAAATTATTATTTTTTAACCCTTAAATGTTTTTTAATAGAAAATGTAATAAAGTAGAGAGGCCAGTGTGGCGCAGCGGCACAAAGTGTGACTGTAAACCGACTGGTTGTGGGTTCGATCCCCACTCGAGGAAATGAAATATTTACTTAAATTTATATTTCCATTTCTTCGCTCTGGTGTCGAGGCTAAGCGCGGCGTTGAGTTCTGCCACTCAACACGCAATGCCTCCAGAATTCGGCAGAAAGTGGGGAACGGAGTGTCTAAAAAAACACTAGGTTCCCTCTGCCTACCCTGCTGTGTGCGGGATACAGCGTGAAGCTGATTTATTTTATTTTATGTAATAAAGTATCACTTTTGTGTTGTATATTCGACGTAACTAGAAGAGAACGTATTGATTAGTGGTCAGAGCCCTTGGTCGGTTCCAGAAGGTTCGAGTCCCGCTACTTTAAATTTTTATACTTTTCCTAAATAGGTATTTTTCTTTCCTGACTGTGGAATAGCACTTTAAAAATGGAAAAAAAGTATCACTTTAAATTATCAGCCATATTTTACAATTGCAAAGGGGTTGTGTTTTGTTAGGAACATAAAAGGTAAATAAATAAATAAATCAGCTTCACGCTGTATCCCGCATACAGCAGGGTAGGCAGAGGGAACCTAGTGTTAAAACACTCCGTTCCCCACTTTCTGTCAAATTCTGAAGATTCTGGAGGAAAGTAATTATGTATATAATGCAAAGTATATATATACATATATATATATATATATATATATATATATATATATATATATATATATATTATATATATATATATATATATATATATATATATATATAATATATATATATATATACCCTAAAACCCTAAAAATATAGATATATTTTAATTCAGGGATTGACATACGCCTAAATTGTTCAACAGAACTCTATGTCCACTAGCACCATGTGGGAACATGTGGTAACTTATCTCGCCTTGTAATCTGACGTGGAATCTGTCCACCGTAATGATAACAATAACAAATCTTATACTATTATATAAAATGTAATACATTTTCCGCATCCGGTAGCAGGTAGAGAGAAAACATAATGATGAATCACTCTGTTATTACTATACAGACAAAATGGCATATTTGATAACGGAACAGCGTTGGGCGCCGTAAAAATGGTTAACAAATCGTTTAAAAGTTTTTTTAGGGTTCCCTAGCCCAAGAGAGCAGACAGATCCCTTATATGGTTTCATTGTTGTCCATCCGTCTGTCTGTCTGTATTTTCTTTCTCAAAAACGCATGTAAGTACCAAGTTGAATTTAATATTAAATATTCGTACTTAGGTCCACAAACTCCTCAATTTAATTAAAATATACGTTTAAAATGCTTTATTTTTATAGCAAATTTTGACTTTTGCAGGGTAATCAAAAGTTTACAGGGTTTTTTGCGTTAATCTTGTATCATGTAAATACGCAAAAAAAATTAAAGTATAAATGAAGGAAAAAGACCTGAAAATTGATAATTTATAGATGTATGTATTTTTAGATTAAAACTATTGTAAATTTACCATCTGCTCACACTCTGTAAGCAAAGGGGATCTAGTGCTTTCCCACATCTCTCAGAATTTTGATAAATTGCTCGATCGAGTTGATCTCAACACCGTGGTTATATAATAATAATTCCCCTAAATAGCTATCGAACCCACACAATCGTCGCCTAAAAATTCCACTACGTTTACAATAATAAAAATTTTACGGGAACTCCCACTTTAAGTCTACATAAACAGGCGACCGACAACCTGATATAATATAATATTTTAAAAAACACTTCATAAAATGTAATACTATTATCTATATAATATAAGAATATGCTACATACATCTTAAGAAGAATTAAATTATCCGAGCCGCCAGCGCCAGTGCCAACTCACGTTGTGTGGATACTTGTCGTATTATACTTATCGCTGAATATAATCTGACGTTGAAGGCACCTATCCACTGCTATGTAATATTTATTATAATGTATATTGTATATACTAAATTTGTTGTTTATCGACACTGTTTGTATGTATGCACGTTTGTTACGTTATTAGACAAAAACGACAGAGAGGATTTTGCTTCATTTGGTCGGATAAAGAACTTTTTTTTAATAACCTATAATTTGTATTTAATAGAAGCTAGTAAGTTAATAGAAGCTATTCCTTTATAATTTGGATTAATTAAATTAAAGAGGTCAGTAGTTGCAGGGGCTCAAGCGTGCGACTGCAAACGCAACAGGTTTTAGGTTCGATTCCCATCCGAGGAAATAAAATATTTAATATTCTATTTCGTTCTGGTAACGAGGTACACCGCAGTGTTGAGATCCGCTTCTCAACACACAAAGTGTTCAGAATTCAGCGGAAAGCGGGAAAAGAAAGCTTTTCCTTTCTTGATTTGGCTGTAAGGTTATTAATAATTTTAACGTCGTCGTCTTATATAAACTTATATAAAGCACAAGCTGAACTACGGTACTTAGAAGTATCAATTTCGCATGTAAATAAGGGAGGGTAGCAAAGCACTAACAGAGGATTTGTCGTAATTTTTACGGAAACGGAAAAAGAACAAAATATTCTATTTTTTTTTTCAATATAAAATATTGAAATTGTAAAAACAATTGTATATATATATATATATACATATATCTTTAGGTTGAGGTCAGTCGTGGCGCAGTGGCACGAAGTGTGACTGTAAAACCAACTGGTTGTGGGTTCGATCCCCACTCGAGGAGATGAAATATTTACTTAAATTTATATTTCCATTTCTTCGCTCTTGTGTCGAGGCTAAGCGCGGCGTTGAGTTCTGCCACTTAACACGCAATGCCTCCAGAATTCGGCAGAAAGTGGGGAATGGAGTGTCTTAACACTAGGTTCCCTCTGCCTACCCTGCTGTGTGCGGGATACAGCGTGAAGCTGATAAAATACATATATCTAAAGAAAATCACAGGACTCTTAACCTTATTCGTCGTGAGAAAATATGCTTGTATTTACTAATGCGATAAGAAAAAGGATAACGTCGTAGAAATATATAATCTAAAACTGGATCTAAAATGGCATTTCTCTTCCTTGGCATTCGTTAAAATATATATGTATAGTAGTGTCATACACTCAGTGTGTAGAATAAGTCATTTATCTTTTATTATCAAAATATAGGTTGTTGGTTCGATTTCCGCTCGGGTAACGAATGTTTATATTTCCACGCAGACAAGTTACTTAAAGTTACTTATTAAGTGCAAAAAATGAAAATAAGAATTTTCTACAAAGAAAAATATATTTAAGAAACAAAACAGATTTTGAGGCCGTTTGTAGCGCAAGCGCACGACAGGCTATGGGCTGGTTTCCTACTCGACGAAACAAAATATTTAATATTTTCATTTTCTCGCTCTAGTAAGTAACAAGAAAAAGCGATGCTACTTTAAATTTTCAAATATATGTAGGTATAAAGAAAATTTGAAGACAGAGACCTTTCGTTCCCTTCCTCCCTTCTGCCATTTCTCAAGGAAAATGAAAAGCTAGTTTCACCCATAAGAGATTAAACAAATTGGATGCCTGGTATCACAACATTCCGTTATTCTAGTTTAAAAATAGATATAAAAAAATGTGTTAAATCGATTGTTTCTTTGACAAATCCATACCGACTAGCAAACTAAACCAATACAACCAAGACTTAATATGCTGTCAGTACATATTACGGTACAACAGTTAATTATATAAGATATCGGCGCACAGTATTACATATTGCGGAATCAAATCTCATATACAATTTTATTATTCACTTATTACTTTAATAATGCTGTCAAAATGTTTACTACAGCATTACTGTCGCGGATTAGTACAAATTAACTTTTTTATTACTTTTTTTATTTCTTATATGCCTTCGGGATAGCTTGAAACATTTAATTTGCTTTCCAAGTTAGCGAAAGAGATCTTCCAAGCGGAATTATAGAATATTCTAAATATATATGGTTTATATATATTATGGTTTGAGGCCAGTCGTGGCGCAGTGGCACGAAGTGTGACTGTAAAACCGACTGGTTGTGGGTTCGATCCCCACTCGAGGAGATGAAATATTTACTTAAATTTATATTTCCATTTCTTCGCTCTGGTGTCGAAGCTAAGCGCGGCCTTGAGTTCTGCCACTCAACACGCAAAGCCTCCAGAATTCGGCAGAAAGTGGGGAATGGAGTGTCTTAACACTAGGTTCCCTCTGCCTACCCTGCTGTGTGCGGGATACAGCGTGAAGCTGATTTATTTTATTTATTTATATATGGTTTAATTATCTCGATAGATTTAATTATTACGAGGCCAGTCGTGGCACAGGGGAACACGCGTGTGGACTGTGCACTGGAAACGCGACAGGTTGTAGGTTCAATTTTCATTCGAGGAAATTAATTATTAAATATTTCATTTCCTCGCTCTGGTAACGAGCAAAGCTCGGCGTTCCGCCAATCAACATGCAATGTCTCTAAAATTCGGAAAGTGGGAGACGGAGGTGTCTTAATGGGAATGGAGTGTCTCAACACTAGTTCCCAGTTTCCCTGTGTCTATCCTACTACGTTCGGGATACAATGTGAAGTAAAAAAAAGTGAATTATGTTTCGTGTTCTAAAACAATTTTGTTTTGGTTACATGAAAATCCTAAAATATTAAAATACTAGATTTTACCTGTAAAATGTAGTATTTGTATGTATATAAATAGGTAACAGTACTCTTAAGGCTCATTTTAACTGGGAGGGGAGGTAGCTTTGATCGCAGGTTCACTGGGTTACGATAAAACGATTAGTAAAATGTAAAATATATGTATATAAGGAAGATACACCCAATATATGTATATAAGGTAGCAGTAGTTCCTGAGATAAACACAAACAACCAAACAAAATCTTCAGTTTTACAATATTACTATATAGACAGTACAGATTCACGAAACTTCCTTATGCAAACTATTGCAACCGTTTCTGTCTGTATATAAAGAAAAAAATACATAAAAGCACTTATTTTTATTTTACATTTAAATAATGTTAGAGAGAACGATAGGCCAATAGAACTATAAATAAGAAGTTAATAGTTGGTATTACTGACAAGCTGTATAACTGACATTACTGACAAGTATTTGTTATTCAATTAACTGGTGTAAAACCAAATAGCCATTAGGTAGACCTTAATAGAAATTCTATATTTGTTTTTATTATTACATCTTAATGACAGACATTTAATGATAGAGACACTGGTCTTATCTTTTATCACTAACAACTGTTACAGTTCTAATTTGAATATGGAAAGAATAAAACAAGCAACGTTTCGCATCCGGATAATCTAGTGTATAAATAAAACATTTAAGGAGTACTGGCGATAAATAATGTAATAACATTTGTTGATATATGCGTTTGCATATTTCCCCGTTAAGACCAAACGCGGTGTTGAGATCCATGAACGGCAATATGACGGAGTTAAAACCAGAGATAAAAATATATGGCTACATAGATGCACTTAATCCGCATAATAAAGAATTCGTCTAAAGGAGAGTCGGATATTTGAGTCTTGACCGTATATATACATTATTCTCTTTTTTTAACTCTGTCCCCCCCTCGAAATTTCAAGGATCTCAACGCCGCGCTTTGTCTTATTACCAGAACTATGAAATATGATTTAATAAAAAATCATTCTCCCGAATTGAAATCGAACCCACAGCTGCCACCTTTACACGCACATGCTGTACCACTCTGCAATATCCACATAACAACCTTAATAAACCAAACCTCGCTACCAATACGAAGCTGGCCAATCCCTCTCACATTTCCAAAACCGGGTTCCCTGTAATCATTAACATTTAAAAGGCATTTAAGCCTGCTATCGTTACTGACTACTAATTTATTAGTTCGATAATGACACATCGGATCTCTAGGTAAATAAATCATATCAGATTTAAGACTCCGACACCGGCCCGGGGCGCGTTGCTAACACAGTACGCACCTGTTGCTTGACTGGTGATTTTGCAAGTAGTAAATACTTTAAATTAATATTTGCATTGTAAATGTGTTGTTCACGCTGTATCCCTCACGTAGCATGGTAGGCAGAGGGAACCTGGGAACCTAGTGTAAGACACTTCCGTTCTCCACTTCCCGTCGAATTCTGGAGGCGTAAAGTGTTGAGTGGCGGAATTCAATGGACTCGTTACCAAAGCGAGAAAACAAAAATATTAAATATATGAAAATATTAAATATATGAAATATTTTCATTTTCCCCAAGTAGGAATCAAACCAACAACCTGTCACGTTTACATTCGCAAAAAATATTTTATTCATATTTGTTTAAAATACAAGTTTCTTTTATTTTCTGGTCCGGCGGTTTATTAAAACTTTATACCTTATTTTTTTTCTGAACTCGGTTCTTTATTTTTCGGGCGATGTATAAAACAAACAAAAAAAATAATATAAATGTTTTGTGTTCTATTACATTGATACATGCCTATTATAATATTTAAAAATATATTTATAATATTTTTTCTCGCATATCTTCCACGTACAGACAGTAATCCGTTACAATTCTATTATATATATACATACGTATGTAAATAGATATAGATTACTGTTATAAAAGCGAACAAAATTTCATAAATCAGCAATCATTCGCTATAGAAATATTTATTGTTGTGCGCATAATCATAGCACATTACTATCGCAAGCGTTTGACGTGTGTGTTAGGCTTAGTGCTCATGTGCTTGAAGTTTTGTAATTAAATATCAATATCTATACATACTAATATTGTTTTATAATTTTCTAAATCTTTTTTTGTCTTTTAAAATAAGCTAAAATTTGAATATTTTTTTATTATGGTACCTAATATCGGTTTTCCACCTGAGTCCTATTTATTGTTCTTCGTGGTAAAAGTCAACATCGCACTTTACCATACCTGGGTGATTGTATGAAGATATTAAATTCCCCGAGTGGAGATCGAACCCACAATCATCGTGTTCACAAACACACACAGTCAAATGCCGTCTCTCTACGCCACTTGGACGCTTAATTTACATATACTCTATTAATTTTGGCATGAGACAAAATGTAAACAAAGGAATGCTGTTTCTAAAACCTTTATGTAACTTTTCAATGTATATTTAATTTAGTTCAATGCAGTAGTAAATAATCAGAAAGCTACACGCTTAACAAAACATGAAATTTATATGACACATATGACATTATTATATATATTAAGTATATAATATTAACTGTGGAAAATATTCTACAGTTAATATTATATAATATACTATTTTTAATATACATATGATACCGTAAAATGGGGTGAAAAGGAACATTTTCAGATTTCAATTTTTTTTTCTGACAATGTTTTTGGGTTTAAATATGAAAACAATCTTTATTTTTTATTTTTATATTGTTTGTATTCACCGAATTGAAAATAAAATTATAAAAATCATTTCATTATCGATGAAATCGATAAATTTAAATCATAATTATTAAGTTCTATAGACATCGTTCAATAATCCATAAATTTGTTTTTACTTAATATACTATATTAAGCTCTATCAATCGCGACCTGTAAAATAACCCTTTTTGATTTCTTTACCTTTTAGCACATGCCTTCGCTCATACTTGTAGCTATATAAAACTATGGAGTAACTAAGCAACTTAGAGATAACCCACAAACGAATTCTGGTTTACTATTTTTTTTAACTTGGTTACACAAAAAGTAAACTTTACATCTTAAAGTCATCAAATATATGAATTTCTAAAAAATTGCGATTAAAAACACTTATTCAGTGAGCACTAGGTTCTATAACTTAAGATAAAATTATAGTATCCCCGGCTAGTGTCAGGGTGACGTGGCTCTCGTTAGCGACATGCGATGTAAACGCACAAACGCAGATCTGTCTGGTCCCTGGCGTGCAAGTGAAATTTACAAGCGTAACGTAAATTCTTAATGTAATAATATATTATGGATAATTTAGTGGCCACTCGGCACAGGGACACAAGTTAACTTCAGACGCAACTGGTTGTGGGTTCGATCCCCACTCGAAGAAATTAAATATTTAATATTCTCATTTTTTGTGCATCTTGGTGTAGATGCAAGGCGCGGCGTTGAGTTCCGCCAGTTAACACTCAATGCCTCCAGAATGCGGCGGAAAACGGGGGAACGGAGTATTGACAATTGACACTAGCTCCCGTATAAATATATGAGTTTATAGCAACTGTACAGTGTAAGCAGAGGCAACCTAGTGTTAAGACATTACGTGCCCCGTTTTCTGCATCATTTCTGAGACGCTCGTGTTGAGTGGCAAAGCTCAACGTTCCTGCTGTTTTGTTAGCACAGAAGGAAATAACAATAATTCATTATCTTGATTGAAAATTTAATCCACAACCGTCGCGTTTACAGTAGATCGCGTCGCGCAACGACAGCTTCATTTTAATTAAAAAAAAAAAACATTTTTCCAAACCAATGAAGTTGCAACTTCTTATTGGTCGAAGTAAGTATTTTTCAATTGGTGGTCACTCTACCGTCACGATACGGTCACGTTAAAACGGTAGCCATTTTAAGATTATATAATGCTATAATACTTAGTGTGTTTTTTTTTCTATTCATTTTACCAACATTTTAACATGTTCTAATATTTTTTGTATTGATAAGGGAAACCGCCTCTTGCTTATTCCACTCGTTATCATTGTATATATAAAAAAACTATTTAAAAGGCAAAGCTATATTTATATTTTTCTATTAAATTAAAAATAAATTAAAACCAAAACTCAGCATAAATTTATCTATTTTTCTTCATTACAATGAGGTAATTAAAGTATCCCAGCATTGCATATTAAAAAGTTACTTCCTTACAGTCTATAGAACACAAAGTCTATATTTTGTAACAAACAACCCTATATTAGGGTCCATCCAGACGTGCTCATGTACGTCTGAATAGACTAGGGTCTATATAGGGTAATTATTAGTAATATATCGTATTACAGCATAGCGTATAAGATATATTCAAGAAACTCAAACCCACTACTTTACACGCTGTCGTACAATTTGCAATTACAAAAAAAAATTACAATAAAATAAAATTATCGCCTTTATGTCTCAGAACATAGAGTTCTCGGCTTACTGTATTCTAGCATTTTTAACGGAACGGCGCTTCAACACATCCCTCCCCTCCCACGTCCTCTTATCACGGCCAATCACAGTAATCTGTATGAAATTAGTAGAACTCCACGCAATTCACATACAATTGTAATGCGTTTTGTAACGACGTCGACGCCATTATTGAATTTCTACCGGAAATCGGGCAGCTGTAGCGGAGTTGTGTAGATTTATGTTCTTTACATAATTTAAATTAACGGAACTTCTCTTTTTATGTGTATGAGTTGTAATATTTGCATTTGATTTTATTATATGTTTATTTGAACGCTACGCTTCGAGTTTGAAGCCGTCGTGGCGCGAGCGTGCAAGAAGCTAAAAAAATATAATTCTTAAAGTGATAGTAGACAAACATAACAAAAAAATATTGTAATATTAAGGACAAAAAGGAATTACATTTTTTTATGAAATATTGTAACTTAATTTTAATACGTCAATGCTATTCGATTCTAATATGCCGTAAAACGGAATGGAAAATATATTTTAAACATTGAGCAAGAGATTACTACTCTCTAGTATAAAGCTTTTCTACGTAGGCATAATAAAAATAAACTGCAATAATCAAACTATTTTTTTTATTAAAAGGTCAATACAAATTAAATGAAAAGAAATAATCATATTTTAAGAAAATATTCTGTATTTTTTTTCTTTTGATTTATTGTGTGTGAATTTCTGGGTAAATATATATAAAAAATCAATGATATTTACATACGTATTTTAAAGCACGTTAGTACGTTTAAATGTCGAAACAATTTATATTTGATTGAAACGGAAACGATCCAACTGTAGGCAGACGTTTAGTCTTCACAAAATAAATTCGCTAATAAATTGGACAATTTTAAAATCATTCGCTGAACATAGTTTAGCTGTTGCTGACCATTTTTCTAAAGATCTAAAATCTAAGTTAAATAGTGTTACAGTATCTAGATAATAACTAGAGTCATTGTATTAAATAATAACCAGTTCAATATTTATAAAGAAACTATGGAGGCCATATTTTTAAACTAAAAAATATATATATTAATTTTTATCAAATTACTTTTGGGCAAAAACAAGAAATACATAAAAAAAAATATAACTAAAATCTCTTAAAAGTTAATATCATCATGTATATCCCATTTATTAAGGCCAATGACTCAAGATACATTTGCTGTATGTTGGTCATGAGTTGGGTAGCCTAGAGAGTCCAGATGATACTGCAGTATCAGATCAAGGTAACAATGTGTAGACAATATTGTTAAAGCAACAGAATACGAAATATGGCATAGAAGACCAGAAGAAGTTGCTTAAACCGTATCATTTACTAGAAAAGAGCTGATAATCTTCAAACAGCTGAACATATTATTATGAATCATGACAAAGAACTCTCCTTCTCTTTCATACGTCACCTTTTTAAACAAAAAAAATTAAATACAAATTGGTTCATCCGTTTAGGAGCTACCATGCTACTGGAAAACAAATATACATACATACATGTACAAATACGTGAAACTTATAAAACTAAATTCAAAGAATTAGGCATATAAATTAAAATGGACATATGATACCTATATCCTCCTTGCACTAAATATGGCTGCGAAACGAGCTCTTACTAGGAATAAAGTCTTATTATTATTAAATAAATGGTAAGTAGCTCTGTTTTCTGTAAAATAAAAAATATTTCCACTTATAAGCGTATTGCGTGACTAATGCAGTATATGTAAACAGCATTGAACTTTATTAAACAAAAATGGTATAAGATTAAAAAACCAATAAACGACTAAACTACCAAGTATTTAACTTATTTTTATCATTCAACATTTACCTTCTCGAAATGTACCATTTTCAAAGAAAATATAAAAAGTAACTGTAATTTTGAATTACTAATAAGTGATGACCGATGGAAGTTGACGGAAGAGGTGAAAATATGCGCTGTTTCAAGTAATTATCGACGCTCATTAACACAATAGAATAGATATAAAAAAGTATACTAGATTTCATGGAATAAAAATAACCGATACTTCCAAGCACGATACAAATAATTAACACCAGTAATTACAATACTATGCTTATAACTGACCTAAACATGGTGACTGGCCTCAAATCATAGTAAAAAAAATGTCATGTGCGAGTCGTAGTCGCGCAACGAGGGTTCTGTATCAATTCTAGGATCGCAAATCAACTTATAAAAGTTGACAAATTAATTTTGCGTGTGTTTGCACAGAATTTTTATAAAACAAACTCCGGTTATAAGTTTGTAATAGTTTTAATGTGTAATATATAAATGAAATTCAATTTTTTGCATTTTTTCCCCCTTATTTAATCTGCAATTTGGCAGTTTTTGCCAAATTTCACAATTTTAGATCTACGTAAAATATCCTATAAGTTTTGACTGGCAGTGACTAAGTCGACAAACTTAAATATAAGGGTGAGATTTTCTTTCAAATATCTATTAATTATAACTTTTAGATTTTTCGTTTATTCATGTTTTTAGTCACACTTCTTGCTACAATGCAACAAAAACAATACAAATATACATTTCGATTACTCTCTTGAGGCACGGAACCCTAAAAGTGGGAAGTGAAAGAATGCATGACATTTTTTAAATTAAAACTTCCTTAGTACTTTTTTATCAATTTTCAATTGAATTTATTTTGAACAAAAACCTGCCATATATACTTGAAACTAAGATAGCAGTACTTGAAGTTCATTATGCTAGTTAATAAGTACGTTTAATTTTAACCTAGCACAAGGTGGTTGATAAAAAAAAGGCAGTACGTGACTTTACGTCTTCTAATTTTTGAATTACAGGAAAATATTTTAAACTTAGTGGTTATAATGACAGCGATCCCCATAATAAACTTAATAATATTTACAATCGTTAAAAAATGGACTGTAATTAAAAAACAAAATTTTTTTCATATTATTTATTTATATTTAGATTTATGAAGCGAGAGTGAGTGGTAAGAGAACTCTACTTCTCTTGCCACTCGAGCTCGGTTCACCTTCGGGAATACTGTATTTATGATACTAGAGGGAGGTCACCAAAGCAGCATGGGAACTCCTTAGATAGCATGTACCTATGAATATATCGATGACAGTGGAAGTGGCGAAAGAGACCAGAGCGGCAGTGACTAGCGGGTTAGTGCTCCAACTTTGCGTTCAGCTTCACGCTGTACCCCGCACACTGCAGGGTATGCAGAGGGAACATATGGTTAAAACACTCCGTTCACCACTTTCCGCCAAATTATGGAGACAGTGCGTGCTGAGTGGTGGAACTCAACGCCGCGCTTTGCCTCGACAGCAGAGCGACGAAATAAAAATATAAATGTAAATAAATATTTCAACGAGTGGGGATCCAACCCACAACCAGTTGATTTTACTTCACACTGAGCCCCAGCGGCACGACTGACCTCGAATATATAACTAAAATAAGTTTATACTAGAGTAATCTAAATGCCTAAAGGAGTTCTTCATTTTTAAATTAGCGATACATCCATTACCTAATTTGATCGTTTAAGTTTTATGCCACTATAATCATAGTAAAATATTGCTTGGCCGTAGCGTAATTTTTACCCGTGCTCTCACCGGAGTCCGTATTTCTTCTTCTTCTTATTTTTCTATTTATAGTGCCTCTTCAGCTTGTGAAGATCTTTATGACCAAGTATGAGTAGGTCAGAACGATTGCACAGATTTTAAGAGGTGCTGGTTCAAATTGTGCTCCAAGTTAATACTTTTTACTGAGCTCTTATATGATAGCAAAAATTAAAAGATAATTGCCAAGTCTCTTTTTTGATCTGCCTAACTATTAAGATATAATTTTTGTTTTTTTTAACTATACTCCGCATATAAGATAGATAAGCAGAGGGCACCTGGTTTCAAAGGTGGCAGAGCTCAACGCCGCGCTATATCTTGTTACCATAATAAAAATATTTATTTCTATAGACAAAAACAAGTTATTGTTCGTTAGCCAAACAAACAAGCAACCCATATAGATATTTATTGTTTTCGAATACAATATGGTAATGGATAATTTGAATACTTCCATGTATCCCATACTTCTCCTGTAAGGAGTAGCTCGACTTATTTAAATACTTTGCCGACAACCTTTTCTTTGACAGCCTCATTAAAATGAGATACCTCTGTTAATGTAGAAGAAAGCTGATGAAATAAAGACACACAGGGATCACAAAAAAAATATATTTATATAAATGTATTGAGGATGTATTTAGAAGTTTCAATATAATATTTATATATGAGGATATGTAAGGTGGCCAATCGTGGCACAGAGGCTCAAGCGTGCCACTGAAAATGCTACAGGAAGTGGATTGGATTCCCAATTGAGAAAATTAAATATTAAATTGTATTATTAAAAAAAACATTTCCTAAGTATGGTAACGAGGCAAAGCGCGGCGTTGAGTTCTGCCACTCAACGCGTAATGCCTCCAGAATTCAGTGGAAAGCGTGGAACGGAAGTATTTTAATGAAACGGAGTATCTTAACACTCGTTTCCTAGTTATCACCTCGAAGAATAGAGCAGATAAACAAAAACAAAAAATAAAAAACTTAAAATATAACTAATATTTAATTAATAATAATATTTAAAAAAAACTGATTTTTCTTAACAAAAACAATAATTAATTCAAATTTAGTCACCATAAATATAGCGTATCCGTACAACACAGTATAAATCAACAAACACGTACATTTATAATTAGGCAACCCGCCAATAAAGGCAGTCGACGATCTAACTCTTTATACAGCGTAACATGACAAGCTACTTTTATCTCACAAATTTAGTTTTACACTCGAACAAACAAAAAACACCCTCTTATTCCATCAAAAATAAGGTTCAAAATGTTATATCTACAATATTTCGAGCTGTCTCAGCTATAGCGTCCCGAATCACGCTACGTGCGTTCCGTTTCACGCAATACAATGCTAATAGGAGCAAGTGAGATCTGATTTATGACAATTACAAATGGACGTCGATGGTATAGTACGATAGTGTATGTAATGCAAGTGATTCTATGTTGTTTTTGGCTTTATACCTTTTTACAGAGAACACGTGCCGTTTATTATTGTTGTAAAATTTTGACTTTTCACTTTCTTTAGTGAACAAAAAAAAAATACATTATTAGTTTCATTACTTTATCTTACAAACGTAACAATTGACATTTAAGTTGTGTACTAACTGTCAACAGTATATCGACAGTCCATAGCTAAAGTATCGCAAGTGAAAAATTGATAATTTCTTTTATTGCCGTTTTAACTATTAATAACTGGGTAATCAACGAAGTGAGACAGTATTTCACGGAAAACTACCGATAGACCCTGTATAGGGCTCAGGTTCGGTCTCATGTGGAGTAGTGCTTATATCTTTGGGCTAGTGCACCCAAGTATCAGCTTGAACTTTGATCGCATACAACGTAGAGCAGTTCGAATCGTTGGGGACAAAATGATCTTTGCAAGGCTTGACACATTGGCTTTGCTTAGAGATGTCTCCTCGCTGTGCGTTTTCTACTGCATATATCATGTGAAGTGTGCTGGAGAACTGTTTGACCTGTCACTTGCCGCCGAATTTTCTAAACGCACACTACGTCCGTCACAATCTCAAATACCATCCACACCACCTGGATGCGTTAGACTCAACTACCGTGCTGTTTCCTTCCACGCACTGCGCAACTGTTTAATGACCTACCTGCGGCAGTGTTTCCAGGTCGATAGCTATCTCCACTTTAAAGACGTCCGACGAGACGATACGGGATCGTGGTCGGCGGCGATCACTTATCATCAGGTGATCCGTACGTCTCTTTCCATATAAAAATAATATTTTTATTACATATACGCTTATAAAACAATCAATAAAAAATATCATTAAACTATCTTAATAATTCAAAAGAGCAATAAAACATTTGCGTTTTTCACTTACTTCACTTTACCTAGGGACCGTCGATATGTCTACTGCATACTGATCACTGAGTCAAGTTAAGAGAAATACGGTTTAACCTCTCTTAAGGAGTTATTACTTCAAAAAAACATCAGATATTAAATATAAATAATAGAAATATAGAGTTCGAAATGAGAACCTCCTTCTATTTTTTCAACGGTTAATAATTGGAGTAGTTTGAACACATCGTTTGTGTTAAGTGTTTGGCAGAAAGTACGTTATATCATTAAAATTGTTGGTTAAAAAAAAATCTATGTTTGGATATCACGAGATAAAACTTAAATTTACAACATTGAATAACACATTCTACCATAAATCAAAAATTTTATATGTATTGATGTTTTAATTTTCGTTATTTCTTTTTTCAGATTCTTGCATGATAGCAGATAGACTAGATACAAGTAAGTTTCATAACATTTTACTCGGTTATTTAATTTAGTTTCGTTAGCTTTAAAATCACACACAAAGGCTATATAGCTAATTTGGTATAAAAAATTTTTTGGCCAATCGTGACGCAGCGGCACAAAGTGTGACTGTAAAACCGACTGGTTGTGGATTCAATTCCCACTCGAGGAGATGAAATACTTCCTTAAATTTATATTTCCATGTCTTCGCTCTGGTGTCGAGACAAGTGCGGCGTTGAGTTCTGATTTACCAGAATTCGGCAGAAAGTGGGGAACGGAGTGTTTTAACACTGGGTTCCCTCTGCCTACTCTGCTGTATGCGGGATACATGTGAAACAGATTTTTTTTGGTATAACAATTACGTATTTGAACTCTTTAAAATAAAATAGGAGGCACAATCAAGTTTGTAAATAGTATTTCCGCATATATTGACATATTCACTTGTTTTTTACAAAAGTGCAATTGCGTAATTGTTGTTCCAATTGAACGGCAAAAGATATTACAGTTTTAACGCAAGAGTTTCTTCTAAAATTTAAAACATTATTAGCTCTAAATGTCTTAAAATCCAATTATTCTGCATCTTTTTGGAAATAAATAAACGAAAGCAGAACAATGAAAACTTTTTCAAAACATAGAAACAAACTAAATCATATATTCCATTTCTTTTTTTAACTTCACGCTGTATCCCGCACATAGCAGGATAGGCAGGAGTAAGCTGGAAACCTAGTGAATTCTCCGTTCCCATTAAGACTTTCTGCTGATTTCTTTAGGTATTGTGTGCTAAATGGCAGAACTTGCCGCCGCCCTTGCCTCGTTCCCAGAACGAAGAAAAGAAAATATTAATTATATCAGTTCCCCGAGTAATAATCGAACCCCTAACCTGTTTACTAAGTAACTAATCTGACTGGTCTCAAAATGATCTATAATCATATAGTAAACTATAGAAAAAAAATCTAAACTATATCACATAACACTAAGAAATGTTAATACGCAGATTATCCTCACCATAAGCTAGACAAGCATTCTCATAGAATTTCCACAAGAATAATAGCCCTATCGAACACTCCATTTGGAATATTTGACACGACAAACTGTAGAAACGTAATGCCATTCAAACATAGTCCATATTACCACCACATAAGGTGATGGGCAACACCCAATTTACTCTTATGGAATCCTTTGAATCCAGTGTTTGCGTTTTGGCCAGGATTGTTTAGGCATTATTGTGTTTAATACAAGAAACGCACAAAGCCGTGTAGGTGTTCGGAATGGCTGGAAAATTACATGGGCACATTCTAGGCTATTATACCTTTTGTAAATTGCTGCATTGACGTGTGAAACAGCCTGAACTATTCGACTGAACTTAGGTACTGGTGTCGATTGTTGTACCCAAATGGGGTTAATAATGTTGACATCTAAATAAACTTACTTTTAGGTATTATAATTTTGAATTTACTAAATTTCGTAATATAAACCTAAAACCTTTCATAATAAAAGCTTCACGCTTTATCCCGTATACAGCAGGGTAGGCGGAGAAGCTTTGTGTTAACACACTCCGGTTGTTACTTTGACCAATTATAAAAAACGTATAATATACCGAGTTTGGATTATTAATAATTCAATCTAGCTTAGCTAAGCTGATAGACACATAATAGTTCTTCTTCACGGTGATCCACCCTGGTCTTAACACTAACAACAGGGTAGAAAAGAAAAATACTTATTTAGAAAACGTATAAAAACGTTGAACGTAGCGGGACTCGAACCCGCACCGCCTGGCAGCTGCTCGGTTTCCAGGCGGTAAGCTGTTTTTTAATACTTATTATCAAGCAAACTCAGCTATTCTTCATAATTTATGATAAATGTAAGTTAAATATCTATATATTCCTAACTACAGTTGAGTAGAGACAGCGAAATATGGACTCCCTGTGGAGGTCCTATATTCCAATTTATTACGCATACTAAACACGTTAAGCAATACGGCGTTGCTAACAATTCATTCGCGCTGAACTAAACGCAGTAATTGGTAAGGTATGCCTGAATACTTGCCACTTGTGGTCTTATTAAACTTATAATGGAACCCGTAATATTCATAATATTTTAAGAATTTCATATTATTAGAATCTACTTCTCTATTACTGCCTCCTTACAACATTCCCAGATTTCTATGTTTATGGTTTATAATGTAATTAATATAATTTGTATCAATTTTCAATGGGCACAACGTTTAATTGTTAGCGGTATATATAACGGTCGTAGATTCAATTTCCGCTTGGGGTTGGTGATTGGAAAGGACTGGACTTCGTTCTTTTTATATTAGAGCAACCATTTCTCCAATTGGGAATTGAATCCACAACCCATTGGCCTTTGATGTGATATATTTTATTCTTATACCAAGTTTACTTCTCATCCAACGATGTTTAGAACTTTCTATTTATAAAGTCAGTTAAATACTTTTTTGTTTTATAACTTTATAAAGTATATTATATGCTATTATTAGTTAATTTAGTTCGCAAACCTATCAATTGTCCCGTTGTAGAGCTATTACAAACGTCTTTATTCTTACAACCACCCATAGAGTTCATTTAAAAGTTAATTATAAAGATGAGAGCTAAATAGATAAGCTTTATTAAAAACATTACGTGGCGTTTTTGGTATATTTAACGGTAATGTCAAAGATCAGTTCGTTTGGTGGAATATTTTGTGATAGTAGTGAAAGGTCGCAGGTTCGTTTTAATTACGAATTTTCGTTTATATTTCGTTTTTTAAAACATAAAATATGCAGAAACATAAAATATGTGCACTAAAAATTTCGTAATTATTCATTATACGTACTTCAAATCTTAATTTTTGTTTACGGTTTTTGTTCACTCTGTGATTCGCACAAAGCAGGATAGGCAGAAAGAACCCGTAGGCAATGGGAACCTAGTGTTAAGACACTCTATTACTATAAAGACATTTTCATTCCCCATTCTCTGTCAAATTCTGGAGACATTGCGTGCTTAATGGCGGAATTCAATTCTGCGCTTTGTCTCATTATTAGAAAGATGAAATGAAAGTATTAAATATTTCACATACTCGTGTGGGAGTAGTACCCACGACCTGTCAAGTTAACAGGCACACGCTAGTGGCCCTGCACCACGACTGGTCTCTATCTATATTATATTTGAATGAAATACATTTTATTTCTCGCATAAATGTAGATTTTTTTTGGTTTACGTTGTATACTGCACACACCAAACTATGTAGAGAGAAACTAGAGCTAAGACACTATTACCCTTTTTCCATCGAATTCTAGAGATGTTGCGTAGCGTGGCGGAACTCAACGCCACGCTTTGCCTCGATACCAGATATTTTATTTAATAAAACAGAATATTTTTGTCTAAATCAGGCCACACTGCGTGTAAAACTGCAGCACAAGCTAGTCAACCCACAAGAGGCATAGCGTGACCCAAAATGATATAATGCCGTGTACACGCAGATTGGTTGAGTACAGCAATTACAAAGTCTCTCCAGCAGCAGGTGCTTCGGTTGTGTAGCACAGATCATAAAATATAATATTTTCTATGGAATATATAACAACTGTTGTAAATAATACGTTTAGCTGTAAAAAAAGCGTAGTAGTACATCACTTCGTTCTTCTTGTCTAATAAAAAAATACAACCTAATAAGGTCTTACAGAAGTCGGTTCTTTTTAAAGAGGAAAATATTTAAATGAAATTTGACTTAAGATTCCTTACTCCACTCTCGTGGCGCAGGGGCACAAAGTGTGATTGCACAACCGACTGTTTGTGGGTTCGATCCCCACTTGAGGTAATGGAATATTTATTTAAATTTATATTTCTATTTCTTTGCATTGGTGCCAAGGCAAAGAGCGGCGTTGAGTTCCGCCACTCAACACGCAATGCCGCCAAAATTTGGCGGAAAGTTGGGAACGGAGTGTTTTAACACTAGGTTCCCTATGCCTATCCTGCTGCGTGTGGCATACAGTGTGAGGCTGATTTTTTTTATATTAATAAGAGGAAAAATTACGAAAAGTTTTGCTAATTGAATAGCATGAATTATAAATTAAAAAATATTAAAATATTTCTGATAATTTTCACCTTTTTTCATTATAAATAATCAATTTCAAAATACTCAGTATCGATTTTATGTTAAATTTATTACAGTGCAGAAAAAAAATACATCTCACAGCCGAAACTAGAATTTAAAAATATTTTAAAATGGGTGTATCCTTTACTTTAATTAAACCAAGAATAGTGTTCACGTTCACCACTCACAACACAACGTCTCGTTGTGGGCGTATATTGAGCATTCTTTTTGCCAATTTCGCGAAAAAAAAATATACCAACAAAGTAAACTTTTAAAAGGACTTACTCAATATCCTTATAGAGAGACGAATTAAAAATACTACAGATTAAAAAAAACTGAATTACACACGACCTTGTGTATGAGACTCAGTAAAAAATGTACGTCAAACAAAATTGCCCATGAAATTTATTATGAGTTCCGCGCGTCGATTATACGCTTGTACGTTTCGAATGTAATTTTAACTTGATTTAATCTTCTCTTTTTAGGGTTCCGTACCCCGAAACGTAAAAATGGAACTCTTATAAGATTACAAATTTGTCCGCCTGTCCGTCTGTCCGTCTGTCACGATCATTGATCTCGAAATCAACTGGAGGTATCAAGTATTAATGTCAATATCAAATATTTAGATAAGCAAGTCTCTAAGTCAATGCAATCAAAAGTTATGAGGATTTGCTATTCATAGATTTCGATTACGCGAATTATGCATCTGTATAATTCGCGTAATGGAAATCTTTACTTCCCGTGGACCTACGGTTTTGAAATTTGGCAAGAAGTGAGAACTTACAATAATTTATATTCTATAAAAGAAAAAAATTGAAAAGTATAAAAAACATAGGTAGAAGAAATTATAACAAGCTTTTATTTGTAGTTCATTTCATGCAAATTGGGTGCATGTGCCCGTAAACATAAGTTTGTCAACTTTTAAAAGCTGTATTTTCCGTTGACCTATAATCCTTAAATGGGTACGGAACCCTCGGTGGACGAGTCCTACTCGCACTTAACAGGTTTTTTCATAGTTCATAATAAATTTTACTTTTTGTTTGGTCCCTTTGTCAGAACTAGATTGCATCAGGCAATTTTCTCGACTTAAAAGTTATAATTATTAACATATTTTGCCTTATCTTTGCCATTTCTATGTTTTTAAATGCTTGTAATTATTGTAATATGGAGTACTTTATCAATTTTTTTTTAATTATAATTAAGGATAAGAATATTTCTTTATGGTTGTTTGTGGTATAAACATAAAAATATATATACCTACTTACAGGATTCTCTTCTATAAAATTTGTGGATTTTTAAAAAAAATATTATAAAATAAATAAATCAGCTTCACGCTGTATCCCGCACACAGCAGGGTAGGCAGAGGGAACCTAGTGTTAAGACACTCCATTTCCCACTTTCTGCCGAATTCTGGAGGCATTGCGTGTTGAGTGGCAGAACTCAACGCCGCGCTTAGCCTCGACATCAGAGCGAAGAAATGGAAATATAAATTTAAGTAAATATTTCATCTCCTCGAGTGGGGATCGGAACCACTGCGCCACGACTGGCCTCAAAAAAATATTAATATCAAATATATATTCAAATATATAAGCAGTTGTATACGCTACAAGTTGTGTGTTCAATTCCAATCCGAGTAAGTGAAATATTAAATATTTTCATTACCTTGCTCTAACAATGTCCCTACTACTAGCAAACCCGGCAGAAAGTTGGGATTAACACTAGATTCCCAGGTTCCCCCTGCTTATACTATGCTATGCTATGGGCGGGATACAGCACAATTTAATAATAATCAAACACAAATAATGAACACAAATACACAAAGATTTCTCTCTCTACTTTGGTCATTTTTATTCTTATACTGTCAGATGTTTGTATATTTGTCCCACCAGAATACATTACACAAAAAAAAAACATTCAAATTAAAAATAAATGAAGAAAATTAAGATTGTTGTTATAGTGCTGATAGAACTTCCACATTAACCTCTATTCTGTTGAAACAACCGCAGTATAAAATGTAAATATATGGTAGTTTCTTGGACGGTTGGAATTTAATCACGCTGAGATGTTTGAAATTGTTGTTGATAATACAAATGTTTATAATATACGGCTTATATGAAACTTTTCTCTTCTTTTATCTTCTATCTATCTCACGTTGTATACCGCAGATAGCAACGTAGGTAAAGGGAACCTGGGAACCTAGTAATAAGACACACCGTTCTAATTAAAACACGTGATACGTACCCCACTTTCAGCTAAATTCTCGAAGCATATCATATTGAGCGGCGAAACTCTACACCGCGCTTTGCCCCGTTACGAGAACGAAAAGATTAAAATAATTTATATTTAATTTCTCCTAGTAAGAATTGAACCCACGACCGTCGCGCTTATAGTCACACGCTTGTGCAACTAAGCCACGAAGGCTTCATATTAAACTAAATTTATTGAAATTTCATATATTATATATATTTTAAGTAGTAGTAGTAGTGAGGCCAGTAGGTGGCTGACGGGCACAAAATTCGGCGGATAGTGAAGAACGGAGTGTCTTAACACTAGACTCCCTCCTAACCTGCGGGATACATGCGGGATACAGCGTGAAGCAAAAAAATAAGTAAACTTACAAAATCTATAATGTACCGATGCGTGATAAATCAACAACATATTAAATCGTAAATCTGCTATATAAGGTCTTGCGTCAGCTAAATCACTTGCGTTCTAACAACATGTGTCTAAGTAAGGATAAATAAATCCTGTAACACCAATGTATGTAATAAATTAATATTATTTTACTTTTGATTTACAGTATTTTATAAAAGTTCTTTTGTTGTTGAGAGATATTAAAAAATGCAAAAAAAGTCTTAGAAGACTCTCCGTTCTCTATTGTCCAAACGATTTGAGATATTACGTTTTGAGTGGCAAAACTCAACGCCGCCCCATCTTTCTTTAGTGTTAAAATAAAAATAATTTAATTTCCCTGAGTGGGGATCGAACTTACGTCTCCCGTGCTTTCAGTTAGTTTGTATTTAAACTTATGTAATCAATTTTTAAATTATCTACTGAACTTGGCACTCTTTTAGTTTTGTACCCGAAACCCAACTATTATATTTTTTAAATTAAACTTGGCTCTCATTTTCACAAAGTTAATTTTCGCGACATAACGTTTTGAACAAGCGGAGAATGGAGAAAGAAGAAGTATATCAAGCGTATGTCGACGTTAACTTCCGCCACTCAACACACAATGCCTCCAGAATTCAGCGGATAATGGGGAATGGAGTGTCTTAGCACTAGGTTCCCTCTGCCTACCCTGCTACGTGCGGGATATAGCGCTGATTTATGATTTATTTATTTATGTAAAATTTGTATGTATCTTGAGACGTCAACACACAACTATATGACAATAAATTAAAGCTTTCCAATAAATAAATTTACGAGAACTGAAAATCATATTAGATATCTTCCTATTAATATTCAAAATGGGAACTGAACAATTTTAAAATTTATTTAGTCACGTTTCAGAATTACGCATTAAGCAACTTCAAGTTTTTTCCGCAAATAGCGAGGAAGGCAGAAGGCACCTATTGTTACAACACGGAAACGGGTAAAAGGGAAACGGGTTCCCGCGCACTATTCAAATTTTAAGACTTATTGGACAGTGGAACTCAAACCGTCGCACAAAGTGTGACTGTAAGCCGACTGGTTATGGGTTCGATCCCTACTCGAGGAAATTAAATATTTATTTAAAATTTATATTTGCATTTTCTCCCTCTAGTATTGAGGCAAAGGGCGGCGTTTAGTTCCGCCACTCAATATGCAATGCCTCCAGAATTCGGAGGAAAATGGGGAACAGAGCGTTCTAACACTAGGTTCCCTTTGCCTACCCTGCTGTGTGCGGGACACAGCATGAAGCAAAAAAAAAAAGAAATCAATGAGTCATTTTGTCTACCAGACCAAAGAAATGAAAACAACTTAAATATAATCTTTCTCATCTCACATATGTTTATTATAAATCTGTAGATGATGTATATATTTATTTATTAAAAAAAAGTATAAAAATTATATTTTATATAATTTGTTATTTATTTGTATTGGACAGTATTTTTTATAGCACTTAGAATACAGAGTGTCATACAAATAATTATTTAAACGAGAGGCCGTCGTGGCACAAATGTACTAGGGTCTGACTTTAACGCGAGGGTTGTGAGTTCGATTACCACACGGGAAATGAAGTATTTATTATTTTCATTTCTGCGCTCTGCTGTCGAGGCAAAGCGCGGCTTGGAAAGCTTGGAAAATTCAGCGGAATGTGAGGGACGGAGTGTCTTAACACTATTTTCCCTCTGCCTCTGTGTGCTAAATACAGCGTGAGGGTAATAAAAAATATGTTAAGTTTTTATATAAATTAACACCTAAAGTATTTAACTCCATAAAATTTCTGCTAAAGGTAATAGAATGTTCGATCTCGAAATGGCGTCAAGTGGTAAAGATAATATCAAAACCTCATTAGTTCAAGTGACAAATGCAAAAACTGCAAGCACTTAAAATACCAATTACAAAAAGGAAAACTGAGCTTAGAAAATCTAAGTTCAAATAACGTTTACTTTTCCATTACAAGCCTTAAAAGGAAGGAATTGATATGTAATATAAGATTTGTATAAGACTACGTATATAGTATCCAAAAATAGGATTTTAAAAAATTTCTAGATCACTATTTTACTCTTATACGACCATTTAAAGTTATTTTGATTTTTTTTATTCATGCTTTTCTTTTCTCATATTAACCTGACTTTCATAAAGAAATTTTTATTGCTCGTTTTTGCATGCCACTTAATGGGTTAAGTCAAGCCCACGCTTTATAAAATGAATTTATTTTATTAACGAAAACTGCCTACAGTACTGAACAACTTTTACTAATGCTACATTTCATTATTTCTTTCATTTTAGATATGTTATTATGTATCTTTATCAAGTGTTGAAGGCAAAACCTACTATATCTATGAGCCTATAAACCTGTCCCCATTTAATAACTGTACAATAAAAGTATTACCAAATTCATCTAAGAGTTCCGAAGATATGCGTCTCCAAGCTATTTTTTCATTAAATTTTAAATGATCATGTCATTAAAACATGTCATGTACAGACACTTTTTTTATTATTTTTTTATATAAATAAATAAAAATATTTTGTAATAGCGTCTCATATATGCGTATCCATCTTCCTTATACAAAAAAATACTTTTTCCACTGCAAAATAACGAGATAACTTCAAAGATCCTTAAATTCCAAACAAAGTCTAGGACTTTTAAAGTAACGATCAATCATTAGAGTCGAGGCGTCAGCAGGTTTTTTATAATCGACAGCTTTATCACAAGTGGCACTGGTAATTGCCTTAAGCGCTGATGTGGACACGATAAAAAACCTTACACTCTCACGATTTCTAGTGTCAATAAAATGTTCATTTTTGCTAACTATGCTCTTATTTTTTTGGGTTCCGTACCTCAAAAGGTAAAGACGGAACCCTTATATGATCACTTTGTTGTCGGTCTGTTTATATAAAGATTTCTTGATGGTATCGAGATAAAAATAATAACAAATATTCAGATCTATGGTCCCTTAAAGTATAAAAAAATCCAACTTCTAAATCAATCCAATCAAAAGATGCATCGATTTCTCTGCATTTTGTAGAAAATTTGTCGTGTAATCAAAACCTATGGAGTACTTCCCGTATATCTACAATTATGAAATTTGGCACAAAGTGAGAACTTACAAGATAAATGAAGGAGAAAAGTGAAAATTTACACTTATTTTATAAAATAAAATGTTTATTTGTAGTTTATTTCATACAAATTTAAATACATGCATTCACTGGTTAACTTAAATTTGTCGACTTTTATATGTTGTACCTCCCGTTGACCTACAATCGCGAAATTGGTACGGAAGCCTCCATAGGTGAGTGCTCATTAAACTGATCTTTTCCTTAAAAAGAAATATTTGAATATGATTTGTAAATTGGCGATACCCAATTACAATCTCGTTATATTGATTATAAAAAAAATAGAATATTATTTAAAGCCCAGTCGAGGCCAGTCGTGGCACAGGGGCACAACGTGTGACTGTAAAACCGGTTAGACTGGTTGTGGGTTCGATCCCCACTCGAGGAGATGAAATATTTACTTAAGTTTATGTTTCCATTTCTTCGCTCTGGTGTCGAGGTAAAGCGCGTCGTTGAGTTCTACCACTCATCACGCAATGCCTCCAGAATTCGGCAGAAAGTGGGGAACGGAGTCTTAACACTAGGTCCCCTTTTTGTCATTCACTCTTTGTCATTTGACATTTTTTATTTATCTATAAAAGTTTATAATACTTATTGTTGAATGTAAAAGAAATTGTTATGTATATACGGTGCTAATTGTAATTGTAAGTAAAGACATCTCAACTCGAGGGAATTATTATTTTAATTTATTTCTATATATCTCCTCTGGTGGAGTAAGCGTGGCGTTGAGTTCCACCAACAAAATCATCACGCAGTCCTTCGAAATTTTGGATTTGGTAAATAGAGAACGGAGTGTCTTAACACTAGGTTTCTATAGTTTGCTATGTGCGGGTTACAGCGTCCGTACAGTTTTAGAACGGTGTTTGAGCTCTCCTGAGTTTTCGTTTAATACGTTGTTAGCAGGTTTCCACTCTTATATATGATTGTATTTAATTAAATTACTAAGCTTAAAGTTTAAATATCGATTAAAACTTTATTATTATTTAACGGCGATACGAAAAATTATGATCTTAACAGGGAACGTGATAGTAAAGGGCAATTTTATTTTATGGCTTATAAAATCTTAATGGTATAATGAGATGCGATACATTCAAATTACATCAAAATGTTCTTTTCGTCAGGTTGTGGGTTTGATTCGCACTCGAAGAAATGAATTATTTTATGTTTCCTTTTCTTTGTTTTGGTTTCGAAGAAAAGCATGGTGTTCAGTTCCGCCATTCAACATGCAATTTCTTCAAAAATAGACAAAAGTGGAGAATGGATATGTTATAATAAAAACTGGGAGTCTTAGCATTGGGTTCCCAGGTTCACTCTACCTAACCTGCTATTTGCGGGATACAGTGTGAAGCTACATACAATGATGTCCATCTGTGAAATTAAAATAATACCCATGTATAAGGAACTAGAGCTAAGACACTCCGTTCCCTACTTTCCTCCTCATTTTCGTGGTACTAATTCCCCTTTATTGACAAAGAAACAAATAAAAATACAGTGGGGACCGAACCCGCAAACATCGAGTTTACAGTCAATCCAATAACAAAACTCCTACACTATCAGGAAAAACCTATGAAATATAATTATTAAGTATATACATACAAATGAAGCAAATCAAGCGTTGTTGATAAAAAATTTAATCAGAAACATACACCAATTAAAATGCTAACGGCAGCGTGTATGACATATCGTTATATAATAACAAGACGATCGCTTTGACGCGTTGAATAAAATCCTAGCGGTATAGAGATTGATCCGGAGATTAGTTTTTATTTGTTTGTACAGATTAATTTATTAAAACGGTAGCTAAGTTAGCGTTTTGGTAATATATATTATTAGTTCAATACTGTAGGTATACTGGATATAGCAAGGTAGGGAACCTAATGTTACGATACTCCGTTCCTCAAACGCTGGTCAAATTTCGAGACATTACGTGTTGAATGGCGGAACTTAAGTATTGCCATATTTTTGTCTTCTATCAGAGCGAGTAATTGGTATGTACAAATATGAAGAATAAAATATAAATATAATATGATATCTGATGAAGTAGGATAGTTTTTTAATTGGAAAAACATTTAGTCTACAAATAGGCCAGTGCGCAGGGGCACAAAGTGTGACTGTAAAACCGACTGGTTGTGAGATCGATCCCCACTCGAGGAGATGAAATATTTATTTAAATCTATATTTACATTTCTTCGATCTGGTGTCCAGGCAAAGCGCGGCGTTGAGTTTTGCCACTCAACACGCAATGCCTCCAGAATGTGGCAGAAAGTGGAAAACGGAGAGTGTACTAAATTCCCTCTGCCTACCCTGCTGTGTGCGGGATACAGCATGAAGCTGATTTTTTTTCTATAAATACATCTCAATGTAATTTGACCATGTTGCAATGTTTCTTCTGTTGATGACTAACTAATAGTAAGACATAGCGTGACAATACAATACGTGACAATACAATAAACCACGGGTAATAGATATGTACAGAAGTGAAATTCGGAAAATTTAAATTCGGTTTATGAAAACGGTTATGATTACAATTTAAAAAGTCGCGTCTGTTGTATAAGGGCCTCGTTCGATATTTATTTTATTTAGTTTTTTAGTATTTGTTGCTATCGGCACCAGAAATCATCATCTGTGAAATTTTTAATTGTCTAACTATTACGGTTCATGAGATACAGAGGTGACAGACGGACGGACGGCAAGCGGAGTCGTAGAAATAAGGTACCGTTTAAGGCTTTAGTTACGGAATGTAGAAAAATATAATACCAGATACCGCTTGTTTTATTTTTGCCCTGAAATGGCAAATTTGAATTTCACAAGAACACTACGATTTTTTTTTTCTTTGAGTACGGAACCCTAAAAAAAATTATAGCAGAATCAAAAGACTGAATTTCTATCAATAATATATTCCAAAATGCATTCCATCGAGATTCCTATACAATAAACTACGAGTTCGGCAACAACTTGTATAGTATAGAAGCTGTTTTATAATGTCAGATAATAACATATGTATGTATCGAGATGTTATCGTGTCGAGATTGGCGTTTTATCTGCGATGAGATCGTAGAACGAGATGGTTGTTGATATACTAGAGTTATATTAAAATCCATAGACATATGTATGGACGTATTGCATACCTTCACGCTATTTCACGAATATACAACTGAAAATATTCCATATTTCATTTCCTCGAGTGAGAATCGAACTCACAACCTGTTGCACTTAAAGCCATACTCTTGTGTCCCTGCGCCACGACTGGCCTTCGATTAGGCCGTTGTAATCACTTTTGAATCATCGAGTTACATAGAAATGTCAGTAGTGCCGAATTCTGATGGCATTGCGTGTTGAGTAGCAGAACTCAAAGCCGCGCTTTACCTCGAACTACACCAGACCCTACACCAGAGCTAAAATTTCCATATAAATTTAAGTAAACATTTCATCTCCTCGAGTGGGGATCGAATCCACAACCATTCGGTTTTACATTCACACCTCGTGCCGCTGCGCCGCGACTGGCCAAAATTTCTGTCCACAAAACAAAAACATTACGACATTATTATATTGTCCTATGTAGTTTAGTGTATAAGGAAACTGGCCACATAAACAGATTTTATAAATCCACCTGCATTATTTCTTCTTTACTTGCATATCAGTAAAATATCTATAAGATAAAGTTTGTCTACGGCTATCTTACAGATAACACATCTATCGGCGTATGTTTAAAGGATAAAAATCTCGTTAATATCTTGTTTTAACTTAATCTAGGGATAATAATATACAAAAATGTCGTATCGACCGTTCGTTTGTGGAACGGAAAAAAAAATTACCGAAGTAGGCTTTGGTTAAGTCATCCGTTTTTATAATCAACGTTAAAGGTGTGTAATGTAAAGAATTTTCACTATATTTAATGTTAATTAAGCATTTATCGAGCAATTTATCATAATAATATGGCTGTATTAGATGCACTTGTAGGCGTCACTTAGTATATACATTGTATTTTAGTGTTCAAGATGAAGACAAAACGAAAAAAATAATAAATAAAAGCCAATTGAGATGTCATCATTAAAAATATTGTGGCTCAATCGAGCAACTGTTGACGCGAGGGCTGTAGATTCGATTCCCACTCAGAGGAAAAAAATATTTATTAATATAAATATCACGATATATAATACGAACTCGTGGCGTAGTGACACAACGTCTGACTGTAAGCTCGATGGTAGTGAGTTCGATTCCCAGTCGAAGTACACAAACCACCGCGTTAAATTCCACATCTCTCCAATAAGGTCTCGAAAATTAGGTAAAGAAATTTTATTTATTTTCTTAAACAAAAAACAACTTAAACACTAATAAGACATCAACGATCATTTCACTATAACTTAAAACAGAGAAAAACACCATATTTTTCTCTTTTCACCATTTCTTACTAAAAAGCGCCGACAATAATTTTACATTACTATAATATAAATAATAAAGACATGAGAATTTTAAGTTGTAAATGCAAAATTATATTTTAATACGTTTCTACATCTCATATAAATATATTTTACCTTAAGTAGACAACCTTAGTGACTAGTACTAACTTAATATAATAAAAACTAACTACATAATTTGCGTCCTTAAAGTGTTAAGAAGATAACGTTGGGATGACGTGACGAGAAATATTTTAAAGTAATGGGCCATAATACCCCTATTATAGTGTATAAATGTTATATTACTATTACAGATGCCGTCGTGGCGCAGGGACAGAAGGATGTGACTGTAACGCGACGGTTGTGGGTTCGATCTCCATTCAAAAGAATAAATTGTTATTTCTTATTTTTTTCATTCTATCGCTCTGGCACCTCGAGTTCCTCAGTTCACAGACAATACTTCAAGAAATTCTCTGAAAGTGGTTAAAGGAGTGTCTTAACACTAGGTTTATTTGCCTATCTCGCTGTATACGGGATACAACGTGAAGGTGTATTTATTTTGTAAAACTTATATACATTTTGTCCTGCAATGACCACCGTAATGATAAAATGTTATCATCTTTATAACCGTCTTAAGTACCTCAAATGAGATATTTACGCGAAAATTTGCGTTTTAATTTACTAGGAGCATAAAAAATGAGCTTCACGCTGTATCCAGCACACAGCTGGGTAGGCAGAGGGAACCTAGTGTTAAGACACTCCGATCCCCACTTTCCGTTGAGTTCGGGAGGCATTGCGTATTGAGTGGCAGACCTCAATGACATTATTTCATTTCCTCGAGTGGGGTTCGAACCCACAACCAGTCGCGTTCTCAGCTATAGTCACACACTACTAGATACAGCGTAAGATATACATAGATAAATGAAGAAAAATACATATATAACATAATTTAATTGCCCAAGAAAATGCATAAAAATACATACCAACCGAATTGAGAAAATCTTTCTTTTGAAATTAGTTACGAAGGTTACGCGGGAGGACCAGTGGAACAAAATAAAAAAAAACACGCATTGAATGGAAGTCGAACCTACAACCACCATGTCACTACTGAAATGAGTTAAAAAATTGAATTATTTGCCTATCACAATATATTTTTATAATTTATTGCCATTCGTTTTCAATTACCAATACTATATATAACAGCTTATTTTTTTATTAATTTTATAAATTCACGAATGTGATTCATGAAACATAAACGTGTGTACGATAGTAAATTAAATAAGGGCTGTGTCCACTTAAGGTTTAACAAAAAAATCTCAATTAGAATCGATTAATTTGCAAGATTAAATCGTTTAAGCTATGTTTGGAAGTATTGGATGTTGTAAAAACAGATTTAAATAGAGAATAGTACCGGCCGGCGGTAGACAAGATGTTATATGATGCATTCAATGCAAATTTGGACAAAAACGGATGCTGTTGCGCTGTATTCATTTCTTAATAGCTAATACATTATATGGATAGGATATATCAATCAATCTTTTTGTATGCAGTTTCATGGATCTCTATGGAGAGAATGTGTTAAAAAATATGTTAATAATTAATATTATTTAACATGATTGTTACAACTTAGTGTTTGTTGTCTCTGTAGGAAGAGTTTTTATAAATTGAATTCATAAAAAATGAACATAGCAAGAGAGAATGCTATTTATTTATTTTTTGTTTCCCGTTTATTGCAATATAATAGAGAACAACTCCACACTCTTCCTCAGTGGCATAGTGTAGACTTGTATAGACTTGGCCGATGTTAAATCAGCGAGAACCCTTTCATTTAGTTTCCGAGACTTATCCTATATAATCTATCTTACCGAAAAAAAATATATGGTAGGAGAATGAAAAGGATTTTGTTTTTTAAGAAAATAACGTTCTTCGACTTTATGCCTTACTGAATTCTTCTAGTAAAGATTTGTATTCAATTTAAAATTTGCTTCGATAAAGGTCATTGCTGGCTCATACAGTCACTCCAGTCATACCGATTCATAAAAAGATAAACACAGTCATAAAATTTATATGGCAAAATGAGATTGCAGCTAGAGAAAAAGAATAAGAGAAAATACGCTTTTAGTATCGCGCTGTCAAACTTACACGGATCACGTGACAAGTCTCAAGCTCAGTTATCAGTTACTCTATCAATGGGTTTTAGATTTTTGTTTCGGGTGTTTTAAGTCTGGTGGCACAGCATTTCAAGAGGCCTCGCGAGGTTCCTTTTATAAATCGCCATCGTTTTTCCCTACGTTCCCCTCAATTTAAGAGATATTGCGTGTTGAGTAGCAAAACCCGATGCTACGCTTTGTATTCTGCCCAGAGCGAAAAAAGGCAAATAATTCATTCCGAGAATCGAACTCACAACTTAGATGCTTAAAGCCACATGGCTTTCCACTGCTCCACGGTGGTCCGACTGTTTGTATTTATTTATTAAATCGTTTTTACTATATATTTGCAGATTGCAGATTCGAACTGGGAGCAAGTATTATGAGGATGATGACAGTGGACGAGGCGAAAGAGTTGTGCGGAGACCGTAGCGTATGGCTCTCCGTTCTCTTTGGCCACTCCGCTAGGGATAAAGCCTTAAGGTAAAAAAATATATTTGTCAAATCGGTCATACTTACACAAAAAATTGCATTCGAATAAATTCGTTTAAATATAATTAAATACTTGTACATTTGGAGAAAGCATAAAATTAAATTTAACTTGAATAATAAAACAGCCAAAAAAAATTATTGAAAATTTTTATCATTTGATTAAAAGATGATTAAATTCTTTCAATAATAAAAAACTTAAAAATCAGCTTCACGCTGTATCAGCAAACAGCAGAGAAGGCAGAGGGAACCAAGTGTTAAGGCACTCCGTCCCCCACTTGCCACCGACTTCTGGAGGCATTGCGTATTAAGTGGCGGAACTCAACGACGCGTTTTACCAGATCGAAGAAATGGAAATGTAAATGAAAATAAATAATTCACTTCCTCGAGTGGTGGCCGATTTTTTTATTTTTTAATGATAATATAAAAAAATACCCACCATTTTAACTTTGCTGACTTAATTTTATTTGTCTCCTCCTCAAGTAGATGAAATGTGATTGGCTATCTTTCAGAGACCATCAGAGATATTGCAGTTTATTTTTATTTTTATTGCCAATTAAATTCAAAATCGAATATGGCAGCTACATGACAATATAAATTAAAACATATGTATTGTTATTAAGACCAGACCTGCCTTACAAAAATATATAATTATTATAAAATACATTTTTAGTACCATAAAAATAGAGGTCAGTCGTGACGCAGGAACACATAATGTGACTGTAAGCACAAGTTTTGAGTTCGAGTCCAACTCGAGAAAATGAAATATTTTATATTTTCATTTCTTCACTCTGGTGTTGGGGCAAAGCTCGGCGTTGACTTCCGCTACTCAACAAGCGGAGAACAGAGTGCCTTAACACTAGGTTCCCGCTGCCTACCACAGATAGATACGGAATATAGCGTGAAATTAAAAATATAAACACAAGTTACAGAAAGTCTTACAAACAGCACCAATTTAACTCACCGACAGGCTTTTTGTCTTCGTGCCAGAGAGAAGAACTGAAAATATTAATGAATGTAATAATAAATCCCCTGGGGTGGGGATCGAACCCACAACTTGTGCCCCTAAGCCACGACGGCCTCAAATAAACAGTAAAGCACGCATTCCTGCCTAATGAACCTAAATCCACAATAAATGAACAAATAAGTAAACGTTGGGCCGTTGGGACGCGATATATGGCGCGACAATAAATTAGTAACGGCGAATAAAACTGGGAGCGATAGAGATATCTCACTTCTGCGTTTTGCTACATTGAATCGGCGCGTGCTATCATAGAAACACTAAAATGCTAAACTTGTCTATTTTTTCTATTATTATATTGTATTGTATGTGGATTTTATTGTATAAAATATTTTTTCGAAACTTACAATTTTACATAAAAATATATTCAAATGAAAAAGAGAAAAGATAAAGATTCACCTATGGTGCTTCAAATTCCATCCAAAGGCTATTTTATAAGGAATTTGCCTTTTTTAAATTAATTTTCATTTCAATTAAATACCAGACAAGAATGACAAAAAATTAACACGTTCCACACGAAGTGATGGGTGACAACTAGTTTATAACTCGCACACAGCTAAGTAACCTGATGTTAAGACTCTCCGTTGACTATTTTCCACCGAATTCTGGAGACATTGCTTGTTGAGTGGCGAAATTCAAAGAAACTAAAATATTTAATTTCCTCGAGTAAGGATCGAACTCGCTACCCGTTGCGTTTACAGACACACACCCCTGTGCCAGGATTGGCCTCAGTATACATAGGTAACTAGGTATTTTAAATCACTAACAATTTGGTGAACTTCCAAGTGTTCGTAGCACAAACCTGATAGTGGTTCAGGCTACCCAGCCATTAGCCGCAGATAGCGACATCTACCGGGTAACTAATACCCGGTGTCACACCAGCATTAGGTTCCACTTACCGAGATTAGATTTAAAATTGTTAATTATATTGCTTGAGTTTAACTTAGTTTGTCTTTATTCTGATGGTTCTTTTGTGTTTGCCGACGACGATTTTTCGTTTGGGGATGTATTTTTGTGATTAATTAACAAATTTTTGGGCTTCATTTTTATTTCTAGAAGTATAAATCGTTATTTGTATATATTTTTTATGTATAAAGTAAAATTTAAACTTAAACTCATCCATCCTAAGCCGTTGAGGCCGTTGGGCATTTCGTTCGACTCTATACATGACCATGATTGATAGATCGATTTTCACGCGGTGGTAAAATTTCCAGTAAACTATTGTCCTTTTTCTGTAAATTATTTTCGATCTGATTGCTACAGCTTATCATATACAAGCTGCAGCGTTGAGTTTCGTATTTCCAATCCACACCACTCAACGACCAATGTCTCCAGAAGTCAGCGGAATAAAACGAACGGAAGTGGCCTAATAGGAAAGAAATGTTAAGACATTTCCACAGTATTCAGACATTAGGTTCCCGGGTTCCCTTTGCCTACCATACTGTGCGCAGGATGACGTGTGAAGCTAGGAAAATTGTTCAAATACTTCACATGTTCATACATTTGAAGCAATATATTATTTATTATTACAACAAAACAATCAGATAAAATGAACGCCAATCACAGAGAGAATGTGATCCATCTTCTTCAAGCTTACAAATATATCAATAAGTTAATGTTGATTATCAATAAACTGGCTTTAAACGTATCTAGTTCTAATTAGCGACCACTACCCGGTGACCACTGACCACGGAACGTAATGAGTAATAAAATGGTCTGTAATGGCACATTATGGTCTAGTTCTAGATCTGCTGATACCCTATAGCTGGTAGCCATGTCTGATTTATTTCGAATCGATTTAACAGAATGTTAATTGATAATAAAATAAATTTGTTAATTTTGTTCGTATGTTCGTTAGAAATTGCTGTTTTCTGAGGAGCTAATTATATGGTTGATAAGATTTTGATTGTGATTTGAGAAATCATTTTGTTAAGGATATCCCAATTTGTTGATGAATTTTGTTATCTAAAAAAGTGAAATTGTTTTTTTTTATTTAGCTTCACCCTTTATATTGGATTTATACGGATAAACAGATAAAGAGAACGTAGTTACTTCGTTAATCGTGAAAGAAGGAGATATACATATAATTGGTCCGAGTGAGAATCGACCCCACAACAATCAATCAGATACTCCACTATACCATTAAGAAAAAATATATGTATTCAAATTATAATTACCTTTTTTGGACGGCTGCAGCGGACAGACGCACAAATCACAAATGCTACCTTCATACCTCCGTTGTATTTCAATATTAACACTTGCATGTTTCTCTTAAAATTATTTTCTTTTTTAATAATCAAATTAAATAAGCTTCAAGCTGTATTCCGCACACAGCAGGAAAGACAGAGGGAATTAATGTTAAGAAAATCTGTTGCCCAATTTCCGCCAAATTCTGGAAGTATATTACGTGCTGAGTGGCGGAAGTTAACGCCACGCGTAGACTCGACACCAGAGCGAAGAAATGAAAACATACATTTAAGTAAATATTTCATTTCCTCGAGTGGAGATCGAACCCACAACCAGTCGCGTTTACAGTCACACTTTGTGCCTCTGCGCAACGACCGGCCTCAATAATAACGATTAAAAAACTTTTAGTTAAGAAACTGAAAATTTAGTAATTATATAATAGGGCACACTTGTGTAAGTAAGACAAGTATTAATTTAAATTATCTCCAAATAGATAGCAAATTTTATCCACCACTTAAACTAAAATACACGACCAACACTCTAATTACCACACAGAAATCGTATCCAGGACCACCTTACCTATCTAACACCACAATATATCACATGTTGACCTGTAGATTTAGTAAAGCGTATTTGGCTCGGGGCTCGTTAGAGTTATGCCTCGCAGAGAGGCATTAATTGGCTACTTTAGTTCACGTATTAATGGTTGAAGAACAAACACACAGATTTCGCTAAGCGCTTACGGGCTCACGTCCCACACGAACTAGTACTAAAATTGATTTCAGTCAATTTAATTGAAACGGTAGAGCCGTCTAGATTGTGAATCTTGTATCTAAGAAGAATTAGGAATAGACGTCTCATTATTTTCTAAGTAAATCGAAATGGTCAATTAAAATTAAAAAAAATAAATTAGTTTCACGCTATATCCCGCACACACCAGGGTAGGCAGAGGGAACCTAGTGTTAAGACACTCCGTTCCCTACTTTCTGCAATTTTAGAGGCATTGCGTGTTGAGTGGCAGTACTCAACGCCGCACTTTTGCCTCGACACCAGAGCGAAGAAATGAAAATATAAATTTAAGTAAATATTTCATCTCCTCGAGTGGGGATCGAACCCAAAGTCGGTTTTACAGTCACACTTCGTGCCGCTGCGCTACGACTGGCGTGAATTATAAGCCATTTAAGTCTTAGGTAGTAACTGATATAGGGAAGCTTTAATGTATCAGATACTTTTGAATATCACGCTTTATCCCGCATTTGCATAATAGATAGCAGAAATCCGGTGTTGAGACAGTTCGTTTTTTATTATTCATTCAGCTTCAGCTTCACGCTGTATCCCGCACACAGCAGGGTAGGCAGAGGGAACCTAGTGTTTTTTTTTAGACACTTCGTTCCCCACTTTCTGCCGAATTCTAGAGGCATTGCGTGTTGAGTGGCAGAACTCAACGCCGCGCTTAGCCTCGACACCAGAGCGAAGAAATGGAAATATAAATTTAAGTAAATATTTCATCTCCTCGAGTGGGGATCGAACCCAAAACCATATTTCATTCAATTTTCAAGATATTGCGTGCCAAGCGGCAGATCTCAACGCCGCGCTTTACCTACCTGAGCAAAGATATAAAGAATATGATTACTCCTCCGAGTGAGGCCTAGCCCATTTCTATACCGTTTAAAGTCATGATGCATTACGCCACGACGTCCTCGAGAGAAGTGGGAAAGAAATGTATAATTTAATTGAATTAAATGCGCTTGGACATGTTATCGAAGAGGTGTAGGGAATACGCTTAATATATATTTTTTCAACTTCATTCTATATGTCGCATACAGCAGGATTAGCAGAGCCTTGCCACGCTTTGACACACCACATTTTGCCACGCCACGCTTTGCTTAAGCACCACAGCGCACACAATAAAAATATAAATATAAACAAATATTTTATTAACTCAAGTGAGGATCGAACCCAGAACAAGTCGCACTTACAGTCACACATTCGAAAACCGCCCAGCCTTAGTATTATTTAAAATGTCAAATACATTTTAAATCAAATTTGTAAATAAACAATATATGAATAATTACATTCATATACAAACAGTAAAAGCGGGTAATAAATAATAATACAAACAGTCCAAACTGTGGACTGGTTAATTGTGCCAGTTTAATTAGGAAGTTGTCGCTCGCGCCGCCCCCGCGACTGCCTTTTGCGTTGGTACTGAGTGCAAAACTAGCATTGCTGTATGAACTTTATTATTACTGTAAAATTTAATTTCTTAAAAATAAAATTAAATACAGTATTACCATAATGTAACGACACTCTATATAACGATTTCCTCGATTTAACGAATTTTTCGAAATCCCCTAAGACAATCAATTTTCAATCATTCAATCAATTTTTTCAATCATTCAACAAATTTTTATCAATTCAATCTTGCAAAATATTTAAGAAAAAGTATTACTTACCTTTATATAACCAATTCCATTTACTTATAACTTTTACATACCGAATCCTATCAGTTTATTACATTCAATTTCATATTAAATTTATGTCTCGATAGATACGGACTTTTTAAATCTTTCGTAAGACAGTTATTATTTATTTTTATTATTTTTTTTTTTTTTAATTTAATGGCCTGATTTTGCGATGACAGGCGCAAAATAATCTGCCAGTGTCACGTATAGTAGAAAAGACACGAATGATATGAAGCAATAAATTTTGAGAGATATGAGTTATATATATGGAAGTGGATGAACTGGATCAAACACTAAAACAAACAAACAAACACTATATTAGAAATGTACAAATGAAAATAGTAAAAAAAAAAACACACACACACACACACACATTGAAAACAACTATAATTTAATGTCATTATCTACAATAAACTTTACCAACATTTTAATAAAAGGACTAAAAACTAGAGCTAATATACATTTTACATTAACAGGACGCTGAACATTAAGAGGAAGGATATCATGAAGAGAATAGTTAAGTTTTGGGCAATTAAATACAATGTGATCCGTAGAACCTTCCTCCAACAGTTATTATTATTTGGCGTTCAGTGATGTAAACATTGCTGTTTGACACAAACGAAAAAATTAAAATCAATATTTTTTTGAACTTGTTAAAACGAATCGTAGACGATCCTAACCTCTATATCAACGAACATCATTGTAATAAATTATTCGATATAACGAATATTTTCTGATTCCTTTCAGTATCATTAAATCGAAAAATTATTTCACTGTATAATTTACTTCACAGGTAACGTGGCCCAAATCTGTGGGATCTCTTTGCTAAGGTTTTGTAAGAGTTCATAAAAAAGCTCTATATTTATTACAATACTAGTGGTCCCCACGCGACTTCGCCTGCTTGGACTATACAACTATTTTTTATCTCATTTACTTTCGTGATCTTAATAATATTATCATCTTAAAAACAAATTCTATACATTAACAGCTAGTCACAGACTATTCAATAAAACACTTTATTTTGTAGCGATATTGTCGAATGCAATTCTTTATATTGACAAAAATTTTATATTTGTGAATTGATTGTAATAAAATAAACACTAAACGTTAAGATAAGCTTAACGAATTCTAATAATGAAAACTACATTTAAAACAGATAAGTCGTTTAAGAGATTAGCGAGAACAAACACGCAAACCAACAGAAAAACAAGACAAAAAAAATTAAAATCATTGTTTTGGCTTCTATTACATAAATAAAGGTGTCTAATTTTTTTTTTTCTTATATATTTTCTATGTACAGACACCGATCTATTACGATTTTGTCATAAATATAGATGTATACATATATATTTACTTACTTGTATATATGAAAAGGAAAACAAAATATGAAAAGGAAACCGCGATAAACTAAAAACAGACCAAAGTACTTTAAAGATAACTAGGTTTTCTTTGCCAATACACAATAAGATTTCACATATATATTTAATTCACATAAAAAAAAAATATCTTAAAATTCACACAAAAGCATACACAATATGCCGACCATACCCTAATTAAGCTAAATTTTCGAGCGATGTCGCCGCTTCATTTATGAAATGCGGTGTTAACACAGGAATTCTTGTACCGAGGCGCCCACACGCTACAATCTGCCCTGTATTTGTGCATAACAAACTATCCCGATATAGAGATTAGATTATAGATATATAGATAGATAGATAGATAGATATTAGAGATAAATCTTACTTGACTCCCTGTCGCCTTCGTATACACGTTTTGCGTTAACTATCGACGTTTATTGTTACGTAATTTATTGGCGGTATTTTCTATTGGACCGATATTACACTATTGTTTTTATATAGATAAATATATTTTAACTAAAGATAGATTCTGGATTTGTCTATATTATAAATCAAATCGCCTTGTTATTTGGTTTGCTTTATCTTTAAAATTGTTAAAAAAAAACCTTATTTAGTGACATTAATAACTTTCTATATTGGTTAAATGTGTTTTTTTTTTTAAAGTACCACAGTTTTTTTATAGAGGAATAGGATACTCGTATATTCGTTAACTATATATTATTTTCAATTTTTCGGTCGATTTTTCTAAAAGGCAAAAAAATATATTTGTTTTGAAAGAGCATATTTATTGGTCCCATTACGACCAGGTCAGGATTTGATCCAATTCATTAAAAAGCAGGAAATTCCCATAGACCCAAATTTCAAGATAATCCGTATTGAGTGGCGAAACTCAACGCCGCATAATTCACACCCTGAATAATAAGATAACAAAACGCACGTGCGCTACCAGTATTCATGCAAATAAATATAACAAACTACAAAGATTTATATCTGATGGAGGCCAGTCGTGGCGCAGTGGTACAAAGTGTGACTGTAAACTGACTGGTTGTGGGTTCGATCCCCACTCGAGAATATGAAATATTTACTTAAATTTATATTTTCATTTCTTCGCTCTGGTGTCGAGGCAAAGCGCGGCGTTGAGTTCTGCCACTCAACACGCAATGCCTCCAAAATTCGGCAGAAAGTGGGGAACGGAGTGTCTTAACACTAGGTTCCCTCTGCCTACCCTGCTGTGTGCGGGATATAGCGTGAAGCTAATTTAAGATTTATCTCCAACAGCAACAACGAACTCAACGACAGATCTCAATATTCATGTACCGTAGCAATTTAATCTACAATTCATACGACGTCTCCAGATTTATTGGTCTGTTCCAATACTTACTTTGAGGTTCCCGGCACGGGCCTGAGTCACGACCGCGGTAGGAAGTCGAAATTGATGTCAAATTAATAGTATCGCTTAATTGAACTATTCGTGGAAATGATTTAGATAGTAAATTTATTATTGGGCTATTGGAAATACTGTTTTGTTGGTAATTTTGTATTTAAATGGAGAATACTAGCGAAGTAAACGAGGGTCCATTCGCTTTCTCTTATTGTTATATTATTATAGCTGAATTATATGAAATCTTAACATATGTATATAAATTGTAGCCTATGCGTTATTCTGGTGCATGAAATATAATAATGCAAAGAAAAAAAATTTAATATTATTTACGTTTTAGACACTCCGTTCCCCCACTTTCTGCCGAATTCTGGAGGCATTGCATGTTGTGTGGCAGAACTCAACGCCGCGCTTTGCCGACACCAGAGCGAGGAAATGGAAATATAAACTTAAGTAAATATTTCATCTCCTCGAGTGGGGATCGAACCCACAACCAGTCGGTTTTGCAGTCACACTCCGTGCTGCTGCACCACGACGGGCCTTGATTTATTGATTTTATTTACATTTTATTACATTGGTACATACCTACATACCCTTAATAACAAATTTTCTCATACATCTTCCATGGACAGACACTCAGGTCAGCAACTATTTTATATTATGTATATTGTTATATTAAATAGGATAAAAGGACAATTATAAGGATATTATTTTGATCTTTGTATGGGCTGTAATGTTAAGGAGTGGAGGGGAGCGCCTGGAGAGTATTTCTTAAAATTCTGTTATTCCACACTTAGGAAAGAAAAATACTTTTTCAAAAAAACTTTTAACAGGAAAAAGTAGATTTAATATTAAAGTTCAGGCAAATAAAGGTGCGACGATCAAAAGAAAAGTATTATTACGTTTAAAGTGACCCCCAACAATACAAACTACGAATCAATTAAAAAAAACTTTTAACCTATTCCTATTCAGAAAATAACATTACAATGTATTCTCTAAAAAATAAAATATCGTAATGACAAAAATTGTTAACAATAAACACACCTGGAAGAGATCATCGCCGTCGTGTCAATTGTCAGGTTGATGAGATAAGGTAGAAGCTAACGTACTGACAGCATATTACTATTACAAATAAGAGAATTCATTTTAAAAAATATAATTATTTACAGCTGCAACTGCAAATCAAATAATTTGCGTTATTAACAATCAAAGGGCCAGTCGATCAGGTTCGATTCCCTCTCGGAGGAACGAAATATTTAATAACTTCAATCCTTCGCTCAAAGGGCGGCGTTGAGTTTCGCCACTCAACACGCAATGCCAGATCTCTCTCCTCTGCCCTCTGCCTCTGTGCAATGCCAGAATTTAGCGAAAAATTAACAATAGAAGTGACTTAATGGGAACAGAGAGTCTTAGCAGTAATCCCCTCTGCCCACCCTGTCATGTGCGGGATACAACATGAAGCTAAGAAAAAGAATAGAAACTCATTTTTTTTAAGAACTTCACGCATTATCACAAATAGCAATGACTCTCCGTTCTCCGCTTTCGGCCGTAATTGCGTGTTGAGTTGCTCAACCCATGTTTCTTTAGAAGTTGGTTAAAAATCAAAATGTAGATGATATATATATATATATATCATAATTCTTCTGTATTTTATAAAGTAAATATTATATACATGTGTGAGGCCAGTCGTGGTGCAGTGGTACAAAGTGTGACTGTAAAACCGACTGGTTGTGGGTTCGATCCCCACTCGAGGTGATGAAATATTTACTTAAATTTATATTTTCATTTCTTCGCTCTGGTGTCGAGGGCAAAGCGCGGCGTTGAGTTCTGCCTCCAAAATTCGGCAGAAAGTGGGGAACGGAGTGTCTTAACACTAGGTTCCCTCTGCCTACCCTGCTGTGTGCGGGATATAGCGTGAAGCTAATAAAAATATTATATACATATATATAGAGTTCAAACAGCAGCGTGTGTTCACTACTACCACCTAGTCTATAGTGACGTGCCACCTACAACATATAAATTGTATAAGTGCTTGTTCGCTGACAATCGTTTTGTTTTCTATAATTATAAAATGTTCCACATTTTACTTGAAGTTCACTTCGTTCAGTATAAGATCTCAATATAATCTTTATAATTACTGAGAATATAATGAGGCAAAAAATAAAATGAAGAATAAAAGAAGATAATTTATACGTTTTGTATGGAATAGAACATATTTGTTTACAAAGTTTAGTCGTCTAAAATTGTACTTCAATGTTACAAAGAAGAATAACTTACTTACTTACTTCTTTATTTCTATTAAAATATAAAAGATATTGTTTTCTCAGCTTCACGCTGTATTCCGGATATAACTGGGTGTGGTAATCAGAAGGAACCTAGTATTAGGACTCTTCCTTGCCCAGTGCCTGCCAATATCGAGACATTGCGTGTTGAATAGTGGAACTCAACGCCGGGCTTTGTCGTGTTTGTACAGCGAAAAAATGAATATGACTCACTCTCGGGAATGGCAATCAAATTCTAAGCCAACAATACAATATATGGCAGACCTCATGCGTCTGAACATAATAGCGAGATACCAACTGATAAACATTTCACATTTTCACATTTTCTGTTTTTTAACTAACTTTAAAGGAAGAAAAAATCAGAAATTACTTTTTCGTTGTTAACACATTATTTTAAATAAATAAATCAGCTTCACGCTGTATCCCGCACACAGCAGGGTAGGCAGAGGGAACGTAGTGTTAAGACACTCTATTCCCCACTTTCTGCCGAATTCTGGAGCTCATTATTTTATGGATCAAAAATATCTATTTCTACATTAAATAAACATTAAATATTTAACTGTAATATATAGTGTAGTGTCAGGAACATGGCTATCAACGGGGCTTGTCGCCCGCAGATCGATCCTGACCCCGCTGACCCGGCGCCGGCGCAGGTGCTCGGGAAGTGCAATACGAAATTTGCTTATGCTTAATATATAAAACATATTGTAGAAAATAATGTTAAATATTTATGAGGCTCACAAAGTGGGCGGGAGGTAGGGAGAGGTGTCGGAAACATAGTATCAAAGAGACTGAAGAGGTATGCAGAGACCGTAGCGTTTGGCGCTCCGTTCCCTCTGGTTACTCCGCTAGAGATGCAGCGTGAAGCGAAGTTAAGATATTTTTTGGGCCGTCGCGTCGTGGCGCACCGCGTAATTGATCAGAAAGCAACTCTGCCTAGCTAGAAATAAACGTGAAGCTGAAACATATTAAATATTTTTTTAAAATATATTCGTTGTTTTATTTTTCTATCCGTCTGTAATAAGAGTTCGTATTTAATGAATTTAAATGTAAAAATTTACATGTAAAATTTACATTTAGGTACTACTTTAAGCTACAAATCAAAATACGCATTTTTTTATGTGTTGAAGTTTATTAAAACTACGGTTTTACCCTATACAAAAATCAGTGCCTAAAAATGGAAAAGGACTAGTTAAATAAAAAAAATTAAACACTGCCTTATAAACAACGAATATCCTTTACAAGTTATAACAATCCATTTAAAAATATAATTTTAATAATGAAATTCGTACGATAAAATTATATTTACAAATCTTACAAATACTATTTCCTATTAATTCCGCGAATCTACTATTTTTTATTATATTTATACCGATTGATAGATGCTTGTTTGGACTTGATTCTCATGCTGAAATTGCTGAATATATTTAGATAAAACTTTTCACGCGGAAGTTGCCTTATATAGCCTATACACTTTATAATTTGGCTATAATTTATATCTGCTGTTTTGAGTAAGTTTAAGCGGGCGAAGCCGCGAGTAAGTCTAATATATTATGACACGATGTTCCGTTACTGGTGTTATATTAAATCTGATATTCCGTTGCAACGAGAGCACTTGTAAATAATGCATCGACCCTGAAGATAGCCGCGGGACGGTAGCGATGCGCTGGAATCAGGATTCATAGTGCTATTGTGTGAATACGAACTCCTATATTATAAGCGTTATAGATATATATATATATGTATGTATGTATATATGTATGTATGTATGTGTTTTGAAATAATCTGTAGTGTAGAATAGTCTGTACTCTGTAGTAGTATTATAAAGATGAAGAGTTTGAGTGGACCTGCTTATTTCTGGATGCACTGGTTCACTGGTCACTGGTTTTTTGTTTTTTTTTTTATTATTTTCACTTTGTATCCTGCACATAGCAGGATAGGCAGAGCTCCTGCGCCACAAATATATATATATATATATATATAGACTTTCATCCGACCGCCTTAAGGATGATGAGCATAGATGCGATCTTGCCTAGTATGTACTCGTATTTCATAAAATTTCTTATAAAAAACCATGTATTTGCTTCTTACAGTCATCATATAATGACAATACTGAGCTGATGATAATTAGGAGACACAACTCCCCAATTATCAGGAGTTAGGGAATATTTTTTTTAATTATATATTGACTTATAGAAAGTTAGTGTTATATTATCAAGTTAGTTAGTCGACTAGGCTTATAATTGTAAGTATAGATAAAATATTTTTATTAAAATCTACTTCATAACTACATTATAAGTATATATGCAAAAGCTTGAACAACAACTAAGCTATAGAAAAAATATTTTAATTACTTTAATGTAAAAAAAAATAAATTAAATTATTGATACCATATATATTTTTACCGAAAACACCCATGGTATTCAAAAACAATGGATTTTAAATAGTAAAAAGGTATATAAGTATTAAAAATTTCATTAAAATGAAAGAAAAGCGCTGTCTTCAATCAGTCTCCAACGACGAATATAATACTAAAAAAAATATATTATAATTATATGTTCACGTATAATGAACGTATGGCTTAGTTGGACAGAGCGCATGGACGGCTTCCAAAGAGACGAGGGTTCAAATCCCATTACTTTCAATTTTTTATACGTTTTCTCAAAAGTATGGGATAACACTTTAAAAATGTAAAAAAATAGAGTACATTAGTTTATCTCGGCCAGTTCTGCTGTGCGAGATGAAGCATAAAGCGGAGAAAGAAAAAAAAATACACATCGGGAATCGAACCCACGTACCGTTAAAACATATAAAAATACAAAGAAGTATAAACGAATACATATATAGATACATTTCACAGTTACATCCACATAATAACATTCGTTATACGTTACATTATATTTGCGGCAAGTTCACAGTCAGTACTGTTTTTGTATATAAAGCCTTTCCTAGTGCAATATATGCAAAAGTTTACCATCTCTCGCATGTTTACTACTTATTTAACATTAAAATGAAAACCGTTACACCCGTTTGTCCCTTCGGTGTGCTTTGATGCCACTAATAAAATGAATAATAAAATATTTTTTTGTTTTTCGCCTTGTTGACAATAAAGCCATCTAATTAAAAAATTATAAGTATATGATGCGCAATTACAGAGTAATTTACAAACGGACAGAACAAAAAGTAATGAAATTAAAAGTAACGACGGCTTTTCGCGATAAAAGTTGATGAATTCTCCGTATACAAACGTCACCAGTCGGTCCCTTATTAATAAATATTAATACAGTTAACAGCTTATTAGACTCGTTACAACTCGTTGCAAGTCAATATGGCCATAGGCTTTATATATAGATACTGTGTAATTAATATTTTTTTTTCACAGAACAAAATTGTACCGTCGAATACCGATCTATAGTTTAGATAATGTAGATAATAAACGGTTGTTCATCAAATTGTTTGTTTATAATACAATCGTTTAATTAATATGGTGATGAAAAAGTACCACACCTACAAAAGGTGTCTGTCTCCAAACAGTTATTTTCATTTTGAACTCTTTATTTTATATGAGCAAAATACTTTTTACTCGAGTTTTTTTTAAATAAATCATCTTCACGCTGTATCCCGCACACAGCAGGGCAGGCAGAGGGAACATAGTGTTAAAACACTCCGTTCCCCAATTCGGCCGAATTCTGCATTGCGTGTTGAGGTGGCTGAACTCAACGCCGCTCTTTGCCTTGACATCAGAACGAAGAAATAGGAATATAAATGGAAGTAAATATTTCATCTGCTCGAGTGGGAATTGAACCCACAACCAGTCGGTATTACAGTCACACTTTGTGACCTTGCGCCGCGACTGGCCTCAATTTATCGTTAAACTAAAAATATTCTTTATTATTAGTTCTTATATTTGTATTCTCTTATTTCTTTTATGGGTGTACAATATATATTACTTGATATAAATGAAAACAAATAAATAAAGAATGTATTATTGTTATTATTATTAATCTTATGGAAAAGATTTAAGTATCTATTCACTTAATACATCTTATAATAATAATAATAATGGCGCACAAGCGTATGACTTTAAGCGTAACAGGTTGTGGGCTCGCCTCCCACATGAGGAAATGAAATATTTAGTATTTTAATTTCCTCTTTCTGGTATCGAAGCAAAACAAGAAAGCTGCTACATGCAGCGTGGAGCTGAAAAAAAAAATGTGCGAATAGAAACATAAGACGTTCGTTCATATTCAAGCTTTTTCCTGAATCAAGAATTGTTTATGTCACCGTTACAGTACTGACTGTAACTCTGATCGCAAACACTATGAGTTACATTGTAACAATTAAAGTGATGCCTATAGCTTTCCGTGATAAATTTACTAGCTAACAAAAAAAAATTGAAGTATAAAATACATTTCTTCTATATTTTTTAGGATTTCTTACTTCAAAAGGTAAAAACATAACCTTTATAAAATAACTTTAAAGCTTTTCTGTCCGTCTGTCAAGACAATTTATCTCGAGATCGGGTGTACGTATCAATCTGAAATTCATATCAAATATTTAGATCTATGGTCATCTAAAGAGCAGAAAAAATCGAGTTTCTATATTTCAAATTCAATAAAAAGATACGAGCATTTATACATCGATTTTGCTGCATTTTTTATGAAATTTGTCGCGTAATCAAAACCAGTAGTACCGGTGCCGGTTTTTTTTGAGTTTGCTACAATCAAAAATATACGAGTATTTGTCAATCAATTTTGCTGCATTTTTTATGAAATTCGCCGCGTAATCAAAACCGGTACCGGTACCGGTATTTTTGAGTTCACTCACACGTCACAACAAACACGACTCCTACACACTTAAACCTAAACAAATCGACGTCATACATGCTATGTATGCACTTAAAAGCTGAATTCATAGCTTCATCTCGGAACAACGTACCGTTGCACTATTCATGACAATATGAAACCATCGCTTGGGGGTCCCATACAATAGCTATCTAGCACTGAATCATTATGACATGATTTCTATTATTCATATGCATCGAATTTGCCTCCGGGTGCCTGCGATTCATGTTTGTCGCATTACGTCCTGTGAGCTTAGTGTATTGTATTGCAAATATCGAGATATTTATCTGTATAGAAAGATATTTGGATGAAAAGGGAATTTAAACCTGCACTTATTGTAGTTTATTCTGTTTTTGATCCTGGAACAGGTGTTCATGGTATAAAATATTCTTTACTTACCTTTACGCTGTATGCCCGCAGGTAGCAGGGTATGTAGAGGGAACCTGGGAACCTGGGAACCTAGAGTTAAAACACTCCATTACCATTGCCATTAAGATATTTCCGTTGTTCACTTTCCGCCCAATTCTCGAGCCATTCATCATGTTGAGCGGAAGAATTCAACGCCGTGCTTTTCCTAGACACCAGAGCGAAGAAATGAAAATATAAATTTAAATAAATATTACATTGGCTCGTGTGGGGATCGAACCCACAACCAATCGATTTTACTGGCCCCTGCGCCACGACTGGCCTCATAATTAAAAATAACTATTACTAATTTATATAGACATTTTCATGTAGACATTTTATTATACATATAACTGCCAGAAGAGGCAAACACGTGCCAATAAAGGAAAACATGTAAATTAAACAGAAATGACGGTCGTAAAGTAACCCGAATATATAGAATTTATTTATAACATTACGTAAATGCCCTGTACTCGTAAATTATTTTGCATAAATCTCATTTTACGATATATTTCTATTGTTTTAATCACAATTTATCAGTAAAGCACTGATATTTGAATTACCAAGGGCGATAAAGCTGAAAATCGATTCAGCTCTCATAAATCCTCACTGCCCAGAATCGATTTTATTATCGAGTTTCTAGATATCGACGTACTATCGCAACTCAATACGAAATTTATCTAAGCAATTCTGATTAGTGTATCCAGCCATCTTCCTATTTTCATGCTTTTACTTTTAATCAGAGCACAGATTACAAATAATTGATAAACAGCGAATCTGATGCGATAACAAAATGTCTGATCTCCTTTCTATTCGGAAATTATGGCGAGAAACAACATTGAAATCGAATCGAATAAACAGGCTCCATTTAATTTGAATAATATATATATAAATTTTCGTCACTCAATACTGCAATATAATGAATGGGGGAGAGTGGAATGAAGACAGAATATTATGACACTAAGTTGTTGCCACCTACTCTGATATATGTGGATAAAGTATGACACAAAAAAATGTATACATGGTCCACTTAATTCAAATAATTTTTTTTTGTCGCTGTATCCCGTACATAGGCGGATAGGCAGAGGGAACCTAGAAATCAAATTTTAACGCATTCCATTCCCCATTTTAAATCGAATTCTTGAAGCATTGCTTTCGTTAAGTTTCCTCGACACGAGCGAGGAAATCGAAAACATTAAATAATTCATTTCCCTGAGTGGGAATCGAACCCACAAACGTCGAATTGCATTCTTATGATTCAAATACATATGTCATTATTCATAACAAAATATTATTAAAAACAACCCTCTTCCTATGTATTAAATTACAATCTTACGAACAACAAAAACGTGTGGTCCTACTCATACATATTTCTTCTTATCTAGCATAACCTAAGTATAATTTTAGAACAAATAATTGAAAAATGTTTTAATTAAATAGTTTTTATTTAGCGTAAAGTTGAAAATCTATCAACACCTATAACGATCATAACAATCAAATGTATAAAGAAATGGTGTTCGTTTCCTTCAACCTTACCATACTGACAAAAGGTGAATTCAAAAAGCAATTATCTTAGTATAAACAAAAAAATGTAACTTTCATCACTAACTTCATAATAACAATCCACATATAAAATAACCTGCCAATTAAAAGTCGCCACAAAAACTCACAGTTAACCAATCCGTGACCGGTTTGGTAAATTTACAAAAGAATTCTATCGAAAATTACAACTAATTATTTATTTACTTACACACGTTATTTATAACCTTTCAACTTTTTTTTAATATAATTAATCTTTTAACGTGTTTAAAACAGACATTTTTAGTCAAGACGATATTTTTTTTTTACTTTCAGAAAGTGTTTCCTTTTTTTTAGCTTCACACTGTATCCCGCACATAGTAGAGTAGGCAGAGGGAATCTGGGAACCTGGGATCCTAACCCACATACACTACTAACTGCTTATGACACTTCCGTTCAGCACTTTGCGACGAATTATGGAGGTTATCCGCCAATCAAGCAGAAATTAACGCCGCACTTTGCTTCGTTACCAGTAATACATATATTTCCTCAAATGGGAAACGAACCCACAACCATCGCATTTAGGTCGCGCGCTTGCGCCCCTGCGTCACGACAAGCCTATTAACCCTAAGGAAAGAAAAATACGTTTTTAGAAAACGTATATAAATTTTAACGTAATATAACATTTATCTTATCAATTACTTACATTAAAGACCACATCAGAGTGTGAAATGGAAAACATTCTTTAATATTTTTTTTGTTTTTTTTTTACAGATATCACGAGAACTAAATGGAACTGGATGACCTATAGCTGGTTAACATTTTAAAAAGAAAGTCCATAAAATATTTACTTAGTAAAATAGAAATAAATTAATATTATCAGTTAACGTGAAAAAGTGGACTTTGCCAGAGTGCTTTATAACGGATGAATGAAAAAAAATATTTTTGTTAAATATAATTTTCCATATTTGATTTTTTGCATTAACCCCGTGCGGCTGCGCCCGCTTCAAATACACGAATGTTTAATTAAGTGTAAATCAAAATCAGCTTCACGCTGTATCCCGCACCGGCAAATGGAACGTAGTGTTAAGACACTCCATCCCCTACTTTCCACCAAGTTCTGGAAGCATTGCGTGTTAAGTGGCGGAACTCAACGCCGTGCCTCTAGACCAAAGCGAAGAAATTAAAATATAAAAGTAAATAAATATTTAATTTCCTCGAGTGGATCGAACCCCCAACCAGTCGATTTTACAGTCACACTTTGTGTATGTATTTAAGGTAAAACCGTGCAACAGCGAGTCGAACTCGCCCACCGAGAGTTCTGTATCAAACAAATCTTAATTGAAGTGTTTTGATTTTGCTTACAAAAATTGTCGTATTTATTAGAAAAGTGCTCAGATATTTCACATCTTTCTAGGTAAGCCGTAACTGCGCGCACACTGCAAACGTCGTTTTTCTCACATAAATTCCGATTCCATAAAAAAATCAGGTTCAAACATAGATTATATATAGCTTTACAAATGTCTATCTTTATGCTGCTACACAATCCTCTCTGTCTTGCAGTGTTAGTCCAATAATAATCGCTTCAGCAAGTCCGGGGGGTCAACCCGGACAGCCCGCGAAGAAATAAAAATATTAATTGATTTTAATTCATTTTCCTTATTGGTGATTTGACTGACTGATTCACAATCGTCGCGTTTGTACATACTTGTTCCATTGGGTCACGTCGGCCACATTAAATTATTTAAAAAAAAATGTATTTAAAGAAAAATATTTTTATGTAAGTAGATACGCGTACACTGACCGATCCTGATCCTAAATCTTGTAATCTCGATGTTTATATCGTCATAAAATTTGAAAGGTAAAGATTCAACCAATTCAGTAAATTAGTAGATAAAATAATTTTTCCTTTACATAAATATATTTTGGTACCAAATATCAGTTTCTAGGTCACTTATCTATGTGACCAAAAACTTATAGAACTTATAATTAGTGGTAGTTGGTGGTGACTTTTCGATTAGTGAGTCAGTCAAAAACGCCGGTTTTTAAACGTTGGTTTATCTATAATCGTTCCAGTTGAATTATTGAAATGTAGGTTTTAACCAAACACAAATTTATTCTTTTTTTCATGTGCAAAATTTTACAAATATAGACTAATTGGTATACGAGACATATATATAAAAGTGGCTTGAAAAAGTTAGTGTAAAATACACTTTCCGCGTTTCCAGCTTTTTAACTTGGCTCGACACGCTCGTGTGTGTCTTGATTAAAAATTTACTATAATATAACCCTTATCGTAATTTCCTATAGTAGTGCTTGTACAGCGCACGCGAAAAAAGCATTTATTTAGACAGGTCCTTGAAACAGTCGAAACTTTCACCAAGTGGTATTTTAGCTTTTATATTATTTATTAACCGGCCCAATTAACGTTTTTTTTTTACTTTTCATACATAGAATTGGATTAACTTTATAATATATCTGTAAATATTAATATATAGATAAATCAAAATAAAACAAATCAGCTTCACGCTGTATCCCGTAAAGACAAGTTAAGACACTCCGTTCCCCAACTTCTGCCGAACTCTGGAGGTTCTGCGTGTTGAATGGCAGAAATCAACGCCGCGCTTGGCCTCGACTCCAGAGCGAAGAAATAGAAATATAAATTTAAGTAAATATTTCATCTCGTCGAGTGGGGATCGAACCCACAACCAGTGCCACTGGCCACGGCTGGCCTCTATAAATATAGATATAGATACATCTATATATTTACTTATAAGAAAATAATTGTAGCTCCCGCAACAGATGCGACGGCCGTCGGTCTTTAATTGGGTAAGAACTATATCAAAGTCACATCTATCAAAGAGTCCCCATTATAGTAATAAATTGATTATATCAATATTATATTATATAATCTGTCTGAATATCTTATAAGTATAAAAAGAAGTCTAGTTTTTACCTCTTATCATTCCTTTTATATCTTTAAGCGAAATTACGAAAATTATTTATAATAGAAAAAAATATAATATAGTAGAGGCCTTCGTGACACAGTAGAGCTGCGACTGTAAGCGCGATTGATGGTTCGATTTCCACTTGAGGGAATGATTAGTACATTAAAACAATTTTGTGATAGACTTTTGCCACTCGACACGGAATTTCCCGAAATTCGGGAGAAAGTGCGAAACGGAGTGTCTTAACTCGACCCCTGCTATACAGAAATAAAGCGTGGGTTTTTTTTTAATTTCAGCTTATATAGCAGAGGGAACCTAATGCTAAGACACTCCATTTTTGTTGAGTTGTGGAACTCAACGCTACACTTTGCCTCGTTACCAAAGCGAGGAAATGAAAATAATATACGTATACATAATATATTTCCTCGAGTGGGAATCGAACTCATAACTTGTTGCGTTTACAATTCTATGCTTTGATTGGTCTTCTTTGTTTTTCAATTAAAATAATAAAGCTTTTTACATTATTTTTGACTTTTAATTATATATTTGTATTCTTTTTCTTCTTACAGGAATCGTACCTGGTACATCCAATATAATGCTTTTATTAACAACTTCTTGTAATTGTATACGTTAAATTGGAATGTGACTGGAAGAATTGTAACAAAATTTATCAATTACCTATTTTTTCTTGTTATTTATAGTAAATATATATATAGTTGGATGTGTAAATCCATGTGTATCTAACTATGATAAGCATATATCTCAAAATTGAAGAAGAAATAAGAAGAAATGAGAATATCCCAGCCTTGGTGAGGGTCTTGGCGGTCTAGTGGGTGTGCTCAGTTCTTACTGGCCTGCTAAGTCCCAAGCTATGGTGGGAATACGCAAAGATCATCAACATCATCATCATTACCAATTAATGACGCCAGTTGTGGCACGGCAATGCAAGTAAATGTAAGCACGACAGGTTGTGGGTTCGATTTTTACTCGAGAAAATTAAACATGTCGTAACGGGGCAAAACACGGAGATAAGTTCCACCACTCAACACGCATAGCATCCAGAATTCGGCGGGGAATAGAAGCGTTTTAAAGTGGAATGGAGTGTCTTAACACTAGGTACCCAAGTTACCCCTACCTACCCTGCTATGCGTGCAGCGTAACGCTGAAAAAAATAATTAAGGTAATATCGTGTTACATAGTGGCGATCAATTGCCAACTATTTGTTAAATTATTATATAAATATCCCATAATAACATTTATAGTTCTATAAATGTACTATCTAGATTCTTGAACTGTAAAACTTATTCATATTAAACTGATAATATACTTAAATACATAAATATATGTAATCAAAGACAAAAATAAAACAACAAAAGATGGTAAAGGTGCCGTTTTAAATTATACTTTTAAGACTTGTTATCTGTTATTTTTCTTTATATTCTCGCCGTGAGCGCAGGATTGACGTGGGGCGGCTGTTTCATGCCCATCCTTTATATCAGATTTATACACACAAAAATTTCAATCTGAAAATTACATCAGTTTGGAAACTAAAATTAAGAAAGTATTGCATTTTGTTCCTACCAATTACTTTTTAAAATTAAATTTAATTACCACAGCTTCACGCTGTATCCCGCACACAGCAGGGCAGGCAGAGGGAACTTAGTGTAAGACACTCAGTTCCCTACTTTCCGTCGAATATTGGAGGCATTGCGTGCTCAGTGGCGGAACTCTACGCCGCGCTTTGCCTCGACACCATAGCGAAGAAATGGATATATAAATTTAAATAAATATAAATAATTTTTATTTCGGGAACAGAGTGTCTCAACACAAGGTTCCCTGCCTACCCTGCTGTGCGCGGGATACAGTGTGAAGCTGATTTTTTAATAAATATTTCCTCGAGTACGGATCGAACCTACTACCAGTCGCGCTAACAGTCACAATTTGTGTCCCTGCGCCACGGCTGGTCGGTTTCATTATTACATAATAAAATCTATCAATTACCATGATTTTATTTAGCTTAATAATAATCAGCTTCACGCTGTATCCCGCACACAGCAGGGTAGGCAGAGGGAACCTAGTGTTTTTAGACACTCCATTCCCCACTTTCTGCCGATTTCTGGAGGCAGAGCGAAGAAATGGAAATATAAATTTAAGTAAATATTTCATCTCCTCGAGTGGGGATCGACCCACAACCAGTCGGTTTACAGTCACACTTCGTGCCGCTGCGCCACGACTGCCCTCAAATAATCATTATATATTATTAAATATTAAAAATATGTTGAAAATATAAATATGTAAATTGAGTGAAATAATTTCAATTACTGGTAATGTTGGACGAAAATTAAATAATTTTAAAATTTTATTTTAGTCATAAGTGAATTAGTGCATCGGTTGGTTGTAGGTTCTATCCCCATTTGGGAGGAAGAAGAAAAAATATGGCGTTATGTTTCATCTTTCAACAGACAAATTCCCGAAAACGCGGCAGGAAATCGTTCCATACATAATTGTTTTCACACTAGGTTCCAGGGGATGGCAGAGGCTACCACTGCTATATGCGGGATACAGCGTGAAGCTATTATTTTTTTATATAATACATCTACAAATTGCACTGTTTAACTGTCACAAAGCTAACTCCCATTACAAATCGTTGTCTTCATTATGAATGGCAACAGTAAACAGCAACTTTGTAAGAATGTATTTATACATATTTCAAAAGCAATGCTTAATTTTACTCGGTGTTTTTTTTGTTGTTATATAAATTACTGTATATCTAACACCTTAATGGAAACACTTCAAGAACAAATAATATCTTATGATTATGTAACTTCCCTTTTATAGTGCTATACTTCCCGCATATAGGTAGGCAAACAGAACTTAGTGTCAACACATTCTGTTCTCCACTTTTGGCTAAAATTCAATACATTTGATTTCAATATATAATAAATATTTGATCGTGTAGGATATATGAAGATCAATAGTATTATCGGCTAATTTTATCGGGTTCACGCTGTTTCCCGCACACAACAGGATAGGCAGAGGGAACCTAGTATTAAGACACTCCGTTCCCCATTTTCCGTCGATTTCTGGAGTCATTGCGTATTGAGTTTTACTTCGACAACAGAGCGAAGAAATGAAAATATAAATGTAAGTAAATATTTCATTTCCTCGAGTGGGGATCGAACCCACAACTTGAACATTTTACAGTCACACTTTGTGCGCCTGCGCCACGACTGGTCTCGTATCATCGGCTAAGCCAACATAATATCCCCATATTATTTTATGTTGTTCTCTTTTATATTTTAGTAGAGTTATATTTTACTTCATTTCCATTGGAAATATTTAAAAATTGAGTTTTTATGTGGTATTGAATTATGTTAAAAGATTTACTTTGCTTAAAGCCGACAGTCCATGTTCTAGTTCTTGGACTACAATACAGATTAATTGCAATGTATAACTGTCAATGTGGCTTAAATTGGTACTGTTTGAAGTCGCCGACGCGAAGCCGTTGTAGATCAACAAAGATATATGAAGTAGAAAGTTGGGGAAATTAATCTAAGCATACATGCATTGATCTCATATTAATAACCTAATATGCTGGTTCTTTATTTTTCCATATATTTTTTTCTCATATTAATGAAAATTGATTTTTTTAATTGTATGATTCTATTTTTTTTTTGTATTTGCTGCTTGAAGCGACTTTAAGTAGTCTCATGCTACGATCAGTCAGTCAGTTTATGTATATGACATCTATGTATATTTTCAAAGAAAAAGAATCTACTATAATGGCATTCCATAATATCCATAAAAATCAGTTTTAGTCAATACTCAATGACACAATATTTTTTTTCAATTTACTGCATAAATTAAGAGTAAAAGTAGCATCTTATTTCACGTTAAAATTTAAATCAAACATGAATTATAAGCATTGGATTTAAAATAATTTACGCTTAATTATTATTAAAAACATGAGTTACGCCACTTTTCCTCTATCATCCTATAGCTTGTAAACAAAATTTAAACATAAATATGTATTGTATGACGACGCATTAGTAGTACCAGTAACGAATTATCTAATCGAAGATCTTTTGCATGACGAAACTTATTTAAATTTAAACCTCTCTCAATACAAACAGTATGTTGTCCGTTCGTAGCAGTTTAAAATAGAATTATTCGAAATGTCTTACAATCGGTTTGTTATCGCGAGTGCGATCTCATTCATTTAGTCGTTGCGTTGCTTTATAGGCTGTGACACGTGAGCGCGTTGATGTCTAATACATGTAATGGTACTGTCACTTACAACTGTTACAATTGAAGGTTATTTTATTTATACGTTTGTGCGTTATATTCGTTTGTAATTAAGTTATTTGTATATAAGTTGTATTTTATAATTTATTATATAAAAATGAGCAAATTAAATGTATTAAGATATCAATTTTCTAAGGTTTTTGTCTCTTTATTGTGTATATGATGATATGTATTTTGATGTATACATTTTGAATTGTATTTTTTAATGTTTGGTTATATTATTTTTTGTTTTTTTTTTGTGCGTATGATAAAAAAGATATCACTGTTGTATAGTAATTATTGTTTTATTATTTCTTTGTAAAATGTCGCTGTATTGCTGGGGTTTCTTAGCGGCATGTGCCTTCTTCTATGCAATGCCCTTGGAAATCCCAAACGTGCTGGTGACACTGACTGCAACACTCGTCGAACCAATGAGCGGAAGAAATCCAAGATTATTAAAATGTATTAAAAATAATTAGTTTTAGGCTTTTTTATTTGGTCCTCTTGTAACTATGTAACAATGTTACATAGTTACAAGCATCTGAATAAGCATCTGAATTTGAACTATTAGATAGCTTTACGTACCTTAGGTGACAACTGACAACACAATAGTATGGTGTGATCGAGCTAGTCTGATGATGGAGCAAGATCCTGCCAATTCAGACGCTACCAATAAACTACTCGAGTGTGGTTCATATCATTAGTAGCTCCGCCCCGATCTCATTTTACTTTTTTATTATTTTTCTTTATATTATTTTATTTTATTAACATTCACTCCATTCTCGGCTAAACTTATCCTAAAAGCGACGATGTACTTTGTCTTACCAGGGTCCATCCACCCTTATTTATTAGTTCACTATTTGAAAATCCACAAAACATTTATTGTACTATATATATAGTACGTATCTACGTATCAGTCCATTATGTCCATTTCCCGAAAATTTAATTTAAAAAAATAATACTACACAAATTATACATATGTATAACAAAATCAGTTATTTTTTCAAAACAATGAATTAATATTTTGTCCGTCCTTGTAAAATCAAATAGTACGCAACTATTGTAGATTTAATTTTAAGTCTCAACGCGCGCATGAACTTGTTTTTATATTATATCTACTAAAATCTCTCTCTCTCTCTCAAATATAGAAAAAAAAATTCAAAAAAGTTAATAGAAAAACCCATCAAGTGTTTTTCTATAATAACTTTAACGTTTTTTAACTAACATTTTTTTAACATAACCATTCTTGCTCTAGTAAGAAAAATAAAACAAACGAATACATTCAACATCAATATATACATTTTATTAGTCCCAATCATAGCTTTCCTTGAACGTCGTCACACACTTTGCTTTGCTATCGCTGTCGAATCTTTCAATCACTTTACCCTTATCACTTCTGTTATCACTGACCTCTTTACTTTCAGTGTTTTTTGTCCGACCATTTGATTTGGAAATAGCATCTGAAGGATCTTCTGTGGAAGGAGCTTTCGTGAGCTCTACTTTCTTCGGCGGTGGCTCGAAATCATCGACCTGCATTTTCATTATTTATTTAAAAACACATCATACTTTATTTTTAGACTTTGATCACATTTAGTAAATACATAATTGAATGAGTGTTCCAATTGTAAACAGTGGACCTGTGTTTGATTGATCTCAATAATGTTGTGTTCAAGTCTTGTGAATTTATATTTATTATTGTAAATGTATAAATAACAAATTAATTTAACAATTTAAATAAATTATTTAAAATATATATGGTTTTATTTTAATATTCCCATAAATAATATATGGAAGCTATAGAGGCCGTAGTTGCGCAGGTAAATGCGACGGTTGTGGGTTCGATTATAACATACGGTTTGAATGAAATGTTTAATATTTTCATTTACACGCTGTGGTAACGAGGCAAAGCGCAGCGTTGAGTTCCGCTATTCAACACGCAATGTCTCACGAATTCGGTGGAAAGTGAGGAACGGATTGTCTTAAAACGAAGTTCCCCAATTACCTCTGCCTATCCGGCTATGAACGGGATACAGCGTGAAGCTGATAATAATAATATAAAAAAAAAAAAACAAATATATGATTTTTGCGCATGATAAGAAAGACATAGAGCCTAGTATTAACACACTCCGTTCTCTGCCTCCACCCTATATGATTCACGATCGTCAAATCCTGGACATCCTAAGAAAAAAATGTAAGAGCTGCCGTCAGCACAGCTAACATCATGGCGGCCACGGCTCGTCGACCGTACTGTACTACCTACTCATACCGCATCATACCTTGAAGACGCCGGAAGAGGTTCTTTTACGCGCCGGCTGAGTAGCTAACGAAAGACTGTTTGACCGGACTCTGCTCTTCTTGGAGGCCACGTCCCGGACCACTTTAGTATCGCTTACAGTACCTTTTAGATGTAAATATATAAATTTTTAAATATTCATATCAATAAATATATCAAGATAAAACAAGAGGCCAGTCGTAGGGCAGGGGCACTATGTGTGACAGAAACGCGACAGGATGTGGATTCAATTCCCACTCGAGGAAATGAAATATTTAATATATCCATTTTCTTCGTTTTGGTGTCGAGACAGAGCGCGGCGTTAAGTTCCGTCACTCAATGGCTCCTAAATTCAGAGGGAAATGGGGAACAGAGTGTCTTTTAACACTAGGTTCCCTCTGCCTACCCTGATGTGTGCGATATACAGCTACTAATAGGAAGATTCAAAAAAATTTAAGTCTTAAGATTTTTACGAAAATTTATATAAATATATTGAATAATTATTTTTGTGTTAGATCATAAGAACAGAATAAGGAAATATAGAATTAAATACAATTAAGAACTTGTACTCACATGAAGGCAAGCCTTAGGTTATAATTTTGAATGCAAATAAAAAAAAACAATGTAAGTCATAAAAGTTCATATTTTGCTGCAGCTTATCATAAAGGACGGCATATAGTCGTTTCGATGTTGGTAAAGTATTTAAAAATTTTAGCTTCAAAAATTATAAGATTATATGTATAGTGTAAAACTCACACAAGAATATGCTTAGAATTATAGCATATTTAACTTATAATTTATTATATGTTACAAAAATATATTATAAATATATAGGAGTGAAAAATAAGAGGCCAATCGTGGCGCATGGGTTTGATTCTCACTTCAGGAAATGAAATATTTAAAAATTTAAATTGCTTAGCACGCAACGTCCCGAAAATAGGGCAGTGCGTGGGAAACGGAGTGTCTTAAGCACTACCGTAATACATGCGGGACACAGTGTTTAACAACAACAACAACAACAACAACAAATTATAATTGACCTTATTAACTTTTGCAACTTAACGCTGTAACGTTCTAACAGCTGTATAAGCTAATTTAAACAGAAATACAATAACAGCCAGAAAGTATACAAAAAATAAATATTAACAGCAAAGATAATGATATAAAAAACCATAGAGAGAAATATTCTTAGAGAGACTAATGAGTCTTTAAGTATAAAAGTGATGTGGGGCTCCAGGGGGGGTCCCCGTAATATTACAAAGGTTATTTCATTTTTTTTTATAACACATCTACATTCTTTTATTGAGAAAACTATATATAGACATAGATTCTTTATAACGCAAAGTTCAAGTCATCGTATATTAATTCCAGTAACTTAGGTAAAAACTTGATCATCTGTCCTCTTAAAGGAAACCATTTGCCAGGCCAAAAGTAAATATTAAAACTATAATTTTAAGAACTGCCAACAAAGGTCAATTGTATGCTTCTTTCGAAGAAATAAATATAAAAATATATAAGGGCATGAGGGCGACAGGTTTTGAAAAAACCACTTGTATTATTTGGATACAGTAGTTTAGAACTTGGAATATTATTTTTTTTTTGATGGCAACATTAATTCCCTGTCACCTACAAACATTTGACATTTAAGATGTTTTTTCTCATGATTAGTGAAGCCTCCTAGAATATTTAACTCCTATCCTTTATGGTATAAATTTAATTAATACAATCGTTACGAATAATATATAAGTCAATTTATAGTCAGCTAAAAAAATAATATCTATTATCTATCTCTTTTTTTCACATTCACGCCTTTTCCCGCATACAGCAGGATATACGAAAGGAACGTACGAAAATAGTTTAAAATATAATAAGCTACAGCAATTGCGTTTACAGAGAGTTGCATTACCATGTTTTGAGTTCCATTTCAGGGATCAGCACTAACAGATTAATTTATACTCTTCTTAAAAGAGTTTTGAACCTGCTACTATCGCTTTGCCAAATACGGTATAACTAAAAAGTCGTAGAGGCGTAATCCACCCTTTTTCTGAGAATTATGGATACCCTTTATACATACATTGATTAGGAAAACATTAACTAGACAATTAACAAGTATTAAAGAATTAGAAACAATAACTAGAATTAAATTTAGAAAAAAATGTATCAACTGTAAACGTACCAAATGGATCGGGCGATGAAATACCACAGTAACGAGCTCACAAAATGCAAATACGTGCTATTCTTTTTTTTTTTTAATAGGAAAAAATAATGAACACACATACCTCGACGTGTGATGGCGGCGTTGTCGGGCGAATATCTGTAAGAAATGAACATTTTTGTATATAATTATTAATTAATACAATAGTTTCAAGGAAATAGTATACGTTATTAAAACAAAACGGTGAACCAGAAATGAAAATTATATACATATAAATATGACATGCGTACGCATTTGTAACTTTTTGCAAGACTATCATAATTTTGATGGGACTGTTCTAGGAAGAAAGGTGCTGATAGGACTACCCTAGCTCGGAATGTATTTGCAGGAAATGACAAAAAACATGTATATATTTCAAAATCATTTACGTGTTGAGGCCAGTCGTGTCGCAGACGCTTGCGTGTGTGACTGTAATCGTGGGTTCGATCCCTACTCGAGGAAATAAAATATTTAATATTATCATTTCTTCGCTCTGGTGCCGAGGCGAAGCGCGGCGCGTCCTACCACTCAACACCCAATTCCTTCATAATTCGGCGGAAAATGGGGAGCGAAATGTCTCAACACTAGGTTCCCTCTGTGTAACCTGCTACAAACGGGAAACAGCGTGAAATGGAGAAAAAAATGACGTGTTATATAAGCTAGTGCTAAAAGGTATTTTGATAGTTACGCATCACGCATACAAAATGACAATACGCATATATTTAACATAAACGACTATGACAATACCAATAAAAAAAGAAATACGCTATGAGAGCTTTTAAAAAGAATGCGCTTTATAAGCGCTCGTATTACCGTTTAATCCATTTAATATACAAACAAACGAAATAACATTTTTATTTTCGAACAAAAATTCCCACGTGGTGTTTTTTTTCTATTATTTAGAACAAAACACATTACTATAATGAAGTAAGGTAAAAATACAGTAATAATGTTTTATTATACGCCATAAACGCTTGATATACACCTCTCTATTGTTTCACGGGAGGGCAATGGACTTTTTTTAAAGTACAACCGATACGATAGTAAATTTGAATTACATTCCAACAATACCACGGACCTGCATTATAGTATTAATAAAATATTCACTGAAAACATCTTGTAATGTTTAAACGCAAATAACAATAAGGCTATATATATAAGTAAGTGGGATAATTAAAATACCTATAGGTTTAATATTTAACGAGGCTAGTCGTGGCGTAGGGGCACAAGCGTGCTACTATAAGCGCAACAGGCTATGGGTTCGATGCCCATTCGAGTAAATTAAATAATTAATATGTTCGTTTCCTAGCTCTGGTATCGTGGCAAAGTGGAGCTCCGCCAATCAACACGCAATGCCTCCAGGATTTGGCGAAAATTGGGGAACGGAAGTGTCTTGATGGGAACGGAGTGTCTTAACACTAGGTTCCCGTCCATATCCTGTTATGTGATATACAGTGTGAATTTAAAAAATAAATAAATAAAGTGGAAGAATCATAGGTATCATGTATAAGTTTTTTAAGACTTTTCGACATTCATGGTTAATGTATGTATGTACCTTATGAATGTTTTTATTTTATGTTATTTATAAAAAATAAAAAAAATCAATGATTCAATTCTTATTTGTTAAAAAAGTAGAAAGTGTCATGACAGATGGTTTGGGCACGTCAAGAGAATGTGGGATGGAAATATGGAAAAGAAATATGAAGCAAGAGTTAGTGGCAAGAGAGGTAGAAGAAGACCTCAGTTGACCTACGAAAATATAATATGCATTATCATATATGTCACGTAAAAAGCATTAGGGGCCCCCTGGAGTGCGTATATGGAGAGGTTAATAACAGTGGACGAGGCGAAAGAGGTAAGCACAGACTGTAGCGTTTGGCGCTCCCTTCTCTCTCCACTAGAAATAAAGCGTGAAACTAACCAAAAAAAAAAGCTATTATAGACGCGTTTAAAAACGTGTACAAAAACCGCAACTGACACGACTGTATAGCTTCTTCTATAATAATCATTTTTTCATATACATTCATAGAAATAACTAAAATTTCATTGTTAAAGGTTACAACATAGACTTATATCGGAATATAAGTACTTAAACGACGTATTCGATGAACTGTATAATAAATAGTAACGAGAAAAATGACAATTAATCGATTCCAAGAGATATAATATTAATTATCTATTTTTGTACAATAGAAGTGTAAAAATGAATATCAAATATTGTGCAAGCTAGTCTTTATGCATACTTTTTACCTATACTAGTTCCGCTCGCGGCTTCGCCCACTTGGAGGACACAATTATAGTTTATAGTAAGATTATAATGGATAAGTGACAAAACATTATAAAATCCTTTTCTAAGTAATTAAATATTTAAAAACTGAAAAAATACGGAAGATAACTTAGCATGGATAGGGGAGAGTATAGGGGGAGGGGGGAGGTTTTGGTCCGTGTGCAGTCCAAAACTCTTACTAAGAAAAAAATTGCCCCAAATCAAATCAATGCTAAAGTCAAGCGTAGTCCTTACTTTTCCCCCTTAACACCCAACGACCCCTTCTTATGCCCATGCTAAATTATCCTCTGTATATTTTTTTGGTTTTTTAAATATTTAATTGCCTCGAGTGCGGTTAAATTGTTCAAACTCAAAAATTGCAGGTGTCGCCACCATTTTTTTAATCACCACAGTGTAGACGTCAATTTAAGTTTAATTGGTTGTACCGGAACGCTAATTGTGGGTTTAGTAAGTTTAACACCACCACCTCGCATTCACTTGTCAGTTGATAAGAACGTACCGCCTGCGAGCCAAATTACTTCGCGACGGTCACGACCGATGGTGTTTCAATGTAAAACGGGACCCAAGAGGTATTTGTGCTGAGATTTAGTGAGATTAAGTGCCTTAATGTTACCACTAGACCTTGATGTTTAGGATTTTGTTAGAAGAAACGATGTTAAAGTTATTGCAAAAATAATTTGTAGAGTAGGCACCGGATTATTCTGGGGTGGGCACTGCCCACATGGTATTTCCTATTCCTACTATTGTAGGTCAAAGTTAAATTTCTATTCTTAATCTCTGTGTATCTATTGTACTTCAGTAAATTAAAGTGACATTAAATATTTTTAAGTTTTACTAGGCCATTCGTAATGCTGGAGCACGACGTTGTGGTTGTGGGGTCGATTCTCAATCGAGGTATCCTCTGCCTACTCTGATACGCTGTATCACACAGCATGAAGATAAAAGAAAAGCTATTTTTAAACATTTTTAAAGTGTTATTCCTACACTTAGGAAAGAAAAATACTTATTTAGAAAACGTATAAACATTTTGAACGTAGCGCGACTCGAACCCGTTTTTTTAATAAGTAAAAAATTGTTTTTAAAACAACGCTAGGCATCATTGACATGATTATTTACTTATTTTTTAATAATTAAAAAAGCGACATGTAAAATTAAATAGAATTTACAACGCCATAAATCATAGACACCAGAGAGAAATTCTTCTCAGAAACACATAGTAACAGTAATGGAAAAATAATTCGATTAAAAAATACATTCCAATCTAACAGTTTACAAGTAGCTACCGGTTTTTAAATGAATGAGTTATTGTTAATACAAGAGTTATAATCGATCCACACCGAGAGTACGTAATGATAAAATTATGTTGTACAAATAAAATATTACTTTTTTTTGTCACAGAAACTGGACTTTATCGTGATCTTCGCGTTCCTGAGATGATCAATTAAATATACGGTTGGTCTCATATCGTTGCTTTGCTTGTGAAGAGACTCTACCAACGTATTATAAGTTTTGTGACAATTTATATTTCTGTACTTGTACTATGAAGCTAAAGTGTGTATTTGATTGATCGCGCCAATCTCAGGAACTAGTGGAACTCATTAAAATATGTCTCAATAAAACATTTTATGTTGGATAAATCATTTATCGATGAAGGCTATACACAAAAACATACATTCGTAAGCCTGTGTACCTGCTGTCAGAGCTATCTCGGTGACTAAGACGTGTCATGACACACAACCCTTAGTTATTTCTAATGAATTGCGCGGGCAAAGCTAGTCCCACTTAGTTTTTGAGGATGGGTATTTGTTGCAGTTTCTCTTAAAAGATACTGAAAAATTACATGAAACTTTACAGTAATACAGTTCATATATCAAAATAAAAATGTATATAAAGATTTTCTATAATTGGGCTGTAATATAACAATAAGTTTAAGAAGGCGAAACCGCCTTTGTGTTGCTAATAATTTAATCTAATCAAGTAGAAAAGAAAGAAATTTTATAAACAAATCACTAACTTCCAAATTATAGAAACAATTGACACATTCTTGTTTAATCACTCCACGTGTCTTCATATTCTTGAAATTTGTAATACGTTAGTTGACTCTCTTCACCACCAAAGCGATGATAGATAATCACCTAGATGGTCGATATATCAAACATTGGGCCAAATATGGCTCGAGACGCGCCTGTCCGCTGACACGGTGAAGCTATTGATTGACTACTGGGTATTGGCTTTATTAATAACTTTATTCTTGTATATGATAAAATCTTTTTTATGACATAAAGTCTCTAAGACGTTTGTCTCAATTAATGCTTTGAGGTAGAAATAAATTTAAATTGTTATCATTTTCCTGCTGTGCAAGTTAAAGTGCGGCGTTGAGTTACGACGTACCACTCAATGATTATGCGGAAAGTAGGGTTGCTGTGCGTGAATACGGTGTGAAAAATAACGTAAAAAATGATATAATCAACCATGAAATCGCCTTAATTAAAAGTGTATTTTGACGAATCTAAGTAAAAAACTTATGAACTCATAGAAATTTATCCCTTATTAAACCTCAAACATTCAGATTCAGAATCTACAGTTCGGTTAACGAATCGTGGCCGCATTGAAACTAGTTCAAGACAGCTGCCCAGATTTGATTTCAAGATTTTATCTTACTTGTGATTATTTTATCCCCGAGTCCATAATGCTCAGAAATCCAGAAATACTAATCTGAAAACGGCCACGACACATCACCCACACTATACGTTTCCAACAATTTATGAACAGCAAGTACCCATATCAGTGTAAACTAAGGAACCTAATGTATCATGTGACACGTATCCGAGTTCATTCGAAATTCAAACACTGGTCGGTGCACGCTTAATTACCTCTCGGGCGTACTCACTTACTTGACAGTGACATGCGCAAGAGTTGCCTTTGTTTTCTGATGAGCCATCACATGAATAAACTTGGACCAATATACGCCAGTATGGTGGAATCTGTTTTATATAAAATATAATGTACCGTTGTAAAGTCCGACTGTAAACACGACGACTGTAGGTTCGATCCCCACTCGGAGGAATGAATACTCATATTCTCGCTCTGTTAAAAAGACAAGGTGTCAACGGTTCTGGTATTTAACACGCAGTGTCTCGAAAATTGGAGACATTCTGCCTACTAAATGCTTAAAAATTTTAATATCCATATTTTAGAAGATTGTCAAATATATGAAATAGGGGGTAAAATATAAGTAATTTAATACTCTCAATTAGTTTTAATTATTGGCTAATTTTATTGATGTGGCGGGACAGGTGACTATAATGTTAGATAATTCTGTGGACCATATAGGTTACGTTTACTACACCGTATTACTACATCAAAAATTTGGTTATTTATGTATAAGGCCTTTTTATTAGACTTACACTAAGGAAACCGGGAAACTAAAATATTCCCCAAAAAAATATTAACGAGAAGTCCATCCATTTCATCGATCATGTGAATCGCCCCCTAATCTGTTAGACCAACATCACACAGTACATCCGAGTTGGGCCAATACAAGGCAAGCGTTATATTTCCTAACGCTGACGGTAACCCATTATTAGCCCGCGTCCGCTGTCACCCGGAGACACCCGGCGACACTGTTCAAATAACATATGCACATACATCAGATTGGAAACAATACCTAGTTTGACGTTTGTCGGTTTATTAACCACGACGCCATTAGATCGATCGCTTTTACTTAATACACTTTTTGCTGATACTGTGAGGGCAGATTTAATGGTGTAATACTTAGAGATATAAGAACTATATTAAAAACTAGAAATAAAAGACAGGATTGGTGCTAGTGTAGTTAATATTAAACAGTTTCTCGCTGTATCCTTTACCCAGCAGAGGGAACCTCAGTGACAAAAAAAACCATTCCGTTTCCCATTTCCCGCCGAATAACTTTATTTTAAGTCTTTCCAAGATTAACTATAGAAACAAAGTTACGGAAGCCTCATTTTTGTATACCTAACAGTATTTCGACCCAAAACATCTCAACGTCTCACAAAATCAATAAATTAAGCAACGGAGACGCGAAACTCAATATTCTTCAAGTCGACAAAGCAGGAAGAGGTTCAAAAACATCCCTGTAACCCAATACGAATTAGTCAAGCCAGTGCGTTAACATTGTCCGTTAGTTTGCTACCCGTATTTATTATTACAGCAACGAGGATATCGTTGAAAATAAACTATCACCGGAGACCACGAGACCACGAGCTTACACGCCTGGATTCCAATTTTGGTGTCAAATAAAAGGAATAATGGTGGTGGTGTATGACCAATATGGTGTATCCGTGGTCCGTGGTACTTCAACCCTAACTGAGCAATCACGATTTACTTGTTGCGACCAACGCAATAACAGTTGGGCATTCCAAATCTCACTTTATGGATACGAATGAAAGATTAAGTGATCATAAATAGAACTTGCTGAATATAAATACAATTTGTTGATCAAAATAGACGATTGTAAATTCATTTGAATTATACAAATTTTACGAGCGACTAAATTTGTATGGACGTTGAAATTAATATGAAAATATGGGAGAGATGAATGTGAGCAATTGAATAATTAAAAAAGTATTAACTAATGATAAGTTATTAACTGTTAGATGAAGGGCACTAACATGTAACTTTAAACGCGACTGGTTATGAGTTGCATTCCCATTTGAGGAAATGAAATATTTAATATTTTTATTTCTTCCCACTGCTAATGAGGCAAAGCACGGCTTTAAGTTCTGCCACTCTTCACGCAATGTATCCAGACATCGGCGGAAAGTGGGGAACTGGGGAACTGTGTGTCTTAATGGAAACTGAGTGTTTAATCACTAAATTTCCCTATGCATACCCTGTTATGCTAAAAAAGAAGGATAAGACATGTACCACTGCGCCACAACGGCCTCGAATTAACTGCAAATATTCGAATAATTAGACCTAAATATACATTCAAATTAACCTAACGTGCCCTCACGTGCCCCGGCCAGCCACAAGTACTACAGATTTACTTTGTAAAGAGTAACCGTCACCTGAATTGCTTTTTACACAAATATTGATTCTTAAAACCGGACAGTTTAATGATTTTCGCCTTATATATCAGGGGGCTTATTAGAGCCGCTCGAAAAAGGTAAACTATGTTTTTGTGGTCTAGGATAGTGATGTCTCTGTCGTATCAATTACACTTAATTTATGGCCAATCTCCCTATGACTAGTATTGACTGGGACGATGAAATAACGCATAACGTAAGGGCAAGCGAGTTTTTCATAAGAAACACCTATTCGCTTACTGTTAATTGCACCAAATATGTATACAGTGTAATATTTTTTACTCATTACCATTGACTGTAACGTTAAACCCGTAATAATAGCATTTTCTTATAAATTAAAGTTAAAATACACTTAAAAAGTAAATATAATCATTTGAAATTCAGACCAGGTAAATTGTTTTTCAACAAACTATTAATTATATCTGCTATTATAAAATGAAATATCAATAAAAACTTTTTAGATGCACGCAGCAACTAATATAATTCACCGAATGGACGTTAATGTACGCTACAAGCGTACATATGACAGAATTCTAGTATACGAGTAGGTACTAGTAGTAAACTAAAAGTACAGTACTAAATTCAATCATTCGAAGTCAGATACGGAGGTTCTCCTTATACGCCCAGATCGATCGCAATAGGCATGACGTCGGCACGTCGGATGGTTTCACACCGACACAGTGGTGACTGAATCTTAGAACCGTTTCGTATCGCTGCCTGCCCACCGTCGCCACCGTCACCACCGTCACCACCACCACCACCACCGTCGACTAACGGCGAACTATCACCAACGCCATAAGATACTCTTTGCACAAACGCCGACCAGATCCTATCGCAAGATCTCATTAGCTAATGGCGGCCCACAGCCAATTACATTGAGTGACGTGTCCGGGGCAAATTGTGCGCCGACACCGCATATTTGGGCCTCGCCGGTACCATCTGTCAAATACGGACACGCAATTACCGCCTCTAAACCCTTTGAAAAATATAGCGCACAATCCCGTGACGGAGAGCGCGTGGTTTACTCACGAATCTGTACGTCAATTAAATACCACGTATCAGTGCAAAGAGGTTTTGCTCTGTCCTGTCGCGTCCATCTGTAGATTAAACACGAACGATATCAGTCGCATCTGTTTCTTATGTACGATTAAATAAATATAATTGGCTCGGTCATTACGATTCTTCGCGTGTGCCCTGTAATCGTAAGCTGCGTGGAAGTCGTATTAAAAATAAAAAGTATTTATTTCGAGCCATTTGTAATCTAAAACGGCTGTAGTGAAACACGGTTTACGGAACATCCGCAATGGGCATGCGGAGGCAGAATAAGATGCAAAGTCAAGTAAAATAAATATGTTTTGCGAGAAGCCCTCCCAGTTTCCATTCAGCCGGGCTCTATCAGCTTGGAACTGATGGTGTGTCGTTAGAACGCCGTCTTATAACACTAAATCGCGGGCGTCGTCGGGTGGCGCCATTAGTACTCCGTCAGGAATAAAGAGCTCGTATTAAGCTAGTGCAATGCGCGCGCGCAGGGTTATCTTCGCCTTTTGTCTACACGCACGCGAAATACCTCGCTGCTCTTTGAGAAATTGGCTACTTTGTTCGAACATAGAAACGTTTAATGGGCTTGTATGCAAATGTTGTAACATAATGAATGGAATCGAACTTAGTATCTCATGTCCTAAGCAAATAATTAAGTGTACATTCTATTTCGAAATTAACTTGGGCTGGCATTTGCTGAGCTTTAACGGGGTACTTACATATATTATATAAAATATTTAAATAAATGTTTTTGAACGCTTGATTTATCAAAGTTTGTCGCGTGATCTCTTTACTTCTGTTGTAATATAATAAAGATGAAAAATTTGTTTGGTTGGAAGGCCTAATCTCAAGAACTACTAGTTATAAATTATTTTTGTGTACGACAGTCCACTTATCGAAGAGGGCGAGCTATATATCATATAACGTTCGGATACTTAGATGTGTCACGTATGATACATGCTCATGAAGTTGACCAATGGGGCGAAGCCGCGAGTTAACAATAGTATTAAATATTTAAATTAAAAAAAAACAAGTCCACAGCCCTAAAATAGCTCAAATATTCTTCAACTATTGAAAATCATTTCAGATGCAATGATACTTTCGTAAATGGGTATTATAATAAAATCATACAAAACTTCCATAGAAAAGGTAATAGCTTACAAAGTACAAACATCTATCACGACAATCCGATAGCTTTGATCCACAATATTCATATTAGAGAATTCTCAGTACATTTTAGAATTGAAAACTTAGGGTTGACTATTTTTGTATACTTTTAAATCTTAATTTTCATTTATTTTAAAGAAAAGTTTATCTAAAAAATAATATACTAATATAAAAAAATATTCAGTTACAATTAAATTCATTTCTTAAGAACAAACGGTATATTTAAAATGCGTACCGGCTGCTTTATTTCACGGGTGACAGCCCTACGTCTGGTAATAATCCAACACGACGGCCAGCGGAATGGACGAGCTTTCTCAATAATATTCAAGTGGCAACCAGAGTGGAAGAAAACTAAACGATTCCTATCTTGAAAACTGTTAATGTTTTGTTCGGCTGAATGAACTTAAGCTTTTTACTTCGCCCTTTATTGTTCGACTGACGGAAATAAAATTATAAGTTATATTGTTAATCCATTTAAAATGTTATTATTCATTATTGTCAAGTATTCATTTTTTTTCAGCCTTGTACCGCCTATAGTAGAGTAAGCAGATAGAATACAGTGTTACAATACGTTCACCACTCGCTGCCTGAATTTGAGGCTTGGCGTGCTGAGTGGCGGAACTCAACGTCGCACTTTAGCCTACCAGAGCGAAAAAATGTTTCCGAAGTGGGCAACGAACCCACAAACTATCGGCTCTTTGGCCTCATATTCAAATTAAACATTTTAATGCAAGAGTATAAGGAAAATTTTTCGACTCTACTAGAGACGATGTAAGTAAAATATCGGATCGTAACGCCCAATTTTGTTAGAAAATCGCCGAATTAGACCGATAGAATATTTATGATATAAAAGTAAATATTCAACCAAATACAATTTGAACCTACACCTATCACATTCAGTTACAAACAACCAAACCAATATAGCGTTGCGATGACAAAAATATTTTTTATTATTCATTTCATATTAACTGTACAAACAAACATTTGCCTTTTTCAAACGACCGTTCATGATAAACAAGAAATGTATAATTTATAGCATTCTTATAACAGAAATATATACTAAGAAAAGACTTAAAAACATTTAACGCCATAGATGTTTATATTGCCATCTTAATATACGCTATCCTGCCATTTTTGTATGTTAAATTGAGAAAAAATGGATTATTTATTGATTTTAGCGCTTTGAAAATAAATTATTTACCACCTCCATGTGGCCGATAAGGTATAAACGGTGTATTATTCAATACAACGCCCACGTGGAGAAGTATCGCGATGGCCCGAGCGCAGGCAGGAGGCAGTATTTCACACGAGTACTTAAATCAATGCTACTGCTGCGAACTGGGCAACGTAATCTATCGGAGGTTTGAGGGATCGCCGCTAGTGTTGCCAGGCGTCCGGGTAACACCGGATATAATCAGGCCTTTATTGTACTTTTTTTAAATATGATTTTTAAACCAAAAAAAAGAGATTCGTTTTATATATTACTATTTTGTCATATTATTCTTCTTAGATTCACCCTGCCATCCCCCATTTAGCATTGAAGGTAGAGATAATCTAGTCTATTAAGATATCTAATTAAGACACTCCGTTCGCCGCTCTCCGCCGAATTTTCGAGGTTCTCAACGGCTCGCTTAGTCATATTATCAAAGTTAGTCATATAGCAAAGAATTTAAAATACAAAATATTTCATTGGCCGAATGTGATCGAACCCACAACCTGTCGCATTTAGAGTCACACATTGCGCTACAACTGCCTCAATATTCTGTCCGGTTATTAGGTTTGACGACCTGGCAACCCTAAACGCGACCCAGTTGGCGGCGCGTGCGCACTATCGTGCCTAGTACAGAGCAATCTGTATCACAGATCTAACATATTTGCCAAGTATTGTAAGTATTATAGGTTGAATAGCTGTTAATACTACATTCTTCAGATATTAGATTTTTTTTATGTGGATGAAGATAACATCGCCGCTAAGCAATAATTGATTCTGCACTTTCCTGTATCATTGATGTGTCTAACTCAGTTATAATATGAGATCGAATTCCAGATTGGATTTTTTTCTTTTACCTTTATCCCGCACATGTCAGAGAACCTAGTGTTAAGACAATCCGTTCCCATTAAGACACTTTCGTTGCGCCACTTTGTGCTAAACTCTGTTGTTTTGGTAACAAGGCTAAGCGCGGCGTTGAGTGTGACAGAAATTTGGGACAACGGAAGTGTCTTAATGGGAACGGATTGTCTTAACACTAGGTTGAGTTCGGCAAAATTTTCTCAGGTGAAAATCAAAGCCAATCAAGCACTTGTCGCATTTACAATAGCATGCTTGTGTTTTTAAGCCACGGCTGGCCTCAAAATTTTGGAATTAAGTAAACGTATTGGCTTGTTACGTCATTGAATACGCAAACTCTGAATGGGGCTGAAACGGCATTGTATGATAACGTAAAAAGATACTGAAAAACATATCATTTTAAGATTTCAGATGTAGGTTACAAATAATGTTTTAAATCTTTACTTTATTTAATATAATCTTCAAAAGTAAAGCTTCCATAGAAATAAGAACTACATTATACAAATACAATGGCTACTCCTACACTTGGTGAAATCAAGATGACCCTAGCGAAGAGAGTGGACAATATTTAATAGAAGGCTACAAAGATTTAAATCTGGCTGATTTAAACCCATTACTACCGCTATCAGAAGCTAGAAAATCGCGACCCAGTTTAAGCGCGTGCGCATCTTTATCTCGCATAGAATACTGAACAATGCAGATCTAACTGTTCGGATATAATTTGTGGTACAGATAGAAGTTTACAGATCTTTTTAAGTCGCAAAGTAGATATGTCTCAAACGTAGAAATTGAATGAGTAGAATAAATAAAGGTTTTGCTTATTTCCTCATACAAAAAAAATAAATAAACTTATATTTATGCTTAAATTCTTTTAAATTCTAAAATGATTAAATACTCCACCATAGCATACATTGATGTCTAAATTAAATCTATGCTTTACACCAGTGGTTCCCAAACAATGGTACTCGGACCACCAGTGGTCCGCAGAGGCTTAGTTAGGCTTAGAGGCGAAGTTTCTGTTTAATTCTCACGGTTAATTTTTATTATTTCTACATGCATAGTGGTCCCTACTACCAAGAATGATATAAAAGTGCTCCTTGATCAACAAAAGGTTGAAAACCCCTGCTCTATACTAATATTATAAAGCTTAGGTTGTTTGGTCGAACGCATTAATCTCAACAACTAATGGTTTGAATTGAAAAATTCATTTTGGTTTGACGTTTATATGTAGACGTTTATAAATAAATTACATAAGAATCTTGTGTAAAAACACTCACGTTACTAAAGCCGGTACTAAAACGAGGAAGAGAAAATTTTCCATTCTCGAGAAAACGAACTCACAGACTAATTTCAAAAATACATATACAATCCAAATCGTTGTCTCTACACAGCATTACTCTGTACAATAAACAAGGTAACCAGGCGATAGCATCGGCACGAGCGACGCCGACGAAACCCCAGTGTTTACGAGCCATCGACGCGTGCGCAGGATTGTTTCTTTAACCGCTCTTATTTATACGCGCCGTGCCAAACTTTGATATGCCACTAGCGGCCGCTAATGCAATTCGGACCGAACATAAATCCCTTAAAGGTCGAAAGAGATAGTATGGAGAAACCGCGTCGCATAGAGCTAAGTGACACTTGCAAGTTGAAATCCATCTATCGTCGGTTGCTTAGGAAATGGGTCTTTCTGTTTGTTTGTTTATTCAGTTTTTAGCCGACTTCTGTGAGAGGAGGAGGTTGTCGATTCGACTGTTTTTTTTTTATGTTTCTTAACTCAGAATTTTTCATTGGGTGAACCGATTTTGATGGTTCTTTTTGGTTTGAAAGCTCTCGTGTGGTTTCACTTTAATTTGGTCCATTTCTGACATTTTAATCCATGCAAAAAACACATAAATCTTAAATTTACATTAAGTATGTGCGCGAGAAATGAACGAATAAGTCGCCGCGAACTGATTTCGATGATGCTTTTTTTTGTTAGAAAGAATACACTACCAAGGGTAATTTGGTTAAAATTTTGTTCTTATTATGGGATTCCGGTTAAAATTGAACTGGTCTGTAAAATTATAATAATTTATATTTTTTATAGTTTTACACTATATCCCCTACATAGCAGGGTAGACAAAGGGAACCTGGGAACTTAGTGTTAAAACACTCCATTCCGTTCCCCGTTTTTCGTCCAAAAGTTCTTGACGCATTGCGTGTTGAACAGCGTAACTCAAAGCCAACGGCTTTAAGTTATATTTTAAGAAATTATACTCGCATATGTTTATTTGCGAACTATATTTTCGTTTGAATGTTAACGGGACGGCCGAATCGATTTCACCACGTAGGAATCATTGTATAAGTTGTTAAATTATTTTAATTTCTCCGCTCTGACAGACGTATTGAATTCCACCACTCGATACAATTCTTAGCTAAAATTGTGCAGAAAGTGGGAAACAGAGTGTCTTAAAATTATGTTCCCTCTTCCAGTGGTCGGGCAACCCTCTCCCCGTTATGCAGGAAATATCGTCAAGCTGTTATTTTATCTTTTGATCCAATTAACGTGGCTACCTTTGCCTGTAAAAAATGTAGAAAATAATTAAGTACGTGGGTGCGATCGGACATCAGATATGAGGCTACTGACACAGAAGAAGATGGCGGAATGTTAATACTGACAGTTCATATCTCAAACTCATCGATTTAAAAGTCGTGAACGTACTTAATGTATTTGTAAATAAATAATTTATATTTCATTTAAATATTTCACTATGGTAATTAGAAAAATATTCCCTTTTTATTTATTTATTTTTGAAAGATTTCATGTTAATTTTATGTGCTCTGGTGAAGCCGTTGTGCTGTAAGTCATTTCCTGACATAAACGCAATTGTTGTTAGTGCGAGGACTGTTTATATTTATATTATTTTCATTTTCATGCTGTGCAGACAATGCGGGGCGTTAAGTTTCGCCACTCAACGCGCAATGTCTCAAAAATTAGACGTAAGGCGCTTGCTAACAAAAAAAACGCACACAACGTTAAATACATCTCCTTCTATTCTGCTACAATATGTGCGAGGTACACAAAGAGGAAATTAAATAAAGATATTATTACCCTTTCATACAAAAATAAAAAAAAACCCTTCCATACAAAAAAATATTTAGCATTTTTTTCTTTCCTAAGTGTGGAATAACGCTTTAAAAATGTAAAAAAATTGTGCATTAAATATCAAAATATACAATCGACATCAATTAAAGATGGCATTTTCACTTCATACGTATCAGGCACAATCTAACTCAAACGAGAACAGAACGAAACGGAATATCATCGCACGCGTCCACTTGCGAGTTGCGAGTCGCTAGTTGCGCGCTATGCAAATGGTGTGCGCGCATTAAAATGCAAGATGGCGGAAGCGCGCACGCGAGGTCGCGGGGTCGCACACCACGCGCCATTGTCCAGTCCTTGTGACCAAACTGTTATATTTAGTCTGTTAGTTTGGAATATTGGAGAATTGAATTTGCGCCACTAATGGACGCACCCAAATTGGTATATTAGAATGTAGGAATATTGTTAGAGTTAATTGTATGTATGTTAATGTAAATATGCAAAGCTGTTATTTAAATAAATAAGTTATTTATGGTTGTATATATTTTAATACAATGACTTAATTTACATGTGAAATTTAATATAATAATGAACACGTCTTCGATCTAATCTAATAATCAGCTTTACGCTGTATACCGCAGGCAGAGGGAACCTAATGCTAAAACATTCCGTTCCTTATTTTCCGCCGAATTCTGGAGGCATTACATTTAACTTCTAACAGTTTAAATTAATTGTAATAAGTTAATAACGCAAGTAGGTAAACGGTTCCTATATTATTGAGTTAACTTTGATCTCTCGAGTTACATTACGTTATGATTACACGGCAAATTTCATACAAAATGTTGCAAACACAATACATAAATGTTGGTATCTTTTCTATGCGTGGACTTAGTGTTCGTGGATTAGAAGTTCGATTTTTTTCTGTGCTCCAAGTTAGGTGAATATTTATAAGGGTTCCGTTTTCCATTTTGGAACCCGACGCAACCCTAAATCGACGTCCAGTGCAAAATTAAAAATAATGAATTATAATTGTAATTTAAAAATAAAGACTCGGTAGGAAGGTAGTAAATTCAAACATGAAAATACAAAGAGAATAAATTCCTTAAATCAAGAGAAAACACAGGCACCCTACGGATATCCTCTCACGATCCGTAAAGCCAAGCTACAATAGCGTCGACTAGAAAGCCCAAGGAACAAACTGAATACTGTATAAATTATTTCTCCATCTAATTATGCATTAAGTTCTATACTCAGTTTTATTTTCATATTTTAGTTAACATATTTTCACTTTGTTTAGAAAAAATAAATATTTGAAGACAAAAAAAAACAAGATGCCAGTCGTAGCGCAGTGGTACAAAGTGTAACTGTAAAACCGACTGGTTTGGTGGTTTGATCCCCACCCGAGGAGATGAAATATTTACTTAAATTAATATTTCATTTCTTCGCTCTGTTGTCAAAGCAAAGCGCGGCGTTGAGTTCACTCAACACACAATGCCTCCAAAAATTCGGCAGAAAGTGGTGAACGGAGTGTCTTAACACTAGGTTCCCTCTGTGTGCGGGATATAGCGTGAGGCTCATTTAATTTAATTAAAAAAAAAAACAATAAATTGTTTACTCATTACTACAGTTATTAAACAAAATTGTATTATGAAATCTATATTATGCATAGGTTTGTAAATAAACTTTAATAAATATCATATAAAAAGGTATTTTTATTGTAAGATACATAGAAATCTTCAGCGCGTAACGAACAAAGAAACAGATACTATAAAATTCTTCACGTTTTAAATTAATATATTACTTTATATTAATAAAAAATATAATATAATATATAATATATAATATATAATATAATATAATATATAATAGAGGCCAGTCGTGGCGCAGTGGCACAAAGTGTGACTGTAAAACCGACTGGTTGCGGGTTCGATCCCCACTCGAAGAGATGGAATATTTACTTAAATTTATATTACCATTTCTTCGCTCTGGTGTCGAGGCAAAGCGCGGCGTTGAGCTCTGCCACTCAATACGCAATGCCTCCAAAATTCGGCAGAAAGTGGGGAACGGAGTGTCTTACACGAGGTTCCCTCTGCCTACCCTGCTGTGTGCGGGATATAGCGTGAAGCTAATTTAATTTTAATTTTAATAAAAAAATATTGAAGTCAAAATACAAACAACAATAAAATGTGAATGTTTAAAACTAACATTCTAAGCCATGCACAATAAATTTAAATTAAAAAAAGGCACAATTTTTTTTGTATCTATAATAAAAACCGACACCTACACGTTGCGTACACTCGAGGAAATGATATATTTAATATTTTCATTTTCTCGCTCTGGTAACGAGGCAAAGCGTGAAGGCAGCTTCACGCAACCCAACCCAAGACACAAAGCCTCCGGAATTCAGGGAAAGTTGCGGAACAGAAATGTTCCCAGATTCCCTCTGCATACCTTGCTTTGCGCTGTGTCCGGTGCACCGCGCGAATCAGAAAAAACTAATAAATATGACACAAAAATATATAACTTCTACAAAAAACTGGTTCCACATTTTTTAATAATTTTTATTTACTTATTCTCTTATACTGATTCATTTGAAATAACATTTTAAAAATTAAGAACTTTTTATCAATTTTTTTTTAAATATTTCGATAATCGATTTAAATGAGATCGATTATAGTGGTAGATGTGTAGACATCGACATAAAGCACTAAATATCCTGTTTTTTTTTATTATTTTAATACACGATTATCGGCCGGTATTAACCAGTATTAAAGGTAGCTAGCTATGAGATCTCACTGGAAGGGATATTTTTAATAATAATACATTATTTATACAAAACATAGAACTGAGTGTAACAAACTATCACGTGAAATGTCAAAAATAAATACTAAAAAAAATACTTATCTATATATTTACTTTGATGATCTCGCGTATACTTTTTTATGCGTAAACTTTTTTTATCGAATAGTATAAAAAAACACAATACCTAGTTGAAATAAAGCTGTTGTTTATTATCAAAGTATAGTTTCTTTAATAAAAATGGTAAAAAATTATGCTTCTTATTGTAAAACTTGGAATGATTTTATGGACATTACCCAAACTTCTTGCTTTTAGGCAACAATATCGCAGAACAATTAAGTCCTTATCCAAACCATATTTTTAAAATATGTATGGAAATTTCGCTCTAAACAATAAACTACAAAACAGTACAAACAAAAAATATAGCTTTTTATTTTTTATTTTAAGCAAATTAAAATCAAAAAGTGAATGAAAAAAAATATTAAATGACAGATGTATGGATGGATTTATTAAACAAAATAATACATTGCAATAGCGAACACAACGGAAACAAGGATTACGTACATTTTAGTGTATCTCTCTGAAGAATCATCCCGACGTTGCACCGGCTGACTTGCGGACTGTTGACAAAAAAAATATTTCTAAAATAAGTTGTCAAATAATATTCGTGCTCTGTGCGTCTGTTGCAATTTGTTGAAAAAGCAAAAAAAATATAAAAAAATCTGCTTTAATTTTTTATCATCACGCTGTAACCCGCACACTGTAGGGTGGGTGTCTTCACACTATATATAGATATATTCCAAATATTAAATTAAATGCCAGAATTCGGCGCAAAGTGGGGAGCGACATGCGGGATACAGCGTGAAGCGTGAAAATAAGAAAAAATAAAAACAAATAAAACTACCTTAGCAGCGATCAACTTGTATTTAACATAGGGAACGAGAGATATCCTGTTGTTATCAACAAACGCTCTCGACACGGTCTTGGCGAGCTCCTTGCGAGAGAGAGCTACCAGCGCTGTCGTATCGTTGAGAAAATTTACTGTGATTTGACCTAAAAATAAATTAAAATATATTTTGCCATTACGTAATTTAAAATAATTTAATTATAATTGTGTATTGCAGTGAGATAGCACGTGAACGCGACGTTTGTGGGTTCGATTCCCACGCAAGGGAATTAATCAATTTAATTTCATCGCTCTAATAAAATGAAGAAGTGCAGGGTATATACTTGCAATGTTGAAAATTAGGCAGTGTGTGGGGAACGAAGAGTCTTAACACTAGGTTCCCTCTGTATACTTTAATATATACGAGATAGAGCGTGAAGGTAAATAAAATAATTTTAAGAATGTATGTTACCATTGTTAGTGGAACAGTATAATAAATTTATTTCTTAGTAATATCAATACAAAATAATATATAATAACTAACAAAAGACACAAACCATATTTCATAATTATTGAAATAAAAAAAAGGTAAATAAAATAATTTTAAGAATGTATGTTATCATTGTTAGTGGAACAGTATAATAAATTTATTTCTTAGTAATATCAATACAAAATAATATATAATAACTAACAAAAGACACAAACCATATTTCATAATTATTGAAATAAAAAAAAGGTAAATAAAATAATTTTAAGAATGTATGTTATCATTGTTAGTGGAACAGTATAATAAATTTATTTCTTAGTAATATCAATACAAAATAATATATAATAACTAACAAAAGACACAAACCATATTTCATAATTATTGAAATAAAAAAAAATCTGAAAAACACCTTACCATAAGCACTAAATAGTTGATTGATGTCATTCCTCTGCCACTCTTTTGGGAACGTTAGATGGAACACGTGATCTCTGGATGGCGACGCTGGAACAAAATACTATATATTCATATAAGTTATTTTTTAAAAGATTCACCCTGATTCATAATTTAAATATTTTTTATATTTTTGTTTTAGTTTCTGCTATTGATATAAAAAAATATACACGTTTGTCGTGTGACTGTAACTAAAAGCGGCGGTTGAGGGTTTGATACTCACTTATGGGAATTAATTATTTTATAAATATTATAGTTTCATTTCCTCGCTCTGGTAAAGACAAGCGACAGCGCCCGAAGAAGCGCGGTGTTGCCTCGTCAACCAACACGCAATGCCTCAAGAATTCGGCGGAAAATGGAGAAAAGAAATTACTTAATTAGAAACAAAGTGTCCTAGACATTATGTTTCCACCTCTACCCCGCTATATGCGGGATGCAGCGTAATGTTGAAAAAAAACAAGCGTCAATAAAGTACTCACGATCAGCCCCAGCCAAATTAATATACGGCGAGTCCTGATGAGCAGTTTTCGCCAAATACAGCTTATTCAGGAACGGCTTGAGCACGGCGGCGTCGGGCGTCACGCGCGTACACTTTTCGCCGCGCATGCGCGTGACGTGCGCGTGCATGGCCAGGAAGCAGAGGCCCGTCACGTACGCGTCGTAACCGGCCTCGTGCTGCTTGTCCTGCGCGCACGTGTAGCCTCGCGACGGGAGCGACGCTAGTGTTGTGGACGAACAGTTAGGTAGCTTTTAAAATTAAACGCCATAATGAAAGAACACCAACAACAACAACACAGCTTAGAAAGGAAACTGATTATATGTTTTCTAAAAAACTATTTTTAATAATATTTAAAGTGTCTTACGTATTTCAGGTAACGCGAAAGGTGGTTCCGACAGTGTTTGCAGGAGATGTGGCAAGACAGTTGAGGCCACTTTATCTTTGAACGGTGGTAAGCTCGACATATATTTTGTGTCAAGCAATCTGAAAAAAATAAATATATAAAAATCAGTTTTACGCTGTATCCCGCACACAGCAGGGTAGGCAGAGGGAACCTAGTGTTAAGACACTCCGTTTCCTACTTTCCACCGAATTCTGTAGTCATTTCGTGTAGAGGCCGTCGTGACCCAGGAGCACAAGGGTGTGACTGTGACGGTTGTCGGTTCGATCCCCATTCCAAGAAATGACATATTTATTAAAATTTATATTTATATTGAGTGTCGAGGCAAAGAGCGGCGTTAACATCAGCCACTCAAATAAATATATAAAATATAGAACATATTTTTCAAATATAAAATACAGATAAATAATTGCCACTAGGAAAAATTAAAAAAAGTATAAAAACAATACTAACAAGTAAAGCCTATTACTGTTCAGGAATATTTAAAAGATTATGATGTATCGAATAAATATTTAATTTTAAAACTATTGTTTGTGTTATAAATTCTTATTAAGTATGTATTGGCTTGTATATTTTTCAGTTAAATAAAATCCTTTGTTTTTCTCTTGGTTTGCCTGTAAGAAATCGGTTCTAGTGATAAGGCTGCCGTTGCAAATTTGTTTATCTTTCATTATTACAATATTTTTTCTAATTTTTTTTATTAAAAAAGACAGAACAAATTAAAAGTATGGGTAACTTTATGGTAAGTGATCACCGCCTCTTATGACGCCGTGCAAGACGAGAGGGACTACAGATGCCTTGCCGGCTTTTTAAGTTTTTTATTATATAATTATTATCAATTGAATCTTATGCAGTATCAAAAGTATGTAATAATAAAGTAGTAAAATTGATATTGAAACTAGTAACTGCTGAATTTGTTGCTGGGTCTTCTCAACAGAACTGCCTTCTCAATGCAATGGTGCGTGACTCTATGCTGGTAGCAATATTTTCATTTGATTATTGGAAATTCTAATAGAAAAAAGAATATTATGAACTTCGATATTTTTAAAACAAAATGCACAATTTTTTTTAATCGATTTATTTTTAAACAATAACACATGCTACGGTTGCGCAGTGGCGTTCGATTCCCACTCGGGGAAAATATTTATTTAATATATGTATTTTCTCGCTCTGGTAAAGAGGCAAAACGCGGCATTGAGTTCTGCTATTCAAGCATCACCTTAAGAATTTGTCGGAAAGTTTGGAACGGAAGAAACTTGAAACTAGATTCAAAAGTTCAAACTGGCCTGCCATATATGATCCCATATATAAACAATATGAAGCTGAAAATAAAAAATATATAAAATTTACAAACCTGGGAAACATACAGTGCGCAAACTCCTTAAAAGACGCATAATCCTCGGGCAGTGGCTGAAAGAAGTGACTCAAGGTGTGCAGCACATCCAGCACCATGTTGTGGCCTATTAGTAATTTTTCCTGAAATAAAAAAAATAAATGGAATTTGAAAAAAAAAAACAAAAAATATATTTACATGTCTTATCTACAATACGAAAGACAAACTATTGTTTTTTAAATACTTTGTAGAGTTTTACTATCGTCTAACTATTTTGTTTCTTTTTTTTTTCAACTTTATGCTGTGTTCCGTTAAGACAGTTGATTTGCGCCGCATTTTCGAGACAACACGTGTTGAGTGGTGGAACTCAACTCAAAGCGCCTTGGTACCATAGAAAAGAAATGAGAATATAATCTATAGTTTGATTTCCCCTTGGGAAATTTAATTAAAAAAAAATTGATTCACCCAAGTGGGAATCGAACTCATGCACCACAACAGCCTCTAATAACAATATAAAGTAGTAAAAAGAGTTCAAATTCAAATTCAAAATATTCTTTATTTAAATAAACTCTTACAAGCACTTTTGAATCGTCAAATGAACATATAACAAAAAAAAAAGCTACCACTGATTCAGAAGGCAGTTCTTACAGTTATGTTGAAATCATAGACAGACTCATAAATTTTATTTATATGTGATAGGTGTTCATAGAAATAGGCTGTAAGATATATTAAATTTATTTACTTACCGATTGACTAATCATTCTAGCAACTTTGGAAAAACCAACAGCTTCCTCAAACTCTTCCCATTCCTTCTCTCTTTTCTGGTCATCTTTTGATTTACTTTCACTTGGAGATTTTATTCTTGTTACTTTTAAGACTCTGAAAAAAGTATGGATATAAATATAATTTGTTGTAATATTATAAAACCTAAGTTTGTCTGGTTGAACTCTCTAATCTCAGAAAATATTAGAGGAATTGAAAAAATATTTAGAACAACCACATTGTTATTTCCTTTTACAGTAGGTGTACACACAATTAATATATAATATGCATATATTGTATAGATCAATATCTCCCTTCTTTTTCTTCTCCTCCCTATTTATACACAGAAACAGAATTAATAAAGAAAAAAATATGTTACAAAAATATGTTATAAAGTGCATAGTGATTAAATAAAAACCTAAGCATAGCTCTAAAAATACATACATATGGGGGTGCTTCTCATATTTCTTTCTGTTCATTTCTTATAGAAAATTTACAAATATTATTAAAAAATTAAACAAAATTTAAAAAGCATCCATTTACCTAGACTTATTTTCTAAGACTTTAGTCTCAACAAATGCTTCATCTTTGAATCTTGTACCAAGCTCCTGGAATAACAGTCTTCTAATGAATGCATTGCACCGGTCTATCTCCATCTCGTCTGTTTTATTTTCATCTAGAAATGTTCTAACCTTTTTACTGAAATATAGTTTTCTCATATAAAAAAAAATATCGAATATATGTATACAGTCAACTTAACAAGACTGTTTGTCATAAAGATGAACAATCTAATAAGACTATCCACTTTAATATCACATACATATAAAAATGAGTCTTATATTTAATAAAGAAATATTTAATAGTTTTTTTAAGGAAATTAAAATTATTTATTAAAATAAATTATTTATTAGTTTTTTTTTCTGTTTCAGGCTGCACATGCACATAGCAAAGGAAATTAGGAACCTAGTGTTAAAACAAATCACTTCCAATAAGACATCCTTTACATTAACAGTTGCACACTTGTGCCTTTATGATACAATTATTCATTTTAATAAAAGATTTAAAATATTTAAAAAAAAATGGCTAAATAAGAATGTCTGACACACAGTAACAGGGATGTTTGTGTGGTACAGTTTAAGACAAAAATGTACAATATATATTTTACCATATATCTTCAATTTGTGGTTTATTTTCATCAGGGATAACAATTGGGTCTTTATCACTTAAAATTCTACTTTGCCTTTCAGTTAAGTTTTCTCGCAGCCTCGATTCAATAGGCTCTGTCATATATGAAATACCTGAAACATTTAAATAATGGCAATATAATATAAATATAAAGAATAAAATATCTTATTTTTACTAAATTTTAAATATAATTTTATAAAATTTACCTTCTCTAATAAGCTTGTTAAAATCAAAACCTTGTGATGACAAGAAATCTAAGCTTGAACTTTGACATAAAAAGATTTTATCAGGTCCAGGGCGTCCGCGGGGAAATAAAAAAAAATTATAAGCATCATTCATATAATGTTTTTCTTCATCATTCCAGTAAAAAGCGCAAAGACCGTATTGTATTAATAAAAAATCAGTAGACCCATTCAATAACGTGTTGTAGTATTCTTGTGGTGAATCGAACATAGACACATCCCTTCCATTTATTAAGCCAGTAAACTCGGTATCAATTACTAAAAAATCAGCTTTTGCAATAGATTCACCTATAAGAGGCAATGCCTCTTTAAAGTCTGCAAAAAAAAAGAAACACTGTATCACAGCAATGCACGAGGTTTCATTTGATTAGCGAATAAAAATCTACTTACTTCTCCTAGTTACCTCCATTTTTTTAATGGTTCAAGATATTTAATAACATGAATTACTATTTCTGTGAAAATGTAAATATTATTCTTTTACTTATTTATATGCATACAGTGTTCTGTCTTCACAAACGAGCAACTTGTGCCGAACATCAATATTATGACAGTGACATTTAAAAAAGACTTCGATTGTCTATGTTTTTTTACTTTCATTTAATGCATTAAATATAAACGACAACGACGATAAAATATACCAAGAATAAAATATTAAACTAACATTTATGTAAATTAAGTTTGCTAATTATAAATTACTTATATGATTATAAATTCTGAATTTGGCGGAAAATGAGGAACGGAGAGTCATAGCACTAAGTTCCTTCTGTTTACCCTACTGCGTGATACACCGTTAAGCAGAAAAACAATATAAATTTTACAGATTAAATTAAAAAGTAGTAGTTAATTTTATCTCATTTTACTAAACGATTGTTGGATTGTTTGTGGGATCCATTGATGAATAAATATACTTTGGTTTTATATTCATTATTATTATTATTACTTTATTTCTACACCACAATTGATACACGCATCAAATTTAAAAAAAATCTAAAAATCATTTTATATTTAACATTCCAAAATAATTACTATTTTCAAGTATTTTAAGTTACTTATTAAGAAATGTAAAAAAATAGTTTAAGTTATTAGTAGTTGATAAATTATTTCTAGTCAAGTAACTAATAACTTTTATATCATTTTTACAAGTAATTGGCATGCTTATGTACATTGGTAGTTCAGGCCAGTCGTGGCGCAGGGTCACAAAGTGTGACTGTAAAATCGACTGGTTGTGGGTTCGATCCCCACTCGAGATAATGAAATGTTTTCTTTATAAATGTAATTTTCACTGCCTCGCTCTGGTGTCAAGGCAAAGCGCGGGGTTCCTCCACTCAACACGCAATGCCTGCAGAATTCAGGTAAGTAAAGGTAAGTGGAAAACGGAGTGTTTTAACACTAGGTTCCCTCTGCATACCCTGTGAGTGGGATGTAGCTTCACGCTACATCCGTGCCTATACTAGACTGACATAGACTTGTATATCATATAAATTAAAGTGTCAAAATAAAGAATTAAATATATTTAAATAAAGAAGAAAGCCCTGTAAATAAAATCATGAGCAACACCATGAAGATTTATTCTTTATTTCTGTTATTTATTATATTGATAAATATAAAAAGATTTTTCTTTTAAATATGTATTTAAAAGTCTCGTGCTGGAATAATTTGAATTATATTAAGCCTATTCTGCAATGATAAGAAAATTGTTATGGATAAAAAAAACCATAGACATTTTTTATAATTATTTATTAACTTAAAAAAGATGTATTCTTCGTATTGACCACTGAAATCATAATTTCTTAACAAAAGTATAAATCTTCTATTTAATTATAATATAACATAAATTTGACATATTGACTAGAAATATATAAAAATTATAAGTTTAAGATTTTATAATTTTCTCAATATGTATGGTTAGACGCTCGTATGCGGCTTTATTTCTGTATAAATGTATATTGGCCTTGACTTTCTTCATAAGAAGTCTAGGATCGACATCACTGAGTGTAATCAATGCACCTGAAATAAAAAAAAATATTCAAATTTTATTTTTATAAAGTCTTCCCCTTAACAGACACATATATTATTAAAATAGGTATCGTATCAGGTATGTAGGTTTCGTAGGTTTTAATTTAAATAAACTTTATTAGTCTTAATCACAAAATTATAATATTTTACTAAGGTTTTCGAAATTTAGGATCTTACTGTAATTTTTGCACCTAAGGTAGGTGCTAACAATATTGTATTTAGTTTAATTTTTTTATTTTGTACAAATATAAATACCAAATAGTTTAATATTATTCGGCTTAAACATATTATTACTCTATGCAGAGTGGGGAAATAAAAATAACTTTGTTATAATAATTCCTTCAATGAACCCACAACTATCTTGTTTACAAACAGAACTGTTCCATTGCGGTATGACGGCCTCTCGGATGTCTTATTGAACTTTAAAATTTAAAATATACATTTAACAGTTGTGAAAGGTTGCCTGTAAAAGACTGCTTATAGTGATTAGGCCGCCTTTGTAATGTTCTATATTTTATTTATTTCTTCTTTTTTTGTGTAATAAACAATAGTTATCGAAGCCAGTCGTGGCGCAGTGCCACAAGTGTACGACTGTATACGCGATTGCAAATGGATTCGAGTCCCACTCCAGGAAATGAAACATTTATTTTATTTTCTTCCCTCTGGTGTCGAGGCGCGGTATTAAGTTCTACCAATCAAAACCCAATGCCTCCAGAATTCAGCGGAAAATGGGGAACGGAGTATATTAGCACTAGGTTCCCTTTGCCTACCCTGCTATGTGCGGGATACAGCGTAAAACATTTTTTTTTATAATTGATTTACTAAGCTTACTAAGCATCTCCTTCCTGAAGCTCTCACTGGTATCATCCAGATGTATCAACATAGCGCTGTACAACGCATCTATATGAGCGTTGAAAAGGACTGTGTCGTAGGGCTGAGGGCGACATTGGAACAGTGTGCACAGAGTTTGTACTGCAAACGAACGCACTTTGTCGCTGGAATCGTCTAGACGTTTGAGAACCACTGGAATAAGAAATTATTGATATATATGAAATTAATAGTAAAGAGATTACATTTTTCCGTTATTAAGTAAGCGACTTAAAGGTTCACTGTAAAAATATTGGATGAATAAATTAAATTTGGCATACAGGATTAAATATACATTGAAGCCAGTCATGTAAAATCGACTGGTTGTGGGTTCGATCGTCACTCGAGCAAATAAAATATTTACTTACATTTATATTTACATTTCTTCGCTCTGGTGTCAAGACCAAGCGCGGTGTTAAGTCAATCAACGCCTCCAGGACTAAGCGGAAAGTGGGAAACGGTGTGTCTTAACACTAGGTTCCCTCTTCCTATATTACAATGCTGTGTGATACAGCGTAAAGCTGATTTTAGTATTAAATATAATACATTTATATCCACACAGTGGAAAAATATCGTTTGAGAACCACTGGATGGAGCAGATGAGTGTTGATAAATATGAATGAAGAAGTTGGATGGTGATTCGTGTGTAAAATAACTACAATACCTACCAAAATACAACTTATGTAATATTTCCACAGTAAAACAGTCCCTCTGCTTAGACAAAGTCGCCAAACAGCATATGGCTCGTAACGTATGTTGCCTTGTCAAAGTTGAATTGTCATCTGTTAAACCCACTAGTAGTGGAATCATTTTATCTAAAAACGGCTCTAATGACTCTTTTGTGGGGAACAGATTTACTTTCTGTGAAATAAAATTATATATGAGAATTGATTATTAGCACTAAATTATAAGCATATTATTTTATACAGGCGTGCGACCTAAACGGAACACGTATCTCGACATATAACATAGCTTGGAAGAGGGAACCTGGGAACCTAGTGTTAAGATACTCCGTTACCATTAACACATTTCTGTTCTCCATTTCCCTCCCAATTCTAATTAAATTACGTGTTAAGTGGTAGAACTCAACACGCCGCACTTCACCCTATGACCAAACCGAAGAAATAAAAATATTAAATATATAATTTCCACAAGTTGAAATCGAATCCACAACCAGTCAACTCTCGCGTTCGCGCGTCCATCGCGTTTTCCATCTCACGCTTATGCACTAGAACTGTCCTCATTTACTATCAACAATTAGGATATCTTCACCTACACTCATAAAAAGTTGAAGAAATAAAAGCTACCTTATCCTTATCCCCATTACATTCCTGTTCCCTCACCAGTTCAGCTTCAGGATCGTCTTGTAATGCGGAGCAGAGGCACGCCACGGCCGCCGTACGTATGCCCTCTGCAGTGCGACCCGGCGACCACACCAGGTTTGGCATTATCACCTCTGAAATATTTTTCATTATATTTTATAATTATAAATAACGATATTATAATATAGCTGGTAGCTGAGGCCAGTCGTGGCGCAGAGGCACAAAGTGTGACTGAAAAATGCGACTGATTGTGGATTCGATCCCCACTCGAGGAAATGCAATAGTTATTTATATTTATATTCTTGAGGCCAGCCGTGGCGCAGTGGCACAAAGTGTGACTGTAAAACCGACTGGTTGTAGGTTCGATCCCCACTCGAGGAGATGAAATATTAACTTAAATTTATATTTCCATTTCTTCGCTCTGGTGTCGAGGCAAAGCGCGGCGTTGAGTTCTGCCATTCAACACGCAATGCCTCCAAAATTCGGCAGAAAGTAGGGAACGGAGTGTCTTACACTAGGTTCCCTCTGCCTACCCTGCTGTGTGTGGGATATAGCGTGAAGCTAATTTAATTTAATTTAATTTTTTTTTATATTTCTTTTTCTTCGCTCTGGTGTCGAGACAAAGAGCGGCGTTGAGTTCCGCCACTCAGCACGCAATGCTTTCCACTTTACGCCGAATTCTGGATTCGGCGTAAAGTGGAAACGGTGTCCTAACAGTGTCTTAACACGAAGTTCCCTGCTGTGAGCGGGATACAGGGTGAAGCTGATTTTTTTTTATGACTTGATTCGATTCTTATTTATCAATAAATATTCATATGATACTACTAGTCACAAATTTTTGTATACTTAGCTCTTCTAATAAACTTTTACACGTGGTTTCACCCAGGTAAAACAAATTTAACCTTAACTTAGTTTTATATAATTTATATAAATCAATAAAGACACATACCATCAATCACAATTTTAAGGAAAGCCTCCAATTTATCAGAGTCTGATTTGCTAAAATTGGTCTGTCGTTTCAGCAACACCGTTGAGAGGACTGTGAATATTTTCAGTTTCACTTCGGCGTCTACTTTGGGCGGCGCCAGACAGTCCCTTAGTATCGGAGCTATTAGATGCAATTGGTTTCCCATTGCTGAACCTGTATTGAAAGATTTTTTTTTATTTTTATTTATTGACTGATTCGAGTCAGTGTATTTGACGGTCGTGGGTTGACATACATTTCGAGGGAATTTTTATATTATAGGTGATTCTCTTGTGAAATTTAGTAGATTTCTGTGTATTATATTTTTTTTTATATATTTTACGCGCCTTTACACGGCACGTGACGCAAGGGCACAGCGTGTAAGACACGATGGTAGTGAGTTCGATCTCACTCGGAGGAATGAAGTATTAAATACTTTCGTTTATTCGCTCTAGTAACAAGACAAAGCGCGAAATTGAGAAACGGAGTGTCTTAACACTGAGTTCCCTCTGCCTACCCTGATATATGCGGTGTACAGCGTGAATCTAAGAAAAAATTGTAAACTCACCAGAATACATCAGAACACACTCGAACAGGCACCTGTCAGGCGTCAACAGGCTCCACGTCAGCGCATCGCTCGTGATATCCGATAGTATTTTACGTATGTGAAGCTCGTACAACGATGTTAAACTACCACAATGCTCTATTGAACGCAGTTTGTCTAGATTGGCTGAAAAGTGATAAAATTTTCAACGTATAATTGTATATTTGATAGAGGTATTTTTAATAAATGAGTGAAAACAAATCTAGGAAATTCGTTTATTTTTTACATTGTTTATGAAGTTTTCTTGCATCTTGTGTTGTAAGATGGTTTAAATCTCATTAATATTTTTTAATAGATATATATTAATACAAAAATATATAAGTTATCTAGTAAAATACGACTTGGGTCTTGCTCAATATGTAATAACTGAATAAGAGGAAAGTGAAGGGAAACTTATTAAATAAAAATTTAAATTAACAACAAAACATGGTTTTAAATAATATAATTTCATTTATAAATAATATATTTTCTTATATTTTACATACAATAAAAAAAACTAGCATATTACTCACACAAAGCCATAAACTGCATACTATCGTCGTAGGGCATGGCATATATTGTAAAATTGATAATGAACAGGTGCTCAGCGACCGTCTTGCAGCTCTCCTTGCACAGATCCATTAGAGCTTCGGTTACGTGAATCATGTTCGTTTGATATTTTGGCTTTAGAAAAAAACATTTATATCAATTTATGTTAAAAAATGTAAAACCAGCCTTGATTCGATTTCTACTCAAGTCGTTTAATTATTTAATATATTAAGAGCCAGAAATAATAACATTTTAACTAATTAAAAAAATACTTTTAGTATCGAGTACACCATTTATCAAGTAAGAATATAGGCTATATTTAAATTTATTATTCGGTTTAATGTAACCCACTGAACCTGATCAGAGTTAGTAAGAGCACTTACAATTTGTCATATAACAACTCTTAGTTGTGCTATTTGACCATGAAAAAGCTATGATGTAGTGCACTAGAAGTAGTGTTATAGGCACCCAGGCCCAGACTTGACAAAAATATATTAAATATTTAAATTATATTCAAACACTTCCCTAATTTTATAAGCAAATAAAGAGACAAGACATGAATCAATAAAGCTTCATTTTTACATTGATTATTTGAAAAGTTGATATAAAAGCGTAATAAAAACCCACCTTCCTAACTCTGCACCTATCCGGATCAACTAATTCCTTAGATAATTCCACCATCACTTTCTTCTCTACGTCTTCTGCACGAGATCCTTTGAGTATATTAGTTATAACGTATAAAGCGCTCCAAGAATCGACCTCGGCTTCCAACAATGGCCACCACGTGTCTGGTTTTATGAAATAACCAAACAGTTCTGATGCACGTTTTATCTATAAAAGAAAATAAGGTAAATAATTATAAAAATATGTAATTACATAGTACTATTTATAGTCTGTTCTTCGTACTATTCGAGTAGGCGTAAGGTAGCATAGGTAAGTAGCTGGATTTGAACTCGCACCTCTTGGGAAACCGTCCAAGCGCTCTGACAAAATAAGCCATACGTTCTCATCAAGCTATGTCGAAATTCTTTTACGCTTGTTACAATGTTTATGTTTGTTTATGCTGTTAGCTCTGCATTTAGACTTTTACAAATTTCCGCTATCCAAAGATAATTATTTACAATATTCGTTATAACATTTAAAAAGTGTTATTTTACACTTTGGAAAAGAAAATAATTATAGAGAATACTTTAAAATGTAAAAAAAGGTACCTAGTTAATACAATCTGTTTCACACAACACCCAATTTTCGAGAAATTGCGTGATGAGTGACGTAACGCAACGCTCCGCTTTGTCGTGTTACCAGGACGAAGAAACGATAAAAACTTTTCCCTTGAAGGAATCGAACCCACAACCTTGGCGTTTACAGTATTTATACCTCTAAAGTGACCCTCGCGTCGTCATCAGCAGCTCCTCTATGCAAAGTCTTGACTATAGTATTGGCATGTTGGGTTGAACCTTCTTCTGCACATAGAACTAACCAACATAAAAGTTGGGCACAACGAAGTCTTGCATCCGCTTGCCAACCTTCCATTTCTGTAGAAGGAAATTAAAAAATGTACAAATTTAAATAAGGTCGAGGTAGTAGATAAGTTGTAACAAGCGTATGAAAATTTCAACATAGCTTGATGAGAACATATGACTACATGGTCAGAGCGCTTGGTCGGTTTCTAGGGGGCACGTGTTCGAGTCCCGCTACGTTCAAATAAATCAAAATAAATCAGCTTCACGCTGTATCCCGCACACAGCAGGGTAGGCAGAGGGAACCTAGCGTTTTTAGACACTCCGTTCCCCACTTTCTGCCGAATTCTGGAGGCATTGCGTGTTGAGTGGCAGAACTCAACGCCGCGCTTAGCCTCGACACCAGAGCGAAGAAATGGAAATATAAATTTAAGTAAATATTTCATCTCCTCGAGTGGGGATCGAACCCACAACCAGTCGATTTACAGTCACATTTTGTGCCGCTGCGCCACGACTGGCCTCATACGTTCAAATATTTATACGTTTTCTAAATAAGTATAGGTCGAAGTCGATTCCGACCTATGAGCGGACGAAACCGCGACCAGACATTTTGACATATTTACTTATTAAGTATATGTATATAAATTGATACGAATTACCTCGAAATGGTAAAACAAATTGCGGTGTTATGATCCGCCAACCTACCTGCCCAGTCTCTAAAATGAACATTGACTAGAGAACGAAATGTCTTAATACTGCTAGAACGCTAGGAAGTTAAGTTAAAAACATTGAAGTTATCAAATAATAATATTAAACTTACCTCGATTAATAGCAGGCACTATTTTACCAATGTTACTTTGCACTAGCATCCTACATCCGAAGTTAGGACGTTTCACATCGGGATAATGTGTTGGCACATCTTTTAGGAAATCTAATCTCTTTTTGAAGTCTTCCTCATTTTCTTCCATATATTGAAGTCCGATGTCATCCCAGAGTTTTGTAGCTGTTTCTCTTACATTTGCCATTAAATCGCTCAAGCTAAAAAAAAATGTATATATTACTAAGAGCACATAAAATATTAGTATTATTTGTTTATTTTATTTGAGCCTATCACTTTCCCAGTCGTGGCGCAGCGGCACGAAGTGTGACTGTAAAACCGACTGGTTGTGGGTTCTATCCCCACTCGAGGAGATGAAATATTTAATTAAATTTATACACGCAATGCCTCCAGAATTAGGCAGAAAGTGGGGAACGAAGTGTCTTAGCACTAGGTTCCCTCTGCCTACCCTGCTGTGTGCGGGATACACATTGAAGCTGACTTTCACAGGAAAAACATCAGAAAGTGTTATCTGTAGGTAAAAAAAATAATAATTGAGAATTATAAAACTAAAAACTAAACATATTTAAGAAAAAAGTATCCAAGTTGCAAATGTCTACTCTCTCTCTCTCTCTCTCTACAAATATAACAATACACTATAAAATAAATATACCTACCCAGTAAGCAAAAGAGGTATCATACGATGCCAGAAGGAGTATCTGTCTCTATAAATTAGCATCCAATTACCAACATCCATGATAACTTGTAGGCGTACTTGAGTGTTCTCATCGAATAGCTTCTCTGCCATTGGACTGATTGCCAGTTCGAAACATTTGACATTCCCAGCTAATACTACAGCACCTGTGGACATGATAAAAATATATTGTTATAGTATACATATATAATATTTTTGGGTTATATTAAGCTTATAATAAGAATGTGGAATACAAACAACAAAGTGTCTTGAGCCTCTCAAATCTATTAAAAGTAAAACTTTTAGCATTTAGTCTATTCTTGGGTCATATACATTTTGAAGAGTAGACAGAGAGAGCTATAGAGATATAATGATATCCTACACTATGCCTGCCAAGGGGCAGTCTCTACTTCTGAGCATATGATAATTTTCTTTTATTATTCAGTTATAAGAAATCTGTTAATATTTGTAATATGCTGTTGTTTTGTTACTAATATAAAACTATTAAACAAATATTTCATTTTCCATGTTTTGTAAAACATGGAAAATGAAAAATGTGTACATTTTTGACTGGGACTTAAAGCCTGCCATGTTTTTATAGAAAATGTTACCTAGTTTGTTATATGACCGATTAATAATATATGTATGATATAAATTATTAGTAGTATATGACACTGGGGTAGACACTAACTCAAACATTAGCACATAAATAATTCATAACTGTAACAAAATATTACCTAAAGCTTTTATAGCAGCAACCCTCACTCTAAAATGTTGATGAGCAAAGTTTGACAATAATGGTTTCACATAACTCTCAGATTGGAAATGAAAATCTCTTTCAAGTGTCTTAGTTAATAAAATAATGCATTCACAAGCTTCTAATTTAACTTTCGGAAATGGATCAGTGCTTGTCTTCGTTAATATAGATGTAAAATCATTAATAAAAGGACTAAGTAAATGAGTCCCCTTATACTTTTGTAGAATTTTATGCACTAGTTCTATTAAATTAAGACGAATCTCTTCTGAATCTTCAATTATCTCGGCGCACCCAATACGGCGGACGACAACAGGAAGAATGTACGTCAAATAATAGTCATTCAGTGGTAGACGTTGTATGAAATTATATGTGATTTTTATAGCATTCTCTCTACACGACTCCGATGGGTCTGAAAAGCTTTTCAAAATATATGCATAGATTTCAGTGAAAACTGTTGTCAAATCACAATTTTCATTAGTGGGATTTTCAAATATTTCCTCGTTTATCTTTAATAATGCCTGTCTACGAGCAATTTTAGATTCACTTTGAAGTGCGGTTATATATTTTTCGAGCGCACCACGTGGATTATCTTGTAGCCCTAATGCAGACATTTTCTCGATTTCTTATTAATTATATCATCAACTTAAAGGATGCGAGTTTCAACTTTTTATCGACTAAACATTGGAAAATGTATTATTGATAAACAACTACAAGTTTCCATGACGACAGTGTCGCTTGACATTCCAGATGAATATATTTCAATTACCATAAATAAAAATATACAAAATGATTTATTACTTATTACAATATTTTTGAAAAATATTTTATGATACTAATAAATAATATTTATTTTAAATAATTTGTGATAATATGTGATAAGTTTATATAAATTTTTACTCAAAAATATTTTATCTTCAAATGAAACGAAACGTGTGTGCCAGATAAAAGAAAACGTGCACCAATCATAATTCGCCAAGTAAAGCTGTCAACGTCTTAAAATGAATGGACGAGAGGCTTCTATGATTTCGTTTTAATTTAACAGCACTATCGTGAAAGAGTCACAAAAAGTTTAGCTGATTGAAAATTTTGAAGTAATACGTGTTCAAAATGTGTAGATTTGGTGTGTTTTATTTATTGTTACTGGCAGCGGTACTTCAATTAGCTCTAGCCTTAAAAGAAGGCGAGTGTGAAGTATGTGTGAAAACTGTAGATAAATTTGCAGCCACGTTAACTGACTCCGTTAAAACGAACACCAAATTGATTGAAAAAGAATTCAAAAAATTCTGTAAAGGTTCAAAGAACAAAGAAAACCGTTTCTGTTACTACTTAGGAGGTTTGGAAGAATCGGCAACCGGCATATTAGGAGAGCTCTCGAGACCACTGAGTTGGTCAATGCCTTCAGACAAAATTTGTGAAAAATTAAGAAAGAAAGACGCTCAGATCTGTGACCTGCGATTTGATAAGCAAATTGACTTAAACAATGTTGACCTTAAGAAACTTAAGGTTAGAGACCTGAAAAAGATTCTTAATGATTGGGATGAAGTTTGTGATGGATGCATTGAGAAGACAGACTTCATCAAGAGGATAGAAGAATTAAAACCAAAATATATGGGTAGATCTGATTTGTAATAGGCCAATTTTATAGGTAAGAATCTTTATATTATATAAATAAGACTAAAATTGTTACGTTCACTTTGTTATCTATTTTAGGGAATATAATTGTTGTACTCTGATTTAATCTTCTCTTCAATAAATAACAATTTCTTTAATTTAAAAATTTATTATAATTTTTTGTCATAAAACACAAAAATGCATGAAAAAAAAATATAAACATATGTTTCTTTTGTTTGCAGAAAAACTATATGGACGTGTGATAGTTCATTTGAAAGAGTGTTTGTCAGCTGAAGTCCAAGTGAATTTTTGTATTAGAAATGTTGCAGTGATGTACTCGAGTGTTTGCATTTATGGTAGAATAAATTATTGTAATTAAGTAAATATTTTTTCGATACTATCTTGTCTTATTTGAATTATTTTATACATTTATTTATAAGAAATATTTTGGCATTAGAAAAAAATATAAGTCCTAGAGCTCAAATTTAACATGTTTATTTAATGAAATGATATTTTCTTACCTTTGAAGATGTTTTATTTTATATTCAACACAAACTTATTGTGCCATTATCTACTTGGTTTACAAACATTTGTTTGTGAAAATCTCATTGTAGTGTACTAACACTACAATGGGATTTTCACTAACATATATTAATTTCCTATAGGAAATTTACAATATTTTTAGTATAGTTAAAATTCAAAATGTTTCTTTTGGATATCATCCATAAGCACTAAGTCATGTAAGTTTTTTAACTATGTTCAAATTCTTATAATTATGCTTATTATATTTTGATTTTAATCTATGTATGGAGGTTTTTACAAATTCCCTCTTCCCAAATCATTCCTAAGATTATTAAATAAACTGAATAAAAGCTAATTTTTAAATATTTGCTTATCTTAGTTTATTCTTTGAATATCATCCTTATTTAACAAGATTTTTATTATTATTTTTTGACTTAATTAAATTACTATAGATATTTACAACAGCATTTAAATATGTAAGATATTAAGGTATGTTGTCACCCCTTGGGTACATGTGTTCTGTGGTTGTAGCTATTTCTTTATAACAAGAGGCACAAGCATGACTATAAATAAAAGATATGAAATATTTACTTTACACTAGGTTCTCTATGCTCTGCCTGCCCTGCTATATGCAGCGTACACCATGAAGGTAAAAAAACTGACATTTCACAATCTAGTGCTATTATAACATAAGAAAAATAAAAAAATCCAAAGCTGTAATTTCATGATTATAATGCTTTCAATTTTTTTATGCAATCAAATGAATTGTATTTATTTAATTAATTCTCAATAAAGGATAAATAAGGACAACAAAAGTATTTGAACTAATAATATTTTATTAATTGAATGCAATCTAGAATGGTTTCCTGCAGATATTTAACACAGATAAATAATTATAACATTGCATGCATCATCTCGATCAGATTAGTGGTACTTGTAGTTCCTGTGGTGCTCTGTAATTGAAAAAAAATTAATTAATATATCATATTACAATATAACACATTAATTTATAACATTTTAAGGTAGCCTTCTAATAAATGCATCTGGTACAAGAAAGTGTTGTACCAGATTGTGTAAATCTTGTCCTATATAAGTCAACAATTTATTATTCAAATTCAATAAATTCTTTATACAAATAAACTTTTGTAAGATAATTTTGAATTATTGAATGAACATTAAACTAAAGAACTTAGATCAGCTTTTATAAAATCAATAAATGTATTTTATTTATATTCTACGTAGGTATTCCATTACTTACTAGTTTTGCCGTAGTTGATAACATAGAAGAAAGTCATTGATCCAACCAGCAGTTGGAAGAATGGTGCAATTCCAACTCTCTTGGGCTGCACATACTTATGCTGCCACCTCCACCAAGCTGTATAATATATCATATTTATATAATTATAAAATTACGGATATATCGTCAAGTATTGATTAATTATAACCTTGAAACTATAGAAAAAATAAATACCTCGGCTGAAAGCTCCAGCTACTGCAGAAGGAGTTTTGTTCCTACGTCCGAACCATGAGCCAATTTCATTCAACTTCAGTTGTCCAAAGGGAGTATCAGCTGAAAACAAGACAAAATTACATAATCGAATATTAGGTGCTTATATTGCGGTCGATGTATATTGATAAATACTTACGTTTTCCATAGTACCGAGCCGGATCGTAAGGCCCGTGGACCGCGGGATTGTATTCTTTGGGATAATCACCAAATGCCATGGTTATTCGGATTTGCACCGAATTTTACACAGTGAGAATAAAATTTAAGGCAGTCCAAAACTGCACAGATGTCCGCAGATTAAAAATATTACTATATATTTTTTTATTCTACACTATACCGTATGTCATATGCATAATGTATTTTGTAATTAATTTTTACATACCTATATTAAATTCCTTAAATAGTTATATTTATATAAAGTATTATATTAGAGTTTAAAATAAAATGTTATTATATTATTATTAAATTTTTAATTTAAATATTACGCTGGCAACTTGGAATAATTTGTCAGTATATGATTTTGTATTTATATATGTTCGGTATCTGTGGCAATAATTATTTAGCAAATTTCATTCTTCTTGATTGTCTCAGTTGGAGAAATTTTATTTAAAAATCAAATAAACATATTTCATCAAAATGGTGTTGGAAAGTACAATGATATGTGTAGATAACAGTGACTACATGAGAAATGGAGACTTTCTGCCAACGAGACTGCAGGCACAGCAAGATGCTGTTAATTTGGTTTGTCATTCCAAAACAAGATCCAACCCGGAGAATAATGTTGGATTATTGACTTTAGCCAATGTGGAGGTACTGGCTACATTAACCAGTGATGTCGGTAGAATATTATCAAAACTTCATCGTGTCCAGCCCAATGGAGATATCAACATCTTGACTGGTATAAGAATTGCACATTTAGCACTTAAACATCGACAGGGCAAAAATCACAAGATGCGAATAGTTGTATTCGTGGGGTCCCCCATTAATACAGACGAGAAAGAATTGGTCAAGCTAGCGAAGAGACTGAAGAAAGAAAAGGTCAATTGTGACGTCGTTTCGTTTGGCGAAGACTCTGAGAATAACCCTCTTTTAACATCCTTTGTTAACACTTTGAATGGTAAAGACAATACAACTGGCGGAAGCCACCTTGTATCCGTGCCAGCTGGTGGATGTGTGGTGCTCTCTGAAGCTTTGATAACCAGTCCTATTATTGGCGGAGATGGTGCTGGCCCATCAGGGTCTGGTTTGTCACCATTCGAGTTTGGTGTTGATCCAAATGAAGATCCTGAACTTGCTCTGGCTCTTAGAGTATCTATGGAAGAACAAAGGCAGCGTCAAGAAGAGGAGTCTCGTCGTCAACAAGCTTCCACAGAGGGTGAACAAGGAAAAGCTGCAGAAGCTCAAAATACTGGTATGGAACGAGCTCTAGCTATGTCTCTTGGAAGGGAAGCCATGGAGTTGTCAGAAGAAGAACAGATTGCACTAGCTATGCAAATGAGTATGCAGCAAGAAGCTCCACAGGCTGAAGAGAGCATGGATGTGTCTGAAGAATATGCAGAGGTTATGAATGATCCTGCATTTCTCCAAAGTGTCCTGGAGAACCTCCCTGGAGTAGATCCTCAGAGTGAAGCAATCAGAAATGCTATGTCTACCATAAAAAAGGACAAGGATGAAAAAGATGATAAAGAACAAAAAGACAAAAGTGGAAAAGGGTCAGGTTCAAAGGAAAACTAAAATGTTTTATTCATTTTTTTATTTATGCTTAGCCCTCATAAATTTTCAAACACTGTAATATCGCAGTTTATATAAGTAAAAAAATATAAAGAATCCAACTGGAGTTTATTTCCACGATATCCAATTGAGCCCTTCAATTCTCTCATATTCTGTAATAAATAATAAATTAATTAATAATTAATTTGTTAAAATAATTCTATTTTCAAAAAATATATACAATAAAAGAGAAAATAAAACTTTGAAAAATTCAATACAATTTCATTATACATTGTTTGTGTTTGTAATAATGTTTAAAACAATTATATTATTGACTTTGTCAGTTTTGGTGCAGTAGGAAAGTTATGGGTTCGAACCCTACTCATTATTATTATCATAATTTAATTATATCCATCTTTACAATGACAATGAACAAGGCTTCCAATTAAATAAAACTATACTCATATCAGTTCATTAATTTAGAAGCTATGGTGTCACAAACAGAGCCGTTAAACTTATAACACAACTCTTGCATTGAGCAAAAAAAATGCTTGAAGATATTATTATTTCATAGGACATCTCTAGTATATAATTATGTATTTTATATAAAGGACATCAGTTCTTGCAATTGAACGACATACTTGAATCATGCCAATATTTTTTTGTCTTGAACTTATTCATTGCCTCCACAAGTTTCTTTTTCCTTTCTGTTTCGCTAAGTTGAGGTTTCAATACTTTTTTAGTAGCTGAAATTTATAAAAAAAATGTATTAATGTAAAAACATGTTCATTTTTTAACTGTGATGACGACAAGAAGCTATTTTTTTCCCCATCTCTTGGTATTTACAAATTATATTATTATTTATAATTTCACATTTTCCTACAAGGTGGGCACACCATAATGCCAAAGAGTGAAAAAGTTAATAATTCAATACAAATAATAAATTATAGGTATATATTACATATTTAATAATTAGTTATATTGGATTTATCAGAAACTGAAAGAAATTCTATAGACTCTACCATTATGGTCTGGATTTTCTCTATTTTTGTTATTTGTAACTTTTTTTTTATTCAACAATATAAATGAACTCTTGATATCTTCCAGCTGGGGCTTAAAGCTTTTGCTACTGTAGTTGGAATCTAGAAAATGATGTTAGTAATTGGAACAATTTAGAGTAAAGAAAGAGGTAAGAAATATTAATAATATGAACAAAGAAGCCAGTCGTGGAGCAGGGACACAAGTGCGCAACTGTAAACGCGACAGGCTGCGAGTTCGATTTCCACCGAAAGAAATGAGAGATTAAATATTTTCGTTTATTTGCTCTGGTAACGAAGCAAAGCGCGGCGTTGAGTTACTTACGTAGCAAGATAGGCAGAGGGAAATTAGGTTCCTGATTTCTGTGACGAGACGAGTATCGTATCGACACCAGAGAAAAGAATAGTAGAAAGTGGGGATCGAACTCGCAATCAGTCGCGTTTACAGTCACACTTTGTGACTCTACACTGCGGGTTGGCTAGCTTCTGATAAAATATTCTTCAGAATAGATGATAACATCAACCATAAAGTCCCTATTAAATTATCAACAACTTATCGGACACTCATAACTCAGTTCTATACTAACAATTCCTATTAGCCGACGGTGGACATTTATTTTCTTTTTTTAATGCACGTGTCTTCCTATCAATTGAACTTTCGCGAGATGACGATGCAGATTTCACTGCAGCTGAAAGTGTATAATAATTATTAATAAATTTGAATAAAAAGAAGTATAGTATTGGAAATCAATAAATCATGTTTAATTAGGTTTTCTGGTATATAATATTTTTTAATAAAATTCATATAAAGCAATATATTTAAAGACTATGTGACAAGTCTTTGCTAACTAATGCTACAAAAACCTTAGGGTACTATATCGAATTACTAAGCCAGTTTGTTTTACTTTGCACCGACTTCAAAATTATAAAATCTTATAAATTATTTTTGCTTAACAAAAACAAAGAACGTTTTACTTTTTGTTATTTTTTGTTTTGAAGCCTTTTTTTTTGTTAAAAATTTATTTATAATACTAACAATTTCTAATAGAGTTGTTCGGTGGGGGGGATTTATTTTCTTTTTTTAATACAAACGTCTTTCTGTCAATTGAACTTTCGCGTGATGAGGACGCTGATTTCACTGTGGCTGAAATTAAATAATATAAATAATGTAGTTACTACGTTCATATAGATGGGAATTAGTAAAAAAAATCTATTTATAGCTACAACGCAATAAAAAGCATCATCTACTAATATAAAAAAATATTGTACAACACCACTCATTTTTTAAGTATTAATATATTAATTTAAAACAAAATAAACAAATACTTCAATTTTAAATATTTTTTAAAATTGAATTTAAAAAAGAAATGAAGTATAAAATTTTTTTTATTGAGTACCGTACCCTGCGACTTAACAATATTCTCCTTTGATCTTTTTTCTACCGGAGACATTCGATTTGTAATTGAATGTCTTGTAAATGCTTGCCCTGAAACATATAATTATTATTATTTGAATTTTTCGTAGATACTTATATATGAAGCACTTGCGGTTTTGTCCGCTAAACAATAATTTATACACTAACTGGAACTAAGTACTTTCTTGTTTTAATAACATAATCATTTTAAAAATAATATTAAAATTTTATTAAATTCAATAAAATTGCTACAATTTTATGAGAACAAAATTCTTTAAATTAATATCACATTTTTATATGAACCGATAGAAATAAAACGAAAACTTAATCAATAAGTAAAGTTGCTCGAAACATAATAAAAAAAAACCGCATTATTATAAATCGGCTAAGCCTATTCTGAGATTAGCGTGCACGAACGCGCAGAGAAACAGATAAACAATTTAACAATTTTGGTTCTATTACATTGTTAAATTCCCCAAATAATAATTTTGCCCATATATAAGTATATCTTCCATATACAGATACCGATCAGTTAGGCGAAGCGCCGTGTTAAGTTCCGCCACTCACCACACGGTGCCTCGAGAATTCGGCAAAAAATAGGGAACATAGTGTCTTAACACCAGGTTCCCTCTGCTTAATCTGCTGCGTGTGGGATACAGCGTGAAGCTGTTTTAATTTTTTTAATTATACATATTGATAGATTATTTAATAGCAATAACCTGCATTCCAGTTGTTACTATCACGAGTGAAGGCCACACTGGTTGCATTTGAATTGTTGTATGACGTAAAATTTCTTTGTCCTATAATAAAAATACCAAAAGAAATTATAAAGAGGCCAGTCGTGGCGCAGCTGCACGAAGTGTGACTGCAAAACCGACTGGTTGTGGGTTCGATCCCCACTCGAGGAGATTAAATATTTACTTAAATTTATAATTCCGTTTCTTAGCTCTGATGTCGAGGCTAAGCGCGGTGTTGAGTTCTGCCACTCAACACGCAATACCTCAATAATTCGGCAGAAAGTGGGGATCGGAGTGTCTTAACATTAGATTCCCTCTGCCTACACTGCTGTGTGCGGGATGTGCAGTGTGAAGATTTTTTTAAAGAAATTATAATAATATAGCACTTTTATAACAAAATAGTAATCAATTTACAATTCTTTACAATAAATTGGTACCTTGTGTTGTTTTCTCAGAAGTTGGAATTCTCGAGATTGTCTGTTTTTGCGGTAATCTTTTAGCTGTATGAGCGAATATCTGGATTAAATGGTTATATAAAAAAAAAAAATTAGGTATTAAAATACATTTGAAAGCGTTTTTTCTTGCTATTCTAGTCGTCGCGGTGTGGTTATAATATCAGGGTCAAGAGTCACATTTTGAAGCAAATTTTCGGTTTAAATATAAATATCCATTACAATTTCGAGTGATTCCAAATTTAGAATTTTATTTAAAACTAGCGACCCGCTCGCGGCTTCGCCCGCTTAAACCACAGAACTATTTACTTAACACACTGAATTATGTTCGTGTCTTGATATACTTATGCAATGTAATGAAGATTTTTTATAAGAAAGTTGTTAAAACTTTAGGTCGCATTTTCGTACCTCCCATAAGAATCTTCAATTGAATGTTTGAAATAAAAACACAACTTATCGATACTTACTATATGTGCGTTTCTTTACGATAATCTCAGAAACGGCTTAACCGATTTAAATACTTTTTTTTTTGTATTCTGGCAAACTGCCCTTAAATATTAAGCATTAGTTTTATTTTAAGCAGCTTCATGCTAGTCAGAGGGAGGAACCTAGTATTAAGACACTCCGTTCCCCACTTTCTACCGAATTCTGGACGCATTGCGTGTTGAGTGGCAGAACGCAACGCCGTGCTTAACCTCGACCCCAGAGCGAAGAAATGGAAATATAAATTTAAGTAAATATTTCATCTCCTCGTGTGGGGATCGAACTCAGACAACCAGTCGGTTTTACAGTCACGCTTTGTGCCGCTGCGCCACGACTGGCCTCAACTGGACTGGACTTTATTTTAATCGGTTCACATAAAGTTAAAACCAGATCCACGCTTTATCCCGCCCTTAGTAGGGCAACTTAGTGTAAGATATTGGGTATAATGTTTGACTGATGTGCGAAATGAAAATATTATTAAATTATAACTCAATCCTGCATGTGTGGATCAGACCCACAACGTCACGTTACAGTTACAATTGGGCATATAGGGTAAAATAGTTTTTAAGATACATCAACAGTGAAGACGTAGGTTTTTTTTCTTATTTCACAATGTTTATTCATATCTATATTTCGTATGACGCGGTTACGCATAGGTACCAATAATGTAAACACATACTACTACAAAAATAGTACTAAAATGTTTAGAACTTTAAATTTTGCCGCCAATACCTACGACTCGATTTCGCAATGAGGCGTATGCGGCGGTTTCCTTTTGATAAGTTTATGTGTGCGTGCGTCGTTCTTAACAAATTGTATCGTATTTTACAACGATAATTTTATTATTTATTTTGTTTGAAAAAATAACTTTTTTATTTTCGGTTTTTTAATTTAATATGTAATAGGCTTTTATAGAGTAGTTAAACTGTGGTTTCATTTAAGGTGGTCCTAACAAAAAAACTCTGTATAATTGAGCATATTTAATATTTATAGTGATTTTTTGGAAAATAGATACCAATAGTTATTACAACCACTTGCGAAGAAGCATAGTTTAGGCAATTTTTTATTCTTATACCTTTTGAAAAACTACCAACGTTCTTATAGTTAATATATTATTTTTCCAAATTAAAAAAATTGTCTATGTCATCATAATGGCGGAAAAATATTCAAAATGTATTGTAATACCACATTAGTATCGACAATGTAGTGTTGATAGTAATTGAAAATAGTTATACTACAGAAGGACCTTCATATGCACTGTTTTAACCTGTTTTATGTATAATATAGAATAATATATTCTATAGAGGAATCACACATTCTTTTTATTCAGTTTAGTAAATACATTTTTAGAGGTTACTCTGTACTAAAATGGCATGCAACTCTGTTCCCGCATTAACGTTCCTGATATATCGATATAAATAATAAAAATACAAAATATAGGAAGGAAACACAAATGCAATTATATTGCATTTTTTCTTTTTTTTATACTTGAAACGTATTTATTAATACGTTATTAATTACATATTATGTATTACATACAATTAATTTCTTTGGAATATAACACTAAGTTTAATCAGCTTCACGCTATTTTAACAGATAACATAAGATGACATTAAAACGTATTGACATCACCACGTGATCCATCTAAACACAATATAAACTTTTATAAACTATGAACTCACAATCAGAATTTACTTTCCAAATACATATACTTTTTATTCTACACATCGCCATATGTGCTAATTCCGTAAAATATACCTACTTTATTATGTTTGTTAATATCACCAACGTTGACGTTTGAAATAATAATTATGGTAGACTGAACAAATATTGATTATACTTCTTTTTTTAGCTTCACGCTGTATCCCGCACACAGCAGGGTAGGCATAGGACCTCTAGTGTTAACAACAACACTCTGTTCCCTACTTTTCTCGGAATTCTGTAGGCATTGCGTGCTGAGTAGTGAAACTCAACGCCGCACTTTACCTCGACACCAGAGCGATGAAATGGAAATATAAATTTAAATAAATATTTCGTTTCCTTGCGTGGTCATCGAACCCACAACAGTTACACTTTGTGCCCCTGTGCAACGAACGGCCTCAATTTACTTTCTTCTTTTAAAATGTGGTTAAATGAAATAGTCGTAATTTAATGATGTCAGATTACTATTAACCGACTTCTTAAAAGGGGTCATCAATTGGGCTGTATTTTTTAGCCTTGTTACCTTAGAACTTTTGATTGTATGAACCGATTTTAATGATTCTTTTTTTATTTGAAAGCTAATGCCTCCTGTGTAGTCTTATTTTAATTTAGTTTATATCCAACAATGGTATCTATGAGAAAATCATATAAATCTCAAATTTACATTAAGTATATGCGCGACAAATGAACGTATAAGTCAATATCAATTCAACCGATTTTAATGATTCTTTTTTTATTAGAAAGGGTACATATACGGGGTGTTTGGTGAAAGTTTAGTTAAGTTCAGAGTGTGAAATCCGGTTGAATTTGAAGAAGTCGATTTTTTTTATTAAAAAATATAATATATTATGTAATTTTTTCTACAAAAACTTCTTTATACTCCATGATAAACACTATCCTATAAGTGACATTAGGCTTTGAACTATTACCATGCCAAAATTAATTTAATTTTATACAGTAGTTATCGGTATTTTAGGTAATTTATATTTTTCAGTTTTTATTTTTTTTAAAGAAAACTATCATGAAATTCGGAATGAAACCCAAAAAAATGTACTTTGAGGCCCTAGGCTAACACCATGCAAAAATTCATCAATTTCTGTCAGGTAGTTTTTGCGTGATTGACGCACAAACAAACCGACAGACAGACAGACAGACAGACAGACAGACAGACAGACAGACAGACAGACAGACAGACAGACAGACAGACAAGAATTCTGCTGAGTGGTTTTTTAGGTAGGACATATTAACCGACCTAATTTTAATTTTTTTTATATCTTTCATGTACAGAATTGACTTTTCTATCCTTTTATTATATATTGAGATTAATCACATTAATAAGATAATGAGTGCGACAAGGTCAGGCAAGACAAAACTAACATCATTTTTTTAATTCTTAAAATAAAAAATAGGTATAGATTGTTTTGTGAATTCATGTGATAAATTACATTTTATAACTCCTTTTAATTTTTGACTTTTCAGTTCGTTTCAATACAAATTTAAAATACCTTTCGTGACAAAGTGCATTTATACATCGCTCATTTACCGAAACTATGTGTCGGTAACCTTCTTTCGTCGTACCATCGTTTCTAATTCAGTAGCTTAGAGAAATAGCTGTATAGCTGACTTGGAGCCTGCGAATGAGGCCAAGGATGAAGGACCTTGTCTCTCAACGCAATAGGTCATCACTGACACACACACTGGTCCTCCTAGTTTTTCCATTTAACTACACTTCAGGAGACACTGTAGGAGACAGCCTACATAAAAAATAAACTTTTTTAAATTATAAAACTTTTATTGAAGTTTATTCGTGTAGTAAAAAATTTTTTATGTGAATGTGTAGTCACATATATAGATCACATGTGTGAATATGTAGTCACATATGTGGACCACATGTGTGAATATGTGGTCACATATGTGGACCACATGTGTCAATATGTGCTCACGTATGTGGACCACATGTGTGAATATGTGGTCTTTCATGTGGACCACATGTGAGAATGTGTGGTCACATATGTGGACCACATGTGTGAATACGTGGTCGCGTATGTGGACCACATGTGGGAAAATGTGGTCACATATGTGGACCACATGTGAGAATTTGTGGTCACATATGTGGACCACATGTGTAAATATATGGTCCCATATGTGGACCACATGTGTGAATACGTGGTCTTTCATGTGGACCACATGTGAGAATTTGTGGACACATATGTGGACCACATGTGTGAATATGTGGTCGGGTATGTGGATTACATGTGGGAAAATGTGGTCACATATGTGGACCACATGTGTGATATGTAGTCACATATGAAGATTACATGGGTGATCATGTGGTCACATATGTGGACCACATGTGTGAATATGTGGTCACGTGTGTGGACCACATGTGTGTATATGGGCTCACATATGTGGACCACATGTGGCATCGTGTGGTCATATATGTGAACCACATGTGTGAGTAAGTATTCACATGTGCAGATCGCATGTGTGATATGTTGTCACATATGTAGACCACATGTGTGATATGTAGTCACATATGAAGATTACATGTGTGATCATGTGGTCACATATGTGGACCACATGTGTGAATATGTGGTCACGTGTGTGGACCACATGTGTGAATATGTGGTCACGTGTGTGGACCACATGTTTGTTTATGTGCTCACATATGTGGACCACATATGTGATCATGTGGTCACATATGTGGACCACATGTGGCATCGTGTGGTCATATATGTGTACCACATGTGTGAATAAGTATTCACATGGGCATATCACATGTGTGATATGTAGTCACATATGTAGACCACATGTGTGATATGTAGTCACATATGAAGATTACATGGGTGATCATGTGGTCACATATGTGGACCACATGTGTGAATATGTGGTAACGTGTGTGGACCACATGTGTGTATATGTGCTCACATATGTGGACCACATAGGTGAACATGTGGTCACATATGTGGACCACATGTGGCATCGTGTGGTCATATATGTGAACCACATGTGTGAGTAAGTATTCACATGTGCAGATCGCATGTGTGATATGTTTTCACATATGTAGACCACATGTGTGATATGTAGTCACATATGAAGATTACATGTGTGATCATGTGGTCACATATGTGGACCACATGTGTGAATATGTGGTCACGTGTGTGGACCACATGTGTGAATATGTGGTCACGTGTGTGGACCACATGTGTGTTTATGTGCTCACATATGTGGACCACATATGTGATCATGTGGTCACATATGTGGACCACATGTGTGAATAAGTATTCACATGGGCATATCACATGTGTGATATGTAGTCACATATGTAGACCACATGTGTGATATGTAGTCACATATGAAGATTACATGTGTGATCATGTGGTCACATATGTGGACCACATGTGTGAATATGTGGTCACGTGTGTGGACCACATGTGTGAATATGTGGTCACATATGTGGACCACATGTGTGAACATGTTATCACATATGTGAACCTTTTATAAAATATATTTAATTCATTAAATGTAATATGTATATAAATAAATAAACGTAAAGAAACGTTACGTAACATCATACATAATAACAATTAAAACGTAAACTGCAGGCTAATTGATCATCCGGTAGACATTTTAATTAAATTATCAGCTGAAGCAGAATGTCTTTGCATCATCAGAGTTGTAAACCATTTGTTCGATAATTAACTTTAACAGTTATGAACATATACTATTGTTCAAAGACGTCACTATTACATTTCAATCCTATGAAAATTTATAATGAAGAGAAGAAAGAATTTCAAATAAGATAGTGGTGCACTTACTCAATTTTGCACTTTCCAATTTCTTTAGATAGTATAGCGGAACACAAGGCTTCGCTTCGTTTGTTTTTACGGGCAGAAAAATAAATATATTCTTCCACTTAGTGGGAATTTAACCTAATTAAAATATAACTAGTGCTACAACCAGAAATCTCAGTTCTCTCAACTGTACCGTCATAGCGTCAAGTTTTAGTCGACATATTAACTTTAAACATATTAATTTTTTATCGACATATTAACCGACCTAATTTTTATTTTTTTATATCTTTCATGTACAGAATTGACTTTTCTATCCTTTTATTATATACTAGCGACCCGCTCGCGGCTTCGCCCGCTTAAACCACAGAATTATTTACTTAACACACTGAATTATGTTCGTGTTTTGATATACTTATAATGTATGTTTGCAATGTAATGAAGATTTTTTATGAGAAAGTTGTTAAAACTGTAGGTTTCATTTTCGTACCTCCCATAAGAATCTTCAATTGAATATTTGAAATAAAAACACAAATTATCGATACTTACTATATGTGCGTTTCTTCACGATAATCTCAGAAACGGCTTAACCGATTTAAATACTTTTTTTGTTTGTATTCTGGCAAACTGTCCTTAAATATTAAGCATTAGTTTTATTTTAAGCAGCTTCATGCTAGTCAGAGGGAGGAACCTAGTATTAAGACACTCCGTTCCCCACTTTCTAACGAATTCTGGACGCATTGCGTGTTGAGTGGCAGAACGCAACGCCGTGCTTAACCTCGACCCCATAGCGAAGAAATGGAAATATAAATTTAAGTAAATATTTCATCTCCTCGTGTGGGGATCGAACTCAGAGAACCAGTCGGTTTTACAGTCACACTTGTGCCGCTCCGCCACGACTGGCCTCAACTGGACTGGACTTTATTTTAATCGGTTCACATAAAGTTAAAACCAGATCCACGCTTTATCCCGCCCTTAGTAGGGCAACTTAGTGTAAGATATTGGGTATAATGTGTGACTGATGTGCGAAATGAAAATATTATTAAATTATAATTCAATCCTGCATGTGTGGATCGGACCCACAACGTCGCGTTACAGTTACAATTGGGCATATAGGGTAAAATAGCTTAAACCCGTACCTAAAGAATTTAAGCAAGATATATCAACAGTGAAGACGTAGGTTTTTTTCTCATTTCACAATGTTTATTCATATCTATATTTCGTATGACGCCGTTACGCATAGGTACCAATAATGTAAACCCACACTACTACAAAAATAGTACTAAAATGTTTAGAACTTTAAACTTATAGCCGCCAATACCTACGCGTAATAATACCTAGAATGCGGCGGTTTCCCTTTGATAGGTTTATGTGTGCGTGCGTCGTTCTTGACAAATTGTATTTTATTTTACAACGATAAATTTATTATTTATTTTGTTTGAAAAAATAACTTTTTTATTTTCGGGTTTTTAATTTAATATGTAATAGGCTTTTATAGAGTAGTTAAACTGTGGGTTCATTTAAGGTGGTCCTAACAAAAAAACTCTGTATAATTGAGCATATTTAATATTTATAGTGATTTTTTGGAAAATAGATACCAATAGTTATTACAACCACTTGCGAAGAAGCATAGTTTAGGCAATTTTTTATTCTTATATCTTTTGAAAAACTACCAACGTTCTTATAGTTAATATATATATATTTTTTTTTTTTAGCCTCACGCTATATCCCGCACACAGCAGGGTAGGCAGAGGGAACCTAGTGTTAAGACACTCCGTTCCCCACTTTCTGCCTTTGGAGGCATTGCGTGTTGAGTGGCAGAACTCAACGCCGCGCTTTTCCTCGACACCAGAGCGAAGAAATGAAAATATAAATTTAAGTAAATATTTCATCTCCTCGAGTGGGGATCGAACCCACTACCAGTCGGTTTTACAGTCACACTTTGTACCACTGCGCCACGACTGGAGTTAATATATTATTTTTTCAAATTAAAAAAATTGTCTATGTCATCATAATGGCGGAAAAATATTCAAAATGTATTGTAATACCACATTAGTATCGACAATGTAGTGTTGATAGTAATTGAAAATAGTTATACTACAGGAGGACCTTCATATGCACTGTTTTAACCTGTTTTATGTATAATATAGAATAATATATTCTATAGAGGAATCACATATTCTTTTTATTCAGTTTAGTAAATACATTTTTAGAGGTTACTCTGTACTAAAATGGCATGCAACTCTGTTCCCGCATTTACGTTCCTGATATATCGATATAAATAATAAAAATACAAAATATAGGAAGGAAACACAAATGCAATTATATTGCATTTTTTCTTTTTTTCATACTTGAAACGTATTAATAAATTACATATTATGTATTACATACAATTCATTTCTTTTGAATATAACACTAAGTTTAATCAGCTTCACGCTATTTTAACAGATAACATAAGATGACATTAAAACGTATTGACATCACCACGTGATCCATCTAAACACAATATAAACTTTTATAAACTATGAACTCACAATCAGAATTTACTTTCCAAATAATAATAAAATAAAATAAATAAAATTTATTTATTAACAAATAACATGTGCAATTTTTGTTACATCTGATGGTACCCACACTAGGTAATCCTGTATCGTGGGTTCCAATATATAGTTTTACAATTTACATTTAATGTTGACACTCGTTTTACAAGAGAGAAATAATAGAGTAATAAGAAAAAAAGGTAAATAAACATAAGGTAATTTTAAAACAAAGTTAATTTTTGAAAAATTTTGATAAATTGCCATTTCAATTACGATCAATAAAGTTATAATAATAGTAGGTTCTATTGTATATGTGATAAAAGATTTTCAGTGTTATTATAGTCTAAAGAAGTGAGCCAGGACGAAATTTTAATTTTAGCTTTTTTGCTCGAACAAAGCTTAATATCACAAACACTAGCAATTTTATTGTAAATAAATAATTCTATGTAAGGACTGAAACGTCTGGCGAAACAAGACCTTATTTTTGGCAGTGGAACGTTAAAGTTTCTACGATTAATCAGGGAATTATATTCTTCTGAGGACGCTATTTTTTTATGTGCTTTTAGTGCCATTTTTGAAAGAAATAATTGACGTACAGTAAGGACATTACTTTCCTGATAGAGCTTAAAGGTTGGGTATAAGAAAGGTTTCTTTAGCATCACCTTGAGCACTGATCTTTGGGCTCTTTCCAGCTGAACCAAATGAGATTTTAAAGCACTACCCCAGGAGCCTATGCAGTAGACAATTATAGATTGACAAATAGCATAGTATACACTATATAAGGTCTCAAGTGAGGCTGATTGTCTTAGAAGTTTCATTATACTGATGATTTTGCGCACTCGACTTGCGACAGATTTAATATGAGCTTTGAAGGTTAAATTTTGATCTAAAAGAATTCCTAAATATTTTACTGAATCTACTTTTGTAAGGACTGAACAGTTACATTTGTTTTGTTGGAGACAAGTATGAAGTTTTAGTTGTAAGGTTGGTGTAGGGGCGGAAATAGCTGTTTTATGAAAGCAAATGTAGTTTGTCTTGGATAAATTTAATGTGAGGAGATTATGAGATAGCCATCTGGATATTTTTCGCATTCCTGTTTCAGCTTTTTCAAATACATCAAGCCATGTGGTACCTTCATACATAATTGCGGTATCATCTGCATAACAGACTAAGTCACCATCAACATTACTATGAATATCATTTACGTACATAATAAATAGTGTGGGACCTAGAATGCTTCCTTGTGGCACACCAAACCTGACTGTTTCTGAATTACTTTTAAATGTGCCAACTTTTGTACAGTGCATTCTATTAGTCAGATAGCTCCGAAACCATTCAAGTGCTACACCTCTAATGCCAAATTGGGAATCAAGTTTTTCCAGGAGTATTGGAATCGAGACGGTATCGAAAGCCTTGGAGAGGTCCAGGAATATAGAAATATTGGCCTTTTGACAATCTAAAGAGGCGGCTATTTTAGACGTTAGCTGAGATACCGCGTCTTCCGTTGATTGACCTTTTCTAAAGCCATATTGTTTCGGGGAAATTAAATGATTATCTTCGATGTATTTGGTGATTCTACGACTTACAACCTTCTCAAGCAATTTAGAGAACGCTGTCAGTAGAGAAATTGGACGATAGTTATGTGGAGAGTCTTTAGTTCCAGATTTGTAAATTGGCTTGATGCATGCCATCTTCCAGCTATCAGGAAAGACTCCAGACAATAGACTCTGATTAAATAAAGTTGTAAGAGGCAAAACTATAACATCTTTAATTTCCTTTAGGAGGGCATTATTAAGATCATCGATACCTGATGCTTTGTCATTTTTCAATGATGATATAATAGACTCTAATTCGTATTGGTCAGTGGGCTTCATGAAGAAAGAGTTTGACACAATGTGCTTTGGATGAATTTCCTTTAACAGCTTCTTTTCGTCCGTATTTAGTTCACGTAAAATTTTTGTAGCCAAAGTTTGTCCTATAGTTGAGTAGTATTTATTGCACTTGTCTAAAGAATCTTTAGCGTCAACTGCGCCTTTAATATCCAACAGTTCATAAGAGTCCTGTTTACTGCTAGGAAAGTGACAGATGTCCTTTACAGTTCGCCACATCCTTTTGGCATTTTTTTTACAAACCGATAAATTATAAGTATCGTATTTAGATTTAAGTTTGCGTAATAAGTCGTTGCAAAAATTACGATATCGAGTGTAAATAATTCGTTTTAGGGGGTCATTAGGATATTTCCGTGATTGCATATGTAGTCTATCTCGATGTCGCATACATCGGATTAATCCGGGTGTTATCCAGGGCTTAAGATTACGTTCGCTTCTCTTAAGAATATACTTTTTATTCTACACATCGCCATATGAGCTAATCCCGTAAAATATACCTACTTTATTATGTTTGTTAATATCACCAACGTTGACGTTTAAAATAATAATTATGGTAGACTGAACAAATATTGATTATACTTCTTTTTTTAGCTTCACGCTGTATCCCGCACACAGCAGGGTAGGCATAGGACACCTAGTGTTAAGACACTCTGTTCCCTACTTTTCTCGGAATTCTGTAGGCATTGCGTGCTGAGTAGTGAAACTCAACGCCGCACTTTACCTCGACACCAGAGCGATGAAATGGAAATATAAATTTAAATAAATATTTCGTTTCCTTGCGTGGTCATCGAACCCACAACAGTTACACTTTGTGCTCCTGTGCAACGAACGGCCTCAATTTACTTTCTTCTTTTAAAATGTGGTTAAATGAAATAGTCGTAATTTAATTATGTCAGATTACTATTAACCGACTTCTTAAAAGGGGTCATCAATTGGACTGTATTTTTTATCCTTGTTACCTTAGAACTTTTGATTGTGTGAACCGATTTTAATGATTCTTTTTTTATTTGAAAGCTAATGCCTCCCGTGTAGTCTTATTTTAATTTTGTTTATGTCCAACAATGGTATCTATGAGAAAATCATATAAATCTCAAATTTACATTAAGTATATGCGCGACAAATGAACGTATAAGTCAATATTAATTCAACCGATTTTAATTATTCTTTTTTTATTAGAAAGCGTACATATAAGGGGTAGTTTGGTGAAAGTTTAGTTAAGTTCAGAGTGTGAAATCCGGTTGAAATTGAAGAAGTCGATTTTTTTTATTAAAAAATATAATTATGTAATTTTTTCTACAAAAAATTCTTTATACTCCATGATAAAAACTATCCTATAAGTGGCATTAGGCTTTGAACTATTACCATGCCAAAATTAATTTAATTTCATACAGTAGTTATCGGTATTTTAGGTAATTTATATTTTTCAGTTTTTATTTTTTTTAAAGAAAACTATCATGAAATTCGGAATGAAACCCAAAAAAAATGTACCTTGAGGCCCTAGGCTAACACCATGCAAAAATTCATCAATTTCTGTCAGGTAGTTTTTGCGTGATTGACGCACAAACAAACCGACAGACAGACAGACAGACAGACAGACAGAAAGACAGACAGACAAGAATTCTGCTGAGTGGTTTTTTAGGTTCTATAATCGACATATTAACCGACCTAATTTTTATTTTTTTTATATCTTTCATGTACAGAATTGACTTTTCTATCCTTTTATTATATATGGAGATTCAAAATTTGGAACCACAACCAACCAGACATTACTCTTAAACTAACAAAATATGATGGATTTCTTAAGCGTTTCTCTATTTCTTAGCTTCACGCACACAGAAGAGTAGGCAAAGAGAATCTTGGAACCTACTGCTATCCGATCCTATTAAGAAACTTCCGTACCCCACTTTCTGGTTGAATTCTGGAGGCATTACGTTTTGAATGGCAGAACTCAACGCCACCCTTTGCCTAGTTACCAGAGCGAGGAAAATATAAAATATTTCATTCCCTGGAGGGGGAATTAAACCCCCAACCGTCGCGCTTATAGGCACACGCTGGTGCCCATGCATCACTAACACCTCACGTCCCTCAATTTATTAGGTACAACATTTCAACATATACTACTTACATTTCGCCATAGGACTCTTCATATCCGGACAAGTGGACCTCGCGTATAAAACCGGCTGCGTTACAGCCTTATCGTTCGCCGGCGTTACTTTATTAGCTGTCCAAAACAAATAACCGACTGCGATTACAGTTACAACTAATTGCCATTGAAAATATGATAAATACGACACCAAGCTGTGGAGCTTCCAGAACAATATGTGGTATAAAATACTTGTTATGATATCTAGTGTGGAGATGTTCACTGGAATAAAATTGTTGGTTATACTAGCTTTTTTTAATGTTTAATTATTTCCTACTATGAATAGTTAAAGATTCTCTTGAAAAGTTCCATCTCACTTCGCTGGAAGGGAGCATCAGAGGGAAGAAATAAAAATAATTATAAATCATATTTCATTTCCCCGAATGGGAATCGAACCCACAACAGTCTCGTTTAGATTCACACTGTTAGACGGCCTCGTAAGTTATTTCTTTTTTATAATCAATTTTATTTCGACAGAATGTCGTTAGTCCTGCTCAATCCTTGGTACCCATTAATATGGGTGCCTCATTGGGTGCGCCCGAGGTGCGTGCTACCGGTTAAGTTAGCTGTGACAGCGAGAGAATGGTATGTTGGGATGGGATGAACCTGTGCCACCTGGGCGCTCAGTTCACTTAGGTGGGAACCAGACCCAGCGATAGCGACCGATGTGATAACTCATATTCAATTGTTTCTTATATACTATACTCACTCTAACAGACGGTTTATATAAATAAAAAGGTGAATATTTAAGATTAGATGGTAAGAGAGGTAGGTGACCTTAATTGACCTGCGAAAACACAGTATCAAAGATAGATACTGGAGGAAGAGCACGTAAAAAGCATGAGAACCACCACGTCGTGTATTAAGAGATTAATGAAAGAGGACGAGGCGAAAAAGGTACGTAGAGACCTCTGACTACCCCGCTAGGGATAAAGTGTGACGTTAAGGAAGTAAGTAAGAAAACTAGTACTAACGTGATCTCGACTGACTTAGACGTCGCTTATTAACAGGAACACTTGGAAACTGATGATTATCACCTAAAATAAGGCAACCGGTATTTAATATTTTTTGTTATTTTCCCAATTTATCTTGCGTACCATATACCTATATAGAGAAAACCTAGTGTCAACACACTCCGCTCTAAACTGCCCACCTAGATGTTAATCTATCGCCATCGTGCTTACAATCAAAAGCTTCCACTGAGCCACAATGGTCTCAACGTTAAGTAAAGTAAAAAAATCTTGACGATTAATTTTTTTGTTCATTATTTAATTGATTTTGTATTATTAGGTACCTATGTCAGACACCTACCAAGTTGTTTGCTTGGAACGATACCAGAATATTGTTTTCTATCATCAGGAATTTTGGTGTTGGTGTTTATATTTTTCATTTGTATGGTGTACGACGCAGTTGAGAAAGGAGCTTTGTTTAAAGTTTTCGAACGTGCTGTAAAAATTGTGTAAAGTATATTAAAGCGTTTCGTGTTTGAATAAATGGGAAAAAGCAAAAATATATATTTTTAGCCAAACCAGTCGTGGCGGAAGTGTAACACTAAAAACGCGACGGATAGTGAGTTTGATTCCCACTCGAAAAAATGAATTAATATTTATTTGAAAGTTCCGGTTTCCGTCCGTTAAGACTCTGCCGTTCCCGTCCTAGTTCTGCCTATCTAACTATGTGCATTATAAAGCGTAAAACAAATAAAAGTATATTAACATGCTTTTCGTGCTAGAATAAATGGGCACATATCGACAACTATACTTATTTAGAAAACGTATAAAAATTTGAACGCAGCGGAGTTCGAACCCGCGCCTCCTGGAAGCCGACCAGGCGCTCTGATTACTAAGCCATCCGTTCTCGCCAAGCTACGTCGAAATTTTTATACGCTTGTTACACCTTATTTATGTTGTTAGCATCTCTGTAGGGAGATTTTTACAAATTTCCGCTACACAAAGATAATTACAAAGAATTATCGTTTGGCAAGAGAGAAACTATTTTTTTAATATTTTTAAATATTTTTTGAAGAGTTATTTAAAAAAAGGAGGAAATTTGGTTATATCGACTACTAATTGTACTTACTATCCACAACATAAACGGGATCGGTTAACTTTTGGTTATCTAATTTGGTATTTTTGTTTACTTCTAACGACTGGCTTTCTGTACGATCTAGAAAAAATAATACTTGACAGTAGACATCATTAGAGTATCTAGGGATATTTTCTGGGGGATGTGTTTTTAACTTTTCGGGGTAAATATTGATGTAAGTAAATTTTCTGAGATGGACACCAGACTATTCTGGGGTTGGCACGGCCCACTAGGCTACCTACGCCCATGGTAAACATAGTGATAAGTCACTGTACATTTCGCTTTCCGGCCGAATTCGAAATACTTAGTCTTGTTTCTTTACTACTAGCTTGCTTTTGCAGTCAGACGATGTCATACTTGTGCCACAATTCCTTGGTTGGAAGACTCGATATAAATTATATAATTTAAGAAAAAAAAACTTTTAAGCCTCCCTGATGGTATTTCAATAGAAAATTTTCTGATGGTATACCATCAGAAAAATTATTTAAATTAAAAAAAAAACAACGTTAATTATATAAATTAAAATAAGCTTATTTTTTACTTACGTGGTGTAATTTCTGTAAATCGTGTAGGAGAATGCGGCGCGCTTCCGCATTTTGTTGAGACTGCACCAAAATCTTAACTGAGTATCATTATTTTTATTATAAGAATTACAATTAATTGCAAATGTCACTATTATTTGGACATTGTACAAAAATCTAGAAAACAGGTTTTCTTTTACACAATACATAAGACAAAGGGAGCCGATAACAGCCAAAGCTTTGGTTTATAATAAAATCTAATAAAGGAGCTTATTAAGGAATATGGAGTTTGAAGGAGCTTATTAAGATTCCTTAATAAGCTCCTTCACTGCTGGAGCGGAGCGGAGCTGGAGCGTGTAACTGTAAACGATGTTGTGGGTTCGATTTCTACTCGAGATAACAACCACTAATTAATTTATTATTTTTATTTCTCGCTCTGGTAATAATACAAAGCGTGGTGTTGAGTTACGTCACTCAACACGCAATGTCTCAAGGATTCGGCGGAAAGTAGAGAACGGAATGTCTTAACACTGCGTCTCCTCTATATTCTCATAGTCTTGCTATATTCGAGATACAGTATGAAATTATAACAAAATAAATTACTTACATGGTGAACTGTTACGGCTGGAATTTTTTATAGGCGAGCAAGACTTGCTCCGTTCTCCTGACATTACCTTCGCTGCTAGTCTACTACTCCTTTCTTGTCTTAAACCTATTTTTATAGTAAGCCTATTTTATAGTATATTATATACATATTATATATGTTTGAAATTAACGGTAACTATGTATGTAGCGTATTTAGGGTAAAAAATATGAGTTTAACTGAACGCAATGGCACCTTGTTTAATATCTAACAGAAAAAAAAATATAATAAATTGCAACATGTATATGTAAATAAAACATCACTAACGAGAGCAAACGTTATCCCTAGTTTGTATAGATGGTTTATCACAAGATGGCGTCCTCTTGCCACAAGATGGAGACCGTTTGCGGACAGCTGAAAAATCAGTTTATTTTTCATCATATGATCACTATATAGTGTAATTTAATTAAATAATAACAATATTCTAAGATCTAGTCGTGGCGCAGCGGCACAAAGTGTGACTGTAAATCGACTGGTTGTGGGTTCGATCCCCACTCGAGGAGATGAAATATTTACTTAAATTTATATTTCCATTTCTTCGCTCTGGTGTCGAGGCTAAGCGCGGCGTTGAGTTCTGCCACTCAACACGCAATGCCTCCAGAATTCGGCAGAAAGTGGGGAACGGAGTGTCTAAAACACTAGGTTGGCTCTGCCTACCCTGCTGTGTGCGGGATATAGCGTGAAGCTGATTTATTTGGTTTTATTCTAAGATCTAAAACGTAACCTGTATGTCTATAGTTAATTTGAATAGAAAAAATACAAGTCATATGAACCAAAACAAGTAATTTTAATTTAATACGCTATAAACAATTAATAGATAGGTACATTTTATTATTATTTTTTAGTAGTTAGTAAAGGTCGGCCTTTAAAAAATTGAGAATCACTGTTCAGAGTCAAGTCAGAGTCTACTAAAAGGTAAGTTTGTTCTGTTCTGTTCTTTGATTATGACGTAACTAGCAATTATTTTTGAAAGTGAAAAAAACAATAATAACTAACGAGAATGTTTATCCTTATCTTGGATGATTGGCGTAGCTTCAGTTTTACATAACGGTTGCTTTGGTGAACCTAAAAGAAATATTGTTAAAATATGAATATAAAATAAAGCATATTATAGATATTATCTGTGAAAGACGAAAATACCGTGATTTTTTATGGTTAAGTACTTGACATATATTCGTTCAATATATGTTGCAATATAATATTAAAAAAAAACAAACAATCTAAATTATATTTAATCTATATGGATTCAATTATGAGTATCTAATATGGATTCAATTAAGGAGAGTAAAGGCAAGGAGTACCTTCCTCATATGAATGAGGATTAAGCTAAAGAGATAAATTACAGTTCAAAATTTGATCGAAATGGTACTGATATCAAGAAAATATGAACTGAGCAATTGTAGAAAAATTATAATTTTGTTTAAAAATAGTCCAATAGTTTAACTGCGAGTTCAATTTTATCCTATGGCAGCGCAACCCTTATTTTACCAGTTTTGGTTGAGACTTATTTATCCACAGGAAAAGTCCTCCTTCCTTCTATCCTCTATAGATTCAATGAATTTATGAAATATAATTTAGTAATCACATCAAAGAGGTTAAGATTAAAAATAAAAGAAATATAACATTGTATTTTTTTTTTTTCGTATAAACAGCCAGCAAACCGTGAAAAATATTTTTGTCCTCATTTATAACAAGAATTTTAAAAAAATGCTTGAAGTAATCAATTTTAAATGGGCGTTTTATACATAGGTCAAGTTAAAATAATCAAGTATAAGAATATAAATAGTCCTTATAGTATAGGAACGAGTTTAACCATTTCAAGCTTATTTTTTTCTTTACAATGCTGTTATAGTAATTTTAAAATTTGATTTAATTTTTGAAAACAGATTTGTACAATTGAAACGAACAGAACAACGTGACCATAAGTCTTATGTATATTTTTTGGGCAACATTTTTTTATAATGGAATAAACAAATATTCAATTTACAAGAGTGTGTTTAAAATAATACACCAATTGTTTTAAACTTATTTTATTTAGCCTGTTAATAAATGATGATAGAAAACTCTAAGAAACATCATATGTTTTTTTTGACATTTTTAAAGTGTTATTCCACACTTAGGAAAGTAACATACTTACTAAGAAAACGTGTAAAAATTTGAACGTAGCTGGATTTGAACCCGTGCCTATTTGGAAACCGTCCAAGCGCTCTGACCAACTAAGCTATACGTTCTCCAGAAATTGACAGGCACGGGTTCAAATCCCGCTACTATATAATTTTTATATGTTTTCTTAATAAGTATTAGACATCACATGCTAAAACATTTTACTTCCTACCTTCGATGTTTAATCAATTCTAAAATGGCTTTTATGCTTTAATTAAAATGATCTCTACAACAAAAAAAACATCAGTCACTAGCTACTAATATCCGATTTATTATCTACATTATCTGTCAAACTATTAACAATCTGTTTACTATCTGTCACTTTATCTACATTGTCTACTTTATCTGTGGTAATATGAGTGGAATAGTTTCTAATTGTACCGGACGACGGCATTTTGGCGGGGATCGGTTTTTTTTCTTTCTGACGAGCTCTGTGTTCCGCTTTCAGTTCTAACTCGACGCAATGGTCGGCGAACATCAGTTGTAAGGGCGCGTACATGTGTGGCAGGAGTTCGAGATCACTCATTGATATCTGAAAAATAAAGTTTTTTTATCAGCTTCACGCTGTATCCCGTACACAGCAGGGTAGGAAGGGGGAACCTAGTGTTAAGACACTCCGTTCCCCACTTTTTGTCGAATTCTCGAGGCATTGCGTGTTGAATGGCAGAACTCAACGCCGCGCTTAGCCTCGACACCAGAGCGAAAAAATGCAAATATAAATTATAATATAAATTTCATCTCCTCGAGTGAGGATCGAACCCACAACCAGTCGTTTTTATAGTCACACTTTGTGCCGCTGCACCACGACTGCCCTCATAAAATAAAGTTAATTGTAATATAAATAATATTACGTCGTAGGTAGAAAGAGTCTAGTAATAAGTTATTATGTTCCTTTTGGTCCATTAATATAGAGCAAAACGTAAAAAAAAAGTAAAATTAGAATCTAAAGCCAATATTTCCATACAACGCCCGGTGTCGGCGTCCATTACGTAATGAGCAAAATTCAAACAGATAGCGGAGAATGGAATATTTTGTAAATACATTAAATTTAGCAATAATTAATAATCAAGAAGGCCGATGTGGCGCAGCATCATTCATACCACTGACTGTAAGGCCTATGGTTTTAAGTTCAATTCCTTGCCACACACACAGGACAGAAAATATCTTAAAATTAGAGCGCAATATTTTAGCAGATTCTGTGAAATTAAACACAATAAATAAACAACCCACCTGCATATTATCAAAAGCTATACCAACACTGTTATTGTCGTTCAATATATGAGAGTTGAGTCGTGGCAACCTCGCGTATCTCTGACTAAAGTGAGTCAGTACTGTGTATTTTGCATTCATTTTTTTTCCAATATTTATTGCTTGGGATGTAGTAGAGTGCATTTTAGTCCTAGCCTCGTCTGCTAATTCGTCCTCCATTGTTGCTTCGTGAATGAGCAATGTTGAGTCTTTGCCTAAAAAAAATTAAATCAATATAGGCAACATTCAACTTTTACCACCTTTTTTTAACATAGCACAAACAAAAAATACTGTTATATCATGATTTATTAATATATTTAAATATTTTTTTATTACTATATTAATAACTATAAAAACCATAGTTGCATTCCTTTTGGATTTTTTTAGTGTGCGATGGAGCAGGTGCTTATATCAAATTAAAAAGTATACTGTCGTCGCAGTCGAGCAGTTGTGGCACACCGTGGGACTTTGCGATGATAGTAGGTTCGATTTCTACTAGGGGGAATGAATTATTTTCATTTCCTCTCACTGGTAATATGCCAAAACGCACTATCAAGTGGACAGTGAATTGAGATTGATGCGTCTTAACACTAAGTTCCCTTTGCCTCCCCTGCTATAGATGGAATACAGAATAAATCTTAAAATTAAAAAAATATATATAGCTCACCAATAACAACCAACTCGTCACACGGTATCGTGTCACCCGAATACGTGAGTCGGTGGTCGTGGTCGAGGCGCACCGTCACGCCGAACGCGTTGGGGCAGTGCGCGACCGGACACGTCTCTATTGATTGTACACCAATATCGGACAAAATGGCGGACGATAGATCCGATTGTTTGTTTTTTAACTGGAAAATAATAATTCTCAGTAATTATCTTTGGGTAGCGGAAATTTGTAAAAATCTCCCTACAGAGATGCTAACAACATAAATAAGTTGTGACAAGCGTATAAATAATTGAACGTAGCTTAATGAGAACGTATGGCTTAGTGGTCAGAGCGCCTGTTCGGTTTTCAGGAGCAGCGGGTTCGAGTCCCGCGACAAAATTTTTATACGTTTTCTAAATATACATATAGGTTAATTACAAATTAAAATTAAAATTAAATTAGCTTCACGCTATATCCCGCACACAGCAGGGTAGGCAGAGGGAACCTAGTGTAAGACACTCCATTCCCCACTTTCTGCCGAATTTTGGAGGCATTGCGTGTTGAGTGACACAACCAGTCGATTTTACAGTCACACTTTGTGCCACTGCGCCACGACTGGCCTCTAACTAGGTTAATTATGATTTAGCTAAAAGATATTCGTGTCATTCAGTCGTGGCGAAACGACCATCGTGTATACAGTCAAACACTGTGTCGCACCGACGGCACATAATTTAATATTATTACACATATATAATATTAGCTTACCAAATTCTGATTAGGCACCAGCATGAACTCATCACGTATCTTCTCGAACAACTGATGGTATAAAGACAGCCACGTTACAATTTGACCTGGAGCCAACAAATATAACGGAGGAGTGGGACCTTCAGGGTTAATTTCCGCGAAGGCGTCGTGACGAGCTTGGAGAACTCCGATTAGACCTGGAGAGATAAGAAAAATAGTTTTTTTATGTATTCTATATTTATAAAGTTTTTTTCAGAAACAACCTTGAATATCCGATTTATTGTTTTTGTTACTTTAACAAATACAAACCTAAAGAAACTGTTAACTTAAAGAAATACAAAATGCACGTAATGAGGCGTAAGAAAAACTTATTTAAAAATCTATTCAAAAGAACTACTACTATCTTATACATTCTTACAGCACTATTGCACTCTTCTTAGAATGTTTAAGTTTTTTAACAATATACGAAATATTTTTTAATAATATTTATTACACCTTATAAACTTACCAATATGATGATCAGCATGCAAATGTGACACATAGATAGCCTTAAGGGTTCTTAAGAAGGAATTAACTTTCTTCGGTCCGTAGAAGCGTACAAGCTGACCGAAGGTGCCCTCACCACAATCTAGTAGCATTGAACGATCTTCACTGTAAAGAAAATATTTTGAATAAAATTATAATATATGTAATGTAATATGATGTATCTGGAAAAGAACACTTTAATATTTAGAAAAAATTAAAAAAAAAATGGCTTTAAAGCAAAATCGGTTGAGAAATATTCAAAATGAAAAAAATATTTTAATTATCTCTTTACATAACCGGGGCTCTACATTTCAACATCTAAAACGCAGTAGGTAGCACTGCAAGGAAAAAGGAAATGACGAATAGAGTATGCTGTGAAATTTAGTAATAAAGCCGCTAATTTAAGATTTTTTGACTATTTACAATTTTCTTATCAAATTAAAAATAGGCTACAGTTCGAAAAGGCCACGATTTGTTGACCGTACTGTACACTTAAAATGCGGTGTATGCGGCTAAAAAAAAAATAACACACACTCACCTAATATGAACTACAATACCGCTAGTATTCCTAGTCTTACTCGGTATACAAGATCCTGTCCCCATAAAAATGACCTTAGGATACTCTTTCTGAGAGTCCCTCTTAGCGTAACGTGTATCTTCTACCACTTTCCGAAATCGTTCCAGGCTACCCACAAAGCCCTCCACTTCTAGGGGCTCTTGAATATATTCTTGAATGTGGAGCTTTGGTTCCATGGATCTGAGGAATTCGAGACATTATTGTTTTTATTTTACTCATAGTAGGAATTTAAAAAATAATATTATGCAAACTTATTTTAAATACATAGGTTAGAAGGATATAAAGAAAGAGTTTAGACAGCAGTGAATCTATTACCGGAAATATTGAAATATTTGGGGGAAAGAGGCTTTGGCAAAAAGCCAGACTAATGGTGGTATGAAATGCAAGGTGCAGTAGAAAACAAGAAGAAAGCATGGTAGAATTATAAAGCTTCAGGTAAGAATAAATATATGAGAGAGATAAAAAAGAAAGGTTATAAAACTAAGGGTAAAGCGTGCAGCTAAGTTAAGGTACACGATGATGTGGCATATGAGTTAGCAATAATGTTAGTTGTGGATTCAAATACAAACAATACTATACACCATATACCGGCATATACCGGCATATAACGATACATTTAATATTAAAAAACCACAAATGAACACGTGACTATAAACGAACGGTAGTGAGTTCGAATCCCAATCCAGAGAACGGAATGTTTTAACACTAGGTTCGCTTTGCTTATCCTGTAATACACTGGATACAGCGTAAGGTAAAATTTGAAGGACAACTCGAAGGGATATAATAACTTTCTCTTTTTTGTAATAATAATATAAAACACTAATTAATTTATAATAAACACATAATATACTTAATAATTTTATTGGTTCCCGCAATTAAATTTCGATAAATATATATTATTAAAAATAGATGTATTCTACATACTCGGTACATCATATTCTGACTTATTTTTGTATTATAGATATATCTATCAAACATCTAAGAATTGGTTGTGTTTTTAGTGTGCTTACCTAATTACATTACAACATTTATATTAAAGCATAAATAAATAATTATTATAAGATCGTGACCCAAAAAACGCTCTTAAAAGTAAACGAACAACTATGAAAATCTGTTCCAGACAGTGTTAAAACGGCTCAAAATGTTTTCATGAATCCTGGCTAAGATCACTCTCGATTAAGTCACTTTAAAAAAAAACTAAACCAAAATCGTCCAAAACTAACAAAAAAACTAAATCAGGTTCATCCTTTTTGAACATACGATGCTACAAAAGACAGATACAAATAAATACAAACATCCATAATATATGTATGACACGGACACGTCAAATCTAAATAAGACCTCTGTTTTCGTTGAGGGTTACAAACAGCATTTAATATGCAAAAGACTTACCTATCCAACTCCTTCTTAGGTCTCAAATGGAATATAGTCAACGTCCTGCCCGCGATCAGCTCCAGTCTGGCCAAGGAATCTGAATCCTTCAACCCTTCGTTCCCCGCACACGAGCCCTCCATATTTACTATATTCTGGAACTGCGCCAAAGCGATCTATAAAATATTGTTTTATATCCCACACCGATCATGCAAAGCAAGACCAACCTTTATGTATGAAAAAGCGATCGTTATAGCCATTTGTAGGTAAGATAAAGCTAAAATATATATGTTTTTATAGTGATTAATAAGCAAAATAAAATAAAAATATATAGTTTTAATATTAAGGAATATTTATTTTCCTAATTAGATTGGATAATATGGCGCATTGAGTTGAAATATATAAAACGCAATGTCATTAAATGAAATTAAAATCTTGAGACAGTATGAGATGAGTGAAGTGCAAAAATAATAAAATATATACATATATTTAAAACATATTCTTTTAAGACATGTTAAAACACGCGGCTACATGCACACATGTTTATAAGAAACAACTCACGTTATGCTTCAACTCCTCCAAAGCCTTCAGTTTCACCGGATTACTTGGCGCCTCCTGGTTTCCCTCCACTACCGGCGCGTCCCATAGAGCGGGCATACTTGTGTCTCGCAACAACGGAAACATTTCCCCATCGAGGAGATGCAACTTGTGTTGGGTGCGATGAACAGATTCTGATCCAAGGCAGGAGTTTTGCCTGTTCAGGACTAAGTGGCGGGTCGTGGCACCGAACATGGCTAGGAATGCTCGGTAGCTGCAATGGTGATGATGACATTGTAGTAGTTATTTTGTTGTATATTAAAGAAATTAAAATAAAAATAGTTTTTATTTTAGAAATATTGTTTTAAAATTGCAATATTCCAAATTATCATTTTTTTATTAGGTCGTCAAGCCGCAGAGGCACAAGCAAAAGCGTCTCGGAAATTTTGACATGAAGTGGGGAAATGAGTGTTTTAGTACTAGGTTCCCTCTGCCTACCTTGTTATATTTGGGATACAATAAAAAAATGTCCTTAATTGTGACAGTCTTGCTAAAAAAGAGGTAGCTCACCTGTCTTTTATTGTGATAGTCTTTCTAAAAAAAGGTATCTCAAACTAAAAAAAAACTTGAAAACGAATTTCGTCGTCAAGTTTTATCTTTAGTGGAAGTTAACAATCTCAAATATTTTATTTAATCAATACAAGTCAATTATTAATAAATGACCAACAATGACTCACGTGGGATGGTTAAACACATGTGGTGGTGTATAATGCACTATAACCGTTGGTATGTTCTCCGGCGGGTTGGCGCCATTGTCGAAGTGAGCTGCGAACTCTGATTCTTTTAAATAGGATAAATCTGGTACTTCCATTACTGAAATAAGTACAATAAATTATATATGAATATGAAACAATTTTAAATGTTGGTTGGTTAGGGGCCCAATCTCCATTCAGTTTTAATTATATTAAAATTGCGTTTTTTTTAAATCAATTAGACAAAAAGATCGAATATTTTGGGTTCCACTTCTTTATATGCAATGCCTCGAATTCGGGACTAAGGCAGAATATTGAGTAGAACCACCACTTGAAATTTATTTCTCTCATTCTATTTATTACAGATTTTTTTTTATAATAAAGATAACTTACAACACCAGACATTTAAAGCAAAATTTAAAAAAAAAAAAAGATACTCTCTAAAAAACTTCAGCAAAATAAAAATTGTTCTACAAACATATAAAACACAAATAGAACAAACCTATAAACACAGGTCCGGGATCATCAGGAGTCTTAACATCCTTAGATCGTACAAGAGTACCATCTGGCAGTACCACATCCTGTCCATTTTTGAGCATACCCAGCATTGGACCAGGTTTTACTCCGAATTCCACACATTTCTCTAAGTCTAATGTGCCTAGACGTTTCTGAAATAATAATAATATTAATATCTGTATTAAATTTAAGCGCAATGGGATAGCATCTGGTTGTACGTATATTAGTTGTGGGATCAATTCCATTAGAAACAGTGAAGTTTTTTTTCTTGTTATGGTAAGACATATTACATCGTCCAGTATTGTGTGTGTCTCAACATTAGGTTCCCTCTGCCGCCTACCCTGCTTTGTGTGAGATACAGCGTGAAGCTGATTTAATTATTTATTTTAATAATTTGTTTACTTTAGGTCTAGGAATTGTTATCATCTCATAATATAATATCTTCTACTAAATGTTTGTAAGTATTAATTAATACATGATTTGGAACTAACCTTTAGTATGCAAATATAAGCTACAGTGCAATGGTTATGTTTCTGTAAATCGTGCAATACTTTTTGATCTTTACTATTAATTCCATCTGAAAAAAAAATAAAGATTGTAAAAAAAATATCTTGAATCGATATTGGTGCATAAGTACAGAGTCAGGCTGCAAATACTATGGTTTGCTGGATTACTGCATGAAGTTAAAATTTATATATTACTATCTATAATAAAATCTATATATTAAAATATATATAAATTACCATTTGCTGCGGTTGATTTAGGTTTTACATTTGCATTATTTTTCTTGTTAAAACCAGCCCCTTTACTATCTCTCCTATAATAATCAGTATTGTCATGTATAAACTCCTCAAACTCTCTGTCGGAAGAGTCATCGCTTAGTTTAGCTTTTTTTGCAACTGGATCTAAGTCAGTTTGTAGAATATTATCTTGCGGCGCCCTATTGTAGAATAATAAAAACATATTTTTATGTAGGCATGCAACTAATATATGTTCAACAGTACAGGCAATGGTTGTGGGTTCAATTCTCTCTTGGGAGAATTAAAATTTTAATAATTTTATTTCTAATGAGGCAGAACACGGTGTTCAGAGTTCTACCACTCAATATACAACATGCTTCATAATTCTTGATGCATGGGGTGTTGAGTAGGAACAGAGTATCTTATAGATTGCCAGATTCCCTCTGCCTACTCTGCTATACTGCAAAGTTATAAAAAAATGATATAATAATAATCATCATCATAGTTGGACATTCTTGAAATTATCAACAAATTTTGTAATTACTATGTATAAATTGAGAATTTTGCAACATTGTACATTAATCACTTTAAATCTTGAATTATTATTTAACTTTATATTTTTAATCTATCCTATTAAAAATAGGATCCTTTACAGAACTTACATAAGGACATATTTGACTGTCATAACACTGTCTTCAAAGTCCACACTAGGACTACACTGGGCCATAGTCACATTCATTTCTTTCATTATAACAAATCTCTTTGTAGCCTTATAAAGTTCATCCTGAAAACAATTTATTATTAATACTTTTGAGTCCAGTGCATGGGTACAATGTGTGTTTGTAACGTGATTGGTTGTGGGTTCAATTCCAAAAGAATTGAAATATTTGTTTAAATTTATATTTTCATTTCTTGCTCTGGTGTCGAGGCAAAGCGCGAAGTACACTCACTCAACACACAATGCCTCCAGAAGTCATCCGAAAGTGGGGACAGAGTTAACTGAACTCTAGGTTCCCTCTACCTACCCTCTCTTTTCCGTTTGGGATAAACAAAAAATAAAAAATAAATTGAAAAAAAAACACAGAAATGTATGTCACAAAAAGATCCTTCCATTTTATTTCTACGTATAGATATAGATAAACAGAAATTTAAGACTTTCGGGTCTTTGTATAACAAGAAAATTGTATTATAACTTTTTTACCAAGTATAAATTTTGTTTAACAACATACTTTAAATGAATATAACTGTTTTTTATGAACCAATTGTAATAAAACAAACACTCAATGTTAAGCAAAGCTTGTCAGAATCTAATAGGGAAAACTAATTAAACAGGTTTTTTAGAACTAATAAAATTTAACATTTTTTTCATACAACATACCGACATATAATTAACTATTTTTTAAACTATGCTTAAAGCAATTCGATAGTATCCTTATGATTGTTATTTCATTATTTAAGTCTAACTAAGATTTACATCATAATGTTATATAGCCTATAGAACTTTTGAAGAATGCAGCTTTCATACATTACAAAAATAAAGTAAACCGGACCAGTAGATCTACAGATCTTAGTGTTTAAATAAACTTACATACAATCTCTTGTACTTTATTAGTAAGTATAGACATAGATGCCTTGAGTGGTTTTCAAGAGGTAAATGTTTAAATCCAGCTATATTAAATTTTTTATATGTTTCTAAAAAAAGTACATAGATGACTTATTTTATTATTTTCCATTTTGGCAAATATGCTTGTAAGCACCCAAAAGTATTTTTTAACACATCACATTAGAAATTTTGAACATTATTATAAAACTAAATTATAGGCTTTTGAATAAATTGAAAGATTGAGTTGAATAATTTATGAAGTTTAAAAAATATTGAATTTTTTTACAGCCTTACCCACAGCTTAAAGTGTTTGTTATATTATAAACAATACATTATTGTAAAGTTTTATCTAAACTACATTACTATAAAGTGTAGTCTAAGCGTGTTCAGTAGTTTTTGTGTGAAAATCAAACCGAGGGTGGACCCTCACAAGCTTTCACTTTTTTTATATTAGTAGGATAGTAGAATATTTAGAAATATTTTTTTATGTATAAATTTTAAAACCTTACTTACCAAACCCTCTGGACCATGTAAAGTAATGTTTGGTACACCAACATCTTGTAAAGTGAGTGAAAGTCCAGGAAGCCCTCCAATATTGTTCCATGTTTTATTTGTGATGAAAATTTGTTCAAGTTTTGATAATTTAACTTTGTGTTCATGAGCTAGTCTCTGAGTTCCTTCCCCACAGTTAAAAAGATAGCTGGAATGTTTAATTTAAATATAATATTCAAACACTAGCACTAATCAACATTAAAATACATAAATAACAATTACAGACGTATTTCACAATTTATTTAAAATTTCATCACTCATACTATATATGAAAAAATAAAATGTTTATAAGTTTATTACTCACCGTTTTTGATCTGTAAATAAATATAATGTGTTTGGAGCCCCACGCGCTCCAGAACCAAGTACCTGCAAGTATACGGTACTGGCACCAAATTTCTCAGACTTTTTTGCGATCAGCTGGCGCTGGCGTTGTGAGTCTGCGATTCTTCCATCTTTTCCATTCACTTTAGGCATTGTGCCTAGAAATTCCAATAACTTCTTACTACTATCTTTATTGTAGTAACGAATATTATATATTCTAACTACTCTATTAACTATTTTAATTTTACCGTACATGTGTTTTGAGGTTACTTATATTGTAAGCCAAGATTTATCGTGTTCACTATGATATTTAATAAGAGCAATAGATTATTTGTTTGTACATAATTTTTAACACTTTTTTTTGTGTTACTGACACATATTTAGATTTAGAATTGTTTTTTACGACAGCCGATTTTGATTGTTTTGCTTCTAACGTCAACGTGATGTCAAACGAAGACATTGACAGCTGACGTTTATAATTTGAAAAATGCATACCCACACATAATATGATACGGTTTAATATCATTGAATAAATACGTTATATAAAATCAATTAAAATGTATAATTAATATAGTTTTTATGACTATAGTTAAACATTTTATTTAATTTTTTTAATTTTCATAAGACAAGATCTGTAGGTAGGTACTGAACCTAACGTAATTTTCTCCAAAATTGTATTACTACAAATGTTACTATATAAAAAATATAACTGTATTATCTTTTCATCTGTCAACATCGAAATCGAAAATGGCGTTCTGTACAGCTGTGGGTTGCGCAATTTATATGTAAATGTGTACGAAAATCATATTAAATTTTATATTTGGTGCCCTATAATTAATCTATACATTGAAAATGTTAATTGCGGTTAGTTTTTACTATCAGTGTTGTATAGTGTTCTAATATTTTTTTGTAAGTGCAAACCTGTCAGGAACCGTGTATTTTTTGTGTTGTGGTGATGTATTAAAATGATTAATAATGAAACGAAAAATAATACGGCTGTGCAAATAATGTAATAATAATGGCTGTGTTATGGGTGATTTTAGTTTTAGCCTTAACGGGCTTTCAATTGGCACAAGGATTGCCTGTTAACCCGACGCTGCGGGTCTACCCGCACGGTAAGTACATTTATTAGAGATGTATGTTTTTTAGCACACAACCTTAATTGTTGTTAATTTGTAATTTTTATTAAGCTATATCTATTGGTTCTTTATATGTAAATAATGAATATAATAGATATAAGTCCAGTTGCATCTCAAATAAATATGGAGGTAGACTTATGCAGTAATTGTATTACGATCTTAGTTAAAAAATATTTACGAAACATATGTTAAGCACTTTTATGAATATTGTCACATTAGTAAAATCGTTTCTAAGTATCGGTTTACTAAATTTAAATAAAAGATAATCATTGAAATTATTAATTCCAAAGAAGGTAGGAGATAATAAAATATATACGTAGATTATTTTTTACCTTACAATCCAATTCAAACAAAGTACAATAAATTTTATTTCGCGTTAAACCTATTTGTATATTTAGATATAAACATAATGTTTAATATGACATCATAAGATAATCCTTAACAACAAACAACCTAATTAGACATAAAAAAAAATTGTAACATTAAACTCAAACAATACTTAATAATAATGTTAATTCAATTATTTTCAAATTAAAATAATTTATATATGTATATATTAAACAATTTCAACTCATTGGCAAAATATATTTTTTATAAAAAGATTGAAATCCTTTCAATTTTAAAAATAACTAAGCTCTTAAAAATCTTTGTATAAATATTATTCTTTATATTATTTCAATTTATTGTAAAAAGACCAAACTTTACAATAAACACTTTAGAATGATTCATTATCGACATACACAACATTTGCATGCACAGAAATTATTAATAAAAATATTTTAAACAACATACATCAATTATTTTTTATATGTTAGAAATATGATATTGTAGAATTATTGATAATATGATACTTGGAGGGATGGATTATTTTCATTACTTTGCTCATGTTAAATGGAATGTGCAACAAATTCTACCACACTTTATGATGGAAAGCATGGAGAGAAGTATCTTAACACTAGGTTCTCTCTGCCTATATGTTACTATATACCAAATGATTTAAAATACAATATATAACATATACAATATAATTTGTTTTCTATCAGGTGCCCTGAACGCTCATTTGCCTTGTCCTTTTCCATAAAAAAAATATTGTTTAAACAAATATTTTATTGGAGAGTATGAGTATTGTAGTCATTTTATAATTATTTTTTTAGAAACAGGTGAAACAGAGTTCGAATGGAGTACAGAAAACAGTCTGTATGCAGCGTTGCCAGCGCTGGCGCTGGTGCTGGCAGCTGTGGGCTTCCTCTTTGGTTGCACCTGGTGCTATAGGCACAAGGACTGTAAGGTAAAGAAACTAGTTATTATAAATATGCTTAGCATTATTTAATACAACATTGTGTTTGCCCAAATGTAAAATGGTGCACTAAACATAATGGTACTACGCTTAAATTTCTTATGATGATATAATTTTTTGCAATAAAATATTATGAATTAAATATTTTTATATTATTGTTCAATATGTTATTGACAGGTTCTCATAATGTCTACATTGTATAAATAAGGTTAAAAAGAGTGACTTAAAAAGTAAAAATGTAAATATTTTGTCTCAGCCTTTACCTCTATTTTTTATTGATATTCATACATTTATTGTTAAGTGTTGTTTCTTACTTGAAGTCCTTAATTAAACAAAATGGACACCAGTAAAATATTATTAAAATCAAAATGGTCATTATTTGTCGCCTTTAAATCTTAGAGAAAAAATATATACCCTTAATTTTATGTCTAAAACAATATAGATTATAATCCATATTATTATCAAAGAGCTAAAATTCAATTGTTAACACCAGTGGCTCACCTCTACTCATTCTGACCTAATTCAAATTTAATCCCATAAGTAGTTTTCAAATTGGGTCATTCACATGAAATTCATAATAGTAACATTCATAAAGTAGCCAAAATTTCGCCGAAATTAACAATAACACTAACAGTTTATTGCTAAGTAAGCTTTCCTGAAAATATCCTCAATTATATTATACGATTACAGTCTAGTTACTGTGTTGTTTATTTTGAGGCCAGTCGTGGTGCAGTGGCACAAAGTGTGACTGTAAAACCGACTGATTGTGGGTTTGATCCCCACTCGAGGAGATGAAATATTTACTTAAATTTATATTTCCATTTCTTCGCTCTGGTGTCGAGGCAAAGCGCGGCCTTGAGTTCTGCCACTCAACACGCAATGCCTTCAAAATTCGGCAGAAAGTGGGGAAGGGAGTGTCTTACACTAGGTTCCCTCTGCCTACTCTGCTGTGTGCGGGATATAGCGTGAAGCTAATTTAATTTATTTGTTTATTTTATATACTCATGTAAATATTTGATAGGCGTATTTTGGTATATTGTTCGCTCTGGTGTCTAGGCAAAACACGGCATTGAGTTCCGCCAGTTAACATAAAATGCCTCCAGATTTCGGTAGCAAGTGGGGTGCTCAGTGTCTTATCACTGGGTTCCCTCTGCCTATCCTGCTACTTGCGGGATACAGCGTGAAGCTAAAAAAAATATATATTATTATCGCGTAATACTCACCTTAACTAAATATAAATAATACTTTACTAGAAGGAACAATGTAAATATATTCATTATATAAAATAATTAAAAATATATTTAAAATATTGTATGATGCTTATAGATTGTAGAAGAATTTCAATTTAGCCCTCTACAGATGTGCGAGAGCTCTCTTCTCCATATTTATTTCATTTCATGTCAAGTGTTTTACGCTTTCAATTGGTGCTTGTTAACAAAAAAGTTTTAAATAATATTTTTTAAACCTCTAAAGTTTATACCCACAAATTTTATAAACGTGTCTTAATATTTTACCCGCATACAACTCTATAGGCTAGAGAGACGGAACCTAGTGTTAAGTCACTAAGTTCTTTACGTACTTGCCAATTTTGTGTAATGAGCGACGTGGCGGAACTCAGCACAGGGCTTTGTCTTGTCACCAGAGAAAGGAATTGAAAATTCTATTCGGTCTGACCAAAATTGATTCTTATTTTATAAAACTATCAATTAATTTTGACTTTGCAATTTTTGAAAGGAAATTTTGCAAGGCTATTTTGAGACCACACCAACGAGAAAACGTTTCTAAACACGTTTTTTTTAATAATAAAAACAAAAAAGTTTATTATTTTTGAACTTACTTATTACAAAATAAGTTGAAAAGATTAGTTAATATGCTGTCAATGCCAATGTATGTGGGTAATAAAAGTTGCATATATCTAATCAATTGCGGACGATGGGTTCGACGAACTCTGCGCCCTCCGCCAGTTATCGTATTACGTGTGTCTACTTTATTAATGGGCCAAATTAATATACGTACAGACAGAAGCGCCCTTGACTGTCAATGTATTGTGTTTATGTTTTATAATTAGCTAGACAAAGCGCGGTGTTGAGTTGCGGCGCTTAACATGCAATGTCTTGATTTCTGATGGTTGACGAACGGAGATAAAGCGTGAAGCTGCACTTTATTACTGATTACTAGCGATCCGTTCGCGACTACGCCCGCTTGTACTACCCTATTGTTTATTTACTAATGTGAGTTACATTCATGTACTAATAGAACATTATCACTTTAAGGACAATTTCTATACATTAAAAACCAAAGCTGCGGCCAATTTAATATTTTTTTATTCATAAAGAAAGAAAAAAAAATAAGGGAAGCTTGTTAAAATTGTATGGTGAAGTCTGCGTTTGAATCGGTTAAACCATTTCTGAGATTAGCGGGCACAAACGCACAGAGAAAAAGTCAAAATTTTTAAAATCTTTAGTATTGAGTTCTACTACTTAGGTTCCTCAAATAATAGATTTTCTCATTTATACCCCATGTAAATACAGCGATCAGTTACAATTTTATCATATGTATAGATTTTTATATTAAGCTTATTAAACAAATAAAGCTTCATACTGTATCCCGCTCACAGCAGGGTAGGCAGAGGGAACTTAATGTCAAGACTGGGAGTGGGAGATAAGTTCTGGAGGCATTGCATGTCGAGTGGCAGAATTCAACGCCCCACTTTGCCTTGACAGCAAAGCGAGGAAATGGAAATATAAATTAAAGTAAATATTTCATCTTCTCGAGTGGGATCGAACCCACAACCAGTCGGTTTTACAGTCACAGTCAGTTTGTGCCCCTGCGCCGCGACCGGCCTCATGAAGCTTATTAAATATTTAATTTAAACGTAGTGCAACTAAGTTGTCGTTTACTTTGGCACAATATTTTTCTTATTTCTATTCCAACGGTCGTCTGTTGTCAGGACAAATGACGCAATTAGCAACCTTCAATCGATATTGCATTCTCATAACCGCCGGTGGCTAATACTATCGAGTGTCGTGTTACGTCTCGGGAGGGTCAGTACCACTAATTAAACCACTCTTATTGACTCATTCCCCCATACTCCTCCACATTCCCCCAAGGGTGGCTGTAAGCCCAGTTACTCATCGATATTTGGCAGCATCAAGATCTATTCGTCGCGGTGATGCATCGCGACGTACATAAAGATAGGTATCGAATGTTTGTTAGTCACATTATGTTTATTTCGAGTTTTTATTACAAAGTTATGATCATATCGTAACGTGAAACAATTTCGAATGGTGATTTCGTTTGTTGGTCATTTAATTTTTGCCATGTTGAAATTTTCATGCATGGGATGATAATGATCTTCACGATGGGATCTCTTTAATGGATCTCGTGATGTTTGTCCACCGATGGTTTGGTACAAAATTAGAGGTCTTTAGGTTTTTCTGAAATTCAAGATTAGCTTAGCCAGACTCCTTCATCTGATACCTCCCCCTTTAAGGCTATTATTTTTTAGGATTAAACCACAAATACGTAGTTTTCAGATTATTTCCTTGCTAGTACTACCTGTAGATGCTAGCTGTCAAATTTAATAATTGTACGTCAACCGGAAGTACCTTATTAATGTTGATTTGATGGCCATATAAATTCATTCTCCCGAGTGTGAATCGAACCTATCGCCACCGGGATCAAAGCAAGTTAAATATTTATAATTATTTTTATTCAAAAAAAAATATTGCTTTATTATATTTTTATATTTTCTTCTACTTGAGCGCGCTACTTTTAATTTTGTATTTCACAATGCGGATGTTGAATGTCTGTAGAGACAGTCGCATTGTATTAATTTTTTAGCCATCCTAGTTAAGCGAGGTGACCCATATACTGAACCTTTATGAATATGCTGCCGTAATAAATTATTATTACCTTACTTTTTTTAAAGAGAAAGTATGTTATTTTAAACTAATTTCAACATGTGTATTTTTTTGTTAAAAATACAAAGATACTGTATGTGCATAAGGTTCATAACTAAATAAATTTACAATGTGCGCTATAGACATCTGAAAAATACATTAGCTTCATTCTGGAACCCGCTCATAGTAAGATTAGCAGAAGGAACCTAGGAACCTACCGTTAAATTACTCTGTTCGCTTAGTACATTTTCGTTTCCTAAATGGAATGGTGTTCTAATTTTAAATGCATGTTAAGTGGCGGATCTCAACGCCGTGCTTTGCTCGTTACCACCGCGAGGAATATGAAAATATTAAATATTTTCATTTCTTCGAGTGGAAATAGAACTCACAACCAGTCGCGCTTATTGTCATACGCCTGTGTCTCAACGGACGACTGACCTCAAATATTATTTATTTGTATAATAGAAAATTTTAAATATATATAGTATATATTTTTTTATACTTTAATTTATATTGACTTTTTATTAACTACATTTAACCTTTGATTTTCTACCTAACACTTACTTTACATAAACATTTATAATATACTTTGTTTAGAAAACGTAAAAAACAATAAACGTAGCGGGATTTGAACCCGCTGGTCCCCTTGGACGGTTTCCAAGGTAAAATTTATGTACGTTTTCTTATAAAAAAATTATTTTTTATTTCCTAGTAGTGGGTGTTATCCACTTTAAAGTAGAATTTACACTAGTCATAGGGTTTCAACAATATGGATTGTTTAAGCATTGTATATGGCCGTGCACTTCATATAATAATATAAGGTAGGTTATAGTTAGATAACCCAACGGCGAGGCGAGATGCATATTTCCGATAAAAGATTATTAGTATTCCTTTTACATTTTAAAAAGTACAATGAACTCTGTAGTATCTTTTATTGTGGTGTTACGAAGGCTGGTATTAAATATATGTTCTGCTGAAATAAGAAAAAAATACGTTCACGCTTTTTCCCGTAGAGCAGGGCAGGATGAGAGAAAAATTTTCCACTTTTCACTCAATAGGCTATAAATTTCGTTATGTGAACTCCCGGAGTGGATCGAACCCACAACGATCGCATCATACTTCGACTCTACTGTGCCACAACGGTTTCTAAGAACTTGTTAAGTTGACGTTGACAAAATAATAATTTGACAATAACTTTACTTATTTAGGAACAAAAAAGAAATGTTTACATTTATTAAAGTACTAATTAATAAGACGACTTTGGTTTGATTAATACGACGGAGGGCGTCGTGGCGCAGGGGCAAAAGGTGGTGAATGTAACGTGATGGTTGTGGGTTCGATCCCAATTTGAGGAAATGAATTATTATTCTTTCTTCCTTTTTTTCTTGCTCTGGCACGAAGGCAAAAAAGCCCGGCGTTGAGTTCCGCCATTCAACACGCAATGCCTCGAAAAATTCGGCAGAAAGCGTGCGACTAAATGTCTTAGCAGTAAGTTCCCTCTGCTATATGCGGGATACAGCGTGAAATTAATCACACTCTAAGGGACATTCAAAGAGAAAAGAATTCAAATCCCGCTATGTTTAAATATTTTATACATTTCTATATATATAAATTATGTAATTAGATATAACCATGAATGTTAGTTTTTACACCAACCCCGAAAGAGTACATAATATATAATCATTTGTCATAAATGTGAATTGCTCGACATGGAACTTCGTAACGTAGCTACGTTTATATATATACAATATAATAAAGTATTATGGCTTCGTCTTCTATTGTCAATTGGTTTCTTCGTTATTATTTATTAGAAAGTTATAATAGAACAATAGTGTAGCACAATGGAGAAATAGCTGGCTTTTCAAACAAAATTTGGTGTAGTTAAATGTATAATGTTATTAAACGCCATGGTTGAGTATTCGATTTTCAGCCAGAATTATGAAATGTTTATATTATACATTCATGTCCTTACGGACAGAGTACAGCGTTGAGTTCCGCCACTCAATGAAAATTCTTAATGGGAACTGAGTGTATTAACACTAGGTTCCCATATTTCTTCCGCCTACCTTGTTATGTATGAGATACAGCGTGAAACTAAAAAAAAATTAAATAAAGAGGCATGTCAGTACCGCACGATATTTTCACGTAAAACGATATTATTCTATATATTATATTCTATAGGTTTGTCATATCTGGTATCTATAACTTTGCAGACGCTCCGTTTCGTGTTAATTTACTTCCTATTAGCTAAATGGATTCAAGTCATTTACAAAATGGGTGACGGTAGTCTAATTCAGCGAAAAAGCTGCGCCCGTGGAAAGTGTTTACTGCTAATTATGAATTAACCTAATAAATAACCAAATGCACTTTGGAATTTGGAATGTTATATACTTGTTTTATTTTTACGCTTACAAAGCTTTAAGAAAGAGTGCTCAACTTAACGTGATTAAATACAGCCTATGGCCTTCCTCCATAAGTGGACTATCTAACTAAAACATATTTTTTCAATTTGAACCAGTAGTTACTGAGATTAAAGCGTTCAATCTAACACTCTCCAGATTTATAATATTTGTAAAGAAAAATCTATATAAGACTAGATCGTTAAATTGGCAGGAAGGTAAATTTTTGAACATGTTTTCAGATCATTTTCGTCTTGGTTCAGAAAGTCTACACGAACGAAGTGTCGTGAATATTCTAGTCTGTGATATTTTGTGAATTTTATCGTAATTGAGATTTGAACCCACAACCAACAGCTACAGTTACACCTCAATGGAGTCGCAACGGTGCAACTACATTATCGTAACCGTGGAAGTTATAAAACAATTGAGAGCTACCTCACAATGAGTACTCAACGTTATTGCGTACGAAGTTGAATAAAAAAAAATGCAAATGCAGGCATGTTTCATCAATATAATTAATGTAAACAAAACATAAATCGAGAGTTATTAATTATTCATTGAAGCCAATCGTGGTGCAGGTGTGACGTGACAGGTTCTGGGATCGATTCCCGCTCAAGGAAATGGAGTATTAAATAATTTTATTTCTTTGGTATGTTGACAAGGCATAGCGCGGCGATACGTTTCGTTACTCAATACGCAATGCTTGCAGAATCGGTAGAAAATGGAGAACGGAGTGTTTTAACATTAGGTTCCCATTCTGTGTGCGGAATACAACGAGAAGCAGATTTTTTTATATGTAAAAATAGGAAAATAAATATATTTGAATGATCATAATGATGTATTTACTGAGTACTGACCGCAACTACGGCGTACCACCAGAGTATGTATGAACGTTTTAAATCCGGTTGTTGATATATCTAGAGCTAATTTGTTTACTATATTTTTGCTAGTTTCTGTGTTCTATATATTTGTTAGTTTCTGTGTATATTCCTGCCAAATGGTTTTTTTATCACGTGAAATTCTAGAATACTATATCAGCTTCACGTTGTATCCCGCACATAACACGGTAGGTAGAGGGATCCTAGTGTTAAGACACTCCGTTCCCCACTTTCTACCGAATTCTGGAGTCATTGCGTGTTGCGTGGTAGAACTCAACGCCGCGCTTTGCCTCGAAATCAGAGCGAAGAAATGTAAATATAAATTTAAGTAAATATTTCATCTCCTCGAGTCGGGACCGAACCCACAACCAGTCGATTTGCAGTCACACTTTGTGCCCCTGCGCCACGACTGGCCTCATACTCATACAGAATACTATATTCTTACACTATATATTAAAAATATTTTTTATTTAAATTATACATGTCACAATGTACTTTTTGCAGTTCTAAGCAATCTAAACAGTTAAGCAGTAGAACTACCTTCCCACCCAGTGGTAGCTTCCTGTAGGGCCACTGACGTTTTTATGTAATTTGACGATTCAAAATTGCTTGTATTTCATATTTGTTTTAAAAAAAGATAAGAACTACTTAAAAAATTGAGACCTTATTAATTTTTCTTGTTTACTAGGAACAATAATGTTAAAAGCTTCACGCTGTATCCCGCACACAGCAGGGTAGGCAGAGGGAACCTAGTGTTTTTAGACACTCCATTCCCCACTTTCTGCCGATTTCTGGAGGCATTGCGTGTTGAGTGGCAGAACTCAACCCCGCTCTTAGCCTCGACACCAGAGCGAAGAAATGGAAATATAAATTTAAGTAAATACTTCATCTCCTCGAGTGGGGATCGAACCCACAACCAGAAGGTTTACAGTCACACTTCGTGCCGCTGCGCCACGACTGGCCTCAATGTTTTTATACATTATTTTAATACGTTTTTATAAAATACTTTGCGTTTTAATTATAGTTTAATATATTATACAAAAAAAAGTGAAACGACATATCGTTAAACCATTACCGGCCACTTACATATGTATGATGGGGAAAGTGAACATTAAATAATTGCTTTTTTTTGCTACAACGCAGATTTTCACTTGTTATGCTTTATTCATTGCACCTAGATACATACATTTATAGTATGTACATTTATAGAATTTAACTAAATAATATATTTAAAACTGTCTAATAATATGTTAGAATGAAATAAATTGAAAAATAAATGCGTCGTCACTCGTTGCTTAATAATTGCACGTCTACTAAGTGATATCTTGACGGATGTGCAGCGCGTTTTTTAAACGCTATATATACTATAAAGATACGATCCGCTCGCGGCTTCGCCCGCATACTAGAGATTCAAACGGGGCTTTCGAGCAAATTAAACTTATTTTTATATTATTGCCAAAGAATAGTCTATATATCTATATTTTTCTATATTTTTAATAAATTCATGATAATTCAGTAGTTATGGCGTGAAAGCCTAACAAACAGATTTTCACATTTATAATATTAGTATGAATACGGTCCAACGCGTGATCGTATGTAATAAAAATTACCTATTATTTAATATTTTTTAATGCAAATATTACATGAATTTAATGAATACAAAATTAAAATTTATTTTTGAATTTAATGGAGCACCATTGAGCCAGTTACATTTTCCATTGTATGGAGTCAACGACCGGAGTGAAATAACTGGGACAAGTCTGATTTTTCAGCGAAACTCTGTTACAGTTTCAGTTAATGTGGCCCAACTTTATATTATTTAGGTGTTTTTTTTTTTGATAAAAAAAACATTACCGAGTTTTACCTGTTTTTGGTATATTTTTTGTAGGAATATTTTAGTTTATATGTGCTACGTACTACTAGAGTACTATATATTTGGCAGATTTCTTCAAAGTGGACTTTGTGTTTTTCACATTAAAAACCCTAGACTACATGCGAGACATTCACATGAAATTTCCCAAGTTCACCGTGTACCCCGGCGTGCCGAAATGAATCTTACTTGTTCGAGACAAAGATTTGTCGAGTGTCACTTTGTGATTGCGCTGACAAACGTTGCAGTGGGCGCAGTGGCGCTTGGCGTTGGCGCTGTGCCCAGAGATCTTAGACCTCCCGTCCTCCTCCTTCTCCTCCTCCTCCTCCTCTCCAACTCTCAGTCCCGATTCACATTACTACTTCAGCTAATGCACGGAAACAATATCCCGTTGTTGACCCAGCGATGTATTATTCCGAGGCATTGCCAACGGGCTCTGATATAAAGAACTCGGATACGTGACACGCTACCGTTGCACCTTGCAATTTATCTCCGGCACGCTACGTGTTATATTAATAACAACGTCATCCTATAAGCATTTTTAGATGTTTTGCTGTTCTATTTTTATATATAGTGAAGAGATTTTCATTTTCCACGTGTAAAATGTTTATGTATCGGCCACTAGTGTATCATGTATTGAGTTGACATTATAAATGTTTGAATGTATTAATTATAACGATATGATGATGCACGATGGTTATAGATTCGAATCGCATTCGAATATGGTTAGACAGTCAGATCTTGGGTCTGGATCCAATAAAGGAATCGATGATTGGACGGAAAGTGGTAAACAGAATGCTATTTTTTACTAAGTTATGATTTTTCACAAAAAATAATATTTCACGTGATATCAATTTTGTGTTTGTTGTTCAACTGCGATCTTCTAAAAGATTTAGTTTGTAAATCCAATACAAAATATGATGTAACATGTCCTTAGAAGCTATTTGCTAAAAGCATTATCACTGATCAACAATCCATCTCAGGTACAAAGTAAACATGCGTTTACGTAAACGAACACACCAGCGCCTCGACAAACTGCGAATCGCCAGATAAGAGAATCGTGTGAGATAAGGAGACATTCGCCCCCCGCGGCATTGAGGCAGGTCGTACGTGGCAAGGCCGCTGGACGGACGACCTCTTTTTTACACTGGGAAGGTGTGGTGGAAATCTTTGTGTTTTCAAATTTTGTTGTTGAGTGACGCGATGACAGTTTATTATTTTTGAGAAGGTCGTTTGGAGCGTCACTAGGTGAATCGACAATGTTAATGATTGTCTGTTTTTCTTTCTAAATTCTATATTTAGTTCTGTATCTCAAAAGTAATAAATAGGATCTGTGTAGAATTACCTTGTTGTTCGTCTGTTATGACCATATTTCTCATGAGTGTTTGGATATGAAGATGAAATAAATATAGATACTCAGGTCTAGAGTTTCCTAGTAGAAACTATAAAAGTCAAAGGTCTATGTATCGCAATCAATATCGTATATTATGACGATCAAAGCGTAATCAAAACCTAAAGGTCACTACCGACTTCCTGTTTGTCTAGAATCGTGAAATTGGTAAAGAACCTTCAGTGCACAAGTCCCATTCGCACTTTTTTTTTTCAAATTAAAGACATTTATATAACTGCTCTCTGTGTGCACCATAAATATTAAAAAAAACATAATTTAATCTATAATGGACGTACAGTTAGATGGAAACTGACTCCCAAATTTTATTGCACAACGCACAAATTTCGGCCACTTTACGTACGTATTTTTTTTAAATCACATTTTAATAATCCCAATTCCAATCGTGGCGCAGTGGCACAAAGTATAACTGTAAAATCGACTGGCTGTGGGTTCGATCCTCACTCGAAGAAATGAAATATTTACTTTAATTTATATTTCAATTTCTTAGCTGTGGAATCGAGCCAAAGCGCGGCGTTGAGTTCTATCACTCAACACGCAATGCCTCTAAAATTCGGCAGAAAGTGAGGAACGGAGTGTCTTAACACTAGGTTTCCTCTGCCTACCCTGCTGTTTGCGGGATACAGCGTGAAGCTAATTTAATTTTTAATTTGAATTATCTTACAAGAGATCAAAATAAAGTAAAAAATTAAATTAATTAGTTTTAGACATCCCTAAGAAGGACAGCTAAGATTTTCGGAAATTGGTTATTTAATATCCAATTACGAAGCTAGTGGCGCGGCGACTTTCGTTCTCCGTTACGTTCCATTTAACAGCTGAGCGTTACGTTATGTAACACGAACTTCCGTTGCACTCTCCGTTAGCTAATGTTGCACTTTACCATGCAATTGTATGTATGTATGTGTGTGTGTGTATGAATGTATTTATGTACGTGAATGTACTTTAGACCCCCATGCAGTGAATTTACTGTGCTCTTTTGATGTTGAAAAACTGTATTGTAATCGGTTAGAAACGATTGTAGGAATTGTTTTTATTTACGTTTTAAAAGACTATGTCAAATATTTATTTTATTTTTTGTATCTTTCGATTTTGATTGTGATTATTTAATAGATATAATTTGTAATGATTCATATCTGTTATACTTACATATCATAAAACTGTAAAACATCGCTGTCTATATATGGTAGATGTTTGGAGATCTATTGTTTAGGGCATTTTTATGTTATGAAGCAATGTAATAGAACCCACAACAATGATTTTAATTTTTTTTTTGTTTATTTGTCGGTTTGTATGTTGGTTTGTGCGTAAGAGCATGCTTATCTCAGAAAATATCCCTTAAAATTTAGTTACATTTTATTTACATCGGTCTATAAATTGAAAAGTTATATCAATATAAACTATTGAATGCTGAAATGTTGTTGCAACTAATTGTTTTATTGAATTGGCTTAATGTTTAGTTTGCAGTATTATCTTAAATGTTATTAGATGACGGAAATATTTCTGATGTCTTTTTTTTTTTAAAGTAAAAGCGGGCGAAACTGCCAACGGTTCGCTAATTTATAATAAAGTGATATGCCATATATTTTTTTTTCATGTTTACCGTTAGTAGTACCTGTTAGTGATGGTTTTGAATTAAAATGTACATCAGGTGAAAATGTCAAGACGGTTCTTAGAAAAATGTACAATCCTTTGATTGTACATATTTTTTTATCCTTGCATATTCACACTATAGAGCAAAGTAAGCAGGGGGATTCTAATGATAAGTCGCCCAGTTCTCTACTTCCTGTCTTTATTGACTAAGTGTAGATTGAATTCCAGCTCTATAATTTCATAATATACAATAAAGGAACGATTTGATAAAAATGTTATTATTTTTTTGATTTGATTATTTCTTCTAAAGCTACTTAAACTTACAACCATCTCCTTTAGACAATCACGTCTCAACTCAGAATCAAATATATGCCATATAATAATATAATTTAAAAAGGCAGCTTCACGCTGGTTTTTCCGCATAGCTAGAAATCTAGTGTTAAGGCACTCCGTTTCCTAGTATCCGATAAATTTTCTAGACAATAGAGTTGCGACACAACGCGTTTCGTCTAGCAGAGCGTAGAAATGAAAATAAAATCCCCAAGTTGGAATAGAACACACAACCGTCGAATTTACTATCACACACATAGCCTCAATACAGTACAATTTATATTATTAATTAAAAAATAATAATAATAGTAAAAAGTTAACATTTCATTACTTATAACTATATAATAGACCCTCTCCGGAACGCAACGTCTCATTCACAGGGGCTATTAGCGCTCCCCGTCTTTATATGTAATTACGTTGTTCAGACGACGCGATGCTTACGACGATGGTGATGATGGTGAGCATCTATAGCGCGCCCGTCACGTCTGCCCGCCGCTGTATCTAATTACTTGAGTAGAGTACACAAGTTAGATATTACATTAGCTGGTTGGCTGGTCTCCCCGTGGTGTGTTCGTGGGGCTGTGACAATGGTTTTTTAATTAGCAAATGGGTGTGCCTATCGAATACTAAAGTGAGTCTATGTTTTGTGGTTCTCTTTTTGCAAAAGTCAAGTAAAAATAACTTATAATTTTGTAATTTTTTTAAATTTTGTCTAACATTTTAAACCAATTTTGTATTCTATCATCTCATTGTGTACGTAAATGCTTTGTCGTTTGTTCCACTTTACAACAAAAGCCGCGTTCACGGTTGTCGTCGATATTATAATTAAATAATAATAACCTACCTACAGCGAACAAGGAGCTCTATTGAGTAGAGCTATCAACACTCGAAGGGAACACGTGCTCGGACGTCGTAACTCGTAATTGCAGTGCGCGTGAGCGTGCGTGAGTCAGCGCGAGATGCGCCCGCGCAGCCCGTATTGTGCGTTCAATAGGGTTGACACTGACTGATATATGTGGAAGTTGAAAAAAAAATGATAATATTATTTATTTTTCAAATAGATGCGTAAATTATAATAAGCGTTTCGTATACATTTTTATTTGTTAATTTCATTCAATTCTGTACACCTTAAAATGGTCTATTATGAAGATCGAGGCAGCCCTGGCAGCGCGACGTTATTTTGTTCCTGGCTGACGCGCTGACCGACCGTAATGCAAGATATGATTGCATTTAAGATGCGTCTATTTATATACATTCTTATCTCGTCGTGGTGACTAACAATGTTTGGAATTTGATCGCGTCCAGACATTCGATGCTACTTTATTTCTTTTTTATTGACTACGTACTCGAATAACATACTAAGGCCGCAGACAAATGTGCTAATTAGTGATTCATACATTACAGGCCCTTTACTATGTTTTTCTGCTTGTATTTTAGCTTTACGCGTCTCGTGCATATAACACGATAGATAAAATGTGGTTTTATACCTGGTTTAAAGATAGTTCGTACTCCACTTTCTAGTTCATTTAGAGAAATATCGAACTAATCTTAATACAATCGTTCCCCCTCACTAGAATGAACCCACAGCTATCGTATGATCATCTTACATTGATCCACTGTGTCACGACGACTTACAAACTTTTTTTTCCATCTATAGATGTAATATCGATGTAATAATTCGGTCTTCCTAAATACCTGTAACCAAATCGATGATTTAGATTATTACCATATACAAATCACTAATATATAGTTGGCGTGGGAACATGACGAGCCTTGTATGGTCGTCACAAACGTGAAATGTCATAGTCTTTTATTACCCGGCTAGCCCATTTGTGTTATACAAGGGTACGTAAGTACACCCACGGTTTCAGTCGTTTATGTTGATTATTTTCATATTAAAGTATGAGAAAGGAAGGAGTTGTTACATGATAGTATGATTTTATTGATAAGATATTTTTGATTTTAGGTATATTCTTCACAAAAATAATAATTTCACTGGTTTTTACAAAATGTAAAAAACTTTTAAGAAACGGATAATAAATTAGCTTCATTAGCGCTGTATCCCGCACACAGCAGGGTATACAGAGGGAACCTAGTGTTAAGATACTCCGTTCCCCACTTTCTGCCGAATTCTGGAGGCATTGCGTGTTGAGTGGCAGAACTCAACGCCGCGCTTAACCTCCACACCAGAGCGAAGAAAATGGAAATATAAATTTAAGTAAATATTTCATCTCCCCGAGTGGGGATCGAACCCACAACCAGTCGGTTTTACAGTCACACTTCGTGCCGCTGCGCCACGACTGGCCTCAACGTATAAACATTTAATTTATTACTATATATTTTCATATTTTTTTTTACCTAACGCAGTAGGACTCAATATTACCTAGTTAGTAGTCAGTTATATGAAACTATATGTTTAAACATAAAAAAATGCATTATAACTTATAGGTACTATGTAGGTACTGTAGACTCACAAGAATCTCTAAAGAACGTCAACGTCCACACCGCTATTCAAATTATTTTGGCACGGAAACAATGTCATCAATATTGGTACTATTTTTGTGAGGTATTCACATGTAAAATACATTAGTCTCTTTTACAAAAATAAGTAAATGTCATCTTTACATAAAAAAGGTAAGAAGACTGTATATCTTGTAGTTTGTGTTATCAGCTCAGTATCCCGTATATAGCGGGGTAGGTAGGGAACCTACTGTAAAGATACTTAGTTCCCCAGTTTCCACCGACGACAATGCGATATCTCGAATTTGGGCGGAAAAGTAGTAAGTGTCTTTACACTAATTTCCCTCCGTCTTTCCTGTCATGCAGAAAGAAGCGACATTAAACGTAATTCACTAACACTGCAAAACGTTACACCGACGTAAGGATAAATAAGATTCGATCATTCCACCTGTTTCGGTGCTGACGTGGTATTCACAAAAGCGTATCCCTCTATACGTTTATGCTAAACGAACGCAAGAAGAATGAGCATTTCCTTAATAGAAAACCTAACTTTGTACTCATTTAAAAGCTTTCAAAAACATTTCAACGTGATTTCTGTTTTCCTTTTAACATTCTTACATTCTTTTGTGTACATACATGTCCTAGTTCTCTTTACATATTTCTTTATTCTTCGTTTAGTGTATAGTAAAATATTATATTACAGACCAACCGTACTATAGTAAAATATTATATATAGTAGAGTTATTGGCCAGTCCTGGCGCAGTGGCACAAAGTGTGACTGTAAAACCGACTGGTTGTGGGTTCGATCCCCACTCGAGGAGATGAAATATTTACTTAAATTTATATTTCCATTTCTTCGCTCTGGTGTCGAGGCAAAGCGCGGCGTTGAGTTCTGCCACTCAACACGCAATGCCTCCAAAAATTCGGTAGAAAGTGGGGAACGGAGTGTCTTAACACTAGGTTCCCTCTGCCTACCCTGCTGTGTGCGGGATACAGCGTGAAGCTAATTTAATTTTTATTTTAATTTAGTAGAGTTATAGGTAGATTCATTCACTCGTTCGACTCTCACTTGAGGATATGGAATATTTATTTAAATGTATATTTTCAAATGCCTCCAGAGTTCGGCGGAAAATCGGAAAAGGAGTATCTTAACTTTGCCTATCCTGCTGTGTGTGCGGGATTTTTTTTCCCACGAACAAGGGCAAACATATAGCTGTTTGCAATCCGGAACATTGTCTCGAAATTAGTTTCCGTCTAGAAACTAGACACTGTGTTCTCCTGTATCCGCCCAATTCTAGACATTACGTGTTTAATCTCATAACTCAACGCCGTTGTTGTTACTTATATTAAAGCAATAAATGCTAGCGAGTTATATTTCTTTTTAACATTTTTAAAGCAAAATATAGACAACTATTTGAATATAACGATGATTTCTAATACTAAACTCAGTTAAATAAAGAATTAACTTTGTTAATATTATTGTTGCTATGGTAAATAAATTTTCTATTAATAAATAGTTGGCATTGAACCTTGCACTTTCAGGTAATCTGCAATTTATCAAACCTGCCCATTCGTTGTTTATCTTGGACGTCTGCGTCGCTTTTTGTTGTTTATATAGTATATATAGAGTCTTACTGAGAACTAGTAAGGAATCTTTACGAGAACATCTTGAATTTTCCTCTTTACTATACATACCTATTGATATATTTATTTATATAGAGATTTACATATCTAAGTAATTGGTGTGTGAGTGAAGAACACGTTTCGATGGCTTTGCTGGTTTTCAAATCAGTTAAATATTATTTCTATTCTTCGGCGCCCGCACACAGTAGGGTAGGCAGAGGGAACCTAGTTTTAAGACACTCCGTTCCCGAACTCTCCACTTTCTGCCGAATTCTGGAGGCATTGCGTGTTGAGTGGCAGAACTCAACGCCACGCTTTGCCTCGACGCCAGAGCGAAGAAATGGAAATACAAATTTAAGTAAATACTTCATCTCCTCAAGGGGGTTCGAACTCACAACCAGTCGGTTTTGCAGTCACACTTTGTGCCACTGCGCCACGAGGCCGCTCATTATATGTATATTTAATATTTTTGTAGTTATATCGATGATAATAATAAAGAGTGTTATATTTTACCTGTCTTGGTATGTTCTCTCTTGGTTATATAAGTAATAACAAAATCTTATTTAAGCTTAATTGAATCCTAAACTATGATTAGCCAATTTCGCCAATAACGTCTTCTTGAAATATTGAAAGGGATAAAAAATTTAATGAAATATTTTCATTTCCTTAATATGATAACAAAACAAAGTATCTTGCAAAATTGAACAAAAATTGGCAAACAGAGTGCTTCAAAATGTCTCTGAAAGGTTCCCACTATCTCGCTATACGCGGGATACAGCGTGAAGCAACAAATTATTTATAATAAGATATATTATCGTTGAACATTTCAATATTGTTCATTCAACAACGTAGTGTGGTTTGTTTATTTGAAACGTTCGCTTACATTCATTCATTGTGCGGTGATTGCCTCTATAACCGTTTACTACTTCATTGTTGCTTCAATGGTTGCCTTGAATTAATACCTACCATTGTCATATATGTCATTTGCGATTGTCAATTGTATGTATGGGTTTTGTGGAAAGGGCGGGAATTTTCTTATTTTCTATCTGGTCATATGGTCTATTTTGTTTTTGTACATACTTTTGGAATATATTATTTTAATTAAATAACAACAAAATTAAGAATTTTGGAAATTATTTGACTATATATTGTAATTTGTTTCCATTTCAATGTATTTATTGAAATGGAAATTATTTATCTATGTAGGCTGACTTGTAGACTCATAGGTACTGAGGTGATCTGTCAATCGCTTTACATCCTACATAGATAAATTTGTATACACATACATTACAAAAAAATTATGAGCGCAGGCTCAACAGTCGAGATGGGTTTCTTTTCCAAAAAATCTACAATTTTCAAAAATCAACCGAACCACTAAAAATCTTCTAACTTATATAGGGGTGAAATGGATAGGTACTAAGGTACCCATATACAACCGTTGATCCGTCGATCGCGTTACACCTGTATAATAAAACTCTTTCGTTACTGGCGGACACACCGACAAAACTAGTGCATACAGAAAGTAAGCATGTAGGTCAGCTAGTGAGTATGAGCACAAGGATGTCTCAAAATTCCTAGTGGAGCCGGTGAAACGTAATTTTCTATATTATATCTTAAAGTTCACGCAAACAAAACAAAAATGAGCTCGTTCTTCTCAATTCCGAAGAATGAAGAAAAATTAGCTCTAGTGGTTTGGGCTCGTCGAACGAATGAATGTACGAAAGAATGGTAAAAAAGTTTTAGGACGAAAAAGTGAGCGGTACGGGAGGTAAGGGAGGGACCTTGGTTGACCTTCGAAAACACATTATTGACGATAATTGAAGAAGGTTACGTAAAATGCATGAAGAATCCCCGGGCATGTATGAAGAGGTTGATGACTGTGGATGAGGTGAGCGGAAAAGGTATACAGAGATCGTTCAGTTACGCTCTCCGTTCTCTCTGGCTACCCTGCTAGAGATACAGCGTGAACTTTTAAAAATATCTCTATAGTTAATTTAATATGTAATACTTAAAATGTACAAAATCACCATTGTAAGTCAATGTCACGTATTTAACGATAAAACAACCACAACAAGCTTGAAGATATTTAAAGAAATTCTCCTTTTCTAGTAATTACTAGAATAGAATAAAAAAACTACCACTCACTTGAAATAGCCGCGAAAGCCTAGCGGCGCCACTTGAACTAGTTTCACTGCGAGCCATTGTGACTTTTTTTAAGGTATTTGCTACAGGTGCCAACAGTTTCCCATTTATCTATGGTATATGATTGCTTTTTTTTTCAAATGTCAATAATTCTGAATATATCTAGCTTCTTGCGATATTCATGTTTTGTATTATTTTTAATTTAAAAGTCATCAAGAATAAATGGTTGCCTATAATATATTTTTTTATATTAATATTTTTGAGTATTCATTCAAAAGTTTTAATAAATGTAAATGTCATATAATTATAATTTTAAGTAATGTATTAAGTAACAACGGCCCTTCTTATGTGACACAAGAGGGTACAAACAGGCGGCAAGGCGTCAGCTGTGCCCATTCACACGATTGCGTGCGTCTCATTGAAATAAGATAATGATGGTGGTTCTATACATTATGACACCTACCGCCGTGTTTCGTAATATTATAGTGTTTTTTCATTATTAATTCAGAAATTTTTACCAAGAAGATTTAGGCACTTGTAAGGAGGTTTCTAACTTTGTTACGAAAAAATCTTTACTAGGGCTATAATATAGGCTAATCTAAAAAAATCACATTATGATTTTTTAGCTTCATACTGTAAATCGCATACAGGGTATAGTGCCAAGACTGGCATTTTATGTTGAGTATCTGAACATACAACTGAACTGGCGTTGAGTTCTGCCTGAGTTCCGAAATGTCTTAATGAGAACGGAGTATTTTAAGACTAGTTGTCTAGGTGAACAGCGTGAACTTAACAAAAAAGCCTAATTAATATAGGTATAGCCTTATTAAAAATATCTCACTTTTAGAACTAACTCAAGTAATCGCTTATATTTGATCACAAAAAAAGTAAGAAACAAATAAATCATTATATTTTCTCCGTGCCAGTAATATAAAGATTTGTCGCGAATTATTTCCAATTGACCCGTATCTAACAAAGCTAAACGACGGATGGGCACTGGGCGGGCGCAGTGCTGAGGCGCGGCTAACACGAATCAAGCGGCCGTGAGCCATTCATCCATTATGCTGGTCGATTTGAAAACACTGAGTCATCGCTATCAATCTTGCCGCGTCTATGGCCCGGGTGTTTCCCTGCACCTTCCGATTTCGCATTTACGTTAAATTACCTTGACAAATGTTATGTTTTGTGTATGGAAATAAATATATCTGTTTTTTTTGTTGCTTCATACATATACCACATTTATTTGTAAAGTAGGCTAAAATAACGTACCAGTAATTAATAGAGATATTAATGAGAACTCGAACACCGGATATGGCCTGATCCTGATCCTTCCAAATGAAAACAAATCTCCAGAAGGGCTCATTCCTAAAATAAAACCTGTGTTTAATCACTCGTTTCTCAAACTATCTGGATATCGAAAAGAAACTGTGCTCTACCTTTTTTGATACATTTCTGACGCCGCGATTAGTCGTATCATACCGAAAAAATAAAAATAAAAAATTCGAAGGAGCTTTGAACCCGCAACAATATTTTTTTTGTTTAATCATGTTAACTGTTGTGCCAGATGGGTAATTTAGTAATCACGAGGAACAATTAATAAGAATACAACTTTGAGGATTTTAACGATTAATCAATTAAATTTCTTACATCCTTATTACTTATTTCCTTTTAAAGAGAAGCTATACTCATTCATTCGTCATCGATTAACGATTCGAATTAAAACACACATTATCGATAAATTGTTGTGATACTGGTATTACGAATACTCGATTCTATTAACTTAGGTCGGTTATAGATTTTTGTGTATTTTTTATATATTTTTTTAGTTTCACGCTGTAACTGCAGGGTACACACGTACACTGCAGGGTAGGCAGAGGGAATTTAGTGTTAAGAAACTCCGTTCCCCATTTTCACCGAATGTTGCGAAGTATTGCAGCCCGATTGGACTCTAATAATACATTTAAAAATATAAGACAAATCATACAATTTTAATATATAATCTACAATAATAGAAGGCTATTATATTATATATTTTTTATAATTATAAATTTCTGGTATTTCACCGAATATACAGATATGATTTAGTTGATAAGTCAATCTTAAGGCAATTTTTTATTGTATATTGTAGCCAAATTATATAAATATTATATTGACTAATTATATTATTATTTCGTACCAGCTTTTAGAAGATACTGATTTTTGTCTGTACTCTATACTGCCGTAACGCCCTTGTAACTTTCTAGAGGTTAACTCGGGAATTATAGAGCGCGTTTTGTTTATATCTTCTCTATGGAGCTATTAATATACTTATTAAATTAAAATTATATGTTATAGTAGGTATGTGTAAATATATGATAACTATATAGTAGTATTTAGTAACCAACCATTATTATTTTAACATATTATAAAATCTTCTTTACACGCTAATATATTTTAAAAGATTAGAAACGTATATAAAATTGAACGTAGCAGGACTCGAACCTGCGCTGTTTTAGGCAATCATGCTTAGCCATGCATTTCTTTAGACATTTATGTTCAACGTGTTCATATTGAGACTGCTGTACTATTATTCTCAAAAAGTTATTTATTTTGCTTAAATTGCAATAATATTTATAAAATATGATATCACTAAGGTTACTAACTTATTAACATACTAAGTAACCGTCGTAGCGCATTGGCACACGGGTGTGACTAGCCCGTTGGTTGTAGGTTCGCCACTCGAGGGAATTCATTATTATTTACTAATATTTTCATTCCTACGCTCTGGCACTAAGGGAAAAAGCTAGGCGTTGAATTCCGCCACTCGACATGCAATGGGAAACGGAGTGTCTTAACACTAGATTCCCTCAGCCTATTCTTCTGTGTGGGATGCAGTGTGAAACAAGCCGTTGAGATCTGCTACTCAAAAGTCAATTACTCGAAAATTGGCGGAAACTGAGAAACGGAGTGTCTCTACACTAGGTTCCCTCTACCTCACCTATTCTGCTAAATGTTGGAAAAAGCGTGAAGCTAAAAGCAAATATGATAGCCTCACTAGTGTTACTAACATATTGTTGTTTGTAATTCACGTTTGTTTTCTCTTGCTGCAGCCGAACGAAGGAGCGGACAATCAGGTAGAGCATTCCGCTACTATGTGTTTACTTTGTGTTGTCTTTGTTGTGCCCACCGTTGTTTTGTTCTTTGTGCACTCGTTTAACTAACTAACGTATTGTGTTTTGTTATTGTATAGTGCTTTTTTGTTGTATTCGGATTCTTTGGTGCAAAACTAAAGAAAGTTAATTGTAACTTTCATTCTTTCATAGATGGGAATTTATATTGTTATTTGTTTAATTGATATGTATTATTTTGTTGTGGGTTCGATCCTCACTCGAGGAAATGAACTATTATTTCTTTATGTTTTCATTTCCTCACTCTGACGTTGAGTACCGTCACTCAACACGGAATGGGGAACGGAATGTCTTAACACTAGGATCCCTCTGGTTCCCCATGTGTGTGCGGGATACAGCTTGATGCTTATTATCTTATAAGATAAAGTATTTCTTTGTAACATTGATTGATGTGGCATTAAGTATTTTATTTAACTTATGTAATTGCTATTTACGTATTTAAATTAACTCTGTGTTTTATTTTGTTTTGATAAAAGTAACACCGTGTAATTTAAAGAATTTTACTTTGACTTATATTTCTATAACACCATTCGTTCCACAGTTGTTCACGGCAAGTGTAACACACCTCCACGATGCGCGTCGCTCCCAACCGCCCGACTCGGGCTTCTCGGAGCCGGTCAACAACAACATCAGCGAGGACAACAACAACGGTCCCATATCCCTCCGGGAGATGCAAAATATTGCGAACAACAACGCCGCGGCCTACATCGTCAGTGAGAATGAAGAGAGGAACCGCATTAGCCGCGACTCGGTCGTTGAATTTGAACCCCTGCCATCTGGGATAAGGATTGTCGATCCGTTGGAGAGATGTGCGGATTGGTTTGGTGAGTTTTAATTTAATTTTAAAGTTTGGCTTAAATTGTTTGTTTTTTGTCGTTTTATATATCTTTTTAATATTAACAATAATACCAATTTTTCATCTTCTAAGTCGGTTAAAACTTCTACGACAGAAGGTGAAAAATGGGATATATAATATTATTATTTTATACAAATTCAGTTACTTTAAATTCGATACATGTGTATAGATAATAAATGAATTGCAAGTAGTATTTACTCACGTTATCTGAACTCTTTCATGGGGCAATTTAATTTGTCCATGGAATTTGGGGAAATTTATTAGATGTAGCGCACAGCGTCGTAAGTTTTGTATTAAAAAAGTTTCACGTGTGCTCTGTGAAGTTTGTACAATGATCAGATCCATCCTATCCTATTTTACTCTTACATCAAAAACAGTTTCGTGTTACACAATACGAAACTTTTTTTCCTTTGTTTTAAATTTATGAAATTAATAAATAAATATTAATTGAAATGTGTTTATACTTAAGTTTGTTCAACGCAATCGGTCACGAGTTCCAATTGTGAGTACAACAAGTACGATCATAGAATTGAATTATAAAATTCGGATGCCGATTATTTTGATAGTTAATTATGTAAGGTGCATACACCTTATTTATCTATTAACTGTTAAAGTAAAGCGGTGCAGGAGCACAAGGGTGTGACTGAAACACGACGGTTGTGGGTTTGGGTGGAGATCCACCGAAAGTGGTAGACACTTCTTCGCTCTGGCACCAAGGCAATAGCCTGGCGTTGAGTTTCGTCACTCGAATGATCGGAACTGACTGATCGATTCAATTTTGTTAAAGTAACCACCATTTATGTTTCTTAATCCATTATTCCCTGATCCATTAGGTTGCATGTATGCGCAGGGTTTTACAAAATACCGAAGATCTTAATGCGCTGGCTCTCGGGCCACAAGTCCAATGTATGACACATCGAATGTTGAATGGGACAATACGATTATAATATTAAATTATGTAGACATATTACAAACAATTTATCTAATTAGCACTAGCGACTATTCAAATATAAAAATGAGCGTCGAATTTGATTATAGGCTTATTATATCGGGACACAACACTAACGATTAAAACGTTTATATCTTGTTGTGATGAATTAATTACTTTTACTTACAAAATTAATTATAATTTTTTAATTATTTCAATTAGGTGTGTATCATTACAGTTAACGATCCTGTCGACTATAAGTCCCAAGCACTTTAATGCATTTCTATCATTCCGATTCAAAATTTACTAACTTATATGTGCTCGTTTCCATAGTAAATTTATTAACCGATAAAAAATATACTTGTTTAAATTAGGATTTCCTTCGAAAAGTCGGTTATGAATATTATTATTATTTATATTTACAATTTTTTCACTGACAGACGAGAGGTGATTAATGTGCTATTATTTTTGTTTATGCAGCTGGAGAGGATTTCCCGAGGAGTCAGTTGCAATATCTAAGAGAAATCGATCGAGGATGGTTTGGAAGAGTAAGTTTTTATATATATATATATATATATATATTTTATTAGTTAGAAGTAAATTAGAAAAAAAATATACCTAGTATGTGCAAAATTTTAAATAAATAATGCGTTCTTTTTAAACAAGTCTTTTTTTTTATTATATTTTTAGTACTTTTCCAATTTTTTGCTACTTTTCATAGGTAGTCGAGGGTGAAATAGAAGACGGGCCCAGCACGAGCACGGTCGCTGTGAAAATCCTCAATCAGAACGCAAGTCTTGAGGATAAAGCGCGTTTCTTGGACGAGGCTCGCCTCTACAGAGACATGAATCACGAGAACGTTCTGGGTTTCGTCGCCAAATATCTGCAAGAAGATCCGTGGATACTAATTTTTGAACTGTGCTCATTGGTGGGTAAAACAAACAACATAATTAAGGCTAATCCCTGTATAATTAATTGCGTTTTTTAGTTGTTTATTTATAACTTTAACGTATCTTTCATTATAATAAGATTAATTGAAATCTTCGTAGGCAAAAGTTCTAATAAGTTGAAACAACCAACAACAAAGAAAGAGCCGATAATACTCCATAGGCTCAACATATTTTCTCAAATCTAACTACACTGTCGATCTATCTAAGAACACTCGATTCTTTCGAACACAATTTCCAAACAAATAAGCTAAATCAAAATCGGTTCATTCGTTTAGGAGGTACAGCAGATATACAGATACACACAAACACTTACACGTCAGACTTATCATAGCATCCTTCTGTTCATCGGGAATTAAAAATTTAATTCAAAAATATATTTTTTTTGTAAAATTACACTACACTACAATGGCTACAATTTAATTAATAATTCGAATTATTTTTTAATTACAGGATCTCCATCAATATTTAATAACTAACCGTCCAAAGATGGCCATTTTGAATGAGAGCGGTGTTCCGTTGCAGCTGATGTGTGACGTCACGTCCGCTTTGGCGCATATGCACTCTAGAGGCTTCTTATATGGGTATGTATTGTTGTTTTTGCTTTACAGTACGGTCGACGAGTTGTGGCCGTCGATTTTAGGATTTTTCTTACTTTTCATTATTTTATTGACATAGCCATTTTAAGACAAAATGCACTTCTTGGCAGAGAGAACCTACTATATTTCATTTTAACTAGTTTGAGTGGACATAGACTATTAGAACCAACCAATTAGATAGTAAAAAATATCTAAAAAAAACAACTAACATGATGTTATTTGATGACACTTCTAAATTGAAACCTATCAAAATAGTTGTGTTAATATAAATTAAATTGGGAATTATTTAATTTATTCTTTAAAAAAATATATTAAAACCATTCAATTGATAATTGTTATAGATATTCTATTTCTTTTATTATATTTGTAATTAAATACTGAAATGTAATTACCAGTTACTTTTTATTTCACCAAAAAGAAATAAATTTCAAGTGAAAGTTACTTCTTAGCTAACTTTTTTTTATTATTAATAGATTTCTGTGTAAGAATAATATAGTGAAGTTTTTTTTAAAAGTAATTATTGAGATGCATTTTAATTTATTTTATTATGTTAGCTTTATTTTATATTTTAAGTGAATGTTGCATTTTATCATTAACGATGATATTTAAACTTTTTTATTTCTCCGCCCTCGTAGACTCCGCCACTTAACACGCAATGACTCGAAAATGACTCTATGCATATCCTTATATGCGGGAGAGTGCGTGAAGCTACGAAAAAAAAATCCTATGTCCTGCCTTTTTAGCCTTGATAGACTAGCTGGGTAGAAAATAAAGTATTCAATTTAGTTTATACAAACAGAAATAAGATTTATTTCAATTTAATTAATAATTGAGGCCAGTCGTGGCGCAGTGGCACAAAGTGTAACTGTAAAACCGACTGACTGGTTGTGGGTTCGATCCCCAGTCGAGGAGATGAAATATTTACTTAGATTTATATTTCCATTTCTTCGCTCTGGTTTCGAGGCAAAGCGCGGCGTTGAGTTCTGCCACTCAACACGCAATGCCTCCAAAAATTCGGGAGAAAGTGGGGAATGGAGTGTCTTGACACTAGGTTCCCTCTGCCTACCCTGCTGTGTGCGGGATACAGCGTGAAGCTAATTTATTTTTTTATTTTTTATTTAATTAATAATTGCGTACTAGTAATAAATCATAAACTTATAATAGACCTCCTCAAATACTTACGGGTTACTTTAAATTACATAAAATTTATTTCTAATGTTATAAAAAAAAATCTTTTAATATTAACTATAATATACAATTTTTTTGCAGTTGTCTCTGGAGCGGTAACGTTTTAATTCGCGGTACGGACAACCCCCGTGCAGTTATCGGCCATTATTCCAGAAGGGAGCCTCAACATAACTATCGAGCGCCTGAAATTATAAGGAATCAACCCGTTTACACTGTAAGTATATTTTATGTATATAGATTTTTTTTTTAAATTTGTGGGTAGATGTTAAAAAGAAGTTTATACAAATTATAAACTGCTCCCCTTTACTGTATAGAGTTTACGTATGCTAAATTTCTTACTACCTTATACGGGTTTTTAAAAGAGCTCTGCAGTTTTTCTTCACATATTAATATTCTATAATTCTTCTGGAAGCGTTTGCGCTCCGTTTACAAAAGCAGCGTAAAGGGTATATAATATTTCAAACCCCTATGGATTTGAAATATTTTACCCTTTATGCTGCTAAAGAAATTAATCAAGATACCTCAACAGTTTAGACGCAGGATTTTTTTCATTTCACGATGTTAATCCATACCTGTATTAAGTGTAATGCAGTTACGCATAGCTAACAATAACGTTAACACATACTACTACAAAAATTCTACTTAAGGCTAAACAACTTTGAACTTTGCCGCCAATACCTACGACTCGATTTCGGAATGAGGTGCTTTCGGAATAGGTGTATGCGGCGATTTCCCTTTGATAGGCTTATGTGTGCGTGCGTCGTTCTTGACAAATGGCGTTTTATTTTACTACGATAATCATATCACTTTTTCATTTTTGGAAAAAAAATATATATTTAATTGTATCAGACTTTTATAGAATAGTTAAAACTATGATTTCATTTAGAGCGGCGCGGACAAAAACTTTCTGTATATTAAGTCTATGTATTTTTTTTTGTTTTCTCTCTGTTATAAACAAGATTTTTATGATTTTTTCGCATTGTTTACTTGGAAGATAAATAATCACGAATAAGTAAAAAATAATAGGCCGAATACCAGATCTCCACAGCCAGAATCTAACTTCAGAGCGGTCACAACTCGTCGATGCACTGTACGCGCTGTATATAATTATAATAAATAAGAGTGTTTGTTTCCAGGCGTCGAGCGACATACACTCGCTGGGCACGCTGGTGTGGGAGGTGTGCGCGTGGGGCGCCGCCCCGCCCGACGCGCCGCCCCCGCCCGACCTGCCGTGCCCCTATAGAAGCCATTTGTAAGTACTTGCTTATTAACAACCTACTACCTTAACAACCTGACAGCAAGCGTTTTTTATGTATAAATATTACGTATGTATGAGCAGGAGTATTTCGGATTTATTAGCAAAATTTGTTTTTTAATATTTTTATTATATTTTTTTCTAGTGATATACCATAACTTCTAATTGCAGATACCAAGTAATGCAGCTATGCTGGAATCCAAACCCCGAGCTACGTCCCACCGCGTCCCAAGTGCACGCTCTCTTACATCACTTACACGCAAACCATTCAAATTCGAATTCTTCGAAAGACGACGGCTACGCCAGCAACGACTTCGAGGAAAGATGGCAGAGACTCAAACCTAATACAATACCGAAGTTGGACGAGCACGTCGCCATAATACACGCCCCGTCTACATCCATGACGTCAAATTTCTCTGATTTTAGAGGTTCAGACCCAGATTTCGATAATGGCCACACTATACAAGATTCCCTCAGTGTTGAAATGGATACCGCTGTTTCGAGATCTAGCAGTATAATGTCCGATAGAGATCCCCTTTCCATACAAATTAAATCGGAAAGTCTCACAAATCTACACGGCTCCTTAGAAGATGTCAGGAATATCTACCTCACGCACAACGAAACGCCGGCGCTGGAATGTCATCAAGGAAATATTAACTTGGAGGATAAAGAAAAGGAACAGGATCGATCGGACAGTTCAGTTGATCCGTGGCTAAAAGATATCATAACGGACAGTCAAGACGATGTCAGTTATTACAAAGATGTCAGCGATGTTATAAAGAATCTCGATAATATACTCAATTCGGAAAAAACATCAAGCTCCGAGTCGAGTCACCAAGCGAGTCCTTCGAGAGATAATTTGAGCTTAGAGTGCAAGAAGGATTATCCAATGCAAACTAGTATGGTGAAGTCCCCAGGGATTAGTAACTTCCAGAACATTCTTGATACTGGTTTCGATTCGAAGTCAGAGACTGAGCTTTGTGATGACGACGAATTGGATCGTGATACTGTCGGCACTTTGAGCCATTCCTTCGAACGACACAGTGACTCCCTAAGCCAACAGACACTTGAGAATATTACACCGGAAACTCCTATAAAAGATTTGGATATCTCCAATAATATTTCAAGAGAAGCGGATATCAAACAAAATTATAGGAAAATAAATGATTTTAATATTCATAGTGATTTGCCAAAAGAAAATAGAGTAGATAGTAGTGATAGTGATGTACCCAAGTTAAAGGAATTATGTGTAGCGTCAATGCCTAGTGTAAGTAACGAACAAGTGATTTTAAAACAAGACTGTCAAACATCATATGATAATAAATTTACAGATAATAGAACTGGTACAGATACCAAGTCAGTAGATATTAGTACAGCGTTTATAAGCAATGAAATAGTTTATATAGAAAATCATTATTTTATGCCAACCCGAAATGGAGAACAAACTGAAGATATGAATAAGTTAAGTTCAGATGCAGATTTGCCTGTAGAATTCGCTAGTACACCTAAAGAACCTTTAAATTCGCTAGTCAGTCAAACTATTTATAATGAAAATGAGCCTATTAAATCTTTAAATGAAGAAAATGTCACGTCAGAAGATACTCCTTATGACGAAGTAATTAATGATATAAGTATTATAACAAATGATTTGGAAACTGAAGGACTCATCGTAGAGCAAGTATCGAATATGTTATCTGATAATAAACATAATAATAGTGAAAGGAAAACCGTTCAACTAGACATTGAAGTTCCTTTGAATGATATTGAAAGTTTACCATCACAAAGTCCATTAAGATTTGAAGAAACAAAGTCAGGTATGGTAAATGATGTACATTCAATACCCAGTTCAACTGTTGAAAAAAGTATTAAAGAAAATGATATAGTCGGCAATAATGATATAGCTGCTGATATAAGCGAATCAAATATTAATAATGATCAATTGATAATGATAAGCAAAGATATAACTCAGCAAGAAAATGTATCTTTGACTAATCATCATGAAACTGATAATAAAAAACTTGTAAGAGACGAGTTAATATCTGAGGACAGTGTCCCCGTAGTAATAAATGATCTGAAAGAGTTGGAGGAGTTAAATAAATCTCAACATGAAATGAATGTTCAATTAATAAGTAATAAGTCAGAGAAGGTCGCAGATTGTTTTAAAAACACAAGTGTTGATGTTAGTGTTGAACAGTGTGATGAGCAAATTGAGGATATGGAAGTAGTAACCAACCATTTAGAAAGTATAGAATCAACAGAGCAACCTGAAACAGTACAAAATTATATAGAAGTTTCTAGAGAAGTCTCCCTCTTAGATGTTAATATTGATCTGCAATCACTTGAAGCTAGGCCTGAAGAAGTACAAAGCAGTGATGATAATGTTGCTTCCATCTCCCAAGGCGAGTCGAGCATCGTTGAGGACGTCACCTATAGGTTGGATGAGATAACAAAATCCAAATCTGATACTAACGAAGTGGGAACTGTCAAACCTAACGACACTATTGTATACATGGATCTCATTAATGATACTGATAGTAAGATACTTAAAGACAGCAGCGTAGGCGAAAATATTAAATATATAATACAATCTTGTCTAGAAACGTCTAACAGCGAATCTCCTTGCGCTCTCATCAAAAATGAATCTACCGTATATTTAGATCTGCCTAGTATTATAAAAGAAACGGGTGATTTCTTGCATTCAGAGAAAAGTATTAGTAGCCAACAAATAGAAATTAAGGATAATATATGTACCAGTACGCCGAAAGGTAGCGATCCATCTCACGAGAATACTTTAGAAGCAGAACAAAATACCGAACTGTCTGAAACAAAAGTACCTGAATGTGCCATAGGGTCTCTAATGAAGCAAGAACAAAGATGTATCACAGAAAATATAAGTCCCTTTGAATCTCCATCAAAAAGTCATCACACAGACACATATGATGAAAATAGTTCAGTAGTACTTGGCCCTTTTGAAAATTGCACTCTCGAATTATTTAAAACTATTAAATCAGTGCCGGAATTAACTGATCTCCCCAAAGAGGAATTGCTAGCATTTTCGTCGAACTTTAGCGAAATGAATCTCGAAACACCGTCGCCGTTGCGCGATGGAAATTTTCTGAACGAAGTGCCTGACATAATACCTGATGAATTGCACTGTGATGAAATAACCACTTTAAGTGAAGGAAAACCTGAATCTCAAACACCTATAAATACAGAAGAAACCGACGAACAATCCTCCACTGAGAAACGAGTATCGCCACTGACGCCGCCAAATTCTCCGGGAAATTTTCTAGCGTCGACGTCCCAACAGAAATACATAGTTGATATAAATCTCGATTCAAACGATTCTAAAAACGAAATAGTTGATTTAAATCAGATAGATCTCCAAATGACTACTAAGTTGGCGATGGCGGACAATGAGAATAATATGAATATTGAATACTCGGGGCCGTTGACTGAAGAGGGTATAACTTTAAATGATTCTATGATACGAGATAACGATGCTATACCAGAATCTTATTTGGCGGGAAACGGAGGGTCCGTTGAGGATGTGGGGGAGGACCTGGTGATTGACGAAGAACGAATGCAGGAATTAAGGAATGAATTAGAACTAAAATTACCATTAGCTCAGGTAATATATTTTTTTTATCATATCACATAATTTTGTGGTAAAACGTTGTGTTAAAACAAAATAGTTCAATCTCTAGAGTCTAGATCGAACCCAAAATCATTGCTTTTACAATAAGTTACGATTATTTGTATTTACGATTCCACTGTGCCGCTATATTAAGTAAACCTCTGTTTGTCAAGATCAAGTTATCGTATTATAAATTTTTAAATTCGTGAAAATGGGTGTTTGTTCTACATTCTCGTAAAAACTACTGAACGGATCTAAATGAAACTTTACAGCAATATAGCTTAAATTAATATATAGGATACAATGTAAATATTTTGTTTAATCTAGCTATAATATAACAATACACTAAAATATATTTATATCACAGGTAGCAGGAATAGAACCCCCACTGCCAGTAGAAGCGGACTGGTCAGAACTTCCACCACCACCAGAACTAATACTCACATATGGTGCTTTGTCCCCCATCGCTGAAGAGACACGGATGCAGTTGAATGCCTATGAGAATGATGATCAATGTTAGTTTTCTATTTTGATTAAATTGTAGATAGTAAGATTTAAATATTTTTGCACTGAATAAAGAAAAACGGGAAACGCAGTTCTTGAGGCTAAGCGCGGCGTTGAGTTCTGCCACTCAACACGCAATGTCTCCAAAATTCGGCAGAAAGTGGGGAACGGAGTGTCTTAACAATAGGTTCCCTCTGCCTACCCTGCTGTGTGCGCGATACAGCGTGAAGCTGATTTAATTTTTTTTTTTAATTTAAAACAAATAACACATTAAAATTTCCAATTCGCAGGGAACATCTCAATTCGTACCGAGTCGTCAGCATCGTACCCGGAACCCTGTAATAATTCAACAGATGAAGTCACGGACCTACCCACTGGGGCCAATGCTGCGTATCAACATTCACACTCGACATACACTATACAGTCGAAGGAAAACTCATTTAATCACACGTTTACTGTACAGAAAGAAGGATTGAGTAGTAAAGAGTAAGTAAGATTTTTCTTTTTTTTTCAGCTTCATTTTTTATCGAGCCTATAGCAGGGTAGTTAGAGGAAACCTAGTTTTAAGACGATAAGGGAATTGAACACGCAACCGTCACGCTACAGTCGCGCGCTTGGGCCTTTGTGCCACGACGGCTTCAGTAAAATTTGCTTTTTGAAAACAATTGTGTTATATATAGTAACTTTTTTAATGTAACTTTAAAATATATTCGGTCTGTATCATTTGTATTCATATTGTTTTTTATATTACAACGTTAATTTTTCTTTATTTTTTTTGTATTATTTCTGTGTACATTTAGGTTAAAAAGATTTTTATAAGTATGAAATAGTTACATTTGAATTAATTACTTTTTTGGACAAAGTGTCAGAGGGCAATGAAGAGGTAACATCAGAAAAAAATTTGAATTTGTGTAAATTAGAAAGTTCTGAATTGCAATATGTTTAGCGTGAGAAAAAAATCCCAGAAATTAATGCACATGCTAATATTTTCTTACAGAATCACAATGAGCGCAGACAGCCTGAACGCCAGTCCATTAAAAAAAATACCAGAAACTCAATCACCGATCGACGATAAAACGTACACTAAGAACGATGAAGAGAAAGAGTCAAACTGCGAGAGACTATCGCAAGTTTCACCTTTCCTCCTAAGTCCGACCACAGATACTTCTGCGCCGGAAATGTCGGATAACGCCTTAGGAGTATCTACACTCTCGAAAACGACCGTTCCAACAGATGCAAAGTCCTCCAAACCATCCGAAACCCAATGCTTGTCAAAAGCTACAAGTATAGATTCGTGGTGTTCGAACGACACATTATACAATGTTGAAGAAAACTTCGATGATCTTGCCATGGATCCCGACTGTCCCATGGAGTTCGAGGAAAAGGATAAAAGCGAAAGTGAGGACACTCTCACTCATAACGATGATGAAAAAGAAATGAGTCACTGCTCCACATATATTGTTCACGATAGCAAATCTGAAGTTGTTGAAACTTTCTCACCGGATTCCATTACGGCAAACGACAATTACACATATACGAAACTCAAAACGGATGTCGTTACCCCCTCTGTAGTGACTAAATCCGATTTAAATGATTCTACAAAGTCTCAAACTAAAGATTTAGCGTATGGTACTCTCATGTCGGGCTTGCCCTCATATTCTAACTGTACTACGGAACTAGCATCAGGTATGGAGGATCCATGGAAGTTACCCCAGCCTGAGTTGGTACGACGATCTCCGGTAAGCGACGCGTTTCACTTCACACCACCGAAACAGTTGGAAAAGAAAGAAATCAGTGTTATTGAAAGCCCACAAACTTCGGAACCCCATATAAAGAAAATGGAAAGTGTAGATATATCATGTCTTAAAGATGATTCGGGGGAAATACCAAAAAACGAAGATAGTCCTGCTTCGGTCGAAGTAAATAATAGTCCAAATCTTCACTTTAGAAACATGGCCCATTCGGTAACGAGTACACCGCTCTTCGACACTGTCCAAGATGGTGAAAATACTGAGCCTATACCACTAGACCTACCTCAAACTAAAGTGGACACTTCGGACTGTATTCCAAACAATGTACCAAATTTTCAGATGTTTTTTCAGTCCGCTGAAATTAGACCGCAAGATATTTCATCAAACTTGAGCAACGGAGCCAGTACAGAAATATTACTTGAAGGAGAGAGCAAAACGCTCAGTCGCGATCAAACGACAGACATTTCAGCTAATAAAACACCCACATATTCCGATTTTGAGAGCTCAGCCTTATCGAAACCTCAAGACATCCACTCAAAAGAGAAATCTAGTCAAAGTGTGGAGAGTGGAACTAGCTCAGAGGATTTTCGAAATTTTGAGAGCTCTGTGAAAAATCGTCCTCAAGACCTATCGTCACTGATCGACGCAAGTTCACTTTTGTTGAAAAGCGAGAGGAGATCCAGTGAGCTCTTAATGGGTATAACGAATTCGGATTTAGAAAACGCCAGTCAATTTGACAGTCACGTGGTCGCGCAGCCTGAATCTCTTATCTTCTCACCTAACATAATGAATTTATTTGAATCTCAAACAGTTTTCTATACGGATATTGACAGGGAGGAGGAAACGGAACAACCGCACTCAATAATTATAACGGAGAGCCCTCTAATAGCGAGCAAAGTTAGCCCAAACAGAACTTTTGATTCGCACACAAAAGCTAACCGTACAGATGTTAACAGCACATATGATTCCCATGCGAGTGGGTACCAATCGAAAAATGTATGGCAAACCGACACGAATGTGGAAAAAATAAACGGTCATAGTAAAGAAGATCTGATTCTTGATTTTCTAGAAAATGAAAATGGAGAAGATTTTCCAAACAGTATTATAGAAAGTGCAGCTGTAGAACTTGTGGGGTCCATACAAGTAGATAAAGAAAATGAAACTAAAGATTCTAAAGAACCTGTTGCATCACTAACGGAACAAAAAAATCCGGACTCATTGTGCAACGGAACTAACGAATTATTTGCGACCGTTAATTTCCTAAACGAAACTTTTGAAGAGCTAGTTGAGAGCAATGTCGATGATACCGATATAGGCTTACCCGACAAAGACGAACAAATAGTTAATTCTGAGAAATCAATTGAAACGGAATCAGAATCTACTAAAGATTTAGAAGAAACTAGCAAAAGCAAGGAAGAGTCTACAGATAAGTCAGACGTGAACGTCGTCGAGGAAGAAAAGCAAATGGCGTCTGTAACGGATGATTTTTTACAAAATGAAAAGAAATATTGCCAGCTCGATTCTTTTTTTCCACTTTTAAGTGACATAAGATTTACAGGTAATATTATTTTTACATATTTTTATTATTTTATTTTTACCTTCACACTGCTTCTTTTTTATAAGGAACCTGGTAACCTAGTGTGGGAAGACTCCGTTCCCATTAAGGCACTCGCGTGTTGAGTGGCGGAATTCAACGCCGCGCTTTATTATCAGAGCATGAAAATGAAAATATTTCATTTTCTCGAACTATAAACATTTTTATATTGTACATATTGCAATAATATATAAAAAAGTGTGGTTATTTTGATACACACCGATCTCCATTCCATATCTAAATTATTACTAAACTAAGCATAGAAAGGAATTTTAATAACTCTCTCTCTCACTCTGCCTACCGTATATGCAAAAAAAAATCCTAATTACAGTACGGTCGACGAGTAGTGGCCGCCGTGAAATTACTGAAGACGATTGGGCAGATTTAATATTAAGTATTTTTCTTACTCTTGATTATTTTCCTCGATAACTTGATAACACGATTTATAGACCGTACTGTAATTTTTTTTTTTGTCATATAAGGGCTTTAAGCGAAATATAGCTTATTAACTAAATTAAACCCAGGTCCAGCCACAGAAATAATGACAACGTCGTTCACACAAGACTCGTCCACCGACCCTACTTCACCTGAGTGCGAGCAGGACAGCAAGCCCGACCCCTCCGCCGACATACTGAAAGAGTGGGACAGCGATAGCGACACGCACTCCAACTCGTCCAGTGGCGAGTTCATATGGAAGGTTAGTGTGACGTAATGCTTGACGTTTGGGTGTTCGAATTTTGATTTTTTCTTTTTTATTTTATTGATTTGGGAAAAGTATAATGTTCTCACAAGTTTTTTTGTTAGGTGATAGTACTTTAGATTTGTTTTTCAATGTTGGTTGTTTTTTTAAAAAAAATGTTTTTTTTTTTTGTTTCTTGGAAACCGTGTTTGGTTTGAATTTTTATAATATGTATTTAAAATTATATTACCTCCACATAAAATTTATATGTAATACGTTAAACTTAACGTGCATAGAGAAAACCGAACGCAAGACTTGTTTTTCTATTTACATTTATTTATTATAATTCAAGATTTATATAGATAATACTTAACGTTTTTGGTTTATTAAATTTTGAAAACAAAAAAATAAATCAAAAGTACAGTTACCTTAAAAAATTTTTTTTTATGGGTCCGTTTTTTTACTGGTAGTTGAGTTTTGAGGAAATGGTGTGGTTTTTTTTAATAAGACAACTAATTATTTTATGTATATGTATTTTCCGGCCATTGAGTAATTTTATTTTTTCTTGTTTTTTTGTGTGTGTGTATTTTAATATTTTTACTTATGCATTCCAGTCTGTGGTGGGATAGATTTATGTATATGAAGTAAAATTTTAATGACCTATGTATTAAAATAATATTTATTTCAAAAATTCAAATAATACTTATATGAATAATTTTATGATTAAAAAAATTTACTATGTTGAAATAAATTTTATATTAATACATAAATGATATCCTCGCTTGTTTTATCTGAGCCCCTCAAACTTTTCCCTAGTGTTAATGTTCCTTTAATATTTTTTTATTATAGATATGTACAATTATTTTATGACAATAACAAAAAATATAATTATTAATTTAAAAACTACAAAAAAAATTAAATTATTTATTACCTGCTACTGAATTTTTTTTTTTACTACTTTATAATTTTTATTGTACATATCTTTACAAATACATTATTAAATCCCGGTGTTGGTGTATGCATGTATGTATATATGTAAAATATGTGTATGTGTGTGTGGCGCCAGGACGGCGATGGCCACGAGACGTCGCTAGTGCCGACCACGCACTTTGAACACGTAAGTTTGTATTTTTATGTTGTTTTTGTTGTGTTTTTTGTGTTGTTTGGAATAGTTGTGTTGTTTTGTTTGATCATAATTTTGTTAAAAAATATTGTCTAAGTTATCCGAGTTTAAATTACTATCACTGGACAAAACTTTTGTCTTATATTAGTTGGTCCCCTTTACAAGATTTACCTAAATTATATCATTTACGAACGAAATTGTTTTATCAGACGAACAACATCACTGTTCCGAACTTTTAATTGTTGTTATCTCTTGTATGTTGTTACCATCATCACAGCCATAGCTTTTTCCAATTTGTTTTCAACACTAGCTTTGTTATTTACCTTTGTAAATGTATTTTTTATATAATTTCTTATTTACTTAGAAATATGTAGATTTTTAATATGTAAATAAACGTATGACTTTATTTCATTTACAGCATAAAATTAAACTGAGTGAATCCATAATAAACCAACTCAATTAACAATATAATTTACTATTATTTATTTTGTTCAAAAAGTCATATCAGTAGATATCTACTCATATCATTTAGAGCCATACACCTATACGAGACTGACACGACGAGTATACGACACTCAATCAGTTGTGGCCGCCCTATAGTTAAGTTTTCTGAACGTTTGTGTATTGTTCAATCGGGAAGAAAATAATCAAAAGTAAGAAAAATCCTAAAATCTAATCTGGGCAGCTATCTATAGCTAACTTCAGGGTGACCACGACTCGTCGACCATACTGTAGCAAGATTAAATTTTTTCCTATACGTATTTAAATAGCAGCGAGACAGTGGCTCTCAACCAAGCGCTACAGATGAAGGTGCAGGTGACGGCGACGCTCCCTCGTCAGGTCAGGACTCCGGTTCGGGCTCGGAAGGGGATGAAGTGGAATTTGTACCCTCCTCGTGGGACTGCCTCGCGGCACCCTCTAAGTCTTCTTTGAGGAGCCTGGAACAACCTCAGGTATGAATTCGATAGATTTTTTTTACTATAAAGCTTTCTTTCGCTCATAGCAAGATAGGCAAGGCATAAAAAATGTATGAGAAGACACTTTTTTTATCAGATACTATATAGAATGATGCCGCACTATGTCTACCAGAGCGACGGTATTAAAGAATTATTTTACTTTTCTGGAGTTCTCTGGAACCATTGCGTTTAGAGGTATTGAATTATAGAAAGTAATATTTACAAACATAATATTAAAAAAAAAAAACGATTTATGTTAATAAAAAAGTATTAAATATTTCATTCTACGCTGCTATAGTGTATGTGTTTCAGAATAAAGATAATGATTAAATCAGCTTCACGCTGTATCCCGCACTGAGCAGGGTAGGCAGAAGGAACCTAGTGTTAAGACACTCCGTTCCCCACTTTCCACCGAATTCTGGAGGCATTGCGTGATGAGTGGCGAAACTCAATGCCGCACTTTGCCTCGACACCAGAGCGAAGAAATGAAAATATAAATGCAAATAAAATTTTACTTCCTGCAGTGGGAATCGAACCTACAGCTAGTCGATTTTACAGTCACACTTTGTACCACGACCGGTCTTAAATATATGTAAATATATGTGTATCTGCAGATATAATCTTCAATTTACCTATTTTAAAGTATTTGTCTAATTGTTTTCCTTGTGGAAACGTTGTTGGCGTTGTTATTATATAAATAAATTATGCGATATACATACTGTGTGTATGATGTACCTTGTCTTTTCGGTATGTGGCACGTACTTAAATTAAATGAGCTGAATCCTGTCGGATAAGAAAATGTTCTTATCAGTTCCGTTCAAATCATGTTAAAATATATAAGAAATAAAGATCACACTTTTTTCTCGCATAGAGGGGTAAGAATCTAGTGTTTAAGACATTTAATTTCCTACTTTCCGCCCGATTTTCGAGATATTTCGTGTTGATTATCGGAATTGAACACTGCGCCTAGTCTCCGTTATTCCATTATGTTGGAATCGAACCACAATCATCGAGCTTACAGTACAAAAACACGACGACCTCAAAGAACATAAATCCATATATTTTAGTCTAAACATGTACAAAGACATTGACATTATGATGACATTTGATGCTTTAGGACAGCAAAAAGCGTGTGGTGTTCAAGCGTCAGAAGTACCACTGCGTGTACGAGTACCCGCGCGAGGCGCCCGACCCCGACGCCGACTCGCCCGCCTTCCTGCCCGACTTCTCCACCTACTCCGGTGAGAGTTCATCAACTTTATAGCAGTCCGCCAAGTTAATAAAGAGAAAAAAAATAAAAATAAACTTAGCAGGCATAAATTTGAAATAGAAAGAATATTTCTTTATACTTTTTTTGCAGCTTTATATTAATAAATATAGAATTCATTTCTCCGATAGGGGATCGAACCAAGAACCGTCGCGAGTTCAGTCACACCCTTGTGCCGCTGTGCCACGATGGCCTCATACATACGTTATATGATACAAAATATCTACACTACACACTACTCAACATTCTAAGCGGAGTGCTTGTAAATACCATAAAATATATACTAATATATATAATATATATAATTTCCGATTCCAGAGTGGGACCCGTCCAGCGCGGAGGATGCGGAGCTAGGTTACGGACAGCTATTCGGAGCACCAAATCCACTTGATTTGTTTCCATTAAGGGCAGGAATTGCTTTTGGGGCTGGTGAGTGTTTAATTTTGTATATTTTTTAAAAATCTAATATTATAGGGGTAAGATTTTTCATCTTGTTATTCTTGGACGAACTTCTCTTGAAGTGGTTATCTTCATCTCATTCGGAGGCAATATAAAATTAGGTAAAATCATAACTTAATTAAAATAAAGAATATTTTCTCTCTCTCCATTCCCACTAATTTACACGTGTTGTGTTTTATATTTTCTGCCATTCAATAACAGCCAAGACTTACACCTATAAAATGCTCTCATAATTATACAATGTAAATATCTACAGATTACGACGAAGACTTCTTCATATCATCGTCGGCGCGACCCTTCGAGAGTCTAGGCGTGATGTCAACAACCAGCCAGTTCTTCCCTGGAATGCACATCAAGCCGTCCCTCGATCGAGACTTCCCCGACGAGCTCAGCGAGGAATTCCCTCCTCCCCCCTCCCCCTTACCTACCCCTACAACTAACCCGACGCCTACAGCCTTGTGCCAAACGCGCACCCCCTCCTTGGACTTCACTACTCCGGATTCGGGCGTGGAAGATATAACGCCTGGGTCTATAACTGATGATGATTATAAAAAGAAACTTCTAGATTCGGATACGACGTCGTGGAGGTCGATAGATAGTGCCAGTTCAAGTGAATCTGTTAGCCCCAGTTCTCCTGGAGGTGAGGCCCTGGGAGGTCTTAGACATACCCGGGATAAACTCAAGCTAGATTTACCCCCGTCACCGCATATTCCTTCCCCAAGGCACAATAGAGTGTTCAATTTTGTACTGGATAAGCCTAAACGGAAAGAGGAGAAAGAAGCCACTACGACCCCTCTAGTGATGACCGATGAAACACCAATAATGACTATGTCACTATCCACTACTAAGGAAGCTGAGGATATCATGCCGGAACCGACGTTTTCAACTTTCGGGAAACCTAATGCTAAGCCTCCACAAAATACGGAACCAGAAACGAATATTATCTTAACTGATGATGTACAGGAACCCGAAACGGAAGCTAAAGAAGATAACCAGAAGGTTGAACCTGTTAAGGGTGAAGGAACAGTCCTGGACAGTGGTGATGAGGACTCAGGTATCGAGAGCAGTTCCAAGGCGACCTTGGAAAGGAAACCCGCGTCTAATATTTCCTAGATCTAGGATTAGAGTAGTGTCTAGATTTGTTATTGTATATAAGTGGTGTTAACGAATTGGGGAAAGATAAAAAAAAGTTTTTTTATGGGCCTTTGTTTTTTTAAAGGGTATTTATTACTTGGCTCCAAGTTCTTCCCCGTTCGTTCTTTCACGCCACGAACGCCATTACAATAAGATTACCAACAATCTTTATTTAATTTATTAAGTGTTTTTCAATTTAGTATTTTCTTCTTAGTATTTTTCAATTTTTATTTTTTGTTTCTTTCGTTTTTTTTTGCATGACAGTTTTTATACATATACATATCGAATTACATTTTCTCTTACAGGTTACTATTTATACACTATACAAGAAGTACTATGATTTTTTTATTGATATTGTAAACTACTCTCCCTCATATAATAGGGTAACCAGAGGGAACTTCCTCTGGGTTCCCTCTTAAGACACTACTTTTTACTACTCTACGCAGCGCACGAGTTTCGCGAAACTGCGTTTTGAGTAGCAGAATTTATCTCCGCGCCTTGCATTTTCATCAAAGCGAAAAAATGAAAATTAAATCTCTCCAATGAGAATTGAACCCACAACCGTCGCGTCAACAGCCAGTCGCGGTGTCGCGGTAATCAAAGAAAGAAATAACTGTTTTCTCATGACCACCCTTCCAGTGATTCTCCACACAACTAAGGTACAAATAGCCGTGAATTATTTTTATTATATTATAATATTATGTAGATATAGCGCTTCTATAATATAATAATAGTTATTATTTTTACTGTAATTTAATGATAAACGATTAGGTAACATAGGTTGGAGCCCCAGCGGCCTACTCGGTTTTATACAGCGATAGGAAACTTGTACTTGCTAGATTTTTCATACGTAATGGTTTTTTTTTTATATTATTATTATTTCTAACGTCGTAGATAATCTAGATTGTATCTTATACTACCGGCGTTCGGATATGCGCATTGAAATATAAATAACGTCGGTTGTCAATGCAGGAAATTCTTAAAATAGGCCTTTTTTTTTACAGTACATCAGTCTAATAATAACAAATCTTTATTATCTTCTCACAAAGCTTGGTCTCATTTAATAATTATTTTACGAAGACACACACCGAGTACATAACATACACACACACACATATATCATTACACCACTAACTAGAGAGAAGCTTCAAGTAATCATATTCTCAAAAACTAAATAGTCTTTTTTTTTTTCAAAAATTGCAGTTACAAGGTCCTGTACTGACGCTGACAACAAATAAAAAGTCAATAACGACATGAAATGTTATATAGTGCGTATCCGAACTAAGTTTTAAATGTTATTTACATGGAGATTGAGATGTAAGGAGTGACATCTGTTTATATGAAAAAGTGTCCGTCGAAATACATTAAATAGGAGTGGCACCACTTATCCATAAATATCAGCGCAAGAAGTGGTTAAAATTTTCAATAATTGACTGTTTTAGTCGCCAATAACATTATTTTTTTAACTATAATATTTTTATTTTTTACTTTTTTTAAAACTGTACTCTGTGTCTACACTAGCGCCATTCTGGAAGGTTTTAGAAACGTTAATTGCAGCATACAGTTAGACAATTTTTCCAATTTTCTATCATATAACATGAAACTCCTTATAGCTAGTATCCATGTTTATGTAGTGTTTGTGACGTTACATCCACGCACAATATGCATTACATTCTTAAATATGTGGTATTTTAAATTCTTATAGGGTGCAGACGCATTTTTAATTTATACCTAAATATAACGATCCGCTCGTTAATTTAGTTAAAAAGTTTCTGAGATTAGCGTGAACAAACGCACAGACAAACAGACAAAAAAAATTGTTCTATTACATTACGATAACATTTTCTTATATATTTACTGTGCGCAAACACCGATCCGTTACGATTGTCTTCAACCAGTATAGATAAAAAATATTTTGAGCTAGTTAGAAATGTCGCATATACAATCTTTTTTTTAATTTTTATTCTAAAAAAAAAAACAATATAATTATAGCGTTATCTGCACCCTCTCGTGACGTTCAAAATTCAAGCCAATTGTAGTTAAGTGAAAGATTTTTTATTATAAGCGATATATTGTATTGTAAATGTACGGGAGCCGACGACTCGTACGCGGCAACGTCCACGCGCCAACCTCCATGTGCAATTCTTATAATTTTCGAATGTCTCGATTAGTTTAGTTTTGTAAATATTATTTTAATACTTTCCCTTTATTTTTTATTAAGAAAATTTTATTATGCGTATGTCTTTATCGTTCTGATTGATGTTTATATTATTTTTTTTTTTCATGTATTTTTAGGATGTTTCGTTGATGTACAGATTTTGTAGGATGTGTAAATATACGCGGTAGTTATTCATTTCCTTGTTCTTGTGGTTACGAATTAGAGTACGTATTGGTCGATTTAATTGAATTGTCGATAAAATTTATTTAGATTTTTATATTATTATTATTATGAAATAATCAGTTTGAAACACTCGTTCTATGGATTTGTCTAGAATTGAAACCGTTTACAAACGAAACGAGGAATTATTTGAATGAATTGTCCAATTATAATGGTATTTATTGTTTGTAAGTTGTTGTTTTTTTTTTTTGTATGAAATGTCGGCGGTATTTAGTGAATGTTTCGCATTGGAAGTCTTTTCATATTGTGACTTTGTCGAGTCTTTAAAAGTATTTATATGAAAAAATAAATAATTAATAAAATTTGTGACTTCATGTGACTTTTATTTCTGCCATTCAACATGTTTTTAAAGGAAAATAAAACAATAATTTTATACACTTATATATTTATCTTATAACATGTATAAATATATATATTAAAAATGTCTCAAGTTTCTTATACTATAAATTAAACATACATATTTATACATAACTTTAGTGTTTCATATTAAAATTTGAAACTAGGTCATAGTCTGAACAAAACTTTTAATTTTTAAACGTACTTACAGCACAATATCACAATATAAGACATTGAAATTTATTTATTTGATATTCAAACTAATAATGAGATTTAAGACTGTTAATTACTGTAAATATACCATAAAATGAAATTTAATTCATTTCTTCGAGTTTCGATTGAACCTACAAGTATCGCGTTAGAAGTCAGAATCAGTATTTTTGTTCACTATTTAAAAGCCATAAAAAACACATTGTCCATACATTTATCCTCTCCTCCAAATGATCACGAGTCCCGACGCGTCGCTCGTCGCCAGTAGACTTTCATCGTAACTGAAGCTGACCCCCAGTACGGGCGACGCGTGACCTGCGATAAAAATTGGACAATTTCTTATATTTTCATATCTTATTCACGACGGCATGAGATAAAAGATCAATACGTTAAAAAAAAGATTGTTTGTTATATATGTATGTGATTGTTGATGGAATTACTATTGTAATTTAACTAGATTCTAGATTTTAATTTAATTAGGTCACATGAAAGTGGACAGAGAAAACTGTATAAATAATATAAATTAAAATAGAGTATAATAAAAGAGATAAAGAACATCTTCCAAAAAATATAAAAGGCCAACTCGGAATAGAAAGGGGCGGAGGAAAATGGGAGATTTTTTTAATTCCTACTATCATTTAATATTGTCGATGATACCGGCAGGAAGTGCCAGGTTACCTTGCAGTTTGTTGACAACGGGCTGGTCCTCGTGGCCCTCGATGTCCATGAAGTAGACGCAGGCGTCCTCGGCGCCCGACACCACGCACACGCCGCGCCGGAACGACATGAGCGGGCAGAAGGAGGAGCGCACGGCGTGCGCGCGGTGCACCGTGCGCAGGCGCCGGTGCGGGCGCAGCGAGCCCTCGCGGTCCGTGACGCGCAGCAGCAGCAGGCGGTGCTCGGCGGCGCTCACGAGCAGCGCGGGGTGGCGCGCCAGCCAGGGGCTCCACGCCAGCGACGACACCGCGCCGCCCGCCGCCGCGCCGCAGCGCCGCAGCTTGCTGAGCCCGCCCGCGCCCGACACCACGTACGACACTATTATACCCTGGATGTCGATTTCAAACACTACCCTTCAATTCACTTCAAATGAGCAAAAGTCGCAAATAATTACAATATTTTTTTATTATAGTTGAATAAATAAGAAACGACAGAAAATAAAAGAGGTTAAATACAACTTAAAAAATATAAAAAAGAGCTAACGGCATCAAAAAAGCTTTTAAAAAATTTCAAAAGAAAAGACGAAAACTTCAACTTCAACTATTAATCATATTCGTGTATTAAAGTACGTCGTTCAAAGGTATCACGAATATAACAAACATTGTTATTAATGCAGATAGCACTTTTGTTAGGTTCAATAATAATAAACAAGACAGTCATAAGCTTATCTTAACTACATATATAATAGGGTATATTAATAGTACCTTGTCATTAGCAGCCCAGAACATTCTGCCGCTGGACTCGCACGCGATGGCCGTAACACGCCCGCCCAAAATACTGCTGCCGCCTAAGTCAAAATCAAATCAGATTCAGGGTGTATCCCGCACACAGCAAGGTAGGCAGATGGAACAGTGTTAATGATAATATAAAAAATGTAAAACTAAACGACTGCGTCTGTCTATACACGTTGTGAGTTCGATTCCCACTCGAAAAAAAATATTTAACAGTGTCGTTACCTCGCTCTGGTAGTCTGATCTGGTTGAGTCAACACGCAATGCCTGCAGCATTCAGTGGAAAGTGGTGAATGAGCGAGTCAGGTTCGATCTGCCTACCTACCCTACCATTTCGCCACTCAACACGCAATGCCTCCAGAATTCGGCGGAAAATGAGGAACCGAGTGTCTTAATATTGGGTTCCCAAGTTTCCTCGGCCTACCTACGATATGTGCGGTATACAGCGTGACGCAAAAACAAATATTATATGATTAAACAAATAAAAAAAAGTTATATGTACCTCTAGGATATATTCCTGTGGATACATTGAGAACCTCCACCATTCCCCTTGCATTACCAGCCTTTATTATTAGTTAAGGAGTTTTAATTTTTTACAACAAAAATATCAGATAGTTCTGATATATAAGATATATAAGAATTTTATCACAAAAATAGTTTTCTAGCAATAATAATAAGTTATTGAGAAACAAGCCTGAATGATTTATCATATGGAGGTATATGACCTTAATAATGTATTAACTTGTATTATTGATCCAAAATATTTTTGCAATATTTTTTTACAGTAATACTATTTCCTACAAATATTACAAATGTTCACTTTTTTACATAAAGAAAGACTGATGTTTTATTATGACATGTTTCACGTAAAAACTATTTAACGGATTTTGATGAAACTTTACAATAATACAGTTTATAAATCAGGATAACACATTAAAATGTATGTAAAGATTTTATATAACTTTTTTATAATAAAATAATAACTTTAAGTGGGCGAAACCACATTTGGGTCAATATTTAAAATGTAGTTTACAGGTAAAGCTAACATGTCAAAAAGGATACAATAACCATATTATTATTAGCCGGTTGGAAGGCACAACACAATATTGGTGACGACAATTGGTCCCTGACCCCCCTAAGCCTCCTCGCGCCTTCCCCCTCGCCTCCCACTCGCCACACCAAGAGCATGGCGTCTAGGGAACATGTTACTAACACTTCGTTAGATGCTGACCAGTCACAGCCTGGAATTGTATATTTTCAACAAAATAAGTAAGTTGTAAATAGCATATAAATAGGGCTACATAAAAAAATATGCAGATTTTCTTGTTACTTGTTACTTCTTATTATTGTAATAAAGACAAAAAAACACACATTGTTGTTATGACAAGGCTTTTTCTTTATTAATTTAAATGCAATTTCTCCAAAATTTTGTATAATGAAAACCTATGTATTTTTGAAAGTGCAATAAATATTTTTCGAAATTATATTACAAACTAAAGATATCCTAACCTTGTAAATATATTACCAATAAGTTTTAAAGCCAGTCTTCAGTTTCAGCCTCCAGAACTCGACGGAAAGTGGGGTTCCCTCTGCCTACCTGGCGGTATGCGGGATACAGTGTGCGTACAGTTGATTTTATTTATTTTTAAGTTTTATAAATGTACAAAGAAACTCAATACCAGTAACTGGTTCACTATGTCCAGTAAGTATAAAAGACACCCGCGGGGGAGTGGCAGTCACGTCACACACTGACACTGTTCCATCATGTGACACACAACACAATTTAGTGCGATCATTGTTTGCAAATTTTACCATGCTCACTTGTTGTGTATGCTGGAATGTGAGAAATTAATTAACAATAATATAAGTCTTTTATTTTCTTTCGTTGAATTTACAGTTTATTTTATATATTTAGTTACCATTAACTGATAGTAAATTTTATTTATTTTAAAGATATTTACTCCAATGTGGATCATCTGGATAAAGGCCATCTTAATCCCTTCTGAATTTGAGAAATTATATTTTAATATACTATTTTTGTTGACATAAAATGTAATTTAGGCCAATTATGCAGAAGATGCACAAGTGTGACCTATAAATGGTTGCAGGTTTGATTAGGAAGGTTCGGTTTTTATTTGAGGAATCTTCACTCTAGTGCTATAGCAACATGCAATATTGAGTTCCACCACTCAACACACAATGCCTATAGAATTTGGGTGAAAGTGGAGAGTGGAGTGTCTTAATATTATTAGGCTCCCTCCGCCTTGCCTGCTACACATAGGATACAGCATGAAACTGAAAAAAATAATTAATTAACTATTTTGTTTTAGTTTCACACTGTATCCTTAGCATACGGCAGGGCTAGATAGGCAGACAGAATTTTGCTTTTCTGTTCTGAATTCAAACATTGTGTTGAGTTGGCGAACTGAAGACCACACTTAAACTTACTAGTGCAGAGAAATAAAAAAAATGTTTTTCCCAAATAGAGATCAAACCAAAAACAAAAAATAAATACATTTATTCATCTCTTTCGTAGTTAAATTAACATTCTGTTTACATATAAGCATATTTATACCTGATCAAATATGTGGTGAACTCCAGAAAAGGCATAATTTTCAGATATAGTCATGTCATTCTTTTTCTTAGCATTAATAGTTATGCTCTCTTCAATAGGTAGACTTGCCTGGAATATAAAGTTAACATTATGACCATTTTGATCATAATAGTTACAATTATTGACTAAATGCTAAATAAATTTTATAAATATTTATTAATATTGACTTTTATTAAAGTACTATATTTACAAACAAAAAGTAAAAACAAAGCAATGATATAATGTATACATACTTTGCTATTAGACCTTTGTCTTGATGATGATGAGCTTATTGATATATTATCTTGAACACCATATCTTCGTTGCAGCAACTGACTTCTAATATTCAAATATTTTTTTATTGTTTCTATGTCCTGAAATACGAATTGAAATTATTTTTTTATTTTTTTTATTTTTAGTACTCTACAATTTTTATTTACTTTTAATACTAGTTTTAAGAAATGTGATTATAATTTACCTTAAATTTTGCATTTTCTCTAAGTAATTGACTTCTTCGGCGTATGTATAGTGTTTCTGAAAATAAACCCAAAATTATAAATATTTGAGAAACTATATTGAAAATAAATAGTAAAGTTTTTAGCCTTACTAAAGTTAGGGTTTCCGGGAGCTCTGTATGCATTAAATCTTGCGTCCAGAGCAAAAATTTGTTGCTGAAACGCAGCCGCCATCATTACGATTCTTTATATTCTTATTTAAATCATAATTGTAATGCGAATTATGCGTTCACTATCCTAATTAGTCGTTAAATATTGAAATTAAAAGCAGCTTGAGCATTTTTAATGTTTATTATTTGACATTTTAACAAGCACAGCTGGTACTTGTTTTGACAGATGCAGTAGATAATATAATATATTAGACTTTTAAATTTGTAATCGTTTTTATTTAAATGTATTTTTTAAAACGCTTATCAATAAAATGTACTTTGCATATAGAAACACTAAAATTAATTAAGAAAATGAAAACATTTGCAGAATAATACTATTCAACTCTAAAAACATGATATTGTAAATTTAAACTTGGAATTCATAAACGACTTTATAATTGCATATTTTGACATTTGTTTAACTTAGTCTTATTGTTGTTTTAAATTTATAAATAGGTAATATTGGAAAATACTTCAAAACATATATAGGCTTAATGCTAATGACCGATTAAAATTCTTATACTTAATTTCAAAATGGTACGATTATTATCTGCTGCATATATTAATCATAAACGTAATTAGAAACCAGAGGCCAGTCGTGGCGCAGCGCAATGTTTGTTACACAAAACCGTCACATAAAATTTATAATATCAATGAAAAATGAACTATTAACTCGTCAGATAGTTTTCCAATAATAACGCTTTAAAATAGCAAACGGGGCATTTACTTTTTTCAATGTTTTAAGTGTGCGTTTTTCAATGTTTTAAGACCATTGAAACGATTCCACGTCGTAAAACAACTTCGCTATGCTATTTCTAATTTAGTATCCTATATATCCTATCTTAAAAAAATAAGAAATATAAATTGATAGCCATAACCATATTAGGTGATGTGTAATTTTCTACAACATGAATTATTGGACTATTAAATGAAATTACAAAAGGTATACAGTGGCTCACTGAAGACGTCTTTGCCATTTTGAATTCAATGGCGTACAAATCAAAAGCTAGTCAGCCAAAAGTTACCCAAATCTATGCCACTGTCCACTGCATTAATGCCACTACCTTTATTGTTAGAATCGTGAATAATCATATTTTGCTCAAATTATCGTGAAAATAAATATGTTATTTATTCTTATCTAAAATATTATGCCGAAGAAAGTTCGAGGCTGAGATAAGAGGTTAAATAAATAATTTAAATGGATTCTGAGGCTAGATTGCTTGATGAAGATGTTATCACGCCAGTACCGCGTAAATTCCAAGTAAGATGAACTATTAACTCGTGCAAGAAAACCGAGATATTTTTTTATTAATGTTGCTCCACAACTATGATTGCCATCTACTAAAATAAAAAATAAAAAACCTAATATTGCACTGGATCAGTATGAGGCGGGCCAATTTGTATTAAAACCTGACATAACCATTTTTTTAATACCAACTAATTATTCTATAGAAATGAGATAACTCAATCTTAAGGTTTTTAAGGTTTTGTACCTTTTAAGGAAAACGGAACCCTTATAAGATCACTTTGATCACTTACCACCTGTCTTTTTCCATAAAAAAACCAGCCAGACTCAACTGATACCGCAATTGAGCTTGCGGCGTTAATACTAAATTTTGGCCAACTAAGCCAAAGCTATTATTTTTTAGGATTTAACCACAAATATATAATTCTCCGGTTTTTTTCTGAAGCAGCCTGCCTGTAGATTCTAGCTACTAAATTTCATAATTCTAGGTCAACCCTAGGGAAGTACCCTATTAATTTTGATTCCTTTTGTGGTGTCGAAATACCCATTTTTTGCGATATAAATGGCCATATGTTTTTTTTTAGTAAGTATAAAAATACAATTTTGTCAGAAAATCATGCGGCCGTAGATCTGAGTTTATGGTTCTCCAAGCTCTCTTAAGATAAATGCTCTTAGCAGACAGGCAGCCAGACAGACAGACCGACACACGGACGGAGAACAAAGTGATCTTATAAGGGTTCCTTTTTTCTTTAACAGATACAAAACCCAAAAAATCTTATCTTATCTATCTAGATCTACAATTGCATAAACAGACTAAATCTAAACGATCTAGTCTGTTTATGCAATTGTATATTGCTTTAATAATTCAAATTTATTCAATAGTAATAAATAAAAATTTGGCATCAGTTTGCAATGTGCTCTAAGAAAAATGTTCGTACATATGTTTATAGCGCAAAAACTACCGAACTGACTTTTATATACATAAAATGTATAGGTCGTATTTTTTATAAAACAAATCGTATTTTTTAAAAATGTATATAAGAATTACTATAATATAATAGCATTGAGGCCGTCGTGGCCCAGTGGCACAAGCGTGACCTTGGGTAACTAATCATACGGTCAGTTTATTAAATAACTCCATCACATCATTTAAGCGGGTTGTTAGTGATAAATAGTAATTATACTGTTCGGTTTAATTTATTGCGCCTTATATCACCGTTCGGGAAGACAGTGTGCCACTGAGTTCGTGATAAGAAAATTAAAAATATCGTTTCTAGTTAATCATTATAAGTAACGCCAAATGGCATAATACTGTACATTGACGAACGATAAGTGCTTGTTACAACTAAATCCGTTATGGCGGATGTAAATTCACGTAAAATAACGAAATGCAGCGTTTCTTGGAACGGCGGTCCCTTCCAGTTTCGGTCATGGATCTGGTGTATACTGATAAAGTGTATTATAAGTTTGCCCTGCATATTTTCAAAATGTCTCGGAGTAGATATTACAGTTGCTGTGTATCCACATGGTGACATTGCAGTACCTTATGGTGAACCTTTAGAAATATTCTGTATTGCGGAAAATTATTCATCAAGTGACATTGAATTTACCCTAGCTGGTAAACATCTCGAATCAGAAATTGTAAATAGTACGACACGAAGATTGTATATTAATAAACCTGAAAAGCAAACAAATATATATTACTGCAGAAATAATAAAACTAGGAAAATTTGTCCTTCACGCGTACTAGTCGATAGTCCTCCAGCAGATGTGACGGACTTTAACTGTCTATCAAAAAATCTTGAAGTGTTAAATTGCTCATGGACAAGTCCTCGCTCACAGAGTAATATAAGTTACAATGTAACTTTTTCAGATAATGGAAAGATGGTAGGCCCTCCATGTATTGCAAAGAAGGTTGATAATAAGCCTACAAGATACTGTTGGTGGAATACAAGCAGCCAACCAAGGTATAGCCTACTAAGAGAACCGGTTTTCTATATGAAAGCTTGTAATGTTTTTGGTTGTAATAGTCAAAATTTCATTATAGATCACTATGCTATTGTGAAGCCAGATCCTCCTAGATATTTAAAAGTGATTAAAACTGAAACCCACAGTGTAGTCTTAAAATGGAGTGTTCCTGATAATATAGCAGATTTACTGGACTGTGGTATTGAACATATAATTGAATATCAAATAGCTAAGATTGACAATACAACAGTGTTTCACAGAGTTGATACTTCTGGCTTACCATTGAGGAATAAGACATATAAATTCCATTTAACAAATTTACCATATGCTCATATGCAGTATGAAGTTCGAGTGTATATAAAATCAAAGAAAGCTGTCAAAAAAGAATATTGGTCAGAGCTTAGTTATATTTTGTTTTATACAGAGAGTGAGAGGCCCAGTAGGCCACCAGATACTACAGCAGGGGCATTTGACCATGCTACATATAATAATAGAAGAGTTATGTACGTTTATTGGAAGCAGTTAGAGGAATATGAGGAGGCTGGTGCTAACTTCACATACAAAGTGCTAGTGTCGCATGGCAACAAGACAGAGACTGTGTTCCCAGAGAAAAATAAGAGTCTTAGCTTTGTTACATTAAACACCACCCTTAACGCTTTAGATGTTACTATATGGTCATTTAATATTAATGGATCATCTGTAAACAGCACTCATCTATACATCCCCCCTGAAAGAGACACACACTCTCTGAAAGTTTCCTCATTCACCAAATTAGCTTATGAAAATGGAACTTATGAACTTTCATGGGTTGGAATAAAAAATATCAACAATTATACTCTGTTTTGGTGTCAACACAACTCAACCAAAATTTGTACAGGGCGAATGGATTTTGCTGTACTTAACCCATCTAAAAACAATCATGTCATTGATTTGCCTAGAGACTATAGATATCAGTTTGCTATTTCTGCTAACAATGGCTCTAAAACTAGTGGTATGGTGTGGGCTCAATGTGATATATCAAAAGACGGACTTGTAATGTATGGTTTTCCAGTTCATGTAATTTGTGATGCTCCTGGAACGTCATATACTACTTTAAGGTGGATTATGGATTGTGCCCTTCCTGATGGTATTATCACTGGTTACAATATAAGCTACTGCCCAATAGTTGAAATGAGCATCAATTGTGACAAGTCCGTCGAAAATAAATATGTTTTTATACAAGATCCCAAAACGATGCATGTTACTATTGAACAGTTGCTTCCATTTAGAACATATCAATTTAGATTTGCTTTGAATACTATATATGGTCAAAAAAATATAGAAAGTGCTACTCTTCATGTAACTACGCTAGAGGAGAGGACCAAAGCATAAAAATAGATTCTTTGGTCGATTCGGAGGACCCTATACTTCAAAGAAATGAAAACTATTATGTATGAATTGATATATTATATGATTGAGGCCAGTCATAGCGCAGCGGCACGAAGTGTGACTGTAAAACTGACTGGTTGTGGGTTCGATCCCCACTCGAGGAGATGAAATATTTACTTAAATTTATATTTCCATTTCTTCGCTCTGGTGTCGAGGCAAAGCGCGGCGTTGAGTTCTGCCACTCAACACGCAATACCTCCAAAATTCGGCAGAAAGTGGGGAACGGAGTGTCTTACACTAGATTCCCTCTGCCTACCCTGCTGTGTGCGGGATATAGCGTGAAGCTAATTTAATTTAATTTAATTTAATAAAGCTAATCATTTATTATACGTGTATATTTTTGTACCTTTACGCTCTTGTAACCTGTGTTATGCACGTCTCATCATAATTTTAAAACTCTGTTGAATGTGCTGATGTCAGTGAATAATTTAATTTACTCTTTCAGAAACGGCCTGAAATGTTAAAGTATTGATTTAGGTAAGGATTCATAATATTCTTTGTAAAATTATTGTACATTAACTCCTGTACAAATTTTAAATTAGTTACATATATTACCTATCAGCTGAATTTACAATTAGTGAATTGTAGTTATTACAGAGTACACGTACAAAGGATGTTTTTAGGCGTTTTTATAAAGATTTATTTTAAGCGAACGAAAGAACGAACCGTAGAATCTATATATTTACTTGATATTTCTTTGAAGATAAAATCGTTATTATTGCTACTATTTATAAGGTATAAGGTAATATTCACTAACAATTAAATTTTGTTTACGTTAATGTTCGAAATATGAAGAATAGTGCTTTAAAAATATATATTTTCATCAACAGTTAGATAACCAAGACGTTTCTAATATCCAGGCTCTACAATCTTAGTACAACGAAGCTGGAAACTTTTGACGTATAATATTATTAAATTAAGAAGTATCTAGAGCTTCGAGGCTTTAGACCATTATAGACAACTTTTTATTTTGTAGCATTATATTTGCATTAGTTGAGACTAAGAATTCTAGAGGTCGCTTTAGAATTGAATATTTCAATTAACGTCAACAGATGTCACTGCAAATTGAATACAAACAATAATATTAAATTAATTTATTAATTTTATATATTTTTGATTATTAATACGAAATTATATAATAATAAATTATTATTATATTTTTCATAAATAATTTTTGTATAGCTCGGCAAAGCTTCGGCCGTTGTTTTGTATTTTGAAGCTGTGGTAGTTCACTCTCAGTAACTCTCTATGGTACTCTATAGTCTATTTATCTAAGAATTATAAAATTTCAGTTTAAAAATATCTGTTGATGCTGGTGTTGCTCGTCGACTTCGGTATTCAAAAAGGATATTTTTGTAATAGTTAAGCGATTTTCCGTTGAGTTGAGCTCAAGTTCCTCCGGTAAATTAGTTTTGCTATTACTGTTACAACTTTGCTTGTAACTCGTTACTTGTGTGTCTTGACGATATTGTGTGTCTTGGAAAATTTTTTTAGGGCACATAATGTCTTTAGACAAACATTGCTGCGTTCCTGGGTGCAAGGAGAGTGGAGGTATTTTATAATTTGTTAGTAAATATGTATATGGGGTATAATTATACCTTTAGTTAAAAATGTAAACATAGAAAGCCTAAAATGTTTCGTGCTTATAATAATATTATGTTACATTAAAATCTATTGTATAATGTCTGATTCAATAAAATTTATAAATTGGAAACGCATTTTATTTTCGTATACTTTTTCTACATCTACGTAACATGTGCAACAAGAATGCGCGTAAAAGTATATTTATATATGTATACACGACGCTATCTATATATAGTAGGATACACAGTTATATATATATATATATATATATATATATATATATATATACATACATTACTATTTTGTATAGTTGATACTAAGACTTGTAGATGGCGTTGATCCATGTTACCACTTTTGATGCCGGAGTTTGGTCTCTATTATAGTATATAGAATGTACTCTGTGCTAATATCATTCTGTAGCCAAAAATCTTACCAGCGCGATTTTGAAAATGATGCCTTATGCACAGCGCCATCTATTAAGCTTAAAGTTAAACTGTTGGAACATTTAAAAAAAAGTTTTTATGTTAAATTTTACATAATATATGAATACATTAATCTAAAACGGCGTGTTACTAAATATTATCAGATATCACTTTGAGCGTCCTTCTATCCATTTTAGTCAAAATTACTAAATGTACAGATAAAATATTTTTACTGTTTTATTATATATAGTAATTCAGTAGTTTAAGCGGTCGAAGCCACAAGCGGGTCGCTAGTAAAATATAAAATGGCGTCTTTATATAAAAAAATTAAAGATCAGCTTCACGCTGTATCCTACACAGCAGGGTAGGCAGAATATATACATCCTTTTCGTACCTCTTTCCTTAGAGAAGATCCAAAAAATCACGTAAAATGTACAAAACCAATGTAAATAATTTTTTTACATAAAAATAATGCAAAACTCACGTGAAAACGTTTGGTTTTGTTTCCTTGCAATCGCTCCACTCTATCAAAAAATATAGTGTTTATTTAAATTTTGAAGTAGGTATTAAAGAAGTTATTTGGAAAATAAAAACACATACAAGCAGCGCCATCTATTGTATACAAATATCAGTAACGAAGCTTGATAAAATACAAAAAATATTTTAATTATTTTTTAAACTTTTGATACGTCAAAAGCGAACAGTAATTATATTAGTACTTCAAAAGACATCATTTTTAATTAGTATATATCGTCACCCCTCCTCCTACAGCACCCTCTTGTTTCTCTTAACCGAATTACTTCGTATTTTAGTGTCGATCAACAAATCTTCAGGTATAAACGGAAAGAACACGCACTCTAGTAGTAAGTGGTTGTACTGGTATCTTCAACAATTGACCTATAATATATAGCTGGAGTTGGCTTGAATGAGGTTACGCTGCGTGAGCACAGATGGCACCGGGTATGCCAGAAGTTTATTGACGAGTTGATGGCGAAGTTTTAAGCATTTAACTTATTAAGGCATTTTTATTTTCTTCTTAGTAAATAATGAATTGTCAATGGTTATTGCACTTATATTTGGACTGATCTTTTGTTATCGTTATCCTTTTTTTGTAGTCTTTTTTTTAAGTGTGGTAGTAGCAAACATATTTCTCAAATTTTCTCATGAAGTTTACAGATTATGCATCACCCTCACTATTCTTGATTCTCAATCTTGTTCACAATAAAACGCAGTTTTTAATGAGTTAAATTAAATCATATTTAAGATATCAATTAGTTATAACGATAGCGCCCTCCCTATTTAATCGTAATTATTTATTTGTAATAAATTGTTTAAAAAAATATATTTTAAATTCAAATAATGGAACCAGCATAACTGACAAATTAATTCAGTAAATAGAACCATGTTTCAAGTCTAAAAATATATAATTGTATGTTTTAATTTTGTATAACTCATTCTCTTGTTGTTTTTTTTATTTTTTAAAAAGATAATATGGTAACTACTTCGGAACATATACGGCCCTGTTCATTGAAACTAGTGCCTCCTAAATTCGACGGAAAGTAGGGAACGGAAATGTGTTAACACAAAGTTCCCAAATTCCCTCTGCCTACCCTGCTATGAGCAGGATACAGTGTGAAGTTAAATCTATATTGATTAACAGTAAAAATATATCAAAAATCTTGCGTTCATTTAAAATTTCTACCAAATAAAATAACAAATTAATAAGAAAGCTTAATACTCAACAGTTTAATAATCAGTTAAATTTACGAAAACAAGTCCTCATATCATATACTTGTATAATACAAATTAAATTAAAGATTCTTAGAAATTTCCGCAAAAAATGATAATAAAATAATAGAAGCGAGTGCACAACCCACAATCCGCGTGAAGTCGATCCATCACACCCACTCGCGTCGTCCCCGGACGCGCGGTGAGCTGGTGCCGGCGATTTCTCGGAATCCTTATTTCCGATTCCGAAATACCCGGCGCGGTACCGAGAACTCTCAACTGGCGTTATTCTGGGCCAGCGTGTGTACTGTACAACACTGTATATAACCCGAACACGTAGCGTTCTAGCGAGCCTCAGCCGTTACAAATGATCTGAATGCGTGAAAACAAGTCGCTGACCCGCGTTTACGCGTTTGTCTCTATCGGGAAGACCTCATGTCCACAAAAAAAGCACCCAAAAAAAACCAACCTAATTTACTAAATGTTTTTACGGCCGCCGTTAGTTCAGTTTTTCTAATTTATAACGGAATGACTATTTAATGTTATCGTTAATAGCTATCAATCACTTCGAATCCCTAGTAATACATTTCGGGGCGCTGTGGGGGTGTTATTTTTTGTGGGCCAACGGAATAGTAAAATAAAACAAACCAGATTTAATGTTTAAATCTCATTTAATGACATATCACCATACATCGTAACGATCATTCCGTTCACAAGCATCCAACGGGTGGACACGAGACATGCAGGGGGACACCGGCTACAACTATTTACAATACAAAAAAGTAAACATCTAGAGACGGATTAGCGCGACGCACCATTAATTCAATGAGATTATTCAATTAATTCTATTTAATTACTCATAAAATACGTTAAAAGTTATTTATTTAAATAATCATTTGACATAAATAATTTAACGATCTAACAGTTAACAGTGACGTAGGAGGCCACTAATCCATCTTTCACATTGACTATGATCTCGTTGTACCCTAAAAAGTACGCTTATTTAAGTTAAGCTAGTAAGCATCACGATGACTTCAATATAAAATGCACAGAGTAAAAAAAAACACTATAATAACATGTAAGGTCATTTAAATCAATCAGTCCAAAACTTAAGCTTATCTCTAATATAAGGCAAGTATTACTAAGATACAAAACGCGACGTTGAGACACAGAATTGTTTATTATTTATATATATATATATATATATATATATACTATCGCGCTATCGCTACTATATACACGAGTTACATCGTTATACATTTTATAATATCAACAGAGTTGCCAATAGATTACATCTTAAAGCTAATCAGATTCGACTTACATCTAGGGGGCTTATTATATAAAATGGCATAATGTCAAGAGTAAAGCATGTTGTACACAGGCTCGCAGTTGTACCTAGGCCGTTATTAAGAACGCTCTCAAATCCGAGATCGATCTTGAGATGTCGTTCGCATTCGTAAATTATATATCTACAAATGACTCGAGCATCTCAAGATCGGTCTGAGATTTGAGAGCGATTTTATAATACGGACCCTAGTTTTTACAAAAATAACATTACAATATATGCATCATACGACTGAAACAAAAAATGTTTTTTTTACATATCTCTGTCTTATTTCGTAGAAGCGAGAAAAACAGTATTTCCTCGTCAAACACGATGTTCTAGCGCGATGTTCTTCAAGCACCTATTGTGTATCTCGGACTCAAAACTCAATTTGCATAGCCACTAACAGAATACTCAATTTAGTTTCACTAAAGCAATTAAACTAAAGTAAGTTCACTTCATGTATTATTTATTGGGAGTATCTGTGATTAAGCAGAGTGTCCATTAATCACGCTCACATCAGGGTTACCATCGCTTTAAAATAGTCATTTGTCATATAAAATATAATAAAAACAACAAGAACCTTGCTTAAATATTAATTATAAAAACGCATTACATTATTTGTTCACCCAAACTCATAAATATTTCATAATAAAAAAGATAAATTTGTTGAACCCGCATAATTTTAACAGTTCTCAGTAACAATTAAAAGGTGAATTTTATTAAAGTATCTAGGAAACATGGTAACCCTAGTGTTGTGCAAATAGATGAAAGGCGTCTAAGAAAATTTGATTAATGACATCTATTGCGTCATGTTCATACAAAATATAATCAATTCGTGCTACAGGCAAGAATCGGCTATAGTTTATCATTTTTTATATGATGATCGATACTTTCGCGAATTATTATTAATAAGTTTTATTTTAATTATACTAAAGTACATAGATTGTGACATATTTACTAGAACGCAATTTTGTACAGGATATTTATGACTGTGTAGCGGGATTAATGTGAATTGGCCAAATTTATTCACGGCTAGTTCGCGGAAATAACTGTTACCGACCTCAACGCATACTAATGTTGTAATAATAAACAAAACAACACACTACTAAACCAGTAAAAAGTGATCGACGCCTATCTGTTTTGCTAAAATTTAAAATAATTATTATTATATACAAATTTATTAATATTATCAAATTGATAATAATATCTATATATTAAAACTTGGTGTATCGTCAAGTAAAAATAAAATAAAAAACTCGAAGAGATGACGGTATGTTTAAATTATTTTAAGATAAAAATAACAATTTTTATGTCGCAATAAAACGATTTCATGGTAATTTCACTCAAGCTATGCTATATATAAATATTCGCCGGTGACATTTTGTCGTAGCGGCCGCACATGTTCGCGTCTGACAGCGTGACATAAAAAAAAGTTCTAACGCCGGTGTCACGTCGCTGACTCCTTGTTTAGATAGTGACATGTGCAAACAACACCAAAATTATTAGATAGAAAATGATGAAAAAAGCCAACATTTGGTAAAAATTCATTACTTAACTTACATAATCACAACGATGTACAAATACGTATAAATATAAAATAATTATATTTTTCGAATAAGCATTACAAAATTCGTAGCAGCTTATATATATATGTATATATTTTTATAACGTCAACAATTTTAATAGGCCCCGTTTAGCACCCTTCCGAGTAACAAACACATCACATGGCTGTCAACCTACGCATACAATCTGGCAGATCTTACATTACGAGCTCTTCTAATAAAAACATGCGCCCCATCCAATTATACCAACATTAAAAAACACTCGCGTATTATTAAAAAAACTCCCGTGTATATACGTATTATATATTTCAGCTTCTCGAAGTATTCAGCAGAGGGCAGCAGAGGGTCTAATGTTAAGACACTCCGTCTCCTTTTTGCGCTGTGTTCTGAAGGCATTGCGTGTTGAGTGTCGGAACTCAACGCCGCGCTTTGCCTCGGATATCAAAGCGAAGAAATGAATATATTAAATATTTCATTTCTCCGAGTGGGACTCGAACCCACAACTTGTCGCGTTTACAATAACTTGAACTCTTGCGCCGCGACTGGTCTCATGTCTATCTGTATATTATGTATATATAATTATTAAATTATACAGCATACTAATAAAATATGTTGAAATACAAGACCACTCCCAGACATTTCCCGTAAACAGTTATCAAGAAGCGCACAAAATTAAATTCTTAATAAGTTCAAGCTTAAAACATTACAAAATTGTGCGTTATCTTAAGATATTTAAACCTGGTTTTTTTTTTTTCATCCAATTCTGGAAATGCTAATCACTCGAACCAGTTGATAGTTCGCGGGCGCTGTTTGTTGCACCTTCCACGAAACGAAAGCGAGACGGCCGCTAGTGGGAAACGCGATTAACGTAACAACCTCCCGGAATCCGAGGGCCCTTTACCGATATTTGTAAATAAACATTAGGTTTTTTTTAAGTAATATAAGAAAAATATAATTTAAAAAAATGTTCGGTTCTTTTATTGGGAAATGTGAATAATAACCTATCTAGATATCTATAGATAAGTGATCTTTAAGTATTCAAGATAATCTAGAGTAAGATAAGATCTAAAAAACATAGTTTAAAACAAATCTTTAGATTTGTCATTAAAGAACGTGAAGTAGCAAAATTTTTACAAAATAAAAAGAAGAAATTATCGGACGTATCGATTTTAAAATCATTCGTTTTAATGACGTTTTAATCACTAGCAAGAAACATTTTAAAAGGGATTAGTGTTATCGATTCTTCATTAAGCAAGTTCCGAGAAGTAGCGATTGAGATACGAAACGTAAAAGCCGGTAGCGACGCGGCCGATCGATTTTGAATCTATATTTTTAAAAAATATTTCATACTTACTACCTTTCTCTCACGATTACATTTAGTACCTACATAAGATAATTTAATTACTATGTATTTGTCGAAAATATACGTTATAATCGAGGTTCATTATTAATTTTATAGAAGACATATCAATGATAACATCAAGTATTTATATAACTTAGCTATAAAATTACAAACACATTTTATTTTCTTTTCGTATTAAGTAAGGAATGTACCGATTGTTGCATAGTAAACGACCTGTCTATTCCCAATCCCCTTCGCTCGAGGATCCTTGAGGAGACGACTCCGGCTCCGGTATGATGCTGGCCAGGGTATGGAGAACAGTGCCGCCGCTCCTCTCGGCGCCGGATATACCGCGGCGGCGCATCGACAGCTTAGCGTGCAGATCAGCCATCAAATCACCACCGATTTGATTGGCGCCCTGTCAAAGACAATATTTGATTTAAAAAAATTGGTTCTAGAAGTCATTGTCAATGTAAAAATATGATAGAAATATACGGATGCCGTTGTGGCGCGGCACCACAGGGTGGCTGTAAGCGCGACGGATGTGGATCCGCCTTTAAACAAACTAGCAGTCTTGAAAATAGGAAAAAGTAGAGAACGGAAACAGAGTTTCATAACAATAGGTTCCCTTTGCCTGTACTATTATATGCGGGATACAGCGTGTAGCTAATAATTTGTTTAATATAATAGAGCAAGCACACGAATAAACAATTGGTCTAACAAAAAAATATTTTTAATCAATTAATTCCAAGACTTTCAGCATATCTACAATATTATGACGAAAAGTTCGAGGTTAAAAGATAAGATGTCAAACAAACAAGTTAATAGATTCAAGACGCCACCACCGAGTAAACACTTACTACGAATTACAAACGTAACAAGTGATCGCAGATTGCTCTGGAACGATACGCACCGATACTATTACGTGGGAAGGAAGGTCAATGGTACACGGAGACAATAAAACTGATAAGAGTTAATTATAGGGACAGCAAAAAAATATCAATAATAAGTGAATGTAAAAATATAAAATTCCAAGTTTTCCAAGTTATCTATACCGACCCACACATGTACCAACGTTTCCACGAATCGACCATTTATTTTAGTATTGAAAATATAACAAATGCTGAGTAATAAAATTCGAAAGATTTATAAACGTATAAAAAACGAGTGGAATTTTTCCAATGACCCTGTTCGATTGAAATGACCCACAGAGGTCGTAACAAAAGGAGTTTTGTTGTCCGAAGTCGTTCGAGCACGTTGCGTTCCCAATATCACTATCTCCCTCGAACTGGCCGCGGGATAAATCTCAATTGAATAATTCAAGTAATAAACATTTGGAGCTGAACCTGCTCTTCCTTTTTAAGGCCACTCCAATGTTATTTCAACGAGCGCTTACCGAGAAGCGGGCGAGCCGGAAAAAATAAGAGAGCAAAACGCATTCTGCGTAGTGCAAAACGTAAATTCTTCGAATTATCCAAATTATTCTATAGATCCCAAATCAACCATATTCTGCTCTAGATATTATTTTACAAAATCTGAATTACATAAACCACATAAAATAAAAATTTAAACGTTGAAAAATAAAACTATAAACTGTAACAACAAATAAAAAAAAAAACAATAATGCTTACATAATATATTGATTGTTATGACGAGAAAGATGTTGCGTCATAATCCTAGTTAATTAAAAAAAGCTATGTATATTGTAGACATTTTTCTGCAAACTACGACCACAGAAGAATCTGAGAAGTACTTATAATAAAAATGAAATTCCCATTATGGATGGAAAACACGCTTTGGTTATTTTTTTCAGCTTCACGCTATATCTTGCACACAACAGGGTAGACAGAGAGAACAAAGTGTAAAAACACTCCGTTCATCACTTTCTGCCGAATTCTGGAGGCGTTGCGTGTTGAGTGGCGGAACGCAACGCCGCACTTTGCCTTGTTACCAGAACGAAAACATGAATATATTAATAAAAAATAAATATCATTTACCCAAGCGGGAATCGAATTCACGACGACCTACGCTTTTATTAATATATTTACAATGTAAATAGCCCATTTTAAAGGAATGCCAAATAAATTTCACGTATGTGCCCTCGCAATGATACAGTTAATTCGACACGGTGTGTGTTACAAGTTTTTTGTTTTTAAATGATACACTGCGCAAGCGCATTTCTGCGTCGGTTCGTTCGTATTGTATGGAACAATGAGCGTTCGTCACGGCTTCGAGACGGTAAAAGTCTAAAATTTTGTATAATGCATGCGGACGTGGATTCAGAGGAATTCCAAATAATCGATCGCTTTTAGAAAATACACTGGAATAGTGTAGCTTTTGTTTTCTTTTGTACTTTCCGTTCGGTTTAGTTACTTTGCATTCCTACGGCCCGCCACGACGTTATCGTACAGTCATAACATCCAATTTTTAAAAACAATTACAAGCCGCCAAGGCCAGTCGTGGCGCGGGGGCACAAAGTGTGACTGTAAAACCGACTGGTTGTGGGTTCGATCCCCACTCGAGGAGTTGAAATATTTATTTAAATGTATATTAACATTTTTCCATTTCTTCGATCTGGTGTCAAGGCAAAGCGCGGCGTTGAGCTCTGCCACTCAACATGCAATGCCTCTAGAATTCGGCAGAAAGTGGGGAGCGGAGTGTCTTAACACTAGATTCCCTTTGCCTACCATGCTGTGTGCGGGATACAGCGTGAAGCTGATTTTTTTTTATAAGCACGTACGATTTTTTTTTTATAAGTACAGGCGTCGAAACGGACAAGTTTTGTTTATAATGCAACGGGGTCCGCTAAGAATTTGATTATGAAGTGACGAATTCTATCTACATACATCAGAACAACTTTTTTTAGGAAACTGATTAAAATCAAACGAGGGAGCTGTGGTGTACCGTTAGTAAAATGTTACAAAAGATCACGGAAGATGTGTAAAGATAATATATTTACGCGAACATCATGCACATGTTTTTAGGGTTCCGTATCTCGAAAGGTAAAAATGGAACCTTTACAGGATCACTTTGTTGTCTATCTGTTCGACTATCAAGAGCATTTATTTCGAGGTATCAAGTTTTTCTTCCCCTTTTTTCCTCTCTCCCTCCCTCTCCCTTTAAGCACAGAAAAAATCATGCTTCTTAGCCAAAAGATTTAAGCGTTCATGCTTAATTTTTGCTGGATTTTTTCTAAAATTCGCCGCGTAATCAAAACCAACCAATATAATTGATACTCCCTTTTGATTTCATGGACTTACTTACAATTTTGTAATTTGCAAAGAAGTGTGAACTTATTTGTATTGTAATAAAGCTAGTATATTATAAATATTTCATAGACAAAAAATCATTACAAACTTATACTTAATCAATTCTTACAAAATGAGTGCTTACATCGGAAAATTTAAATTTGGCAACTTTTATAAATCGTATTTCTGTGAAAGTGGTACAGAGCCCTCGGTACGCGAGTTCGACTCGCATTTAACCGGTTTTGGTTATCTATTATCTTCTGCACCTTGCGGGCAAGTTAAGCAAACGTCAGAATACTGAGTATATTTAACTAAAAGTAATTGGGCGAAAATCGAACCTACAACCCTATGGTTGATACACTGTTGTATGTACATATGTTTGTGTGTAACATTAAGTAAGGTATAAAGAAGTCCGTATTTTTTTATCACTTTTTTCTTAGGTAAACATAAAGAGGTTTTCCGTTTTAAGAACATTCACCGAATTGTCAACAAAAACGCATGCCCTAATGAAATAAATATTCCCGGGAACACGACAAAAGGCCGCTCGCCAGAATTGCGACGTTCTTCAGAACTGATCAGTTTACTACTAATAATTGCTTTAATACATAATTACATAACGTTTCAACGGAATTGGATATAGAACCTATGTATAGAAATTTCTTAAAAAATATTTAAAAAACTATATTTATTTTTCTTTTGAGGCCGTCAGGCACAGATGTGTGATTGTGAATGAAATAGCTCGTGGGTTCGATACAAAATAAAATAAAATATTTAATATTTTCATTTCTCCGCTCTGGTGTCGAGGCATTAAGCGAAGAGAACAATTGAGAGCGGAGTGTCTTAAGGGAACCTTTATAGGATCTCTAGGCTTCCTCTGTCTAACGGTCTACATTCCGACTGCAGCGTGAAGTAGATTTTTTTTTACAAAAACCATAGCCGTGATAAGTCTTATTTGTTTAAAAAATCGGTGTTATTTTTTTAAAAACAACAGTTATCCCTATTGTGTAATCTCACCGTGGATAAAAACAAATGCTTCGCCGAAACAGCAGCGCATCCGTCGTACTTACAAAGGCAGCATCTCATTAAAAACCGGTTAAGTGTGAATTGTTTTCACGTGCCACCGGTATCATTACCATAAAAAAAAACTTATAAAGAATTTATAATTAAAAAAAAAAAGACTGCCCTTACGATTTAAGATCGGATACTATAAAAATACTTTGTACGATACACACGACGTTCGCGAAAAAGTGTACCTATACTAAAAAGTTATCAGGCGATTCATATACTTGCAGCGGCTATCGTTATAATAATTATCAGCTTCACGCTGTATCCCGCATAAAAGAGGGAGCCTAATGTTAAGTCACTTTCTCGTGAAAGTTAGTTAGAAAGAAAGACACATTCCCCCGAAATCTGGAGGCAATGCGTGTTGAGTGGCGGATCTCATCACTGCGCTTTGCCGCAACACCTGGACGAAGAAATAATAATATGTATTAAATATTTAATTTCTTCGAGTGAGAAACGAACCCACAACTGTCTTGTTTACAAGCACACGCTTGCCCTTGCATCACAACTGGCCCCACGCGATGACTATCGATCTTGATAAATTTCCAATTAAGTTTAGCTCCTGATAAAATCCACTATTAGGTAACACCCATTTGTTAATTTAATACATTATGACGCAAAGTATGGATATAAATATATATATATATATATATTAGGTGTACACATAGCAGACAACACAGGCAGGGGTAGTCAGAGGCAGCCTGGGAAACTACTGTTAACATTGCTTGGTGAGCGGAAAGCGAACACAGCGAGGAAATGGAAATATGAAATATATAATTCAATATTTCATTTCCTCCATTGGAGATCGAACCCACAACCAGTCGCGTTTACAATCACACACCCGTACCCCTGCGCAACAAGTCGACAAGCCTATGATGACTAATGAACTTAAAAAATGACAAATATTTTCCACTGCGTAACTTAAAACCGATGGTGAGCTCCGTGAAAAATTCTTTATCTATCGACATGTCTGAGACTATTGAAATAAAGACAGCACACTCTTTTTACGCTTAACACGTGTAACGCAACAAACACAATGGGAAGTAATACTATTATCAATGTTATCATACCCATTATACTAGAGTTTCCGAGAAACGGAACGGAGCGTACAATTATCGCGGCTTCCTTGAACCCGCCTCTGATCGTAATTACATACGATGGATTCGTTGTACCTATCACAAATAGATTTTGTAAAAACTTCATCGTATTGGGGCCGTCGTGGAGCAGGGGCACTAGGGGCGTGACTGTAACGCGACGGTTTTGGGTACCATCCCCAGTCGGGGGAAATTATTTATTATTAATTATTTTTTCACTCTGGTATCAAGGCAAAAGCCTGGCGTTTAACATCCGCCATTCAACACGCAAATACTCGAAAAATTCGGCGGAAAGTGAGGAATAGCATGTCGTAATACGAGGTTCTCTATGCTAAGATACTAATATGTCATTCAAAAGTTATAAAGAATTAATAAAATTGGAAACTAAACATTAAAAAGAAGAAATCCAAGAAACGAATAATATCTAGATTATGTCGTTTGCCTATTGCACAAGTATAGAAGTCACTGCCCAACAGAAAACAAATTTGAAAGAAAATAAATTAATTTCAGTATCCACATATATAAATAAGTTAAAACACTCCGTTCCCCACTTTCTGCCGAATTCTGAAGGCATTGCGTGTTGAGTGGCAGACCTCAACGCCGCGCTTAGCCTCGACACAAGAGCGAAGAAATGGAAACATAAATTTAAGTAAATATTTCATCTCCTCGAGTGGAATTCGAGCCCACAACCAATCGGTTTTACAGTCACACTACGTGCCTCTGCGCCACGACTGGCCTCATCATATAATAGTATTAAAATATCATCAATCATCATCATCTACATCTACTTCCAAGACAAGCCGATCAGCTTGTCGCAACGTCCATAAACGAAACGTTATTAACATTAATTTAACGACACGTACCCATTTGCATAACAAAAATCACCGCCATCTAAATGATTATAATATACACAAATTTTAATATCATTATAATTATATTTTCTAAGAAACTTCAATGTGACCAAGATAAAAAACGAAGGTAAATCAATCAAGTCAATTTAATATGAAATGATTTGTGAAAATAAAAAAAAATAAAAAACACGAAGCGGGCACTAGAAACTACTGAGAATTGTGTTTAATTGTACTAGAAAATTATTGTCTTTGATGTGTTACATGCTCTGGCATACAAAATAAACGCACCAAAAACATTTAGAAACTATATTGCTCATCTAAACAGAACATAATTGATAGTTATCCAGAAATGTAATATATTTGTAATGTATTAAACACATTTACAATAACTTTTATATAACAATAGAGAGAAACGGTGTTCATAATATCTTTTTCACTGCAGAGAGCATCTACTTAAGAGTTACACGACTCAACCAGTGCTATGGTCTCGAGAACCGGCAAAATGAAAAAGGTTTGAATACATTGTAATCAATTCGTACGCGTGTCCTTTACAGGTCAGTCCCTGTCACTACGCCCACTGCGTAACATTATCATCAATATATAAAAAACAAAAAAATAATAAACAATCAAATACATATTTCAAATTGACAAAGAATACTTGTATACAAAAATGAAAAAAAAATGAAATATATAATAACATAAAATATTCAAGTTACCTTAGCAGGAGTGGACTCGGCGGCCGGGCGCAGCTTGGCGCGCCCCACGCCGCCCGCCTGGCGGATCGCCGCCATGAGGCTTGCGTGGGCGTCGCCGGACCCGGACGCGACGGGTGCATCGGCTTTACGCTCTTCTCTGATAACGATTATAAATAATAAACATTTAAGTTATATTGATAATGTCTTTGTAAGTTAGGAGTGGAGTTACCATATGTATATCCCAACTAAATTAAATTTGGCATTATGTAATGCCAAATTTAATTAAAAAATTTGGCATTATGTAATGCCAAATTTAATCACCATAAACATTTACAGTTTTAACTAATCTGTAATAATCTCTCAGTTTCTCCATGTAAGAGAGAGCGAGAGAGAAAGAGCAAAGAGTAGGCGGAGAGAACCTGGAAACCTAATGTTAAAACATTTAATTTTCATTAAGACTTCCTCACTTTCCGCCTTTCTGAGGCATTGCTAAGAGTAACTCAACTCAACTCAATGCCCCGTTTCGCCTTGTTACCAGAGCGTGGAAATAAAATGATTAAATATCACATTCCACTGAGTGCCTCAAAAAAAATAGCATTAAGTTAAAGAATAATTTTCCCCCCTTTAGATGGAATCAACGACTATCGTATACAGTCAGGTGTGTTACAACAATACAACGACAAATTTAAAATTATAAAGCAGCTGTGTGTGTATATGGCCTTATCTATAAATTTTAATTTATTTACAAAATAAATTTAAATAAATACACATATTCAATTCAAGATTATAATAATATACAGTTTTATTTTTAGATTAAATAGATATAATCTAATTAACGAGCATTCTATGGAACACGACTAACCGTTAAACAAAAACCAGAAAACCGACGCGCAAAAAAATAATGTTTTATAACTATAGAATTATTTAGAAATTACGGGCAACGATAAATTTGCTAATGAGCTGAAGAAGATGAGCTCGTCACAGCGCGAAGCGACGTATTACAAATGCAGATAGGATGAGTTCTCGGGAGTGACATTCTCGCATCGAAACTACGTAAATACATAAATATAGCATGTATTAATTGCCTTTTTTTTTTTATTTATTTAATGTAAACAGCTGAAAATAGCATAACGTTTTAGGTCCTTGGCAGAATGTGTGATGGCCGATTAGCCATAATATCATTTAATTTATTTACATTTAAACTATTTATAAGACTTGTATGAATTATGAATTAGGTTGTAAAGAGCAAATAAAAAAAAATCTATTTGTATAAAAGATGTTTGCGCCTAATAATACTATTAATAATAATTAGTAAGATAAATCTATAGATAACATGACTTTATTAACATTTTAGCTCCAAAAGAGGAAAAATTCTTTACATTCTATTTTTATAACTTAATTACACATTTATATATATATAAGTTATAGTTCCTTTACTTGTTTCCAAGTCTCCCGCATAGCGTGCTTGGCCGATCTCCGTTTTCGGCCAGAATTCGAGAACTTAACGCCGTACTTCGAAAACGAGTAGAATCGACCTCACAATCATCGCGTTTACAGTCGAACGCTGTCCCATTGTGCCTCAAAAAGCCTCAATTCCCTCAAATTATCATTCATTAATTGTAAATTGTTTTCTGATTCATTGATTATTGACATCAGATTGACAGACGCAAGATTCAAGTCCAAATATTTGATAAAAGTGAATGTAATAAACGAGACAATAAGTTCTAAGTTAAATAGAAAATAACAGCTTAACGCCAAAGCAAAGGCAAACAGTATATAAATTATATGTAACAGCTGAAAATGTCATAACGTTTAAGGTACTTGGCAGAATGTGTGATGGCCGATTAGCCATAATATAATTTAATTTATTTACACTAACTATTTATAAGACTTATACATGAATTATGAATAAGTCTGTAAAAAACAAGTACTTTTATAAAATATGTTTGCGCCTAATATTATCTACTATTAAAACTAATTAGTGACATGAATATATAAATAACATCACTTTATTAACATTTTAGCTCTAAATGAGGAAAAATTCTTGACATTCTATTTTTATAGTTTAATTATTTATGTTTAAGTTACTTCATTTGTTTTCAAGCCTCCCGCATAGCATGCTTGAGTAGGCAGATAAAAAAAAATCATCTTCACGCTGTATCCCGCACATTGCCCACTTTCCGCCGAATTCTGAAGGCATTGCGTGCTGAGTGACGGAACTCAACGCCGCGTTTTTTCTCGACATCAGAGCGAAGAAATGAAAATATAAATGTAAATAAATATTTCACTTGCTCGTGTGGGGATCGAACCGACAGAAGAGGAGACTCCAGAGAGAAGTAGCCAGATAGAACTTAATATTACTTTCGGCCAGAATTCGAGGAATCAACGCCTTACTTACCAGGGCTGAGTAGTAAAAAAAATCATATCGCAAAGTGTGGGAACGGAAACGAGTGAGAATCGACCTCACAATCATCGCGTCTACAGTCATCCACATTGTCATCACGTCACGATAAGCCTCTATTCCCTCACATTATTATTTATCAACTATAAATTATTTTCTAATTCATACTTCCCATTGAGAAACGAAGGACCAAATCTAGATTTTTGCTATCAACTTCTGTGACAGCAATTTTAAAAGTGAATGTAATAAACGAGCCAGTAAGCTCAAGTTATATAACAAATAACAACTTAAAGCTAAAACAAAGGCAACAGTAAAATAACTTTAATATCGATTATTGATTTTGTAATGCGGGGCAAATGTGATACGCAGAAATCGATATAATTAATTTACTTCATAAACGTCGAAGGTCGCCCATGACGCTTTGTGAACTAGAATTAAGAAACATTCACTGTATTATTTATCATCCATGCGGGTTCTTTTTTAGAATTTTTAGTACCGGAGTATCGAGAACAATTTTAGTATTTAACAATTACACAATATTTAGTAGTTCCACTAATAATAAGAGAAAGTGACTGGAACGCGACAGTTGAAGATTCGATGCCTAATCGGAGAACTGAATTATTAATTTTGATTTTACTAACATTTCGCTCTGGTATCAAGGCTAGAGCACAGCGCCACCAAATTCCGCCACTCAACACGCAATACCTCGACTAATTCCGTTGAATCTTAGCACCAGGTATCCTTTGCTTTCCCTGCTCTATGGTTTGGTATGATTTGGACACTGCTGATAAAGAAGTACAATTACTTCTTCCCAATGGAAGTGCCTGATTAAGCCCGATGGCTATACTTGCGCTCATGCGGATGTATTTCATTTAAAATAAATTTATTTCCCCGGGCTGATTAAATGTATTACGATAAAGGGGGGTTTAACACCAGATATAAAAGTCTATTTAATTTAAAACCGGAGCACAAATACTTATGACGTAACTCACTTGTGTAGAGAAGTGTCCTATAATAAATATCGTAACTATATAAACCAGCGCAAAATATTGTAAAAGGTAAATAAATAAATTAATACAAAAAACCCATAAAACTCATATTAAAAAAAATTAAATTAGCTTCACGCTGTATCCCGCACACAGCAGGGTAGGCAGAGGGAACCTAATGTTAAGACTATACGTTCCCCACTTTCTGCCGAATTTTGGAGGCATTGCGTGTTGAGTGGCAGAACTCAACGCCGCGTTTTGCCTCGACACCACAGCGAACCGACAGAATCGAACCCACAACCAGTCGGTTTTACAGTCACACTTTGTGCCACTGCGCCACGACTGGCCTCTAAAATAACTAGTTTTAATAAAATAGAGAATAAACACATAAATAATTTATATCGGCATTAGCATAATCATAACACGTAAATAATGACGATAAAACAAGGAAGCAGTCATGTCTTAGTTTTATTCGGAATTATTAAAAAAAGCCAAACGTAGTAAATACAAAGTCGACTACTACAAAGGTTGAATTAATCACACTTGGAAAATTTTCAGTTAATACGAAAAGTCGTACCTATACTCAGAAGCGAAACAAAGAACAACAAAGTTAGCTATTTTTAAACGGATTTCTATATTTATTACAAAGAGATGTTCAATATTATATTAAAAAAAAATATTGAGAACTATTAATTTTATACAAATGACCTCGTTTTATGCATTAAGCTCGAAATCATACTATTTACTAATTTTGAAAACGTATAAAAAATTGAACGTAGCGGGACTCGAACCCGCGCTTCCTGGAAACCGACCTGGTCGGTTAAAATTTTTATACGTTTTCAAAATTAGTAATTTTCTTTCCTAAGTGTGGAATAACACTTTAAAAATATCGTATTATTTAGTTTCACACCGCCATTGTGGTAAAGCAGGGGAAGTGGTAGTTTCCTGTCAAAGTGACAAATTCACCGTTCAAAAAGTACTTGAGCAGCTCAATATTCAAATATGGAACATTACACTTAAGATCTCATACAGTTAATCGGTGGATATAAATCGGTGAACCGTTATTCGCACTATCGGCCCTACTGACTTAATGCTCCCGAGAACTTGTTGTGAATGTTAAGACTGGATTTATGTAAGACGCAATCTTTATTTATTGAACGAACGACTTGCTCTAGACTTATTTCAACTTACAGACCCAAGTTACTGAGTTATGGACACACATCTATACATACATATAAATTGTTTTCAAATTACAATATAAGTTTATTAAAATAATATTCTAAGAATAAATTTTGTTTTGATAAGGACAATATTATTATCCATTGAAAAGGAGATAAGAGACGGCAAAAATAGCAGGATATAAATGATGAGTGTAATTCACTGTATATTGTGTCATATTGTGACATTTGTTGTACCAGAGTCAAATACGTCACAATACCATAATTGTGACTGAGGCCAGTAGTAACGTAGGGGCATAAAGTGTTACTGTGAACGCGACCGACGTTCTAGGTTCAATCCCCACTCGAAGAAATGAAACGTTTATTTAAATGTATATTTCTCTATCTTCGCTCTGTTGTCGAAGCAAAAGAAAAGTGGGAAATGGAATCTCTGCCTACAGCGTAAAGCTGATAAAAAAGAAATTAAGCCTAAACAATACGATTGTTCTATTCTTCCGAAATTCTTTATTTTATTCTCTTTAATGTTCATCTCTATACAACTTCTATAAATATCCACATAGTCCGTAAATACAGTCATCTAATTTGAGTCTAGTCCGCAGTATATAGTTTGGCTCGAAGCCAGTAGTAGCTGCAAGCGCACTCTTGATAAATATCAATCGTCTGAGAATAGCATTATTTCAAATCGCGAGAAAATCCAATAGAGATGTGTCTGTTATATATTACGTTTAGAAATATTGAACTATAATAACCCTATAACCCTAACTTACATATAAATAACAATTAAATTTCTTTGGAAAGCGATATAATAAATTATTTCAAAATTAAGTGCATAACAAAAAAAAACCTTAGACCACTCGGACTACGGGGAATCGATATAAGATGAAACGTTTAAGAGGCGAAATAAATCGAGTGGACATTGACAGTGAAGACAAAAATAGTAAACTTTCGAGTGTAGTGTAGGTACTACTCTCTACAGTTTCTGGGAACGCGGATCTAGACGTACAGACAGAAATAGCTCTTCGTGAGAAATACGCACGAACATTTCCTTCCTCGACCATAACATATATATATATATATATACATACATATACATATATATATAAAGTAAACTTTTGAGGCCAGTCGTGGCGTAGTGGCACAAAGTGCGACTGTAAAACCGACTGGATGTGGGTTCGATCCCCACTCGAGGAGATGAAATATTTACTTAAATTTATATTTCCATTTCTTCGCTCTGGTGTCGAGGCTAAGCGCGGCGTTGAGTTCTGCCACTCAACACGCAATGCCTCCAGAATTCGGCAAAAAGTGGGGAATGGAGTGTCTTAACACTAAGTTCCCTCTGCCTACCCTGCTGTGTGCGGGATACAGCGTGAAGCTGATTTATTTGATTTTGATTTATTTTTAACTAAACTTTATTGACGGGAGCCGTTGGCCTCATAAAATTACCGAACAAATGTGTTAGTCAGTGATGTAAGATAAAACTTACGTATGCTAGCCGCTGTTAAATATTGGAAATAACAAAGAAATTAATTAAATTAAAAGGAATTTTAATTGTAGTGTAATATTACAATGTATAAAAAGTTATTATTCTAGTTATTAGCTGTAGGATCAAAAGAACATTATTGGCGTGTCCAGTTTGGCATACCTTATTAAATAGTATCAAATAAAAAATATTGAGCTCGTCCGTAGCGCAGAGTCACAAGGGTGTGACTGTAATGCGACGGTTGTGGGTTCGATCCCCACTCAGGCAATGAATTCATATTTATTCAATATTTTCATTCCCTCGTTCCGGTACCAAGGCAAAAGTCGGGCGTTGAGTTCCGCCACTCAAGAACACACAAGGCCTCAATAATTCGGTGCAAAGTGGGGAAAGTATAGTGTCTTAACACTGGGTCCCCTCTGCCTACGCTACTATGTACGATACAGCGTGAAGTTGACGTACAAAGTACATGTATGTATGTATGTTTGTTACATCTACGAAACGACCATTGCGAATAAACACACGTATACTTTTTTTCAAACACCTCCTGGAAGACTTCCATGTATAGATATAACATAACGTTCCGTGAAATAGTTCATTAATAACCATGCAAACAACATAATTACATTAGCAATGTCGGGGGCGATCTATAAGGGACCTTCGTCACGCCATTTACGTTTCCAACGCGTACAAAGATATCTTGCAATGTTGTTTTAATGAAAAAATATATATATATCTACATGTGCATACTGTAGATAAAGTTTACATTTAACAGCGTTCAAGGTCTGTTATTTAACGTTGCTAGGAATTCGAAACGAGCCCAGTGGTCGCACTCAATCTGGACTTGCAATATTCAATAAGGACAAATCCATTAATACGATAGATTTTAATAATAATCAAATCAGCTTCACGCTATATCCCGCACACAGCAGGGTAGGCAGACCCACCTAGTGTTAAGACACTCAGTTCCCCCCTTTCTGCCGAATTCTGGAGGCATTGCGTGTTGAGTGGCTGAAATCAACGCCGCGCTTTGCCTCGACACCAGAGCGATTAAATGTTTCATCTCGAGTGGGGATGGAACCCACAACCAATCGGTTTTACAGTCACGAGGATTTCACAAGAGGATTTTAAAGATAAAATAACAAATCTTTTTTAGAGGTTATGTAATGAAATAAAATTATTTCAGCATAGATTGTATAACAATTTAATTTCATAACAACACTAGCGTGTGACTAAAGTTATGCCTCTAAAATTCGACGAAAAGTGGGGAACGGAAGTGTCTTAACACTAGGTTACCAGGTTCCTTTTGCCCACCCTGCTATATTAAAAACGTAATATACTTAATAACGTGCACGCTTAAATTACGAGCGAGCGATAAGATTGCGTGCACTTCCCAGCTTCAATTGTTAAACATAAATATGGCTAATTTCCTCCTGTCATTCAATGATTAACTTATTAACTCGTTATATTGTTCAAAAAAGAAAAATCTTTAGAGATATAATATTATAAGCCTACTTTTCACGGTACAAGCGTGGGACTGTAAGTGTGACAGGTAGTGGATTCGATTCCAAATCGAAGAAAAGGAATGTTTAATTTTTTTTTTTTTATTTTCCCTGGTATCGGGGCAAAGCGTGGCGTTGGGTTACACTTTTGCAGGAAATTAATCACAATACAATATGTATAAATAGGTGTACTTAGTACAAAAATGTATATGAAACAGCTAAGATTAAAAATCAGCTTCACGCTGTATCCCGCACACTGCAGGGTAGGCAGAGGGAGACCAAGTGTTAAGACACTTAGCTAATTCTAATATTCTTAAAGTATAAACTAACAAATAAAATACCTATTTGGAGACAAAAAAAACCTCACGTGATTAACGTTCATTATAAAATTTTCAAAAAATCTTTCAACTACAATGCAAACAAAAAGTATATACTAGATATACATTATTTTTAATTTTTTTTTCTTATTTTCATTATTAACAAAAAATATATAAGATATAAATCTTAGCATCCATCCCACACATTCGTATTATTAAATTACTTTGCGCGCGCAATAGCCTTGTTCTATGAATTGGCGAGGTGACGTCAGCCATCGACGCGTACGACGTCGTCGTCTTTAAAGTTTCGAGTTTTTCCAATAATATACACAACTATAGTTTTCTAAGAAAACAGTACTATACACGTATTTTACGATTACGTTAGACAGAGAGGTCCGTTTGTATGAGTGATTGTTTTCTCTACTTTCCGTCTATTTTTTAATAATCGTTTTTTTTTCAGCTTCAGCAGGGTGTACTTGACACAGCGTTAGGACACTTCGTTTCCCATTTTCCACCGAATTCAGAAGGCATTGCGTGTTGAGTGGCGCAAATCAACGCCGCGGTTTGCCTCCACACCAGAGCCAAGAAATTAAAATATAAATTTTAAATAAATATTGCATTTCCTAGATTGGGTATCGAACCCACACTGTACCGCATTTACACCTTGTGCCCCCGCACCATGACTACCCCTGCCCTCACCATAGGTGAGGAAAAACTTAAATTATAATATTAATTCCACACAAATTAGATTTGAACCCGTTACCTTGGCCTTCAGTACATCAATTGAATTATTGTCATTTGTAATTTTTAATGCATTAAAGATATACATTTTAACAACTAATAATTTATAATATAAATACGTTAAATATAATTCATATATGCTATTAAATGATATTTTCGGTTAAATATTTTATTTTATTATAATACTTATTTTATCAAAAAATATGTTTTAACGTTTTACTAAAATATATGCAAAAACTAATTTCAAGAGGAAAAATAGAAATAAAAATAACTAACAAAATAAGATTAAGATCAAAATATTATTTAATAATATCTATACGTTTGTTATTTATATTGTATTGATGTACCGGTTTCGGTTCTCAGAATAATAACATATTATAATAATATACTAGACATTATTAATATATATATATATGTATATTATCCGGTTTGCGAGAATTAATAATTGCCCGTTTTAAGAGCACCTATATTAAAATTTTAAATTTCACGCTAACCGCACTTACTTGATATCGGAGAAAATTCGCGGAACATATTAATCTTTATGACATTAATATTTTATGTTATATGTTCGGCATTTTAATTTTTTTTTAATTTTTTTTTGCTTGCATTGGAATGGACTATACCAACTTCACGCTGTATCCCGCACACATCAGGGTAGGCAGAGAGAACCTAGTGTTAAGACACCCCGTTCCCCACTTTCTGCCGAATTCTAGAGGTATTGAGTGTTGAGTGGCAGAACTCAACGCCGCGCTTTGCCTCGACACCAGAGCGAAAAAATGGAATAGATTTAAGTAAAAAATCTCATCTCCTCGAGCCACATCGAACCCACAACCAGTCGGTTTTACAGTCACACTTTGTGCCCATGCGCCACGACTGGCCCTAGACTATACTGATTTGCTTCAATCAAATTAGCGAATATAAAGCAAATAAATCATCTTAACACTGTATCCCGTCATCATACAGTAAAGTAGGCAGAGGTAATATAGGGCTAAGACACTCAGTTTCCCACTTCCCGCAGAATTTCAATCGCTCGAGGCAATGCGTATTGAGCCTTGGTGCCAGAGCGAAGAAAAGAAAACATTTATAAACAATAATTAATTTCCATAAATGGGGATCAAACCCACAACCGTCGCGTTACAGTCACACCCTTGTGCTCCTGCGTCACAACGGCCCCGATGGAATATAAAGTAATGGAAAAAAGGGTCTTATTTTCGGCTTTACACTTTATCCGGGATATAGGAGGAAACTTAGGTTCAAGATACTGGTTACCGGACATTCTGAATTGTGTGACGTAATTCAACGCCGCACTTTAATCTTTCTATGAGAAAATTAAAAATATTTACGAGTATTTACAAAATACACAGCTATCGCGCTTACAGTTGGACACTGTACCACTGCACCATGGTAAACTCGTGGCATTCTAAGCTTTTTTTTAGCTTCAGGCCGTAACCCACACATAGCAGGGACGGTAGAGGGAACCTGGGAACTTAGTGTTAAGAGAATCCTTTCCTCATGACCACATCAGTTCCCGGCCGGATGCCGAATTCTTGGGCATTATGTGATAAGTGACGGAACTCAATGCCTCGTGTTAATTTCAATGAAAGAATTCAAAACGCGAAATGATTGTTAATTTATTAAATATATTTACGTGCGCTCTCCTTCAATATTTTGGAATATACTAAATAATATATTTTATCTGAAAGGTCAACTAACGGTCAACAGGTTTTTTTTTATTTATAGAAAAAAAAATATTTCATAAAATTATTTTATTACCGCCATCAGAATACGTTCCGAGAAGTGTTAAAATCGTAGCACCAAATGCGATCACAACGTATCGCCAAATTGAGCGATGCGCTAACAATTTTTATGTTTTTTTTTTCTTAAGAATGAATTTGCAGATATTTGTTTATTGGCTAATAAGGATTCCGAGAATTCACAATTTTTTTATTTATCATCAAACATATGACGGTATATGACTTGAATTTATTTTTTTTAGGAAACGTCCTAAATCGTTTCAACTACCGAGAACCTCCTCTCGTTCAGTTCGCTAACTCTCTCTGTACTTTTTCATATAGAGAAAGACCTAATTAAGTCACTATTCACCACAGCTTTGTCTTCGTTCAGAACATTGCTAATTACATACTAAAACCGTAAACAAACAGTTTTTCAAAATAAAAGAAACTAACGTGAATAAAAGTTAATTTGTTAGTAAATATTAACTTTTATCTGGTGATTACGTGGACAAATGAAAATAACTAAGAGTAATGTAATAAATCTAGACGCGCAGTAGCGCATCAAGCCTAGTTACATATTTTATAGATACACCTCCGAACAACTTCCATGGATAGTAAATTGAAGTTGAACTCTTAAAATTATTTATTAGTAACTCAAAATGGCAACTATGATTTTATTATATTTTTTGCATTATTTATAGACAACATTTTGAGGTACATTTGCATTGTGGACATTGTAATTATGCTAATTCATATCAAGGTCGAGTCCAACAATTATATGGCAGGTAGGTGCGCGCCATATTTAAAATCGCGGCACCATACATATAGTGACATTGATTTGTTCATTTAGACTGTTTTCCTGTTATTGTTATTGTTTGGTAAAAATATTTAACATAATATAATCATTTTTCATGGTTTTCCTTATAAAGATTATTATTTAAGAACAGGATTCATTTATAGTTTAAATCTTTATATGGTGCTTGTAAAATGTACTTTATTATTAGTATATAATAAGTCAAGCAATTATTACATTTTATTAATTTAAAATTTCTACTAAATTATAGAAGAATTGAAGCTTTGGATTTTTTTTGGATGGATTATTTCGGTGATCGTTAATTTTACAACGGAGTTCATTTACGCGTGTTTGTTATAATAATATAAATCTGTCGAAAACTATAAATAATGTACAATAGTGTTTAAAAAGTTCTATTCAGAGATGTGACTTTCTTAACTTATTCAAATTGACACTGAATAGAGTTTCTTTTTTTTTGCGGTATATAGCGTAACGCTAAAATATATTTGTTAATTTCTATTTATACACACCATAATTTATTTATGTCACTAGTATGTGTAATCGAAACCATTTATATAAACTGGATCTATACCTACCACATTTACTTTAAGTAGAAACATAAAAAAAAATAACTAAACAATTTCATTAGTTTTCTATGATTTAAAAAAAAACAATGTCTATGGTTTATACTAGCCACAGACAACCATAATATCCAGGAATCGTAATAATAAAAAAGTTAAATGGCAATGTGAGCGTGTAAGACCGCTAATGATGGCCGACGAGGTAGCACGTAATTGAACGGAGGCCAATGCCGAACGAGGGTCGCCCGGTCGCACTCTCCTGGCCAGTTCTGTAGACGTGGTTTATACGAAATACATGTTACATGTATATTTGTTTAAGTCTTTCACTTTTTTCTCTTTTCACGCAAAAAATACCAAACAGATTTAGATTTAACTTTACAAGAATATACTTTTCTTATAAATCAGAATAATACATAAGCTACAATATATGTAAACATTTTGAATAATTTGGCTACAATAGAACAATAACTTAAAGCGGGCGAAGCTGCGTAGATCGCTCGTATTTTTTTTTACTTATGAATCATAATATTTTTTATTATTAATCTAAAACTTTAAATTATCTGAGAGGTTAAATATTTTTTTGTTAATTTAACAATTTTTTCACCTCTTAATAACTGTGTGTGTTAATAACAACATACGGTTGATATTAACATTGCATTGCATGTTGAGTGGCGGAGCTCAACGCCGAGCTTTGACTCCAAACCAGAGCTAAGAACTTACATTATACGCTTTTATTATGGTACGCTGTCTTACATTTTGTAGTGGGAATCAAACCCACACCGACTGGCCCCATATATTTCGACTTAACTAAAATATTATCCATACAGACCGTTGTCGTTTACAATTATTTAAATATAAAAAATAATATATTTCACATTGTTTAAGTTTGAGCATCAAATATTTAAATTAGCACAAGCAAAGTGGGGGGACAAGTTAATTAGTTATTATATCAAATTAATAACTATGAAATTTTATTAATTAACGTTCAGACTTAAGACGCGGGTGGTCCTTGACGATAGCGGGCCAAGAACGATAGAGCTGAGCTGACTGACAGATAAGCTAAGGAAGATAACTTCTTATAAACATTGCACAGCTAAAACATTTTTAGAAAAAAAAATAAGTTAAAATATTTTCTACGATATGACGTCAAAAGTGATATTGTTAGTTTTTGTTTTAGCATAACGCTGTATCCCGCGCAATGCGTGATGGGCCGAGGAGCCTGGGAACGTAGTGTTAATACGGTACAGTTCCCATTAAGAAACTTCAGTTCCCCACTTTTTACCTAATCCTTGAGGAATTGCGTGTTGAGTGGCGGAACTTAACGCCGCGCATTGCTGCGTTACTGAAGCGAGAAAATGATAATATTAAATATTTCATTTCCTCGAGTGGGAATCAAACCCTCAACCTGTAGTTTACAGTCGCACGCTAGTGTCCCTGTGCTACACGACTGGCCTCCTGGGTTTTTACAATATACATAAAAAACATAATATAAATATATAAATTTAACCACCTTGGGATTTAATATTAAATTTAAATGAAAAATGGTTAAGAGTTAGTTACAAGTGTTTATGTTATTTTTTTTTTATTATCACACTATTTTAAATCTACTTACGATACAAGACTTTAATTTTAAATAAATTAGAAAATACATTAAAATAAGCTTCGAATGAACTTAATCAAAAGCAAAAGATATGTTAAACAATGTTTCCTAAAATAATTCACAATTACAATTTCATGATAAAGCGTTCATGTTCATAATTATAAATAGAATATAGTAGAAGCCGTCACGGCGCAGTGGCACAAGTGCGACGTGCGACTGTAAGCGTGTGGGTTCGAATCCTACTCGTGAGAGTGAAATATTGCACCGAAGCTAAGCGCGGCGTTGAGTATCGCGACTCAACACTCAATACTTCAAGCGTGAAGCTAAAAAATAATTGTAAGACGCGGTCGTGTGTAGGACAGCGTGTGATTGTGGGTTCGACCCTATTAAAAAGAATGATTATTAAAAATATTTAAATTGTTTTCACCTTCTCGCAATTGTAAGATTGATGAAGCGCGATTTTGAGTTCCGCTACTCAACATTCCAATTTTTTTAACATTAAAAAATTGGGGTACAGAATGTCTTTAATCTCCATAATATATACCACTGCATATATTACTATGTGAGAATATACGTGAAGCTGTCGATATTATCTATATACGAAGCTAGTAATAAAGAGGATTTTTGTTATGTTATGTAGTCGTAAATGTCTTGAATTCGTTCTATAGTATCGATCGTATTATCTAACATAAGACTGGCTCTTAGTACCCACTCGGCAATTAGTCCAATCTCTTGACTCAAAGTTAGATGCTATTTTCGTTCTTCATCACACTGTTAGTCAATTATTTACAATTGTCGAGAAACATTTTGATGAAGATAAAAAGTCGGGGCCAATCGTGGCGCAGCGGCACAAAGTGCGACTGTAAATTCGACTCGTTGTCAGTTCGATTCTCATTCGAGGAAATGAAATACTTATTTTAATTTATGTCTCCATTTCTTCGTCCTAGTAGCGAGACAAAGAGGTGCATTAAGTTCCACCACTGAGCACAAAATTCCTCCTAAATTTAGAGGAAACTGGGAACGGAGTGTCATAGCACTAGTTTTCCGCTGCCTACCCTGCTGTGTGTGTGATATAGCATGAAGCTATATAGACTGGTCTCGTGGTCCAGCAGCAAATATTTTAGTTAGAAATGTAACTTTATCTTCTAGTTATGTTAACGTTATAGAGTAAACAATAAATATTATTTGTACAAGTCGAAGTTCCTCGGAACGTACGCGCGCGCTTTGTTTTCAAAACTGCTTCCACTCTGCCAATACGGAGAAGTGAATTTAGTTTGTAAGCCTTCCTACTTGTAATAGCAATTGGAACGAAATACAAAAACTTTGTTGAAAAAATATTTCACACAATAAAAGAAACTGTTATCATATTTTTCAGTTTCGCGCTGTATTCCGCGAATAGCAGAGTAGGCAAAGGAGACCTGGGAACCTAGTTTTAAAGCACTCCGCTCCCAATAAGACGCTACCGTTTCTAACTTCCCACCGAATTCTCGAGGCACAGCGTGTTAGGTGACGGAAATATTGAATATGTCATCACATTCTCATCATCTTCTCACAATTAATTATGTATTAATTATTACATTTAAAATATAAAGATGATTGAAGAAACTGAGTAAACTTAACTTCAATATTCCTATCTCCATTTTCTAGTGAATTTTCCATTAAACTTTAACATTCACAACGACGCTATTCTCGAAACGTCATTACTTATGTATACAAAGAGATTTTCGTTCCAGTGTTGGGATCTATCAACATTTGCATGTGGTTACGTAAACGGGTGGTAAACGAATGCCGACAGTAACGGCACTTTAGTTTATTCGATTCAACTACTCTAGTGAAAACTGTATTGATCCAAAATATTATTTAAGCGTACAAGAAATAAAAATATAACTTTTATTATACGATGTATCCAAAATCGATTATAATTAGATCTATTGATAGATACCACAAATATATTCTTTCAGTATATATTCTTTTATAAATTTACAGTAAAAGTAAAACGGTACAAAGATAAGTGAAACAAACAATACGGGTAGAGCACGTGTATACATAAAGGTCGTGGGTTCTTTCCCATTCGGAGAAATTAATTGCTTTCTTTACCTCGCTCTGGTACGAGGACAAAGCTGCAAGCACACTCCTAACCTTTCAGTCCTTTAAGACAGAGGGAACCTGTCTGGTAGATAGAGGGACCTTTGGGGGCATTGCGTGTCGAACCCATAATCTGTTAGTGAACAACTGTATCGCACGCCTGTGCGCCACGACTGGCCTCAATAATATATAAAACAAAATCAAAAATTTTCAAGAAAGCAATATAAACGCCAAGAGCATAACGTACGACGAAAGGTCCTCGTAAACATCTCGAATAGGGAAGTGGACTGAATCAAGATTCCTAATAGGTGAACATTTTGGACGTGCTTAGGAGGACGTATTAAGTCGCTGCCACCAGCATACATCCGAGATGGTATTAATATTCCACCGACGGTCCGAGCTAGGGTCAAGTGACCCATAACTCTGACCCTACTCGAGTGAAGTATATCTACAATTTACATTTTTCTACGAAACTCTTTCTATTAAACCTTACGTCGCCTCCCTTTTGTGGCTAACGATGCTACTTACAATTCACGCAATGCGACATCTATTGCGGACGGTTTACTTGAAAAATGTACGTTTCACGAATGCCGATGGCTCACATAAAAATGCCGCTTGCGTTTGGTCCACGAATAAAACCATAAATCCAGTTCCGCAACATTTCATTCTTTCTAAATCGGCTTCGCGCTGTATTCCGCACTGGGAAGGCCGAGGTAACCTAGTGTTAAGACACTACGTTGGCCCAATACCACTGATTTTTTCGGAACTCAACGCCGACCTTGGTGCCAGAGTAAAGAAATAAAAATATGAATAAATAATCATTCATTTTCCCGAGTTTAAATCGAACCCACAACTGTCACGTTATAGTCACACCTTTGGCGTAGGGGCACTACGCCACGACGGCCTCTACAGTCATCATCCTTTCTAAAGTTCGCAAATTATTCATTTGAATATTACGAAAGATAAGGAAAATGCAAGAGCGTTGCCCGCACCCGAGTTGATTTTTGAGGTAAAACAAATAAATAAAATTTAAAAAAATCTGCTTCACGCTGTATCTCGCACACAGCAGGATAGGCAGAGGGAACCTAGTGTAGAGACACTCTGTTTTCTACTTTCCGCCGATTTCTGGAGGGATTGCGTGTTGAGAGGCGGAACTCAACGCCGCCCTTTGCCTCGACGCCAGAGCGAAGATTTAGAAATATAAATTTAAATACATGTTTCATTTCCTCGACTGGGGATCGAACCAACAACCAGTCGCATTTACAATCACATTTTATGATCCTGCACCACGACTGGCCTCGGTACAACAATTTAGTTTATTTTCGTTAGGTAGCATTAAAAAGCATACCTATACTAAGAATTCTACATATAGAAAAAAAATACAAGAATTACAGTAAATACTAAAGGCAACTATCGATTAGTAGTAAGCGTCCGAAAGCGCTTCTAGCGAAGTAGGAGTTTATCAGTTCATCTTGAACGTCTGAAACCGGTCATGATTAGAGAGTTGCCGATACACTTTACTGATTTGTTAGATGTAAAAGATACGCTTGCTGGGAAATATTTTGTTATATTTATAAAAAGAAGTACATTGTATATGTACAATAAATAAATAAATAAATAAATATAACTATTGTTTTTGAGGCCAGTCGTGGCGCAGCGGCACAAAGTGTGACTGTAAATCGACTGGTTGTGGGTTCGATCCCCACTCGAGGAGATGAAATATTTACTTAAATTTATATTTCCATTTCTTCGCTCTGGTGTCGAGGTTAAGTGCGGCGTTGAGTTCTGCCACTCAACACGCAATGCCTCCAGAATTCGGCAGAAAGTGGGGGACGGAGTGTCTAAAACACTAGGTTCCCTCTGCCTACCCTGCTGTGTGCGGGATTTGATTTTGATTTATTGTTTTAAACCTTATTTTAAATATAGAACAATACTTCATTTAAATTTCTTAGATGGTTTTCAAGAGGTGAGTGCTAGTTCGGATTCTTCTACGTTATAAATATTTGTAATAAGCCTCGTTCCTTAGACTGTGAAAAATAGTAATAACCTTCAAGTATATTAATTATAGCCGATATCGAAAAAACAAAACTATATAATAATCAAAAATATCCTCAGATCAGTAGTAGTTGGTCACAACAAAAGGCACAGCGAGAAGCGTTTTGATACTGCTTCCTTTATTAATTTTGTAAGTCCCTTATTTATAAATGCTGTCAAATCTGCGAACGATCTTAAGATGCCGTTTTCATTCATACATTACATACATATGTATCTATCAATGAAAACAACATCTCGAGATCAATCTCAGACTTTAGAGCGATTTATAATTACGACCCTAAATATACAACAACTATCCTACAAAAAAAACCGGACAAGCGCTAGTCGGGCTTGTCCGACCCAGACTTTACCCATGGTTCCGTACAGAAATTAGAGGTATCGAGCTTTTTCTGAAATCCAGTTTTCGTTAAGCAAGATTCCTAGAGACCTTACTTAACCTGGCGGCTTTAATTTTTTGCCCCCCTTTTAAGGTTATTTATTAATTTTTCTAAAATTGTATGTATAGTTTTTTGATTTTTTCCTAAACTAGTAGGTACTACCTGTACATAATAGGTGCCAAATTTCATAATTCTAGGTCAACCGGAAATACCCTATGTATTTTGATTGTCTTTATAGAGTCGAAATATGCATTTTTTGCTATATAAGCGCCATATATAAGGAACCCCATTATAAACAAAAAAAAAACTTATTTTTGACAGGCACACGTGGTCCACATTGCGACAACAGAAAATCATGTCCATGAAGAATTTAAATTATGAAACCAGTTTTAGAGCTGTTAATGGATTTTAAATACTTTCTCTAAAAGGACGATGTCAACGATCGTGTCTATATCCTAAATGAATAAAAAAATATACAAAAGTGACTCGTTTCACTAATAATAATATCTTCATTTATAAATTTTTTATTAATAACTGCATTTATATATAGTTAGTTTTTTTCTATTAAATATACGACAATGTTTGGGGTTGGTATTTTTTTCGCTTCACGCTGTATCCCGCACACAGCAGGTAAAGCAGAGGAAACCTTGTGTTAAGACACTCCGTTCCAGATTTGCCAATGAATTCTGGAGTCAATGCGTGTTGAATGGCTGAGCTTAATGCCGCGCTTTGATTCGACATCACAGCGAAGAAAAAAATATCGAACCCACGATAGGCCTCTGGTGGTTTTGTAAAGTATATTTTTATCATTTTACGATGCCTAAAAATACAAACTTACAATAGACTTTGTGTTTATCTTTACGCTTGTCTCATATCAACGCCATTGATGTCGTCAATGTTTATTAATAATAAATAAATTATATTATTTTCGCAATTAACAATTTAACAGCTGTCTGTAGTTTGAGTCATTTTCATTGTTATAATAATAATCAATATCTATATACATATAATGACTATACATTTCCCGCACATTGAAAATATGTATGATGAAGGTTGAGGCCAGTCGTGGCGCAGGGGCACAACCGTGCGAATGTAAACGTGACACATTGTGGGTTTGATATCCATTCAAGGAAATTGAATATTTAATATTTTCATTCCCTTGCTCTGGTAACGATTTAAAGTGCGGCGTTAAGTTCCGCCACTCAACACTCAATCGGAATTCCATCGGAAAGTGGTGGAACGGAAGTGCCATAATGGTAATGGTGTCTAAGCACTAGATTTCCGGGTCCTCGTGCTCACTTTGTCAATACATGAAGTAGAAATCAAACATCCTTATTTTATCAGAATTTTTACCCGAATGCTTTGAGTACAGAGCACTTAGTTCGATTAATCGAGAATCTTTATATATCTCTGTCAAGTCTGAGACCGATCTTGAGATGCCGTTTTCATTCATAGATATATAATTAATGAATGAAATCGGCCTCTTAAGATCGAACTTCCTATCAGGAAATATAAATACGGTCCTTATGTCAGTCAGGGCGCCTGACTACAGAGCGCCTAATTTCTTTTTTGTACTAACTGTCTTTTTTTCACATAATATTTAAGAAATGAGGCCAGTCGTGGCGCAGTGGTACAAAGTGTGACTGTAAAACCGACTGGTTGTGGGTTCGATCCCCCCTCGAGGACATGAAATATTTACTTAAATTTATATTTCCATTTCTTCGCTCTGGTGTCGAGGCAAAACGCGGCGTTCAGTTCTGCCGCTCAACACGCAATGCCTCCAAAATTCGGCAGAAAGTGAGGAACGGAGTGTCTTAACACTAGGTTCCCTCTGCCTACCCTGCTGTGTGCGGGATATAGCGTGAAGCTAATTTAATTTAATTTGATTTATTTAAGAAAAAAACGGGCATGTCAAAGCTAAACTCACATATATATGTATTTCTTAGAATATCAACCTTATGTACTGCGCATCGTTTTGCGGCCGATTAAATAATTGGACTGATTAATTAGTGACCTAAATACTTGCTTTCTTTGAATTAAAGTTTTTACTTCCAAAGAAATTAAAGGCAATATGTAGAGCTAGTCGTCACGCGGGGCACTGGTTTTGAGTTCGATCCCCACTCGAGAAAATTAAATATTAATTAAATTAATTCGCTCTGATATGTCGAGGCAAAGCGCGGCGTCGATCTCCGCTACTCAACACGCAATGACTCCGGCAGAAGTTGAGAAAAATGGGGAACGGAGAGTCTTAACACTAGATTCCATCTAACTACCCAGCTGTCTGCCTACAAGGCGTGAAGCTCGTTTTATTTTAAAGACAATATGTGCAATTATGCCACTACATATAATTTACATACAAATGACATTTTTTCATTAAAGAGATTCAAATTGTTCTATAAACGCTATATTCTATTAGAAATTTATTTAGTAGACATCAGCTCCCATAACAGCAAATAGGCACCACGCTATATCCAACTTAAATATAATTTAACCAGTGGGTGAGCTCGCTTAGGCAAGTGCAAGGCCGTCGTGGCCTAGTATTACAGCTTGCCTGACTATGTTTAAATGTTTTGGGTTCGTTCTAAGGAATTAATTATTTTTATTTCTTCGCTTTGGCAAAGCGTGGCGTTAAGTTTCGCTCTTCAACACGCTATATCTCGAAATCGAGTAAAACGAAGAACAGACTGATTTATAGCTAAGTTCTTTTTATTCTATATTATACGATTGACGCATGAAATAAAAAAATAAAATTTAATAAAACTTACCGTTTAACAGGTGTGGGGGGTTCGAAGTCCATCGGAGGCGGCGGCGGCGGCGGAGGCGGAGGCGGGGAGGGCATGGCCGGCGCGGGCGGGGGAGGCGGTATGGGCGGAGCATCCGGTACATCCGGGACCGCATCCGTTTTAACTTCCGATAACTCTCTAAGATCCGGCAACTCCGGCAATTCTGATAATTCGGGCAACTCCAATGTAGGAATCGCGTTTATTGGTACAGGCACTACGGGCGACGTGACGGCGGACGGCGCAATCGACCCGTCTTCAAATATAGAGAATTGTACGTCACCCGCTATGCCCGGTAAATGTGGTAAATCGAGCGGCATGTCCAGCTCCGGTACCTATTGCGATAGGAAATTGAAAGTAAATCTAAATATTTCTATGATAATATTTAATCAAAAAATCAGCTTGAGCGCTGTACCCCGCACACAGCACGGTAGGCAGACGGAACCTAGTGTTAAGACACTCCGTTCGCCACTTTCCGCCCAATTCTAGAGATATTGCGTGCTAAGGTGGCGGAACTCGGGACAAAGCGCGGCGTTGAGTTCTGCCACACGCAATGCCTCCGGAATTCGGCAGAAAGTGGAGAACGGAGTGTCGTAACACTATGCTCCCTCTGACTACCCCGCTATGTGCTGGATATAGCGTGAAGCTATAATAATGAACGCCAGTACGCTATGGGTATGTACTGAGTTCAAATTTATTGGTAAATAAAGAGAGGTAAATAAAGAACCCGTCTTTACAGCCCAACAATTAAAAGATCTATAAAGTGGAGGAAAAGTGGAGAACGGAATGATGAATTACACATCAATTTCTCTAAGAATAAACCACTAAAAATATCAACACATACACACGTCAAAGACGCCCAAATATTATGAGTAAATATTTACAACACAATTTCCAAATGTGTAATGTTTTTATACTTTTTAAGTCATAACAAGTGTTTTTTTTTCTATACACATACACATATTAAGAAGGTCAAGCTAACATCTTTCATAATAATCTAGTAAGCTACAAAAAAAAAGCAGAAACTTCATTAATATTTAAATTGCAGCATGACGTGTTAATTAATGACTATGTATGTGCGTTAAATATCAACACAGCCAAGTTGAAACATTTCTTATGAAATTCATCATCGTTCTCCTTATTTTATTTATGTTTTATTAATTTGATTATTAAAGATATCTCGAATGGAAAACCCCTCATGAAATGTGTGTATCTTTAAAATTTTTAAAGTGTTTCTAAACTTAAGGAAAGAAAAATGCTACGTGGCGCAGAGGTGCAAAGTGTGGCTGTAAACGAGGCAGGTTGTTGGTTCAACCTCCATTGGAGGAAATTACATATTTAATATTTTGTCGCTCTGGTGTCGAACAAAAGCACGGCGTATACCTAACAAAAGTATAAGAATTTCATCGTAGCTTGACTAGGTGGTATCGTTTAGTGGTCAAAGCAATTGAACGGTTTCCAATAGGTGCGGATTCAAATTCTGCTAAGTGAAAATGTTCATACACTTCTTAAATGAGTAAAATGTGTGTAAATAAAGATCGTAAAGTGAACTTACCATCCCCATGCCTGGCGCGTACATGTACTCATCGATTTCTCTCTTTGACACATTCTTGTTTTTGATCGATGGCGGTGCATCTTCTAAATTATTTTTCTCCTCGTTCGCTTTCACTTTGGGAATATAAATTGGCGCTTTGCTAGGAACAGCTATGTACGGACACTCGTCAGTGTTATATATTAGGAGATCGCCAACCGTTGACATTTTATTAAGTACTTCTTTAAGATCGAAGTCTTGTCTAGGCTTAGCTGTTTTAGGCTCCGCTACTTTCACGTGGAAGAAATGAAGCTTTTCCTAAAATTTCGAGAATTGTTAGAAAACTTGTAATTTTTTTAAATTACTTTTTTTTCAAATATTATAATAATGTATCTAACCTGTACAGCTTTATCGTGAGACTGCCTCTGTGACTTTCCACACAGAGTAACTTTTTTAGGTGCATAAATATATTTGTTTGTATCAAATATAGATTCATAATGTTCATGTACAATGGTCGCCGGATATTTAGCACTTGAAAACACTTTAATAGCTTTTTGCATGCCAGCGAGTTTTTCAACTTTGGATCTGGAGACATCGATCCTTTCCTGCAGCTTTGTTGTCTTATCCGTGTTTAATTTAATCCTAGATGTAATTCGCGTGAACACATCGTCAATTATCCCGTTCAAATTGTCTAAGGTATCAGCGATCTGCAAGACAGTCTCTTCTACGCTTAGATCGTTAGGTATCAAGTTGATTTTATATATTCCTTCCATTATGCTATAGGCGTGCTGTATTTTTTGAGGTATTCAGTATCTGGAACAATACAATCCTATATAGGTAATACGATTTTTCATCTTACGTTATCGGGTCTACAATCGCATACACTTAAGAAAATTAAAAGAATTAAATCTTACCTACTAAGCTTCTTTTATATCACCTAAAATAAATTAATAAGGCACAAGAATTATCACTAGATGACACACACAAGTTTGCATGTGAAATATTAAATGTCCATTATTTTTATTATACATAGTAGTAGTTTTAGTATTTACAATTCAGTCACTGTGAGTTTATATAGATTTTATCAGTTCTGTGTCACTATTCTACGCAATGATTCAATTTTTAGACGGCCGCGTGGGCGAGTCGGCGAGCAGCGTGTGTAAATTATCATTGGCGGGGTCAGTGCTCCACGAGAACCGACAGTAGGCGTCGGGAGACATCGTCGGGTCCAATATGGCAGGCTCTTCGGCAAGTTGGCCGGCAGTCAGCATGTTGTTGAGGTGTTTGTTGATGACAACATCCGCTGGGCTAACGTAGCCACTTGAAGCCGGCGGCTTTAACGGCAAAGGATTGCGCATGTTCGTTTTTAAACTAGGCAAGGAATCTAACGATTGAAGTTGGATGTAACTACTATCAGCACCGTGTTTCGTAGGCGGTGGCAAGGTAGGCATGGTAGGCAAGCTCTCCGGTCCGATTGGTTTTGGTGGTGAAGGTGCCATTTTGGGTAAATTCATCATTGATCTCGCTTGGGCCTCCTCTGCAAGTACATATCCGGAGGATGGAGTAGGATTCGATATTGGCGGTGAGGTTGTATTTGTGGTAAATATGGGTGGTGGCAATCCTGCCATCACGTAACTGGTGCTAGCAGGTTGCGGCGTAGCTTTTGGCTGTGGAGTCTTCGTTGGTGCAGGAGCTGATTGTACGTAACCCGTATTAGGGTTGACTGCATGCTGCACGTAGCCGCTTGTCGAGTTTTTCTTAAAGCTTTCGTCACCAAAGTAAGGAGAATTTTCTCTTGAACTTTCAGTATCCACAACTGATGATTCCTCTTCTTGTGCCTCGTTACTAGCATCACATTTCTGAGGCTCCTCTTGTTCCATGTGGAATGACGAATTAGAACCATCATCGGATGTTGATACTTGCCTATCAACTGGTCCTCGTGACGAATCTGATAATGCGGTACTATCAGTTTGGTCACTGGCAGCACAATTCTCTTCTTTTTGCTTTACATCAGGTGTTGCAACTGTAGTTTTCGTGTTAGGTAACAACAGCATCTCATCTGATGATGGTTTTTCATCTTTAGTTGCAGGATTCCAACCACCAAATGTATATTTAGATATATCTTTTTCAGGTATACCCAGTCCATTGGGTAAAACTGGCTTGATATCTTCCATTTTTCTATATTTTTTATAAAGTTTGATAAAACCATAAACAGCACCAATTAATGCAAATATTAATATAAATATAAGAATCATTGTAAGGCCATCTCTGCTTCTACAGGCCACAGTACTTGGTTCACTCCAAGGCCCTGCATACTCATTAAGGCTTTGACTTTTATCTCTTTTAGTTAAAGTCACATTTCCATCTCCAAGTACACCATGGTATAAGTCGTAATCATAATTAAGAGCTCTCACTTGATATGTTTCTGTTGAGACAACATCCTCACAGTGTCTAATATAATAAGATAAATCGGTTACATTTTTTATATCTGGAAGCATATCATCTTTAACTCTCATAATTTGATATAGATCTAAAGTCCCACCAGGTATATCTGGTTTCTCCCATTGAAGTTTATCAGGATTTTTTACAGTTGGGGCTTTTAATCTGCTAGGTGCTCCAATAGCTGTTCTAACAAATATTGCACTATTTGGTAAAATTGCAGAACAGACATTTATTGGAATATTACATGCTTGAACAGTTAATGAGTAATTAGTAAAACCTTGTAATCCTGTTAACTTTACTTCTCTCCTTGATGTATCAGTCTCAGAAACCTTGTCAACATAAAATTCTTTACCAAAATTATAAATAACATATTTTCCTATGTTTCCATTTCTTTGAAGTGGTGGGTCCCATGAAATGACCAAAGAATCATTTCTAACTTCAGTTATTTTGACATTTATGGGACTTGTTGGTGTATCCTCTGATGTAGTAATGCGAGCCGTAGCATTTTCTATATTTTTTTGACCATATATAGTATTTAACGCAAATGTAAATTGATATGTTCTAAATGGAAGCAACTGTTCAATAGTAACATGCATCTGTTTGGGATCCTGAATGAAAACATATTTATTTTCAACAGATTTATCACAGTTGCTGCTTGTTTGAACTATTGGGCAGTAGCTTATATTGTAACCAGTAATAATCCCATCTTGAAGAGCACAATCCATAACCCACCTTAAAGTAGCATATGATTTCCCAGGAACATCATAATTTAAGTGAACTGGAAAACCATACATTACAAATCCTTCTCTTGATATATCACATTGAGCCCACACCATACCACTAGTTTTAGAGCCATTGTTAGCAGAAATAGCAAACTGATATCTATAGTCTCTAGGCAAATCAATGACATGATTGTTTTTAGATGGGTTAAGTACAGCAAAATCCATTCGCCCTGTACAAATTTTGGTTGAGTTGTGTTGACACCAAAACAGAGTATAATTGTTGATATTTTTTATTCCAACCCATGAAAGTTCATAGGTTCCATTTTCATAAGCTAATTTGGTGAATGAGGAAACTTTCAGAGAGTGTGTGTCTCTTTCAGGGGGGATGTATAGATGAGTGCTGTTTACAGATGATCCATTAATATTAAATGACCATATAGTAACATCTAAAGCGTTAAGGGTGGTGTTTAATGTAACAAAGCTAAGACTCTTATTTTTCTCTGGGAACACAGTCTCTGTCTTGTTGCCATGCGACACTAGCACTTTGTATGTGAAGTTAGCACCAGCCTCTTCATATTCCTCTAACTGCTTCCAATAAACATACATAACTCTTCTATTATTATATGTAGCATGATCAAATGCTCCTGCTGTAGTATCTGGTGGCCTACTGGGCTTCTCACTCTCTGTATAAAACACAATATAACTAAGCTCTGACCAATATTCTTTTTTGACAGCTTTCTTTGATTTTATATACACTCGAACTTCATACTGCATATGAGCATATGGTAAATTTGTTAAATGGAATTTATATGTCTTATTCCTCAATGGTAAGCCAGAAGCATCAACTCTGTGAAACACTGTTGTATTGTCAATCTTAGCTATTTGATATTCAATTATATGCTCAACACCGCAATCTAGAAAATCTGCCATATTATTGGAAACTCTCCATTTCAAGACCACACTGTGGGTTCCATTTTTGATCACTTTTAAATCTATAGGAGGATCTGGTTTTACAATAGCAAAGTGATCAATAGTGAAATTTTGACTATTACAACCAAAAACATTACAAGCTCTAAGATAGAAAAACTGTTCTTCTTTTAATTGCCTATACCTTGGTTGGCTGCTTGTATTCCACCAACAGTATCTTGTAGGCTTATTATCAACCTTCTTTGCAATACATGGAGGGCCTACCATATTTCCATTATCTGAAAAAGTTACATTGTAACTTATATTACTCTGTGAGCGAGGACTTGTCCATGAGCAATTTAACACTTCAAGATTTTTTGATAGACAATTAAAGTCCGTCACATCTGCTGGAGGACTTTCGACTAGTACTCGTGAAGTACAAATTTTTCCTGTTTTATTATTTTTGCAATAATAGGAATTTACTTGCTTTTCAGGCTTTTTAATATACAATCTGCGTGTCGTACTATTTACAATTTCTGATTCGAGATGTTTACCAGCTAGGGTAAATTCAATGTCACTTGATGAATAATTTTCCGCAATACAGAATATTTCTAAAGGTTCACCATAAGGTACTGCAATGTCACCATGTGGATACACAGCAACTGTAATATCTACTCCGAGACATTTTGAAAATATGCAGGGCAAACTTATAAAACACTTTATCAGTATACACCAGATCCATGACCGAAACTGTGGACCCTTCCAAGAACCACTACACTTCGTTCTTTTACGTGAATCTAAATCTGCCATAACTGATTTAATTGTCTTAAGCACCTATCGTTTGTCACATTACGATATTATACCACTTGCCGTTGCCTAGAACGATTTACTAGAAACGATAAACACATATCTTGTTTTATTTTTTTATCACGAGAACTCAATGGCGCACTGTCCTTCCGAAACGGTGACACAAGGCTGACTAAGTTAAACCGAACACCATCACTTTTATTTATCATTTACAGAGTTCATCTCGCACTTATAGATTTTATGATTCTAAATTTAGCACATTGAGACTTGAAACTCCATGAATGCATGAAAATTTAATACGCCTTATTACTTACATAAAATAGAAAGAAAAACTTTGAAGTATTTCTGAGTAACGCCAACTTCACTCCTGTGTCGACATTAATCAATAAATAACAAAGTGTTACCAAGTAAAAAACGTTTTATTTCTTAACTACTGATAAAATTATACAATAACAATATATAACATATTGTTTTACGATTCATCAAAATCTAATTATATTATATTTATATATTATAATTTAAATAGTTTGCTCACTATAGTCTTTGCTAAATATAAAATACTGGTATAATTATAAGTTTGATTGATTAATCAACTTTTATTACAATATTATAGACGTAAATAGTTTAATATATTTCAAAAACTACGTAGTAGGAGACAAAATCTGCACTGTTTACAGGACAGACTTTAGGTACCGTATCATCAGCCTGTAAGTTTTAACAAAACGTAGTATTTACTCTTATATCAAACAATTACAATTCCGAACGACCATATCGAGATGCTGGTAGTGACATTGACGTTTAAAGATGTTGAATGTTGATAAATGATAATCAGGATAACAGTCTCAAATGTCAGTGGACTTTTCAGTACTTAAGATTTTACATAATTTTTCAAATACACATGTGTCTGATGTAAATATATATATGTAATTATGTGACCTTTTTTAACAACAATGGATGACAAAAATCTACATAATTTAGGATTCTCCACAAGAACAGCTCTTTTGAAATTACGAGATGACATTCGTGCTGTTATTGAAGAATATAAACAGAAAAATCGAATGGGGTATTATATTTAATATAAACTTAGAACATAAAAAATATTCGTTATAGTTACTATAGAATAATATTTGCTTTATCTATAATTTCCCACCATGAAATTTCCTTTGTATATATACACTATTTTATTATTTTCATTACTATTTCAGATTATCTGTTCTTCACAACATTATATCATTTTCATCAGAGAAAGTACTACTATCTGGAGTGACTTACACTGTGACAATTATAAATATTGTTTGCTTAATACTAACATATCTCATTGGTGAAACTTTATTAGCACAAAAATACTTACTTTGGGAAGCTCTTTTTTTGTTTATATTATTAGTTATAAATTTCATAATTTCATTACATGAAGAATACCTATATAGAAATGAAATACCTCACAGAGTTAAAAAAGTATTAGGTGAGTAGATTCTTTTCTTAAAATATTATTTGTGTATTTTATTAATAATTATGTTTTTATATTTTTTAGACACTTTAGATGATGCCATAAATAAATGTCTTTGGAAGGAAAGTCATTACCCCCACTTATGTGCACCATTTTCCCCCTGTGTGATACTTCAATGGACTTACAGAGATGGTATTTTTTTCTATATATTTATATAAGATTTGTTATGTTAAACTATAAATGTTACTTTAATTTTTTTTATTCCAATTAAATACTTAAAAAAAATATATAATTTTTAAATTTCAAGGTGTTATTGTGAATCTTCCATGGGCTCTTTTGGTAGAAGGTGACATAATTGTACTTAGACCAGGTCAAGAGGTTCCAGGACACTGTAGAGGATTGGAACCAGATGATCCTGAATTATTCTTTGGACAAATATTTTTGTCTGGCCCACAGGTAAATTATGAGTATATTATACTACTGGCTTTGGCCTGCCACTTTGACCTTATGGTCATATAAAAATAACTAAAACTTCTGTATTAGGCAAGACATAGTCTCAGTACTCAATGTAACTCAGCAAAATAATACAATGAGTAATGCTGAAAAATACTGTACATTATAATTGATTTATATTATTATTTGATTACTTATTGTTACTAGTAACATTTTACAGACAAAAGAAAATTTTAGTTTGCCAAGAGTAAGAACTCCACATCCAAATAAAGCCTATAGAATGAATGAAACTCCGTATTTGAAAAATATTAAACTAGCTCTCGAGCAAGCGACCACAAGGCCAGTAACAGTGTTTGAAAAACAGAGGTATTTGGTGAGTCCCAATTTTTAAGTTTTTTTAAGACTACATTTTTTTTTATTCATGAAGTTTGTAATAAAGTTATGAAGCGGAGAGTAGTGTTTTAATACTATATTCTGTTTACTCTGCTGTGTATGTGTTATAGAAAGATTTGTAATAGATATGAATTTACAATTAATATGAATGAACACTTGGGATGGGGGAATAAATTATTTTTATTTTTCTGCTCTGGTAGACAAAATGTTGTGTTGAACTCTGACACTCAACATCCAGTTGCAAAAGTAGGGAATAGGAGAATGGAGTGTCACAACACTAGGATCTCAGTCTATTCAGCTTTACTTATTTACGATATCCCACATTGTGTGAAATTGGGAAAAAAATATATACTTTAAATAGATGTGTACATCACATTTTTGTAAAGTGTTATCTAATATTCTACATGTAAATGGCATATTATCTGATTATTTGTAGATATTTTTGATAATATATATAACTAAATATATATTTCAATATTTGTTATAAAGTTTTTATAACAACTGACATTGATATATCTGTGTATAGTAATATGCTTATATGAAATTTTTGTAATAATTTATTCAGTCCAGTCCACCCAGAACCGACTGGTTGTGGGTTCAATCCCTATCCCTACTCGAGGAGATGTAATATTTACCTAAATTTATGTTTCCATTTCTTTGCTCTGGTGTCGAGGCTAAGCGTGGCGTTGAGTTCTGCCACTCAACACACAATGGAGTGGGGAATGCCATACCATACCATATGGACATAAAAAACTTATATGTAATTAAAAATTAAATTAATTAAATTAGATTCACGCTATATCCCGCACACAGCAGGGTAGGCAGAGGGAACCTAGTGTTAAGACACTCCGTTCCCCACTTTCTGCCGAATTTTGGAAGCATTGCGTGTTGAGTGGCAGAACTCAACGCCGCGCTTTGCCTTGTGCCAGAGCGAAGAAATGGAAATATAGACTTAAATAAATATTTCACATCCTCGAGTGGGGACCGAATCCACAACCAGTCGGTTTTACAGTCGCACTTTGTGCCACTGCGCCACGACTGACCTTGTTTGTAATGCTTGGACGATTTCCAAGGGGCGCGAATTCATTAGAATACCGCTACTTATATTTTTGATATGTTTTCTAAAAAAAATATTTACTTAACACAAACTAAACCATAATCTTTTCTTTCTAGTGCACAGTGAAGATATTAGAAGGGATAGTGCTACCACTGGTTATATCCGTGACAGTGGTAGCGAGTTCAATCCGCCACTTGTACCACTTGCCCGGTGTCACGCACTGGACGGAAATATACTTTCTGCAGGTCATAGCGGCGACTTTGCCTTTACTGCAAATTATATTTCCTATTGCTTGGGTGACGCTCAACTGTTATGGACTTTCTAGGTATTTATTGTGTATTGTGTAATTAATAGTAAACATAATAATAAGTATTATTTTAAAGTAATTTCGTTACAGTGCCTATGTAATTAATTATCTTCATTTCCCCGTTTTGGTATGGAGAGTGGAGTGCTTCAACACTAGATTATCTCGGCAAATGCTTTAACGCAGTTTTACGATGTGGTTATCATATTGCTGTAATATTTTTTGACACTCACTGTGAAGCTGAAAAAGCTGAAGTTAAGACACACCGTTCCACACTTTCTGCTGAATTCTGGAGGCATTGCGTGGTAGAACTCAACGCCGCGCTTGGCCACGAGAGCGAAGAAATGGAAAGATAAATTAAAGTAAATATTTCATCTCCTAGATCGAACCCACAACCGGTCGGTTTTAAAGTTACACTTTTTGCCGTTGCGCCACGACTGACCTCAGAAAAATATTTATATTTATGTAAATATTATTTTTTTAAAATAACTTATTTAACGCAAGGGAATTTTTGATATACAGAAAGTGGAGACTGGTGTCAAATTCTTTAAATTTCAGTGCATAGTATTTCTAATTTTCTCTATATCAGAAATTTATTCCATTTTTCTATTTAATCATTTATTATTGTACCATAATTTAAAAAGTTCAAGAAACAGAAAATTTAGTTTTGTAGTTTTTATTTTATTAAATTTGAAGGTTTAATTAACGCTTTATTTTAGGTTCAAACTATTATCAGAAACACGCCAGAAGTACACACGTCCAAAATCTTGTTCAATATCGGAGGATGTGAGCGATCCTCTCATACAAGCGCTCAGCGAGTCTAGTCTGAAGCCGCAAACTTTGGCGTCTTTGGGTAGAACTTTCTGGAATATTCTCGTAGGAAAAGAGGATATGGTGTGCCGAACTGCCAATATTGTACACGTGCTGGGATCATTATCTGTAAGTTTTTGAAAAATATTGCTTATTGAGGCCAGTCGTGGCGCAGTGGCACGAAGTGTGGCTGTAAAACCGACTGGTTGTGGGTTCGATCCCCGCTCGAGGAGATGAAATATTTACTTAACTTTATATTTTCATTTCTTCGCTCTGGTGTCGAGGCTAAGCGCGGCGTTGAGTTCTGCCACTCAACACGCAATGCCTCCAGAATTCGGCAGAAAGTGGGGAACGGAGTGTCTTAACACTAGGTTCCCTCTGCCTACCCTGCTGTGTGCGGGATACAGCGTGAAGCTGATTTTTGATTTTATGTATATTTTAATGTACAGGACAGGGTTGAAGGAGAAAACAAATGTTTTTTACCTATCCTTTAAACGTTTTGCAGAGCTTAACTCTAAATGGACACTGTATATACTATAGCACAGTCGATGAGTCGTGGCTGTAAATGTCCTCGCAGATTATATGTTGGGATTATTCTTACTTTTCATATTTTTTTTACCGAGTGTGCAAAAGACCAGAAAGCCTAACTTCAGGTCGGCCACGGCTCGTAGACAAGGGGAGTAAATATAATATACTAAAATAAAAATTGTCTCAGTGAGAATCAACCGCAACACAACAATATTACAATCAATATTAAATGAATCCCATATATTTTTCAGGCACTATGCTGTGTCGATAAAAAGGGTATTTTATCGTGGCCCAACCCGACCGCAGAAAAAGTATTTTTTCTAAGAAATTCCAGTCCGACGTCGCAAAATTCAAGCAAAACAAGCCTCGTTACGTCCATGGGGCATCAAAGTCAGACTAATCTGGATCAAACAGACGATGTCAAACAAAACACTGAACCGTCTACTATTGCAGAAGTATGTTATATTGTACTATATTTTTTTTTATTTGGGTGTGTAACAGAGTTTTTCATAATTTAGAATTTTCAATACATTTAAAGCGTTTTTTCTTGTTACTAAAGACAGAAAATGATAATTACTGATTGAGAATCGAAACTACAACCGCCGTGTACACTGTCAAAAGACATGCCGCTGGTGTATAATATGTTCTATTCATTTGAGGCTAGACGGCAGCGTAGGGTCTCAAAGTGTGACTGTAATATCGACTGGTTGTGGGTTCGATTCCTACTCGAGAAGATGAAATATTTATTTACATTTTATATATACTTTCATTTCCTCGGTTTTGGTGTCGAATCGCGGCGTCCTCCATAATTCGGAAAGTGGGTAACGGAGTGTCTTAACACCAAGTTCCCTCTGCCTACCGGTGTGAGTGCGGGATACAGCGTAAAGCTGATTTATTAGGGATTAAGTAGGGCTTGAGACAAATTATGTCAAACTTTTGTTGTAATATCATATATCTGCGGATACGAATCATTCAGTCTTGTTTCTTTAACGATAACACTAGCCACTTTGTCCGTATTGAAAATTTCTCTGGGGAAGAAAACTGCCATAGTAGCAAGAAACTTAAGAAAGGACGACAAAAGTAACTACGGAATAATAAGAATTAAACGGAAATATATGGAAACAGTTTTCTCATATCAACAAATCGATCGATTGTCAAATTTGCGTATATAACCCGACCGATGACGTAACGTCACATTTTTATGTAAAAGGATTTAATAGTTATTTTGATTAAAATATATGAACTACATCAATCGTGACTTTTTATCTTTTTTAGTTTGATTACTTTTTATCTGACGGCTCCTAGACAGGATATAGTTATATTCCACAAATTTAAAAAAACGAACTTAACTAAACCAATTATGTACAATACAGGTTTTAGATTTAACCCACGATCAGAACGCGCCGTTCCGCGTCGAGTTTGACGAGCAAAGATGGCGGACGCACCTCGCGCGCCTCAAGCCTCTGGGCCTCGCCGCGCTGCTCAACACCTGCGCGCGCGCACCCAGACACACTTATGCCCATTTTTGTGCTCATCTCACTTGTGAAGCCTGTTACAGGTAGGCAGACTAAGGATTTTTTTTGTATATTTTATGCCATTCGAAGCAGAATTCAAGTCCGCATCATCATCAGGTAATCGTCTCTCAGCTGTATTGGCCATAGTGAGCCCGAATAATTATCTATGTAAGACAGGAATGAAAAAGAAGATATAGGCTAGATGCTACCTGAGCGGTCAGTCCAGCCGGTTGAGACTGCTGGTTGCCCAGAAGAGGCCCAGCTTAAGCGACCAGCGACCATGGCAGCAGCTCAGGAGTTGGATGTGGGGAGGAGGATGTCCCCAAAGAAGTCCGCATCGCTCATTCCCACTATTATAAGAACGACGCGTCATTCACGCCACTTCCCTAAAAGCTGACAATTGACATTGACAACTGACAGTGTTGCCATCCTCTGAGTACACGAAAGTCAAACAAGTGGACGTTCCATATTCAAACTCTGCGACATATAATTTTAGTTTTACATATACCATATACATACATATAACATGTGTATATAATTTTTTTTCAGTGAGGACCTAGTACCAGTGACGAACAGACGATGTCTATGTGAATTAGCCAAACAAATAGGTTTCACTGATTCTGTGGCCGAATCGTATACTGTACAAGAGTGTCTTGCCAGCTTCCGACATTTGGTGAGATGATATAATATATATATATTTTTAAAGCTTTTTAAATTTATAATTATTTGGAAAATAAAAAAGTAGTAGTGAAGATGTAGCTATTTTTAAGAGTAATAAAAAATGTATGGCACCATATGTTAGAATACCAGATCTGTCCAAATTTGGTAAATGTAAATTCAAAATTGGAAAATGAAATTTTTATTTATCGAATAGTATATACTGCGTCTGATATCTTTGACAGATAAGTTTTGTCTTCTCCAAAAAAGCAAGTAAATGAAAGGTAAAAAAAAAACAGAATGTATAAGCTACTTTTTATTTTTCATGACAGTAGCAACAATGTGAAATCATATAATAATCATATAAAAAATGTCTTAATACTTTCTTATTTTCCCTACTTATATACAATAATTTAGCAAGCCGACACAATACGCCGCGAGACTCGTTTTGTGCGCTCCTTACACCTTAGTACGAGAGTGAAGGTGCCCTTACCTCACATGTTAGCAGTCATTGTAAAGGATCAAGCCAGTCAGTTGCAAATGTTGACGCAGGTACGTTTGTATTATTTTTTTTATATTTTTAGAGTTCCGTACCCAAAGGATAAAACGTGTCCCTGTTACTAAGACTCTGCTGTCTGTTTGTTTGTTTGTCTGTCACTAAGGTGTATACCAATATTTAGGGGGCTCTTAAACAAAAAAAACCTAGATTTTTTGCGGCTTCTCTTGATAAAACGGAATTCTTTGTGTGCCAGTCTCACTCGCTCTTGGCCGGTTCTTAATAATGTTTTTGTGATAAATTAATCGTTATTTACAATTTGGCTTGTGAAACTAAAGATGTTAAACGAAGTTTAAGTAGGTATAGTACGGTCGACTGACTAGTCGTAGTCGTACATGATAAATGAAGAAATTAGTGTTTTATTTGATATATTTATTTTTAATAATTTATTTTCAGGGCACAGCAGATATTATATTGGATTCATGTGTCGATTACTGGAACGGCCATGACTTGACGCCAATTTTACCGTCAGATCGCAAAAAAATTATTGACTTTTACCAAAGAAATTCTTTGACAGCGTATTGTACTGCTTTTGCATACAAGTATGTTATATTTTTTAAAATTTATGTATTTAATTCTTTAATTCAATTTTTATATTCAAATCATTTCGTCTTCTTCTTCGTCGACTGTAGACCACCAAAAAAAGATTTCACGAAATTTCTACTAAATTCGTATAACAATTTGCTTTTATAATTTTGATTTTAAATATAGTAATGTAAACTTTCAGACCCCTCACCCGAAGTATCTCCCCGTCCCTGGCGACGCACTACTTAGAGCTGCCGGCGGACAGCCGCCCCCTGTACGCACCGCGCGCCCCGCGGCCCTGGACTGATAGCTCGGCTTTACATTTTCATTCTACCGGTAGGTTCCTTTTTGTGTTTAACGCTGTATCCCGCAATTAGAATAGGGTAAGTAGAGGAACTTGAATCAACTCAAACTGTTATAGTTTGCTACAACTAAATGAAATATAGTCTTACAAACTAAAATTACGTTATAAATAATATTTATAAAATGCCAATAATTGCCAATTTTCTTTTATGATTAAAATCTTTCTAACATCAAATTAATATTTGGAGCATATTTTATTATAATAAATTATGTATATTTACAGATTCACTGCTTTTTAACGAAGTGATAGACGACGACGTCAGCGATGCGGACGGATTCTTTGACATGCAGTGTAATCAGGTAAAAGTGAATATAATATTACTCTAAACTTTTTACTTATCAAAAAGAAAAATTAGTCTAGGAAATTAAATATTTTATATTTTCATTTCTTCGCCCTGGTGTTGAGGCAAAGCGCGGCGTTGAGTTCTGCCACTCACACGCAATGCTTGCAGAATTCGCCGGAAAATGAGGCGTCTTAACACTAGACTCCCTATACATGCGGGATACAGCGTGAAGTTGTATAAAAAAATCTCTTACCATAGTTTTTCGTCACCAGGTGTTCATAGGTATGGTGACTATGCAGTACCAGGCGCAAAGTGACATGGTGGAGCTCATCGAGCGCTTGGAACGCGCTTGTATACGCTTTGTACACTTTAGTAAGGAAAATGAGCTGCGTTCTCGAGTTTTTAGTGAGAAAATGGGCTTGGAGTCGGGCTGGAACTGTCATATATCACTTATGAGTGATCATCGTAGGTATGAGTTTTTTTTTTTATTTTTGATTCTGAGTTCTTGTAAAGTTGGACTATTCAGTTGTTATTCAAAGATTTGGTTTGAAAATATATTGAAATAATCATATAAGAAAAGATAACAAAAAAAAATAAGGAAAGTCTAAAAAAGGTAATTATTTTTTTAGTATGTATTACATATTTGTGAATAAAGTCTTAGCAATATTTGATTCAAATTTTTGTTAGACACTTGTCGTGCTTTGAGTTGTAATATTTCATGATTATTAATAACTTTTTGAATTTATACAAAATTACTAATAAAAAGTTTGCTGCAATTTTATGGGAAATTGCTTATTAAAAGCTTATTGGTCTAACAATTGGTTTTACATACAAAAAGATTTTTATTTGTTTGTAAATTAATTTAAATACATCCATCATTACATGTAACACGAAACATTTTATATTTAATTTTGAATTATTAATGTTTTATTAATAGTATTTGTTAAATGTTATAAATGTTTTGAACTTTATTTTACTTTTTAACACAGTAGAATTTTTTTATGTCCCTAAAGCTCCCATTTTGAGTTACTTATTTTAAGACTTCTGCCTACAATATTTTAATTTCCCTTTTTTATTCATATTTTCAAGATTGAAAATAAACCATCAAATATTTTCCAACGAACTTCATATCTTCCTATGCTGCATATCCTGCGCATGATCTTTACTTTACTACGGAACTTCCTTGAGCATAGAAAGCAACCTATACATGTTGTACTCTCATCTAGATTATCAGTTATTTTATTCTAGATTGTCTGTTCATTTTTAATTTATCGATGTGCGTAGTTCTTCATATAGATTTCTCCTAAAAGGAATATATTCAGTGCAACTTTATATTTTATTCCAAATTATAACAAAAATTATGGGTAAAATAAAAATATGAATAGTACTATAATTGGTTGTAGCTTCACATAAACTATATTTATATTTAAATGTCAATGTCAAAATGACAAATGTCAATGTCACTTAAACGTGTAAAAAGGAAAACAGATAAAAAAGGAAAGTGAGTGAAAGAGTATTGTCGACAGCAAGCCGGGCTCGCCGCTGTCACAGCGCGAGCGCCATAACACCGCCTCGCAACTCGCTAGGCCCAATACGGACTTTATTTATAGGTGCGTCTTAAACTATCGCGCTTTGCTAAACGCTTACTGCTTTTCGCTTTTGCTAATATTTTGATTTTTGTATTTAGTTTGAGGTTTGATTTTAGTAGAAATCGTCGATCAAAAAGATTTTTTTCGACATATCGAGTTTCATAAAAAATTTGAAATTGGCAGTAGTGTGAAAATTATTCATTATTGGTTATGAGGTTGATTCCCACTCGAGGGAATGAAATAATATTTATCAATATTTTTATTTCTTCGCTCTGACACCAAGACAAAATCCTGGCATTTAGTACCTGGCGGTATGCAATAAAATGTAAATGAAAACGTTGGCGAAAAGTGGGGAACGGAGTGTCTTAACACTACGTTCTCTCTGCCGATCCTGCTATGTGCGGGATAAAGCGTTAAGCTAAAAAAACAAATTAAGGTATTTTTATAATACTTAGAGAGACTGCACTTGTATAGAAAAATAATATGCTATGTTAGTTTGGTAAAAGCGTTTTGCGATTTACAAATATCGACCTATAACTAGTCTTAAAATGATTATCTCTGGTCTTGTCCAATAAAAATAATAAAACAAAATCATAACATAATAAAAAATGCAATTATTTTATAACTACCATAAAATTAAGTTAAAAGTTTCAAATGAAATAATAATACAAGTATTATTATTAGTATAGGTATGTTTTTGCTATCTCATTTATTTTTCTTATATTCTTGCAAATCTCCTTTATACCCTAGTTAAAGCAAGACGTTTTTATCTTATACCTATTGCTTTTTGCACGAGAATGTACCTCTGCTCTTTTCATAAGCATTTCGATCCATTAATTCTACTCATGGTTTGTTATTTTCAACACTAAACAATACAAATTCAACTTTCATTACTTTTCATTGACTTTTAAATCGATGATCACGCAACGTCTCGACTCGAGAGACTGGAGAACGGAGAGTCTTGACACTAGGTTCCCTTTACCTAGCCTGCTATGTGCGGGATAAAGCGTGAAGCTGCTTAACTAAACATTAATGGATAAAATATATTAGAAGATCAATAACACATTTACAATTGAAATAACTTAAGCTTTTTCTTTATTATATAGCTTTACTATAAATTCTAAGCAAATTTTAGCAGTAAGCTTCTTTTTAACTTATTTTTGGTGTCTAAAGTTAAGTGAATTTTATCTAACATACATATATAGTGGCAACATATCGACAACTAAGGCGCTCTCAATGTCAGCGCCGGGTGCTATCAATGTGGAACATAGTACAGTCAAATTTAATGATGAAATTAAGAAGACGAGACACTCCATTACTACGCATAGCGGTTTAAAGGTAAATTGTTAATATTATGCCTTATTATTTGCATGTTCTTTTTTTAATTTAATATAGAGCACAAATTGATAAAAATGAAGCAAAAAAAATCCTTTACTTAATAAATTAGTGCCTTATTTTGCATGTTCTTTTTTTTAATATAGAGCACATGTTGACACAGTGATGGATAAAAAAAAATTAAAACAACTTACTGACGTTAAAATGTGTGTTTCTCAATTAACTTGTTTGTTTTTGGAAACAAGAATGAGTCACAGTACTGTTTTCTGTTTTTAGTACAACAAATAGATAACTCGTGAAAAGCAATCTGTTTTTATATCATCCGTATATAGAATTTATATATTTTGATTTGACGCGCACGCGGTCTAGCTTTATATTTGTATTATTTATTTTAATTTGAAAAATGACTGGGAACTGGAACTGGACTGGTCTATCTAATTTATAATAAAAAAACACCCGAAAGGGTCTACATACTACATATACGTAATATTATATAATTAAACAATTTATTATATCCCAATATTAAAAAAAAAACTTTTAATAAGTATACGTTGAGCTAAAATTTCATATAGATTGATACCTTCAATAGATACCGGGAAAATAAACTACACCTTTAAAGTTTAGTTTACTATTTAAACGTTAAGGTAATTAAGTAGCTTACCCTGTAATTTCCCTTAGTACTTACTTTAAGGGTTAAAGACAAACAAGTTCAAACTATCATACTATACAGTTCAAATACTTAGCATGAGCAGTTCGTACATCGTAAACGTGATCGTCGTGTCGTGTGACGTCGACGTGATCACCTGTAGTCGGTCTTGACGTTCGTGAGTCTGTATTGTACCGTGACGTCATCAGCGAGCAAGGCTTGCTAACTTCACAACGGTATAACTTTGAAAATCTTAGCCGGATATCGATGAAATAAAAGCCTCAAAAATATATTAATAGATTTGTGTGTGACTCATTCTCTTCACGACAACATAATTAAAATGTTTCCTGAGATATGTCCGCTCTGACACCGCCTTGGGAGCAGGCGCCGCGCGCCAGCGGGCCCGCGAGCGCGGCGTCGACGGACTCGCTGCTGGCGGGCGAGTCGCCGCCCGACGCCTGCCGCTCGCTGTCCTGCCTCACCGACTCCACCGACCACTCCGCGCCCCTCAACTTTGATATGAGCAATCGGGTACTAATGTGCTACATGTATACACCTCAAATTTAAATAAACTACATTTAAACCGTCATTTCTCGATTAACAACATCACCAAGAAGGATTTGAATGCACAACTGTTTCGCCAGAAACGTTCTACAAAGATATCAATGTTAAATATGTTTTAAATTAATATAATAAATACGTTTTCCCATATTTATAGAAAATATTGTCTTACAGATTAACTTTAGTACATAATAGTTACTAAATAACAGTATTAAATACATTTCAAAAAGTATATACATTCTAATCGACCCATTTACAGCTTACCCCTTGCTTTAATCTTTTTCCCTTAAAATGATAAACTAGAATTTTTCTCAATTTGTACAAAGTGTTAATTTTGTTCCCCTTTAACTGTTTGACAAATACTTATAGTTTATTTAAAAGAAATTAAATAGAAATAGCAAATGAACTGTTTGGAACTTAACCATACTTGATAAAACATTAAATATCTCCAAAATTAAGAGTCCTTAACCTTGGGGATATTTAATTTGATAATATTTATCTTTAGTATAATAAAAAATATTTTGTGTATATTTTTAATTTTAAATTAAACTCGCTCGAGTGAGTCAGAACCTAAAGTCACATCAGGAAATTAACAACCAAAAGTATAATTAAAATACTGTGAAAATGTGTAATAATAATAATGATCCAATATTTCGACTTCTTTGAACTTTTCACTTCCCCGGATTTCCGAGAAACCGACTTCCCTGATATGCACTTTAGGTTTAAAATAATTAAATATAATAATATTTTTTTTTATGTAGATAACTGTTGTTATTATATTATATCTCTCTCAGGCAAAGCTACCTCGTGGAATCGAGAATATTCGGCCACATATAGAACAGGTGGACAACGTGCCGCTCCTAGTGTCCCTGTTCACCGATTGCACCGCCAGCTCTGTGCAACGCATGATACAGATAATGCAGGTACGATCTTATAACTTCTCATAATAATATACAGGTTCACGCTGTACCCCGCCGACTAAACGTTAGGCAGAGGGAACCTAGTGTTGAGGCACTCCGTTCCGCACTTTCCGCTGAGTTCTTGAGGCATTGCGTATTGAGTGGCGGAACTGGCGTTTTGGCTCGCTGCCAGAGCGGAGATATGAAAATATTCATAAATAATAATTCATTCCCCCTATTGGCTATCGAACCCACAACCGTCGCATTACATTCAAACCCTTGTGCCCCTGCGCCATAACGGACACAAAAATTCATTTAAATCATTCCAAAATACGTTTTGTACGATGACATATTGTAGAACGTTTTTTTATGTATAATTTTCTACATAATATAATTATATATACAGGAAATCTAATCGACATGTAATTATAGGTTGTTTGTTATTCTTTTAGGACTACGGCGAAGTAGTTTGTGTGATGGGCTCGGCAGCCAACTGTCAGAACATGGAAATATTTATGCAGGCCGACGCTAGGTGAATATATACTTACTTATTTTTAAATAGTGAAGTAAAAAAACGAAGTAACAGTGTAAAATTTGTTGGTACAAATTAAATTATATTATGGAAAAGCAAACAAATTTGTTTTTTCTAATAATGATTATTGGAGCCAGTCATAGCGCAGGGGCACAAGCGTGTGACTATGAACGCCACAAGTTGTGGGTTCGATTCCCACTAAGGAACGAAACCACGACCTTCACCCCAGTAAAGAACGAAACCACGACCATCGCATTCATAATCAGACTTTATGCAACCAAGACATGTAGTTTATGTATCATCTGCATGTAGGAGTGTAGACAGAGAAAACACAGTATTGAGACACTCCCTTGGCCATGCATCGTCGTTTTCGCGAAGCGAAAAAAATTAAAATTAAAGTATTCATTCACCCGAATGGGAATCGAACCCACAACCGTTGTCCTTACAATCTCACGCCACTGCGTCACGACGGCCTCACGTGATGTGAAGTAGCATGAGTAAACGTATAATGTTGTTTCTTTTTCAGCATAGCAGTAGAGCCTCTCTACCCTGTGTTATGTCAAAAGATGCCACCGTACCAAGTCCCGCAGGACTGCATCGGCCCCATCGACCTCGCGCGCTCACTCAATTCTGTGCCTTGTTCCCTCTCAGTAAGATGCTTTTTACTTTGACAAATATAACCTGTTATGGCAATATATTGATATTGTAGACCAAAGATTAATGGAAAAAAAACACAAAATTGCATATTAAACTTTTTTTTTACTAAATTTGACCGTAAGCTTTTACAAATAGTAGTTATAGAAAGGTCCTAATAAACCGCAACTTTCTTTTTCTTCTATCGCTAGCCTTTTAGTTTATAAACTTTCAAAATCCGCGTGAATTTAATGAATAAACTGGATGCCATAGATAGAACATTCTATTATGGCACAATTGGTTATAAATATTGATACTTAGTTTGTTGTAAAATATTTAAAAACATTAATAAAAATGAGCAATTGAGATAGAATAACAAAATATTTACAAAAAAATATTTTGTTATTCTATCTCAATTGCTCATTTTTATATCGTTTATTTATAAAATATGTTAGGACGTCGACATCTAGTTCTAGAAAGATCTTTGAACTTAGTTTAATATTAGTACTGTGTTTGTTCTACAATACTATTATATTAATTTATAAGTTTGGCAAAACATTATACCTATCATACAATATAATAATCAAAATAAATGCTTTTACACGCTTACTATAAAGCTGAAAAACAAATGGCAAAGTCAGCCGTGCACAAATTATTGCAACACTCAGGTGAGTAAATACAAATAAAACAATATATTTTTAACATATTCGTGAAAGCTTGTTGCTTTTAGCTTTCGCCATTTATGTATGTGTTTATTTATATGGCAACACTGTTGTTTTTTTTTATTTTAAGGTTATATATTAAATATTGTTTGATAAGGCCGTGACAGTTTGTTAACTTTAAGATGTTTGTGCCTCGTTTATCTATTTGGGAAAAAAACATATGTTTTATTTTTTTATATTTGAAGTTCTTTATTATTACTGAAACCACCACCACTAAACACCATTAATAATTTAATCAGGCACAGGATATGCCTACTCTACTGTACTATATTGACATTAATATTTTAAGTAAAATTTTAATTATGGTTCCTATTATTAAATAAACCATGTTGTTAAATAAAAAAAAAGTTAAAGCATGTATAATTCAAACTTTTTAAAATTTGCCATTTACTCTTGTTTATTCTGAAAAAGTTGTTAATAACATTACTTTCATTATAAAAAATCACTTGTGGTGCAATGGCGCAGTGGCGCAGTGGTTAACTGCCACGACAATTGCGGGTTCGATCTCCACTCAGTTTAACTATTGTTATTCCCTGTGCTAGACAAAGCGCGCCGTTTAGTTCCGTCATTCAATACGCATTGTCTTAAAAACTAAGCCGTACGTAAGTATCGGAGTGCCTTAATACTAGGTTCCCTCTATCCTGCTGTATGCGAGAAACAGCGTGAAACAGATTTTTAATAATATAACTATTTCTTACTTCAGATGGCTCGCGACGCAGATGTCTCTCTGTTCGCGCTGATCACGATGTCGCGACATTTCACAATGTGCTTGTGGAATAGTACCCAGTTTTGGATATCCAGCTCTTGTTTTTTGTCGTTTTTACAGGTAATATTATTTTACTTAATTATATTTGTTTTTAACATCGTAATAAAGTTATTTATTTTTTTATGCAAGTTAATTGAATTCTCGTCTCGGTTGAAAAATATATGTAGTATAAAATTATTTGAATTATTTTGGTGGTTTTAATGAATCTATTATAAATTCGATTTTTAGTTAAACGCTGTTTTTTTTATTAAAATAAAATTTATGGTGGACACAAGATTATTCTTCTGCGACTATTCCTACGCCCATGTCCTTCCTCGATATAAGGACTATTTAATACAACAATATTTTTTTCAATTACAACTAGTTACGACAAATACAAAACTATTCGTTTTCGAGATTAGCGTGTTAGTAGAGTAAAGAGGAGAGATCGATTGCCCGCAGGTGGGGTCGGTGGCGGCGCTGGGCGCGGGCGCGCTGAGCGCGGGCGGCGCGGCGTGCGGCGCGCTGGCGGCGGGCGCGCTGTCCACGGCGCTCAGCCTCGCGCCGCCGCACGCCGCGCTCGTGCTGCGCGCCGCCGCCAGGCCCGCGCTCCACTTCAATAGACGGGTAACTCTCGACATCAGAACGAAGAAATGAAAATAATTAATGTATCATTTCCTCGAGTAGAAATCGAACACAACAACTTGTCGCGTTTACGTCACTCGCTTGTGCTGCTGCGCCACTGCTGGCATCATATATCATTTTTAATGAGGAACATACAAAATATCTCTATTAGTAATCATATATGAGTCACAAAACTGAAATAAATCGTAAAATATCATTATAATATTGTATATTTTAACATATTATTTGATTCAATAGATGGCGCTGTTCGTGTTTTGGTGTTACGCCTGTAAATTTCTACCGTCAGCCATTTCAATACTGCTTCTATACGGTTTCACATTAAGGAGCTTCTGTGAACAAATATCAGAAGTGACAAATAAGACGTCCTGCTGGATAGTGTATCCAGTGAACGTGGGGAACTATAGTGAGACGAGTGATTTGTCTTTGAAGAGTTGGCACGGATGGGGAGACGATTTTTATGATGCGTTTTATATAACTCAGCATATTGTCTTGGCGTTAATAACTTTGCATTTAAGTAAGTTTTTTTCTTTTTTATTATTTACCAATAATATTATTCTGCAGAGTTTTTTTTGTGTGAAAGTGGAAGGAACCATCCATCCTTCCCCACAAACTTCCACATTTCTAATATAAGTAAGATACTGTCACTATACTGTATTTTTAAGGTAAGTAACTAATTAGCTAAAATAACTAAAGCTATTAAATTTTTTTACTAAAAAATGTATTACATCAACTTAAGCGAACTTAACTTAATGAGGCCAATCGTGGCGCAGGGGCACAAAGTCTGACTGTAAAACCGACTGGTTATTGAAATATTTGTTTAAATTTATATGTCCATTTCTTCGCCCTGGTGCCGAGACAAAGCGCAGCGTTGAATTCTGCCTCCCAACGGACTAAAAATTTTTTTACTATTCCATGAAAGTTAAACTATACTATTTTGACGTAGGACATTTCAAGTTTTATCCAAGATGGTGCAATATTTATTTAGACATGGATATTCATGCAAATGAATTAACAGTAACAGAACTATAAATCTGGAGGGGATGTATGTGTAATAGAAATCGGTTTAATTATTTTAAATATTTTTTATTTCATCCGCAGTAATAATATCAGTGTCGTTCATCAATAGACACTCCTCTATTTGGCAGGGGAGGTTCTGGTCGAACAGGGTGTGGTGTGTCACAGTTGTACTTTTGTAAGTAAACTACTTTTTTAGAGAAATATTTTTATGTACCTATAACTAAAAAAATATTTTTGTGCCGTGGAGCAGGGGCACAAGCATGTGATTGTAAACGCGACGGTTGTGGGTTCGACTCCCACTCGGAGAAATGCAATAAATATTATAGATATTTTCATTTATTTGCCTGTCTTGTCTTTCGTGCCTGTCTTGAAAATTCAGCGAAAAGTAAGTAACTGAAAATTAATCATAAACTTTATTTTGAGATTTAAACAAGTGACAATTGCCTCAAAAAATATTGCTAAGGATGATTCTACAGAGAAATAAATTATTATCCTATATAAAATATTGACGTAACTAAGTAAAAACCCGCTGTTTCAGGATATTATCTCAAAGTATTTTCACAACGACAATGCTGAGTGCCCGCTATGGCGATTGTGAAACGTGGTCACTATGTGAATGGCAGCCGCGTTTAACCACGCCCCTCGCCGTTGGATATGCACTGTCTTTATTGATGGTGTTCTTGTTGAATGAACTTATCAAGTGGCAGGAGATTAAGTAAGTATATAGGCGTAGGGAGAGGGGAGGGGTCCGTGCCCACCCCAAAATAGTAAGGTGCTCTCTCCAGAAATAAGATTACAAAAAATTGGCCCGAAAAATTAAAAAAACAACATTTATATCTATACGCCTACGACGTCTGTAGTTCTACTATTCAATAAAAGTGATTTCTATTTCGTGCGGAAAGCGAAGAATAGTGTCTAATACTACCTTGTCTTATGTGCGATAAAGTTTGTAGCTATAAATAAATCTCATTAAGTTCTTTTTGTATGAGATGCTTTGATGAAACTAAATATTTTGTTAGCGTAACTCAACCCCACATTTTGCGTCGTTACCAAAGCGACAAAATGAAAATATTTGTCAGGTTCATAGTTGCACGTTTGTGCCCTTGCGTCACGAGTGGCCTCAAATATATAAATGATTTATAATTTTCAGGGTGGACGCGCGCAATCAGAGACGAGCCCGGCTTGACTTCGGGACAAAGCTGGGGATGAACTCGCCATTTTGAAACTGCTCTCATGTCTAGTCAATTACGCTTTAGTAGAATTTATATGTAACGAGTAACGACGCCATTTTGGACGGCTGACACATTATTTGTAAGGGTAATTGTACTTTTTACATTACTACACGCTATTTTGTACTTAATTTATTCAATGAATCTGTTCATTTTTTTTAATAAATTATATTCTCGTATTTTCTGCCTTTTTTATTTTTATTTTATTTGGGAAACAATGAAAAGATAATTCAAAGAAATATTTTTATTTGAACTAATTTAACTTGTGATGTATATTAATGTGTCGCAACGTCAATGGACGATGCGGTCATTATTGTTTTATAATAGACATTGTAAGGCCTTAAATTCTCATTTATAGGCCACTTTTGAGGTTAGCGTTTACGTACAATATTTACTCTTACGATATTCGACGATTTCCTTTTATACTAACGTAATGGACATCAAAAAATATTAATTTTGAGATGTTTAACCATCGTATTCGCCATAAACAAAATGTTAATAACAATTTTTATGATTTCTACACTATTGTTAGTTACTAAACACTTGTACTTGTAGGTACGAAAACAAAAACTTATCACTAGGAATCGTCGGGCAGGTCCAGTATCTCCTGGACGAAGGAGGCCACGTCCGTTTCTTTCTGGCTGTGTTCGAGGCAGAACGGATGCGACAACAAGGCATCATAGTTGGGCCGCTGTTTGTAATCCTTTTTGAGACATTTCGTAATCAAATCCTCAAACTCTGACGAGAACTGGCCACTTGGAAGACTGGGAGGGTCGTCTTTGACTACTTGCTTCAATTGTTCAAACGGCGTGCCCCATGTGTTGTAAGGAAATTTGCCAGTGGCCAATTCTATCATCGATATGCCCAGTGACCAAACATCACTGCGTATGTCATACTGTCCGGGATTGCCGCTCGGATCGATACGCTCTGGCGCCATATACGGTTTACAGCCAGCATCAATAGTTTTCGCCACAGAGTCCACTAAATAACCAGAAATGCCGAAATCACACATCTTCACTTCCCCCTTTCTATTTATCAAGATGTTTGAGGGTTTCACGTCTCTGTGGATAACTCTTAACTTTGAGTAGAGGTAGTGGAGGGCGCTAACGACTGAAAATGCTATTTTGCCGAGAATATTTTCAGTGATAGTTTTGTTGTTCTTATAAACTTTTGTGTAGAACTTATCCAGGCTCATGTCCATCACCTCCATACAGATCCACACATCTCCCTCTCTAAACATGGCACCGTAGAAATGTACTGTGTAGGGACACGCACTTGCCCTCATTGAAACATCGAGATCCATCAACAAGCGTTTAAGCTCCAGAGATTGACTATTGAAGGATGCTGTGATTCTCTGAAAAGTGCAAAATGTAATTGGTATATTTTCAAAATAAGTTTGATAGTTTTAAATCTTTATGCAAGGGAACATAAATGTACACCGGCATAGCATTACACTGTAAACGCATATGGTCGTGAGTTCGATTTCCATTGAGAGGGATGAATTATTTTCATTTCCTCACTCTGGTAGACACACAAAGCGCGGCTTTGAGGTTCGTCACTCAGTACGGGACTCAATGTCTCGAAAAATAGGCGGGAGGAGAGGACCGTATAGTACCCTATTGCTAAGTTTGCGTTTGCTCTGCTACATGCAAGACATATCTACACAATAAAGAAAATCAGATATACTTTATCAAATAATGTGATATTATATGAGTAGTAACTTAATTATTATATGAGTACACTTTAAAACTCATTGATACACTATGCACTATCTATGTATCCTTTGATCTCTTTTATGGTAAGGCTAAGGGTTGCCTGGAAGAGATCACCTGTGGTGTTAAGGCTGCCATTACATTAAAATTTGTATTTGTATTTTTAAGTTTTTTTTTACTGTATTGTTGGTGTATCAACTGTTAAATAGATAAAAATGAAAATCAGCTTCGCACAGCAGGGAAGGCAAATGAACCTCGTATTAAGGCACTCCGTTCCCCGCTTTCTGCCAAATTCTGGAGGCATTGCATGTTGAATAATGAAAATATGAATTTAAATAAATATTTCTTTTCCTCAGTGGGGCCTCGAACCCACAACGCCCCTTGTGCTTTGTCCCCCTGTGCCACAACTGGCCTCAATAAATAAATAATGGCTATTTACACTGCAAAGTACACACTTTCTGTACCTTTTATTGTTTTTTCTGATTTTATGAATAATAAAATAAAGCATAAAATATATAAAAATTAATTCTGTCTACCTCGCAACATGTGGTAAATGCATCTATCTTATAAAGAAAAAAAAATATTAGTTCAAAATTACTAGTCTAGTGCTAAGATACACCACTCCCTACTTTCTACTGAATTTTGGAGACATTTGCGGGTTGAATGGTGGAATGCCGTGCTTAACTTCAACTAACTAATAAAAAATAATTGAAGAAAGAAAAAAATAACTGAAGGAAATGAGGGGCTCATGCCCACAACCTCTCGAGTTTGCAACATGCAGACAGAGAACAGAGAGAATATCTTATAGTGTTAAAATATTCTATAATAATATAACAAAAATAATTTCTTTTTCTTTATGCATTTTTTGTTCACTGAGCCCCATTCATCTAAATTATTAAATCATTATCATTTCCCAAGGGAGGATTGATCCCACAAATAATATATTTACAATTAAACATTAATGTGTGTGTGTGGGTATGGGAAACGGAGTGATTTGATTTAAACTTTAACCTACAGTATTGATATCAATAAAATATTATAACAAATATTTAAATATATACCTTAACAGCCATTATGGTATTGCTGGGCCTGTGGTGCATTTTTTCCACTATGCCATAAGCCCCACGGCCAAGGTCACATATTTTAACCAAATCATCAGCATGGACTGTAAATGTTTTATCATCTACTGTGATTGTTGTTTGTTTGTCTAAATTCCGTGGTGGAGTTCTATAACAAGACAATATAAAAATAATCTTATACAGTTATGGAAACTTATTGATAAATAATAATATGAAAGTTAATTCATATCATTGTATTAAAATAAATATATTTCACTTTGAAAAATTTAGAAAAAAATTATATAAATTTAAATAACAAGGTCAAAAAACAATTACTTGATAACCTATAAGTAATAATAAAATATAGAATAAAAATATTAAATATTTGAATTATAATTTATATTGATTAAACTACAATATTAATTATGTAAAGTATTCATTAGTATGTACCTATTCAGAGTGACTTAAATAAATATGTAATATATGAGAATAGCATTTTACTTACACAGTGACTTGTTCTTCCTGCGGCTTGAAACTAAAGCCTGGAGGAGGAGGTTTTCTTCTACCAGACATTTTAGATCCAAGATCGTTTTGAGATCTAATCAAAATATTTCCAAGCCTAATCTCAATTAGTCCCACGGCTCCCGTGTGAAATGACAACAGTAATTATTTAACTTCACATAACATATTGTTAAAAGGCTCTAATATTAGTTACCCAAAAAAAGTCTAATTGTACAAAAATAAAACAAATTTATCGTTACATTTACCACAAAATATATATTTTTGGAGTATCCACAATTTCAGTATTTGTATGACATTAATTTAAAAATGTTGCACTCAAAAACAAGCAAAATGATTACTAAAATGCCATTTTTAAAATGTAGCAACACTAATAAATATGAGTACATAATACTATATAAGTATATAATACTGCTTTCTAATATCGAATGGCTGAGGGCAATTACCTAACAATATAATTGTATCATAAATAAGTCGATTTTAAATGAAAGCAATAATAATTTTAGCAATGTTACATATTTAATAATTTACTTTGAAAAAGGTTTATTTTTAATTTCTTTATACATGTAACGCAAAATAAAACAATGAAGTTTTTTTAAATAAATATTTATTTAGTAGAAACTCTAATGGCTTTAACAGCTTTCTTGGCAATTTTAATTGCTTCCATTTTTATTTTGTGTCTTTTTTCTTTCTCGGCTAAGCCTACAACTACGTCATGCTGTAAAGCATTTTTAACGGCTGATTTCGCAAAGAGCTTACTCAACACATAATCATCATCAGTAAGCTTATCATCTTTATCTTTTTTATGTTTTTTATGCTTAACTTTTTTTACTTTTATTAAATTTTCAATTTCACACTCTGAAGACGAACGTCTCCTTTTACGAGATTTTTTATTTTTCATATTAAACTCTTCCTCAGTTGTAAGTTCATTTGTTTCTCCGTTATCATTTTCAGATTTATCAATATTCCGAGAGTCTGCTGGCGTTTCGAGATCTTTGTCGATTTCCATTTCAGTATTTAGAACGTCTCTAAGTAATTTTTCTTCATAATTATTTTTTGTGTGCTTGGAAACAATGTCTAATTCTGAAAGAATATTTTCGAAAGGTGTATTAGTGACTTGATCATCTACTATATTTTTGGTTTCTGGTTCTTCGACTTTAGGTGGATTGAGTATCAATTCCCTTTTCTTTTTATACATTTCACGTGGGTCATTTTGATCAATATTCAATGTAGAAGTTTTCTCTCCCTTCATTATTTTCATACTAATTTCTTTAGCTTTTCTCTTCATAGCTTCTAACTTCTCTTTTGAAAATGAGAGCTTATTTGAGGTTTTATTTTTAATTTTTCCTTTAGGATTAGTTAAATTAGTGGATAAGGTTACTTTTGTATGTTTAAAAAGGGCAGTTGTTTCAGTATCTCCTTCATAATTAAAATCTTCAAGATTAAATAAAGTTTGTAAGTTGCTGGTAGTTAAAACATTTTTTTGATTTGGATCAACTAATATTTTATTACTTAAGAAGTTTTTAAATATTTGTCTCTGATATATTTTTTCTTCAATTGTTCCGGCAGACAATAACCTGTAAACAGTAACATTTCTTTGCTGACCAATTCTCCATGCTCTTTCTTTTGCTTGGTTATCAGTGGCTGGATTCCAATCTGGATCATAAATAATAACTCTATCGGCCCCTGTTAAATTTACACCAAGACCACCAACTCTTGTAGTAGCCAGAAAAACTAAATATTTAGCATTCTCATTAAAAGTTTTTATTAAATTTTGTCTTTGTGCAACACTTACACTGCCATCCATTTTTAAATATTCAAATTTATGTTTCTGTAAATGCTGTTCTAAAATGCAAAGCATTGCCCTGGATTGAGAGAATATTAATGTTCTATGGCCTTGCTTCAACCATATTTTAAGTAAAGAATGCACTACTGACATTTTGCCAGATCTCTTCCAATTTCCAAATGATTCTTCATCTATTTCTTCATCATCATCATGTGCTTCATAGAGATATAAATCGGGATGGTTGCATATTTTTCTTAAAGTAGTTAAAGCAACCAAGACTCTAGCTCGTAATGGCTCACCAAATTTGGAATCTTTATCGAGGATACTACGAACAGTGCTGCCCATAAGGTATCCCATATACAAATCTCGCTGCTCTCTAGTAAGTGCACAGAATAAAACTTGTTCATTTTTTTCCGGTAATTTAATGTGTTCTTGTACTTCAGCTTTTGTTCTTCGTAGAATATAAGGGGTTATAATATTTTTAAGTGCTTTAGCAATCTCTAATGCTGTAGCTTCTTGATGTTGAGTTGCATTAGCATATCCTCCTTGAGTTATGGGTGTTGCAAAATGATCCATGAATGCATTGTAAGTACCCAGCAAACCCGGCCTCATAAAATCAAATAATGACCACAATTCTTGTAAGCTATTTTGCATGGGAGATCCAGTGATAAGTATTTTGTGAGGGGTATCTAGTTTCTTTACAAGTTTACTCACTTGAGTGTCAGGATTCCTTATTTTATGTCCCTCATCCAAAATTACATAGTGCCATTTCTTTGTTAACAAATCTTTGATATACTTAACAATCCCATTATATGTTATTAATAATATTCCATGTGAAGAGTGCAGTTCTCTAATAAGTTTTTGATGATTTCCACCATGTGAACCTGAGTGATGGAGGACAGCAACCCTGAGATTTGGACACCAATAATGAAAATGTGATACCCATTGATAAATAACTGTTGCAGGAGCTAAAATTATGGTAGGACCTAGTCCTCCCCATGATCCACTATCACTCTTAGATAATCCAGCTAAGAAAGCAATAATTTGAACAGTTTTACCCAACCCCATTTCATCCCCTAACAGGCCCCCAGATTGAACTTGATGTAATTCCCAAAGCCATTTCACTCCAACCTTTTGGTAAGCATAAAGACGTTTCCAAATATAATTTGGTATACAAAGGCCATTTTGGAGTTCATGATTTTCTTCTGATGTGTCAATATCATCTAGAACATATTGAATATCGGCAGAACAATACGCTTCATCATATGTACCTGATAAGGCAGTTTTTAAACTGTTTCTCCAATTCTTTATCCTTTCATTATAAAGTTTTTTACCTCCATCATCTATAATTTTTTTTACATTTTTCCTCGGTCGTGCGGTAGTTGCTGCTGCAGAAAAGTAAACATCTTCTTCTTCATCACAAGATGGTAAATAATCTTCATCTTCATCTACTGATTTTGTTAAAGATGTACTAGGTCGACAATCAAAAACTTTATTACCGCATCTCTGTTTAGAATTTCCTTGAACTTCTTTATCTTGTCTTTTAGAAATTCTTTCAGCTGTTACTTTACTTTTATCTGAAATACTACTTTGAACAGTTTTTTTGGATTCTTGTTTTTGTTTGGCAATAGCTAATTGAGTCTCTAAATATTTATTTATCATAACATCTACCATAATGGCGTAATATTTATTCAAACTTTATTGTTATGTTACACCTACTAACTAAATATTTCATAGAAAAAATGGAAAGAATATTTTTGTAAAATTGAATTTAAATTTAAGCTAATTTAAGAGTTTGTTTTACAGTTATCAGATATTTACTGAATATTTTTGACAGTGACATTTCATATGTTTATTGAACGAAACGGAACGTATGTTAATAGTACAGTGTTCTTAGTTTTTATTTAAAATTTGACGAGCTTAGGTAATAAACCTGAAAAATGTATATAGACTGCTTTTTTTTTATCTATCCAGTCAAGTATTTGCCTGGTGAAGATAAAGATCAGTAAACGCTCGCTGTACAAATCACACATTTAGATAAAGATGCTAATGCTTCTTCAGTGAAATACTTATGTATTTATATTGATATATTCATTTCTTCGCTCTGGTGTCTTTCCTTATTACGTGAAATTAAAGTAAATTGTAGACAATGTTAACGCCGAAAAGCCATAAATAATAAACAGAAAGGTTTACATGAAAAATATATAATTGCATATTATTGTGAAAGCACACGTCCAGCCCGGTGACGCTGTCAAGACCACTTCGTCAACAGCATTAAGTCCATTCAGAAAAAAAAGGAAAGTACACAAATATTAAAATTTGTGTTAATACATTAAGCCTACTTTATGCGCTTGTCTTCACGAGCGTATGGCTAATTGGCTACCTAGACGCGTTAATAAAGACCATCTACTCCTTAAGCTGCCTAACTTTTTTTTCCAGATTTCAATATTTTTTTAAGGTGTATGGTTTCAAACGGTTAAATTGACAATGAATAATAAAACCGGCAAAAATCAAGTCGAAATTGTCTATGAAAGGCCTCGTAAAAGCAACTTAACTTTTCTCTTCTTGCTCCTAAGGAGAATATTATAAGTATCCAATAATACCACATATTTACCACGTTACATTTTTATACCACGTACTTATTCAAATTCAAAATATTCTTTATTTAAATAGACTATTGTAAGTACTTTTGAATTGTTGAATAAACATATGTTCATATGTATGTGTAGCTTTTTTGTGTATATAAACAAAATGCTACCACCGGCTCGGAAGGCAGTTCTGCTGAGAAGAGCCGGCTAGAAACTCGACAGTTGCTCTTTTCATAGTATTATATATAATTTTATTACATATATAACGTGCAGCTATTCTGTATCACATTTAATAGACATTAACTCTACACATACATACTCTGTACATGTTTATCCCATAAATATTCTTGAACAGTGTAATAATCTTTACTTGTTAGTATAGTTAGTGGCAAACTTAGAATACACTGCGGAAGATTTTATAGAATCCAAAACATTTTTTTTACATGTATAAGTCACCGAACCCCACAAACAACAATAAAATGTAATTTATTCGCGTAAAAAATAAAAGATAAATTTAAAAAATAAAAAAAATACATCAGCTTTACGCTGTATCCCGCACACAGCAGGGTAGGCAGAGGGCATCTAATGTTAAGACACTTCGTTTCCCACTTTCTGCCAAATACTGGACGCATTGCGTGTTGAGTGGCAGAACTCAACGCCGCGCTTAACCTCGACACCAGAGCTAAGAAGTATAAATATAAATTATAAGTAAATATTTCATCTCCTCGAGTGGGGATCGAACCCACAATCAGTCGGTTGGGACAGTCACACCTCGTGCCACTGCGCCAGGACTGGCCTCAATAATTAATAACAAATATATAACCGTATCCTAGTGCTAATAAAACACTGAAGGAATCTCAACACTTAAACAATAATCAACATCGTTCTTTTAAGATTTTCTTATAAGTATAATAATAAAATAACGGAGCGACGCTTATACATTATATAAAGGTAGCCTTTACTAATATAATAGAGCAATGATTTCAATTATTTTTCTTTTTTCGTCTGTGCATTTGTTGCTAGCCTCAGAAACAGCGTAACCGATTTAATTATGATGCTCTAAATGCATTTTGGCAAGCTTCCTTTAATATTTAGTGTTAGTTTTATTTCAATCAGCTTGTAAAAAATGTTGTCCGACAAAACTGTTTCAAATAAGTTTTATTGAATTGAAGCTAAAGCTTTACTTTTCAATATATTGTTAAAGATATTGTTAAAGATATGCAGTAAATGAATAATTATTAAGGTTGCTTGTACAATATAACATTTTGGATTGACATTTCACATTTATTAGATTATTTCTGTGTAAATAAAATTTTACTATGTACAGAAACAATATTTTTTTTATATTCAGTTGAGTCAACTGTATATTAAAAAAAACTCAACTGAGTTGACATTGATATAACCAGTCTATAAAAAATATGTCAAACAATGTGCCGAAGACTGCACGTGTAGATATATAAAATAATTTACTATTTCAATTGTTCCTTTTCTTAAAAAAGTTACATATATTTTTACAAAGTATAAAAACATATACATTGAAGTGACAACTTTAAAGCATTTTAATATTGTGAAATAACCTATTTTACCAGAAAAAAAACTATGCAGAAGATGAAAAGAAAGAGCGTGGAAGCTGAGACATCACCTTCTAAAAAGAAGAAAGTACACTTTAACCCCGCTAAGCAAGATAACATGGGTAAACCTAAGGAAACTGTAATTAAAAAAGGAGAAAAAATCATTAAGAAAAAGTTCGATAAAAATGGTGCCCAAAATGTGAAAAAATTTAACAAACCTGGTCTTAAAGGGAAACCCAACAATGATAAATTTTCGAAAAATAAGACTGGAGATGGAGAAAAACCAAAATGGTCAGAAATGAAAAAAGAAAAAAAAACTCTTCGAACTGAACGACGAAAAGCTAAGGCTACTGCGGAAGTATTTGAAATTTCTCATAAAGCAAAATTACTAGCTGCTCAAATACAAAGGTAAAGTTTATTATAAGTTAATTTTTTTAACAATTTTAGCAGAAATTTTGATTTCAATTATAATTATAGTTTAAGAGCATGTTTTATATGTAAAAGGTATGTAATTAATTACATACTTAACTTTTGAACTTTATTTTTAGTATAACACTATATATTTGCTATATTTAGACCTTAATTTAAATGTATTTTTAGAAAAACTGTAAAACAAGATTTTAGAGTAAAAGCCTGTAAGGAGTTACACATTTTAATCAAGGGGCAGTACAAGTCAATTGCTCTAACACATGACTTAAGCAGAGTTATCCAAGTTCTACTTAAACACAGCGAAGAAGATATAAGGAATGAAATAACTGAAGAAGTGTTAGACATTATGGTGCAAATGATGCAATCTAAATATGCCCACCATTCTGTAAAGCGAATTTTAAAGTATGGCACAGATTATATCAGGCATGAAGTTATTAAAAAGCTATTTGGACATATAGTATCGTTAGCATCTCACACAATAAGTGCTCCTGTTCTTGATTTTGCTTATGGCGAATTTGCGACTAAGAAGGAAAAACACCATATGCAACAAGAGTTTTATGGAGATATGTATAAAAATGTAAGCATTTTTATGTAACTATATAAATTTATTGTTGTGGCAAAACAATGTTCTCAACATGCAATGCCTCTACAAATTTGTAACTGTAGTCTTAACACTAGATTCCCTCTGCCTACACTGCTATGTGCGGGATACAATGTGGAGCTGATTTATTTTTTATTATAAATTTATTTTTCTATGTAGTATCCTGCATGTAGCGTGGTAGGCATTTCAGTTCCCACTTTCCCCAGAGTTCTGGAAGCATTGAATTTTACCTGGTGGAATTTGGCAACTGCATTGCATATATATATATATTTTTAATTTAATAAATAGTACACTATCAAAAAAATTAACATAGCTAAATATTGTTATATAATTGTCAATGGAGAAAAAATAAAAAGCTTGCTATTATATTCACATTTTTTAATCTATTTTAGACAAAAGATGAGAAAGTGAAAACATTAAGCGATGCATACAAAGATAGTCCTGAAATGAAATCAGCCATTTTGCAATCCTGCAAAGCTAATATACAACGCATTTTGGATAAAAATTTACATGATGGAGAGTGAGTAGGACCTTTTATTTAGTTACAGCCTCTTAGTTATTACTTGACATTGGATTGTATGCACTATCACAATACCAAAATATGCATGCAAGTATGCACTTAAAACACTTATATGAAAGCTAAAAAAGACCTTTCATTATCCTTTACCAGATAGAATTTGAAATTTGGCGCCATTTATGCAGAAAGAAGACATTCCGTTTCCCACTTTCTGCCAAATTCTAGAGGCATTGCGTGTTGAGTGTCGGAACTCAACACCGCGCTTTGCCGAGACATCAGAGCTAAGAAATCAAAATATAAATGTAAATAAATATTTCAATTCTCCATTCATCAATTTCAATGAACTAACTGAAAATTACTATCAATAAAAAAGTACCAAAATATACAATAACACTACTAAAATTTAATTATATCTGTCTGCATATGGAATATGCAAATTCATATAATCCAATGTTTACTTATTACAATATAGTTGAAAGGCATAAATAAGACTTATATATTGATATAATAAGACATAGTCCAATGAGAGGAACCAATGAATAAAATTAATTACAATATAGCCTATAGCTTTTTTAGATTATTAAAAAAAAAATAAATCAGCTTCACGCTGTATCCCGCACACAGCAGGGTAGGCAGAGGGAACCTAGTGTTTTTTAGACACTCCGTTCCCCACTTTCTGCCGAATTCTGGAGGCGTGTTGATTGTGTTTTAGATTATTGTTTTATTTTTTTTAATTTAAAGCACTAGTTTTAGATTAGAACTTTCTTTTAATAAATATTTCAGCTCAGCTTAAATACTACATTATAAACGAAATGTTGCTTTTTTTAGACTGCTGCATTCAGTTCTATATGACTATATTAGGGAATGTAGTCCAGAAGACAAAGCTGAACTGATTTCCACTTTAAGTCCACTCATAGTGCCTCTAAGTAACTCCTTGCCAGGAGTAAATGCCGCCAGCTTGTGTGTTTGGCAAGGCACTAACAAAGATAAAAAGGTAATTGTGAATAGCTTTTATTAACTTATAATTATTATGTATGTAGCAGGACTCCAAACTGTGCCTCATTGAAGTCCCAAGTGCATCGACCAGTGAGCCATATAGTCTGCTTAAAATGTAAACTTATTGAATCCAATTTACTGTTATTTCTCTTACATTTTTATACTACTCATAAGTGTATCGAAAAATATATGTATACACAATATTTTTGATTATGAATATAACTAATCTAAATAAATCAACTATTTTAATTTTTTTAAGACTATACTTAAAGTGGTAAAGGAACATGTTCTGCCGCTGAGTAAACATAAGACTGGGTACCGTTTGTTGATAGCCATCTTTGACTCGGTTGATGATACGGTCTTAGTAAAGAAAACAATTGTATCAACTCTTGCAACTAATCTGAAGGATGTAGCTGCTGATCATTGGGGTAATATGGTGAGTTTATGTTTGTTTAATAGTCTTTACTATTATTATATATACAGGGTGGAAGCGTCAGCGCTCCTTTTACGGGAACAGCATATAAGGTAAAATATATTAAACCCATATCTGAAGAAATTAATCAAGATTCATTAACAGTTTAGACGTAGGATTTTTTGTCATTTCACGATGTTTATCCATACTTGTTTTCGTGTGGTGCAGTTACACAGCTACCAATAATGTAAACACATACTACTAAAGGTTAAACAACTTTGAACTTTGCCGCCAATACCTACGACTTGATTTCGGAATGAGGCGTACGCGGTGATTTCCATTTAATAGGTTTGTGTGCGTGCGTCATTTTTTTTTTGAAAACGTCACATTCTCATTTTTACTTTGCAGTTAAAAATCTATTTATATCAATGCCATTGTTATATATACAATATAATATAATGCCTGTACTGTTGGTTCAACCTCGGTTTGGGGAAAAAAATATTTTGTATTCTTAGATCTGGTAAGGCCAACAAAAATTAGTTCATACAGTTTTAACATGTTTAAAGGTTCTCTTGCTTACCTATTATAAGTAAAAACTGAAAAAAATAATCGCTATAGTACAACATACATAATCATATTTACAATATACTTTATAAATTATCTTAAAATAAATCGATATATTTTTTTGTAGACCCTACATTGGTTAGTTAAACCAAAAGACCCAGCGGCATTCCATCCTAGTTTCATCAAATTCTTGGAAGAAGGCTTTAAAAGTGGTACGTCAAAAAAAGACGCAGAGCTCAGAGTGTCCGAGCTCCGGGAGGGTGTTCTGCCTCTATTGAAGACTGATATGGAATCAGACCCTCAGTTTTGGCTCAGTAATAAGTCTAATATGTTGTTGGCAGTCGCTGTTTTGTCTATTGGTAAGGTATATTTGTTAATTTTTATATTTTTGAAATCTATGTTAATGTATAATTTGTTGTCATATATTTTTTGTTTTTTTAAGTTGCAGATCAAAGGTTTTTTAAAATTTCATTTATCTCTTTTAAGTTTATTTTTTTTTTCTATGAAAACTACATTATTGACGAGTGTATACATAGGGTATATAACATTATGGTTAGATTCTTAGTAAGCCTTAAACAATGAAATACCAGTAATTACACAATCGCATCACTTAACCGCGTGTGCTAAAGAAATAGTTAAATATTTGTAATTACATTGTACTACAATAACATTCAGTTTGATCAGTTCTAAAATAAAGTCCGCGACACAGTATATCTCTTATAAATAAGTCACAATAAGGCATTTTGTGACAAATAAAATTGAAAATTGCAAGGAGATATTTTAATGTTTTTTAGATATTTTAATGTTTGATAAACATATCGAAACTTACCAGCGAAAGTTACTGTGGAGTATTTAAGGAAATTTAATGAAGATAGACTTTCTGTTTTATACCATGTAATTTAGACGCATACTTTTCAAGAAAATGTAAAATTTAATTAATTCAACTCTATTAACGATCGCAAGCCGCGAGTCCCGCGAGATATACCGTCTTAATTGGCGAATCTCAGCGCTGTGCTTTATCACAAGCGATAAATATTAGAGAAATCAATATACCAAATGGGATCGAACCCACAACCATTACATTTTTCTTTTTCATTTATTCCTCTGTTTACAAAACCAATAACAGTATTACATTTTTGATAGTCAATAAAAGAAAAGTTCTATAGCTTGAATCTCGTGGTGCTTAAACCTTTGATATCTTACTAGGATTCCCTCTGTCACGTGTTGTCCCATTGTGCCACAATAACCTATTGTCATCGGGTCAAATGTTTATTTTATTGGAATCATTACATTTATATGATAATTGATAATAGCCTGGTTCTACATACATGCTGTTAGATAAAGATTAATTCGATTTCATTGATAGAAATGTATAAATTAAATCGAATTAATTTAAGTTTTAACCGACTTTAAAAAAAAAGAGGTACTCAGTTTGATCTGTATGGCTATTTGTCTGGGAATATCTCGCATTTGGCAGAACCGATATTCTATGTGGTTATCAGAAAAGTAAAAAAAAAAAAAAAATTAGCTTCACGCTGTATCCCGCACACAGCAGGGTAGGCAGAGGGAACCTAGTGTTAAGACACTCTGTTCCCCACTTTCTGCCGAATTTTTGGAGGCATTGCGTGTTGAGTGGCAGAACTCAACGCCGCGCTTTGCCTCGACACCAGAGCGAAGAAATGGAAACATAAATTTAAGTAAATATTTCATCTCCTCGAGTGGGGATCGAACCCTCAACCAGTCGGTTTTACAGTCACACTTTGTGCCACTGCGCCACGACTGGCCTCTATCAGAAAAGTATTTGTTACATTTAACAAAAAGAGGTTCTCAATTTGACGAAAAATATCAATTTCATTGAGTTTGGAAATGATTTCTACTTTATTTGTTTTTCTAATAGATTCTTCAAAATCAATATTAGAATCACTAGGGAAAGTGATTTGCCAGCCAGACTGGACGGTCAAAATGAATGATAAAGATGTATTGGCAGTGGAAGATGCTGGCATTCACATGTGCCTGAAAAAGTTGGCCATTTTAGATAAAACATCGACTTGTTCGTTAGGTGAAGCAATATGTGAGAATATGGAGGAGGAAACTGTAAGTTTGTTTAATTGATGCTCAAGTTTTTTTCATATTTTTTTTTTTATAATTAATTTTCATGATTTTGTGTAATTTCTTGTAAATATTTTGATGTGAATAAATTTAATTTGGATAATTATAGTGCATTAATATATAAATATACATTTTATTTTTTTAATGGAATAATAAGCAAATATTTAATAATAAGCCACATTATGCTATAGAACTAAAACAAAACTTGTTTTTATTTATCAATTATTATTTTTTTCAGTTAAAGGTGTGGTTACCTACAAACAGAGGTTGCTTTTTCGTATTAAAATTAATTGAAAACAATGAGAGCATCGCAAATAAACTGATAAAGAAAGTCAAAAGTCATTCAAGTATACTAAAACAGCAGTCGTCGCAGGGAGCAAAACTTCTATTAGAATGTATTCAAAAGAAATAAACATTTAAAATAATTATTTTTTATTTATTATTTAATTTCATTTATACATATTCATTTAAAAATATTCTTTATACAAATTTACTGTCATTAATATATTATCACAATACTTTTTTTTGTTATACCCATATTTTTTCAATGGGTTTGTTGTCAACACCGTCTACAACTGATAACACCTTTTCTACTAATTCTTTATGTATAACCTCCAACGATCTGTAGAGTAAAGAAATAATTAGTAAAATGTTTCTTATAGATGTGGGGCAGCAGTGCAGTTTATGACTAAACCTGACAGCTGTGGGTTGGAATCCCATTTGATAAAACATATTTTTTCATTTTTATGCACTAGTATTCAGACAAAGCGCGACATGAGAGATAAGAGAGTGTCATAACGCTAGTTTCTCTCTGCCTACGCTGCTATCTATATGTGGGATACAGTGCAAAGCTACAAAAAAATTACCTGCTGGCATCTAACATGTCCCAATTATCCTCTTTTAGCTTCATGTATGTGGCTGTCACTTTCTTCTGAAATTCAGGCACCTCATATCTATAATATAATAGCATTTTTTTAAAGAATTTGTAATATAATTAGGAGTGACCAATATTTCTTATATTTTTTAAAGTATTGCAAATAATATATGAGTATTTTATAAAACGTATTAAAATATGTAATTATGTAAGTAATGTGGAACATCAGTAAGCTAACTAGCACACAGCAGGGTAGGCAAATGGAACCCCAGTGTTAATACATTCTATTCCCCACTTTCCACCGATTTTTTCCGTTGCATTGGGGTTGGGCGTGCAAGTTGAGGAACTCAATGCCAACCTTGGTGCCAGTGCAAAGAAATGAAAATATCAATAAATAATAGGTAATAGGTCCTATAGTGGTGAATGAACCCACAACCATAGTGTTACAGTCAAATTCTTGTGCCACTGTGGCACAATGGCCTTTTAAGTAACTAATATTTATAACACATCAATATATACTCACTGTTACTTTGTTATAGCATGAAATAATTGTATTTTTTTTACTTTAAAGAGTAGGCAGATAGAAACTAGTTTACCTAATCCTAAGCGGGAATCAAACCCACAATTGTTGCTAAATATTTATTTTTTATATATTATCGAGGCCAGTCGTGGCGCAGTGGCACAAAGTGTGACTGTAATACCGACTGGTTGTGGGTTCGGTCCCCACTCGAGGAGTTGAAATATTTACTTAAATTTATATTTCCATTTCTTCGCTCTGGTATCGAGGCAAAGCGCGGCGTTGAGTTCTGCCACTCAACACGCAATGCCTCCAAAATTAGCAGAAAGTGGGGAACGGAGTGTCTTACACTAGGTTCCCTCTGCCTACCCTGCTGTGTGCGGGATATAGCGTGAAGCTAATTTAATTTAATTTTTAATTTATATATTATAACTTACAAAATAATATTCAGCATATTTTTTTAGACGTATCCACACAATTCCAGCTATGTTTAAATTTTTGGTTTTAAAAAATAATTCTTTCCTAGTATGGAATAATACTTTGAAAATGTTAAAAATATTCTGAATATTTCAAAAGTACCTTTCACTGCCAAAGCCATTCCTCTGTTGTACATGTTCCAAGGGCAGAGTGAAGAAAAACACCTTGTCCGGTTTTGGTAATCCAGCATCTGGTGATTTGCACCAACTCAAATCTAGACCTTTGATACAAATATTAAAATTAAATAATTTTATTTCTCGAAGCCATAGCGGCACAGGGAGGCATGTAGGGTGCAACTATAAACACAGTAGTTTTGGTTTCAGTTCCCACTTAGGTAACAAAGCATGGTGTTGAGTTTCTCCACTCAGCAGTCCCTCAAGAACTTGGCAGACAGTAGTAAAGCATTGTAGTACAAAAGGATAGTATCTGACTGTAAATAAAACCATTCTGGTTTTATCCCACTCGTGAGAATATTTATTTTAATTTCCCCACTCTGGTTGACAAAGCATGGCATTTAATTTTGACACACTAATAGCAATGTCTTGAAAATTAGGCAAAAATTGAGAAATGTGTGCCTTAACCTTGGCCAACAAGAGGAAAAAAAATCTATCAGTTTACCTTTTGCAGCAGAATATGCCACACCAGAAAAGCAATAACGATCCACAATAACAGTTACACCGTTTAGTATCTTTTCTTTTATATAGTTAACTTTTTCCCATCTGTTTGCAGAAAACAAGAGATGTATAGCTTCATTAGATAAATCATTCTGAAAAAAACAAAACACATTTATACACTTACAGGATTTCTGCAGAAGGGTCATGGTAACCCACCTAATTATCAAGGCTCCAGATGCCTAATGAAAGCTCCTGGGCCCCTAAAGACAATAGTACCACACCAGCAGAGCTTCCATAATAGCATGCATGAAAAATTCCACAGTGATTAGCTATGTTTCAATCTATTAGGTTTAAGTAGGTATGAAATTCAATATATATAAATCCCACAGTAGACCCTTGTATAAGAAATGTGTATTATTTACCATACAAGTATATGAAGGAAAAACTAACCTTTGATGTTAAGTAACTATTAATGACTTCACCTATATCAGTTTTTCTGTCTGGAAAGTTCATGTATTCGGTTGGTACTTGCTTGTTTTTTAAGCTCTCCACTAAAATACAAAAATTTTTTAATAAAGTAAGGCAATATTACCGAACACAGCTGTATACTACAGCTCATGCTACTTTCTGAAAGGAAAGCAGAGAGAGACACCATTACTCAGCAGAGAGAAGAAATTATATTGTTAACTATAAAAGTAAGTAAATAATAATCTATAGTAGTTTTATACTTGTTACAGTAAAAATAAATTTTTATATAAATAAAAAAAAGCTACTCTACTTACAAACTACAAAACAGATTACATTATTCATATAACATGTATCAATAATTTTCTTGTAAATTAAATAAAACCTACATCATTTATATGCTCATATAAATATATTTTATTAATGATACTTACCAAGTTTCTTAGCCTGGGTGGTCTTACCAGTTCTATCAACACCTTCGATTACGATAAAAGCTCCCCTTTTTAAACCCATTGTTAAATTCATATATAAGTTTATTATGACAATATTAGATATAACGATATACAATCTAACCACCAATAGCGTTGATATTGTTAATATTCAAATTAAAAAAAAATACCTTAATAGCTAGCTAGTTCAACTAAATAATGTGAATCGTTGTGATGTTAAAAATTAATTGTAATATAATTTAAAATTTTGTAACTAAATTTACAAGTTTGTGTTTGCTACAAACTTCACAACTCTTGTACTACACCATAAATAATTATATATATACTAGTAGAGAATAGAGATATACTGAAGAGTGATATGAATTCATGAATTGTCAAATTTTTACCGCCAAAAGTAGCTGTCATCGTATGTATTTATTTAATTAATTATCTTGATTATGAACCTTGATTGAAAATTAAGTACCGTAAGGTACGGTACTTTAAATAATTTAAAATGTAATTTTTACCTTAAAATGGAAAAAAAAAATATTTATTTCACTTGCCGTATGTTATTATTAACAAAATTTTATGTATTGGATTAAAGATTATGGGTCTCAATCCCATCTTCATGACACCAAGATTAGGAAATTTAGTTGTATTCAATAATATTTATTAAAAAACAGTTTTCTCTTATTTATTACGACTTTATATTTATAGGAACTTGCATAAAGTGAAACGTGTCTGTCAAGGTAAATGTCATAAATCGCGGAAAAACTGACGTAGGACCGGAAGTAGGCTTCAACAATAAGTACTCCGTCGATCAGGGAATTGCTGCGCGGTTGTTTTTTGTTTTTGTAATAATTTTAGTCTCCTAAATTATAATATAAATATGAAAAAGGGATATAAAGTAACAGATGTTAAAAGAGTGAAAAAAATAGGGGTGGCCGCTGAAAATCTTGAAGAACTTATAGAGAAATCGTGCAAAAAGTTAGGGGTAAGTAAAGTTTTTGTTTTAAATATAAATATAAATGCTTAAATTATTACTATTTTCTTATTATTATTATTATTATTTTCTTAATACAATTATATCTTAATTCATAGAATTGTATTATTTCTTCTTCTGCGATAAATTCACTTAATGGGTCAAGGCTACATTCCCTTGACCTGATTTATTCACCGTGACCTAAATCCATTGTCGGTTTTTAGTTCAATGTCAGTTGCGCAAACTGTCGACTTTTTGTGGCTGAGGATGGTACACAGGTGGATGATGATGATTATCTCAAGACATTACCATCACAAACTTTATTTATTTTATTACAAGAAGATGAGAAAATGGTAACTGGTATGTTTTATTATACAAAATTTAATTGGCGAATAAGGAAAAAGAACAAAATTAAATTGATAAATAGATATATCGCAAAATTTGTACATAATAAAATATAGAGACAGAAAAAAATCTTTTCAATATTAAAAAGTTTCAAAGTCATTAATTTATTGCAGACTTTGACCACTACTATACTATGATTCGTTCAAGTAAACAAGATTATATTAACACCGGGATGGCTGCCAAAGAGTTTCTTAATGTAAATTTTAAGGAAAAATTTAAAGTATTTCAAAAGTACATAGCTGCTGCAAGTGATGCAAAGACTATGTTGAGTGAAAGAACTCAAGATCCAGATTGGTTTGAAGGTACTGTCAATAACTTGACTATTATTATCAGCTTCACGTTTTATTGACCATAGCATCATCTCCATTTCCAAATTACTTCTTAACTTTTTTGAATCATTAAGTGTCAATTAGTGAAACTTAACACTAAATTTGGGTGGTGTGAGGCGATTGAACCTACAACCATTACTTTTATAATTAGCCTAAAAGTAGGATAAGCATTATAAGTAAACCATAAAAAGCTGTATTAATATTTTTTGCATTGAATTCTTTACTTACAAAAGGGTCTTTAGTTTGAAAAAAACATATTATGCTTCAAGTTTATTCATTAACACTATATTTTGAATTGCATGACAATTGACATTAACAGTATATTTTGAATTTTTTCATGTGTCATGTATTATATTTAAAGCAATGTTCAAAAATATATATTATATCAATATAACATATATGTATACTTATAAATTAAAATAAATAAATCAGCAAAGACTCCAGAGCTAAGAAATGGAAATATAAATTTAAGTAATTATTTCGTCTCCTTGATTGGGGATTGATCCACAAGCAGTTGATTTCCAGTCACTCATTGCCTCTGTTTCACAACCGTCCTCAATACCTATAATTTTAAAAAAAAAAATTTTTATTTTTAAGCTGATTTTAAGTGACTAAATTTAAATACATCAATAATAAAATGAATAAAAAATAATTATTTTAATTAAAAAAATATATATTTAATAAAAATAGTAACTGTATTTTTTTGTGAAAATAGGAATAGATTAATAGATCAAAGAAATATTTTAATTAAAACATTTATCTCTTTGCCTCCTTCATCCCGATTTCTTATTTTTTCGCTTCATGTTGTATTCCGCTTATAGAAGATTATAAAACGCAGAGGAAACCTAGAGCTAAGACACTCCATTCCTCACATACCGTCTTATTTTCGAGCCATTCCGTGTTAAGTTACTCAACGCCGCTAGTTGTATTGTTACCAGAACGAGAACATGTTACTTATTTTAAAATAAAATTAGTTTTAATAAAAATTTCAGGTTTAGAACCATCAGAAAAAACCAAAGAGCAATCCATGTCAAAACGAGTGAAAGAACGTATGAGGGGTTATTATTACAAAACAAAAAGCGCGCTGCAGTCGTCCGAACTATACATACACTCGAAGAGTGGACGCGGTAAGAAACTTATCGATCAGTTCCTATTAGACTTACGGAAACTTCTCGAATCTAATAAATACAATGAGGGTTACTTTAACAGAAATAATAAAAATTTGAGTATTTGTAACGAACACGGTCTCTTCCTATGCGGTGGTCTGTGGAACAGTGATAAATGTTCTTACGACGGCGAACACGTAATAAATCCTTATAGGAGTCGCGAGGAACGAATTATATTCCAAACTTGGAATTTAGATCATAAAATCGAGCTGTCCAGGTCAATAGTCCCAAATATACTGGAGGCCATCAAAAAAATCGCACAAGGCCAATTTCAGTGTGTGTTGTGTGAAAAAATATCAAATGCGGGTTTTATTGAATCCGATAGATATTATTTACAGCTATTTACAAGGGAAAATTTAAAACTAGTACATATAGTTTGTCACTATAAAGGTAGACATGACGCACATTCGGATGTGTATACAGCGTGTTCTAAATGCATTGGAACAAATAGTATTGTCTAATATATATACATATATATAACAGATCTTATACATTCGCTTATATATTTTGTATGCTTATACAGCCTGTTTTGCTACATTATCTTGAAAATAGATAGATCACATAATCAAGTTAAAATTGTTTGGTTCTGGTTCAATATGTATATAAAAAATGCTAGGTAGTACCACTGATACTTAATAAAAAAATACTGTCCAAATCATTCATGAATTTGAATTCATATAAATTAAAAAAAAACTAGTGTCCCATTACGCTGGGCGTGTTTTTTTAAATTCTAAAGGTATTTTTGTACAGTATAGAGTCACAAGTGTGCGTCTGTAAACGCCACAGGTTGTGGGTTCGATTCCCACTCGTGGAAATGAAATATGTAATACTTTCATTTCCTCACTTTGGTAACGAAGCTAAACGCGGCGTCGATTTGCGCCACTGCAATGCATCCAGAAATCGAAAATTGGAGAGTCGAAGTGTCTTAACACTAAGTTCTCTCTCCCTCTGCCCACCATTCTATGTACGGGTACAACCCATTACAATAATGAGCCAGACTAAAGAATACAATATATTTTTCAAATGAAATCTTTCACTGCATATTTTTTGACTCACACTTTTACGCCCAATACTCCACTCGTTTAAACCATTATACATACTTGTGATATTTATCCTAAAAATGTTAATTAAATTTATTACTTACGTATGTACTTTAACTACTATGCATTACAACATACAAAATTGATGTATATTTTTAAGCTAATAATATTAATTATTAATTTCTGTTCTTCTAAAATATTCTCTTGATTCGAATATTTCGTGTATTTACTATTAAAATCCCCGTACCATATCAAGCTAGAAAATACAGATTATAAATAAGAGGTAATACAGCTAGAATTGAAAATATTACATTTAATTGTAGACCAGTTAAGAAAAAAATAAAAGTTATAAGTAGAGAATTGGAAATATATTAATATTACAAATTTAATAAAAGAATAATTGGACACACAGATGAGATGTGAATAAAAATTATACAATATATTGTAACGGAAAAGTTATTCATGTATGGTTAATATATTATTTCAAGTAATATTATTAAAAGATAAATGAATAATTTTGTGATTTAATAATTTTTTATTTTTATTTATACATACATTATACATTTTGACCAAACTTATGTTTCTTGTTAATAAAATTAAATTAATATAAAGTATTGAATCACAAAGTAAGAAAAATATAATTTATGTTAAAATTACGCATCAAAGATGTATATTTTATAAATTTTGCAGACTTTGAATATAATATTATGATTAATAATTTAAAATTTATTAATATTAAGTATAAAATAAATACATTTTTCTATTCCTTATTATTGATCTCCTCTACCCTTAGTTAAATAATATGTGAATAAAATACCATAATCATTATTGTTGTTATCCTTGTAGTTGTTGTTATAAATATTTATTTTTATACAAAAAAAATCAATTTTTTTATTGTAAAATGTTATGTGTTTCATAAATTTTAAATAAAAGGATGACATGTATTGAAAATTATGTTATTGTGTATTTTAATATACACTAACATTTAGCTGTTTTATAGTTAGTTAATAGTTAATTTTTTAAAGTGCTTAAAGTGTCATCTCCGCATGTCGAAAAGAAAAATACTTTTTTGAAAAACATATAAATGTTTCCCAAAGACACTGGCTTAAACACAGGATTGTGTTCAAATTTTTATATGTTTTCTAAAAAAGTATACTTCAAATTTTACTCTACGATTTTTTTAATTCATATAATATATGTACATTATGTTGTCTTAATATTTCTAATATATAAGTGATAAAATTTTATGTACATTTTTTTTAAATTCTAGATTTATATTTATATTTTTTCGTTTATGTTACTTAAACAATCTTTTTTACTTAAAAAGACCTCAGATTGTAAACAGGGTTATAGATAGCCATAAACAATTAACCAGTTCTTACATTTTTTTGCAGTAAATTAATAAGTTTGTATATTTCACATGTTTCATTTTCTATAAATACAATATTTTAAGTTTTTTTTTTTATTTTTATGTATTTTTACAATATTTTTAAATGGATTATTTTAAAAATTCTTAATTTTTTTGAAAAATGTTTTTTTGGTACCTAGTAATTTGAACATTGACGATCTTGATTTTCTTTTAATAAATAGTATTAATCAATTTTTCTGTTCAAAAATATTAAAAGGTATATGAAAAATTGTATCAGGTTCTATGCACTTCAATGCTCTCATAGCATAAAAATACGAACAGCAAAAATGCCAAAACCGCTTTAATTGTTATTTTGAATGTGTTAACTTTAAAAAAGATTTATATTTGTAATAATTAAAATTGTGATAAGAAAAATTCTAGTAGAAATTATGTACTGTAGTAAATTCATTTACACTTAGGTACTGTTAGTAATCCTATGACTGTCTTAATATATTTTACTTCTAATATGGCTGATATTAAGAAAAAAAATCTATGTTCACATAAAAACATGGTTAGTGTTAAAAAAATATTAGAGGAGTATAAATAAATATTAAAATGACTAGTTGGTACAAAAGCATAATATCAGCAGAGCTATTTTATGACAATCATATATTTTAATGTAGTTAGTAAGTGTGTAATAGCAATAATAATGTTAATATATAATGAGATGTTGTTATGTTATTGTGATATTTAGGTTCCGTTAATTTTATTTAGGCCGTGTGTGGTTATGGGTTCGAGGTCCATTCAGGGGAATTAATGATTTGATATTCTCGATTTCTCGCGGTAACGGTGTGTCTTAACACTTCCCTTTGCCTTACGGCTATATGCGAGATACAGCGTGAATTTAAAAATAAATATCTAATTTTATAAGAAATGGCCTTCAATTAACTTCGCTCTATTTCACTTAGGTTATACACCTACCTTTCATAGGAAACAGGTAGGTACCCTTTAGTAGGCTATTTCCTGCCAAAGGGTACCTATTTTCTACCATTATTAATTCATGGCTATAAAAATATTCATCATGACGTAAAAACCTATTTCCAGAACAAGTGTTTATTTAAAAATTTGTAACTATTGATATTTGATTATATAAAAAGATAAAAGATTCAAATATGACGAATATTTATTTATTTGTGTATTTGAATTCCACTCGGAGGAATGAAATATTTAATATTTTCATTTTCTCGCTCTGGTATCGAGGCAAGGCGTGGTGTTGAGTTTAACCACTCAACACGCAATGTCTCCAAAAGGAACGAAGCTAACGGAAGTGTTTCAATTAACCCTAGGTTCCCAAGAACCCTGCGACTGCACTGTTATGAGCGAGATATGCAAAAGATTTAAATATAATACAATATATTTATCTGCCTATAAACTTGGAAAATGCGTAAAGTTGTAGAAATAATATGAAATAAATATCACAATAATGTTCTAAGAGCAATTAATTAATTATAGTCAATGTAGACGCTTCCAATATAGCTTTAGTGAATGTGTGTAGTGTAGACGCGAAACTGATAGATTATATTAATATACCTATTTAGAATAAATTCAATTTTAATTTGAAATGGATTTATTAAATAATTCATTTAGTATTTAAATTGTTCTATTATAATAATTGAAGAGGTAAATGGATAAAGAAGATAATAATGTTATATCACCGAATTTTCGTATTTCTAGATTTAAATTTAATTATCAATTGAGTACTTTAAAATACATAGTTGTGTTGCTTAAAAACATATTTTTTAAAAAGGAATTCTTTTTTTTTTAATAATATTTAATATAACAAAAACATTCAACTAAACATGTATTATATGATTTATTAAAATTGTGTTTAATTATATTTTTATATTATTAATATAATTCATTATAAACAAATAAATTTTTGCTCCATATCACCCTTATACATTTATTTCTTTAATTATTAAGCAAATTTTTATTGTCTCTAACAATATATATTTCTTTAAACTAATAAAAATTTTAATGTTTACCTTACTTAAAATTAATTATTATTAAAATCATATATTTTTAAATTACTTATAAATTATTATCTACTTCAGTAGAATGTTATTTAGTTGTGTTAATGTTCATAGTTGTTAGACGTTGGTTGTATACTGTATTAATATTATTACCTTTCTCCATCTTATGTAAACAATGTTCATTATTTTAATTATATAGAATATTCAACACTTGTTTTTTTTTATTTTCACCTTTCGTTTAAGCTGCAGTATTAATTAAATTGAATGTGGCATTGAAGCCATATGCATTGATTATAGCATCATTTCCCATTTGGGAGCATGACTTTTTACTTTTCCCCATTCTGGTAACTAAACAAAGCTCAATTTTGATTTCCACCACTCAAAACCAAATGTATCGAAAATTGGGTGGAAAGCGGAGAACGGTGTGTCTTAAAACCCTCTTAATAGTTGCCTGAGATGGTTTGGCCACGTTACGCGCCAGCCTAGGAATTATATCGGATGCAAGCGCATTGCTATATCAGCCCCTGCAGTGAAATCTCTCGCGCCCAAGGAAGTACTGGTTGGATGTCGTGATACAGGACATGAGAGCCAATAGTTTAACCACCGAAGACGCAAAAGACAATACAAAATTGAGTATATTGAGTAGGAAGGCAGACCATGGCAATACCCGGGATTAATGCTCCTAGATTGCAAAACTAAAAACATAGCATTGACAAAGGCAACCAATAACCATTTCCTTGTTTTGAGGAGAAAAGCAATTAATAAAAAAACTAAAATATGAAACGATATTTTAATAAAAGGCAAAATCTTATAAAATGACATATAAGAAGCACCTAAACACACTGTTTATATGTCTACCTCCTCTTTCTGCCAGGATTCTTTTTACTTGGATTTCTTTGACCTTTACCGGCTTTAGGCTTCTTGTTTGTGAATTTAGTAGGGTTGCCACCTTTAGATTTGACTTTACCTCCTTTGGTAGGCTTCATAGTTTTCTTTTCTTCTGATCTCCTATTGAAAACAAAAGGAAACAATAATAATTATTTTTGAAATACTACAAACATAGGTTGGAGTAAAATTTTTGTATAATACAAACATATTTTTTTCTACTCTTTGCCTGAATTTTCAACACTGTATTGAGCAAACTTATAACCATATTATGTCTCATGGGTAGTAAAACTATTTATTTCTCAAGTGAAAATTGAACCTACAACTACGGAGTTTACTACTTTACCCACTGCATTGCAATGGTCGCTTTTTGGGTGCTGCAATTTGTAACAAAAGTTTCAAAACAACTTTGAACAAACTAAAAAGAAGTGCCTATAACTTAATATTAATAGCATAGAAAAAGACGAATGAATGAATTAATTACACAGAACTTAATTCTATTAATAATTTAAATTAAAATTTGTAACAAAAAAAACTGAACTTCAACCAGATCCTGATCTTAATCAGAACCTAACCAAAGACTTATTAAACTAAATCCTAATAAAAAAACAACTTTCACAAACAAAATTCATAAATTACATACACACATAATTATTGCAAATTTATAACACATAACAATTAAGATACATATAAAATTTAATTTTAGTTGCTGGACTGACCATAAATAGACAAAGAGAAATTTAAAAAAGAAATTATGGCAACCACAAATATACTCACTGCACTTGTTCTTCATTTATATGTTTAGAGACAGCTTTTTCAATATCAATTTTAGGTCTTTTATTTAGAATTCTATCAATCATGTTCAAGTTATTTTCCTTCTCGACTTGAGGGGTTGGTATTGGTGGTTTACGTTTCCTATCTTTGCCTGGTATCAGTTCGTGTATACCTTTGCCTCTGGCTTCCTTTTCTTTTGGCAGTTTATCTTGAAATTTGCCAAGTGAAGCTGTCGAAGCCTTGGCTACTATTGCTGCTGTGGATAGCTGTTGAAAATTGACAAAATTTAGTATATTATATTATTGTTTAGTAAATTAAATATCCCAAGCTAATCATTGTAACAAAAACTTTTTAAAATCCATAACTTAATAATTCACATATTATAGGAAGACACAAAATACAAAATTAAAAAAAAAATGAAATATATATAAATAAAAAAAATATATATTTAAAAATAGATTATATGATGTTGTCCTAAATCAATTACAATTCTAATGTTTTTAATAAAGTCATTCCTTGTTCAGTGACTACAACGGGTATGTATGGTTGTTATTTTTTTTTAATATTACATATAAAATAAGGATATGAACAAATATAATAATACCTGAGTGGCAGATGCTTTATCAGATGTTACAGGAATACCAACTCTAGGTATCTTAACTTTCCTAGCTCGTGCTATGTTTTTAAGCCTTTGTAATTCATTCTTGGCAACCTTCTCAGATTTCTCACCAGCTTTCTTTTCATACATGTCAGTCATTGGGTTTACATGCTGTGGTACTTCTATCAACCAGTCTTTCTCTTTTTCAGCGGCTGCCTTCTTAAATCTAAAATTACACAATATATAATGGTTTGTTAATTGTTACTCCATTGTGAAAATTTGTTTATATTTCTTTGTTTTTATTTTTCTTTAGCCTCATGTATCATATGTACATCCTGTATATATATGGTATATAGAAGAGTTGACGGAGAAAACCTAGTGTTAGGCAATATGTTCCTTGGTTTCTGCAATAGTTTTAGGATATTGCATGTTGTGTGGTATATATCAATGTGATGCTTTGTTTGCTGTTGTTATCAGAGTGAGGAAATAAAAATAGTCCTGAACCCATAATAGTCATGATCAAATTCTGCACTGCACTGTTTTGCTGCAAAAAAAAGAATATTTAATAAAATTTTTGTTATTTCTTACCCATAAAGGGGAACCCATTTCTGTAGCTGTTCATCCCATTCAAGTTTATCTTTCTTTTTCTTGGTGATACCTTTAGCTTTTGCAAACTCTTGCCATTTAGTCAATGGCTTTGGCTTAGGTACAGGTTTGAATCTAGGTAAAACTGTAGTTGGTTGTGGTAACTTAACTACAATAGCTTCATCAATACGTTCTGTTGGCAATTCCCATATTTTATTTAGAAGTAATTGTGTATTGTCACGAGCTAAAGATTGAAGATAAATATCTCTTTGACTATCTGATCTAAAATAAATAAAATAATAAACTTATAACAATTTTCTATATTAATACTATAATAAAAAACTATGAAAATAACATACTTTAAGGATTTGGCGTCCAAATCATTTGTGTCTGCTGCTAGCAGAGTGCCAATATCAAAATCCAAATCTAAATGTTTCTCGACAGTAATAGGTTTATATTTTTCGGCTTTCTTCTGCTCCTTTTCTAAAATCTCATTAACAATATCCATCTTTATTTAATTTTTTTAAATTATTTATACTTTTTTAACCTCACTCATTGACGTTTCACGTTTTTATTTTGAAGTTATGAGCACGTGTGGCTAACTACTATAAGTATAGGTAAGTTTATACTATACGTATTAGGAGATTTTCATTATTTTATAAAAAGGGCACAATAATAAAAGATTTATTAATGTTTTAATTATAACTTATAAATGTAAAGATTCATTAAAATAATAAATCGACAAATAGCAGTGAGCCTGAGCACTGATTTATTTCATTTCAATATGCTGTCAAACTGTCAGCACAGAACACATATACCCAAAGGGACTGTCTGACTGTCAGTGTCAATTTTTTTTTTTGGTAAATTTGTATATCCTATTCACGAAGGCATGAGATAAACAAATTAAAAAAGGTTATTTTATAGGTTACGATTGATGGAGCTTAATATTGTATAATAAGTAAATATATATATATATGGATTTATTGATTTAAATAAAATGTATATAGTATATATTAGTTATTAAAAATTATCAGCTCCACACTGTATCCCGCACACAGCAAGAGGGAACCTAGTGTAGAGACACTCCGTTCCCCACTTTCTGCCGAATTCTGGAAGCATTTCGTGTTGAGTGGCAGAATTCAACGCTGCGCTTAAGCCTTGACACCAGAGCGAAGAAATGGAAATATAAATTTAAGTAAATATTTCATCTCCTCGAATGGGGATCGAACCCACTACCAGTTGGTTTTACTGTCACACTTCGTGCCGTTGCGCCACAACTGGCCTCGACTGGTCTATTAAAAATTATTATTCAAATTTATCGGCTTCATCGATACTCAAATTAGTCAAAAATTAAATTGTTTTTCTATTTAAGACAGAAATAGTGTAAAAATCAAATTTCAAATATAAACATGCTTCTATTCACCCTCTATTTTACAGTATCATAAATCATTTTCTTAATTTATATAATATTGTTTAAATACTTGACTTGTAAATACACCTAAAAACCAACTAATTCACGAACTCCGATTCTAAAATAATGTATACAGCATAAAATGTTATGTTATGTATTGTCATCAGTCAGATTATATCCACCATTTTTAATATCGGTCAACCAATGTACTGTTATGATGCCGTTGTCACTTTTGATGTTTTTATTAAATGGTCTAGTCCCATAAACATGGAAGAGCTACACTGGTTTATAAGTAATTTTAATATAATCGTACTGTTTTTTATCTGAAATAGCGACACACCATTTTTTGGTCTCTAACCCTTACAGTAAGGGAGTTATGGGGGTATCAAACCTTAACATTAAAGTTTATTTTCTCAGTATTTATTAACGATTTGTTAATAAAATTTTAATTAAACGTAGCTATATAAAAGCAAGATAAAGAAAAAATATTTTTGATAAATAGCGTAGTTCTTTTTGTCTATAGTCTAAGTAGTATGATTTTGAATAATTTATACCCTGGTAACTAGTCAAATATAATGTCAGTTTAATTTGTATTTTGTATATTTATTATTATTTATTCTTAAAAATTTCAAGATTCTTTCATTTGAAAATCTTAAGTTAACAATAAACTATTAGATTATCAAAAAGTTACCTTTATATATACATTGAGAAGGCTTACATTTAATTAAACATTTCTTTAAGGAATTGTAAACATGAGTGGCGAAATTGAAAAAAGCCATTGTTTTAAAGTTGAAAATAAATTTATAGTTAAAAGCGGATGTAAAAAACGCATGTGGAGATCACTTAAACAAATATTAACTACTGAAAGAACTTTGCCGTGGCCAAATGACGCGGTTCTATGTAAGTAGCGTCTTGAGACGTATTTTATGCATTTACTCATTAAGAAAAAGGAAATATTTAAAAAATTATTTAAATTTGAACGCAGCGAGCGTCTAAATGCTTTACTCGAATATTGTGAAGAATTTTAACAAACTGCAATATTTATGTAAGACCTAATTGCCTATATGACTTGTCCTGCTACATTCAAATTTTGATATATTTCACCATAAATTTGTAAAGTAGATTAACAACCAGATTTTCAATAACATTAGTTTTGTTTTATTATTTTTAAATGAAGAACAATTTAATTTTAAAATCATTAACTTTTTCCAGATTTTTCTATAAATGCACCTCCAACATTTAAACCAACCAAAAAATATTCAGATATTTCTGGTTTGCCCGCGCCTTATGTGGATCGACACTCTAAACTCTATTACAATAATTCTGAAGAGTTTGCAACTGTGAGAAGTTTACCTATGGACATTACTGCTGGATATCTTCAATTGCGAGGGGCAAATACTATTGTAGGATAGTTTAGAAACTAAGTGTTGTACTTATACATAAATTTTTTAAATAGCAATATATTGTTATACAAAAGAAAAGAAAATTAATACATATTTAATTATAATATAGATTTCTGGCAGTAGATAATTTTGTAAGGCAATAAAACTATTTTATATATAACAAAAATATTTATTTATTTTTCGTGACAGACAGATTTACAACTACAAGACCATTTTTAGCTGTGTTTTCTTTAAACCATCTTCCAGCTTTGTGCTCCTGCCCTATAGCTGCATATAATTGACTACCATCATTAGTAAATTGTATACAATTAACAAAACCACATATTTCTATACTAAATAAAGGCACAATGTTTTTATACGAGTCACTGACTTTCCATAATCTTATATAATTATCATTAGAACCTGAAGCAAAAAGATCAGAATTCAAAAGTGTTGCAAGACTAGTTATCCAACGCGGAATTTCATTGTATGAACCATGAGCTTCATTAATTGTACATAAGGGTTTTTTCTTTAAAACACTCCATAAACAGATAGAGCCATTGTCGCTACCAGAAACAAAATGCTCCTCATCTAAGAGCTTGACAACATCAAGACTGCCCACTGGTCCATTAAAAATTAATTGGGATTCTTCTACTATTTTCCAAATTCTAACTGTAGTATCGCGACCACCTGATGTGATGGCTCTTTCCCTTGTTAAAGCATCAATTGAGGTGATTGGTGATTGATGGCCAAATAAAGTCTCAACATATGCCATTTCACCTAGCGACCAAATCTTAACAGATCTGTCTTTACTAGCAGAATATAAATCATGTGTATTTTTTCTGAACACAAGACCTATAACTGTGTCTTTATGACCTTTAAAGGTATGTATATGTTTCAAACTATGAGTGTCCCATATTTGAATGTTAGGAGACATGTCTGCTGAAGCTAAGTATTTAGAATCTGTAGATACTGCCACTGAAGTAACACTTTTTGTAATATATTTTGAATGTGTTTTGTAAGTTAAACATGCTAGTTTTCTTTTCTCTCTGATACCCCATTTTATTATAGAGCCCGTTTTACACCCAGTAAACGCAAATTCACCATCATTTGTGATGCACACACAAGTCAAGGGAAGACGATGTTCTTTCGCGCGTATTAGTTTTACGTCACTCTCATTTGGTGTCACATAATTATCGGCAACTTCTATTCTTAATTTGCCTTTTTGTTCTAAATAATCTTTTTGTAGTCTCTTTTCGACAGCATCATCTAATTCTTTAAGCTCCGCACGTTTCGCTTCTTCTTTTTCTATTTCTTCCAGATATTTTTTGGCTAATCGTAACTTTTTCTGTTCTGCTGTCTCATTATCACTCTCAGATTCTTCAGCATCAGAGAACTTCTTGATATCTAAATCACTACCGGACGATTCTTCACCATTTTCGAGGTTAGGTGCGTTTTGTTTCTTTGCCTTTTTCTTGACAATTTGATCACTTTTCCTCTTATGAACTTGTCTTGATTTACCTTTTAAGAAGAATGAAGTCGACATTTTTATTAGGTTTATTTATATCTTATAAACTCTTCATTACTTTCAAATGCAAAGTTGTGGATAACGTTATATACACGTTGAATTGGCAGTTGACGTTTGACAGGCTGTTGCTACTTGCCTCTAATGACAGTCTGACTCTGACGTCAATGTTGCTACTTTTTAAGTTTTCAAATTATAGAACAGCAACTATAAAGCTTTATGAAGACTCTTCTAAACTTAATTTAAATATACGGTAACAATTTTGAACTAATTAAAATAAATATTCATTTTTGTGATTCGACGAATACTTCAACGCTAAAAATCTATATTATTATTTAGTAGGATTGACCTTATTACTTTTAGCGCATTAACCTAAATTAGGTCATCACATAAGGCGTTTTAGTATGATTCTATATAGTTTATTCTTAAAAAGAAAGAAAGTTAGATCAGTGGTTCCCAATCAGTGGTCCGCAGAAGCCTAAATATAATCCGCCAACGATTTTAATTTTATGACGGAGGATGGTGAGTGAATTTTTATTATACCTACAAGCATAGTGGAGCTCCCAAGAATGATATAAAAGGTCATTGATCAAGAAAAGGTTGGAAACATGGTGTAAAGGGTAACATATTAGAACAAAAAAATCAAGTATATAGTAGTAAATGGAAGATACCAGATGGGTGCAAAAGGACGTATTGCTGCCGGTAAAAGGGTTAACGGTGCCATGGCTGCATTGATGAGACATTTGGAGCTGTACATTTGGCCGCATAAAATGCAGTGTTAGTACTGATGCTGTTATACGGCAGCGAAACGTGGGTATTACAGAAGAAGAATGAAAGATAGATGAATACTTTGGAGATGCGATCTCTTCGTAGGATATGCGGAGTCAGCTTAGCTAATCGAATTCGCAATGAAGAGGTTGACAGAATGGCAGGTACTAGCGAGGATGTCACGGTGAGAATGAAGAACGTGCTCAGTTGGTTTGGGCACGTCAAACAGATGAGTGATGAAGGAATGGAAAGGTTTATGACAGAAAAGTATGAAAATTTTTTAGTACATAACTAATTTAAAGAATGCTTACAGTACGTAAAATAATCAATGAAAAATGTGTAATCAAAATCGGAACAACGCTGGCAACGCTGAGATGAATGAACAAAATTTTGCTTTAGAAATCAACATGCTTTGAACTTCTTGCTGATACTGATTGCTTAATTTGATTTCTGTAGATAGCAAAATATATATTTTCTATTATAGTGATATACTATAATTTCGACCCAACCAGTGCTAGCCAGATCTAAAAAATATTACGTTTACACAGTTTTATGCACTTAAAACTTATTTTTTTCAAAAATATAATTTTAAATTTTAAAATAGAAACATAAAAATATGGAAGGCCTCTTATAAACATGTTTTCAAGATCACTAAACAGAAGTGATTATTTATATTTACACATGACAAACTGGTAAGATGAATGGGCGAAAGAAAAAACAGAAATCATTATTTTCAGTTTATTAAAAGAAATTAAACCTCAACGAGTTCCAGGTGTCGCAGCTTCTTCTCTCTTGACGCATGTAATATTTAGGGAAAAGGTTCGTTACGCAAAGTACTCTTAACTAAAATGATTCTAATAATAATGAAGTAAGTATGTAGCGTAATGAGCCTCTTCGCTAAAAAATGGGGGTAAAAACCGTAACCAACTTTAGAAAAAGAAAAAATATGTACGCTTTAATAGACGCAGGGAGGGAGAACTCCTGCACAGTAAGAGCAACCTAGACGCGCGTATCTGCAAATCACAGCAATCAGCACAGGAAACTGCCACAGCAAACAGGCCAGCGAGCAGCACCGGCCTGCCAAACAAATTCACGTGTTAATCCACTATGCAACGCTTGTCAATGACTTTTTATGTTCTCTCTTTTAAAAAACTTTAGGTCATTGACCCACTAAATGACTTTACAGTAACATCTAATCAAATTTAATGAACAAAAGAATCTCAACATCTTCGGGGCCTTAATATTGCGTGTTTTTTTGTCATTTGTCAATAAATATAAATGTTTACTCATAACTTATGATCAGCAACAACAGCAATTCAGCAGTTGTCAGCAAACCGCATTACCCCCCTCCCCGCTACCGCCTCGCACCCGAGCACTCCACACGCCCTGAGCATACCAACAGTCACATTAATGTTACATCAATCACAAAACTAAATTTTTTTGAAAATCACATACATTGTAATGTAAATAAACATAGTTTGTGTTAACTCTCAATGTGTTATACAAAAACAATAATAATTGCAAAATATACTTTGTTCAGATAATCCTATCTTATTGTACTTAATAAAAATAAAAAAAAAACCATTAAATCCGAATCAAAAACAGACATGACTTCAGTTATTTACCATGCCTTGTATGTAGTTGTATGCCCAATTTAACCCAATTTGGTGTACATGATCTTCCAATTTTTTTTTAGTTTAACCTGAAATTACATCTAATGACCGTCGGTCAAATCTAGTTAAAATTAATTAAATACTAAAAAATACAATTTCATAAATCTCATCTTGATTCAAGCCATTAACAAAATACATTTAATAGTAACGACACAATACTGACATAGGTTAGCATAATCAGAGTGCCAAAGTGTACACATTAAAGTTATTTCTCAAACCCATACTAAGAGAAGATTGTTAAGCAAATCAAAATGTAAATTATTGATCATACAGAATGTTGTACATGAAAACAGAGAAATATTAAAATACAATTATTAATACAATAAATGAAACTTAAAACTAATTGTTTTGTTGCATGTTTGCCGCTATGTCAATCATAGTTAGGTCTATAGTTCTTAATTTAGGAGTGGGCTAGTACCTGGGCCGAGGCTGCAAGTTCCGAGACACGGAGCACAGCACTTCAGCTCTCAGTGGTACCTTTGCCTGTGACAAAAAAGTTACTATTATCATATATGTCTTTATCTTCACGCAGTAGCTGTTGTAAGGGTTTGTTTGCCATTTTTCAGCCAATTTTTGAGACATAGCAAGCTGGGTGTCGGAACTCAATGGTGTCTTTTGTATTGCTACTGAAGGGACGAAATAAAAATAATTTATTTTAGTAAAATAATTTGAATTTTAACAATTTGAAAACATTTGACTACAATAGCAAGCAATAACAACTGATCCCATACCCAGAATTTCAATGTCTTGAGCGTGAACGACTGCGGCTGCGGCTACGGGAGCGGCCGCGAGAGCTCTTAGAGTCCGAGCGAGACCTGGACCTGGAGCGGGAACGGGAACGGCTTCTGGAGTACGAACGCTTCCGAGAACGAGACCTGGATCGACGACGTGAACGAGACCGTGAACGCGAGTGGCTAAAAAAATACCATCACAACACTAGTTTTAATAATGTACATCAAGTTTAATGGTAATTATAGCTCACTCTTCTCCCCTTCTTCTGCGAAATTCTCGTTAACTTGAAATTAATTTTATATTATTCAATTATATTACAATTATTCAACGATATATAAATAAAATAAAGATAATATTAATTTCTGAAGTATAATTATAACAAATGCATGGCTTACCTGCGGCGGCGATCATATCGACTTCTGTATGGTGATGATGGTCGGCCATATCGTGCCATTTGTACACGAAGCTCCCTTCCATCCAACATGCGGCCGTCGAGAGAATCTAAAGCCTCTTCAGCATCTCGCCTATCGTAAAACCTAAAACCGACAAAGCCATTATGGCGGCATAACCTATGGAAAAAGTGCCTTAAAATACTAAGGCAATATTTAAGGTACAACATGATGAAAAATATACCTCACAAAAGCGAATCCTCTGCTTTCTCGCGTATATCTGTCTCTTGGGATATATATATCACCAACATCTCCACACCTTTCGAAAACCCGACGTAAATCTTCTGGCGTTGTACGGTACGTTAAATTGTCCACTTTTAGTGAGACCATGCCGTCAATCCGCGGCGGTGGTCTTCCGTAACTCATTTTGGTGAGTAATTATGATCAAATTAATAAAGAAATCCACTATAAAATTAACACGATCACAAATCAAAATGGCGTCACAGTGAATTTGCGCCGACGCTATATGAACGCAATGCACTAGTAGAATGAAAGAATGGAAATATCCAATGACAAAGCATCGGAAATTTACTGAGTAATTTGTGTAACCGGATATTTGAACGACTGATTTTTTCTAGTGTTGGTACTCGGTGTGTCACAGATTACACAGCTTTTAATATAAACACTGGGACACACGGAAATACGATAAAATATACTACGGTACGGTATACTAGATAGTATCTTTTGATAGACGATATCAAGCAAATTTTCTAATTTAATGTAATTTACAATTACCAAAAATAATTTTGTTAACGGATAAATATATAGGTATAAATATTTCTATAAGCTTTTATTTGATTTGCCATATTAACAAGTGTTAGTGTATGTGAAATCTTGCAAGTTCAATTTAACCCACTTTTCAGTGTCTTATTGAGCTGAAATTAAGATGACTACTTCAATTCTGATGACAATGTAATTACGTATAGGTTAAATATTGTTGTTAATTCAAATTGGCGGATTATGGCTTGATTTTGTAATTTGAATTTGAATTTATAACTTTAATTATCTATGGGTTCGTATAGTCATAATATTATCTTAAATTTTAAATAGTAAAGTGATAAATTAAATGTAAACATATATAACTTTGTAAAAATATTTAATAGAATATATTTTTTTACCAACTTTAAATATTTTTCTAGCAATATAAAAATATTTAATATAAAAAAAAATAAGTGCCGTAAATAAAATTTATTTATGAAATAGTTATTATCATTTATTTCAGACTACAGTTAATATACATACAAAAAAAGCTGCCGTTGCTTTGGCAACCGAAATTAAAATTAGCTACTTAAGCCGTCACAGTGTAATATATTTAAAATTAATGTAGCTTTTATAATTTACCAAATTAATTCAGTAAGCTTAAAACCATAAAATGAGCGGAATTAAACAAGTCAGGAATAAAAAACTCTTACCGGATCTACACAAAGAAGGAGAATTGCTCAAAGAAATTGTCCTTACGACAAAAGAAAAACACGGTGTGCCTACAGGATCGAGACTTTTCTCTCACCATACTTTAGCTAGCGTCAGGAAATTAAGTTTTTTTCATCCTTTCTTGTAAGTTTTACTTTATAAACTATACGTCTATTAACATTAAACTATAATCCAATCAGTTTCCTGAGGTAGATGAAATATCTCGTAAATAAAAATAATATCAGAATTTCTCATAATTTTTGTGTGTATGTATAGTGTGCAAATAATATTATTTCTATATAGATATATAGATAGGGGTAGGCGGAGGGAAAATAATGTTTAGACACTCTGCTGTTCAGTTTTCAACCAAGTTTTAGTTATGCGTGCTGGTGCCGAAATTGAACGTCGCGCGTCGTCGCGCTACTAGAGCAATCCAATCCATAACCGCGTTTACAGTCAGACATTTATAATGATATATTACAAAAAAATAATAATAATCTATAAATGTTTTTGTTTCCAGTTTGCCGGACGATAGTCTCGATTTTATTTTAGCAGCGACATACAACCACTCGACCGAGCGTTTTGCGGACAAAGAGGATCTCTATCTCCAGCCAGAGACTATTGGATGTAGTACTTGGCGCCGGCTTAGGAATACAAACGACAAATTGCCCCCTACTGCTATACAGAAGGTATAATATATATTGTTTATAAAAATACTAAGATATCTTTAATTTTTTAAGGCAAATATTTAATCTATATAGTTAACGATCATTACAAAAAAAAAAAGTTATTTTTTACCAGCCACTTGGTGAGTCGTGGCGCAGGGGCACAAACGTGGGATTTTTAACGCGACTGGTTGTAGGTTCGATATCTACTCGAGGAACTGAAATATTTATTTGAATTGTCATTTTAATTTTTTCGCTCCGGTGTAGAAGCAAAGCGCGGCGTTCAGTTCCACCATTCAACACGCAATGATTCTAGAAACCGGCGGAATAGTAGGGAACGAAGTGTCTTAACACTAGGTTCCCTCTGTGTGCGGGAACAGTGTGAGTTTTGATTTTATAAAACTTTGCCTCGCATGTATTTTGTGCTCATAGCCGGGACGAGAAGGTCTAGGCCAATTACATTTTATTTCTCAATTTCCTTCCAATATCGAGACATTACAACTTACCTATATTTCATCATGGAAGAATTACAACCTAGCATTTGGCCAAATAAATGAATATTTTTTTTACTAGGGGCACCCAATGACACGTGGCGGCATTACGGAAAGGAAGTCACCGTTCAGCGTGAAACTAATGAACTCGGGAGTACACTCGTCTCAAACAAATCCTGGCTACAGCAGACAGCCGGCCGGTGGCGCCATTTTCTTTTATTAAAATTTCTTTTTTGATTTTTTCCATTACTTGAAAGAAATATTAAAATTTGTTTTTGTAAATATTATTCGCTTGTTTAATAATAATTGTCTGTACAAAAATTAATTACTTTTTTTTATTACAATATGTAATTATTACTTACGTGTAAAATGATTTGTTAATTTTTTTTTATACTAACTACATTTAGGTATCTACAATATAGATAATAAAAAAACCATTTACCTATTCTTTTATTTTCTTTAAGACCACTGAAAAAAAAAAATTGCTATGAAACCGCGCGCGCTTACCATGGACTTTTTAAGTTAGGCCGAATAAATTTTGCATTGACCCCTTCCCACTCTTTCATTCTCTATCCCACAGTAGTGTACAGAGACCCTCGTGTCGAGACACTTCGTTCCTGAGTGTTGAGTAGCAGAACTCCGTGCTTTATAAATAGAGGAGAGAAATGTCAATTTATTTCTGCGACTGGAAACCGAACTTATAACTATTGCGTTTTATTGTTGCTGTCCATCTGCACCTGGAAGATACCTATATAAGCCGAATAAAAAGTAAAGATCGCTGTAATTTATACTAGTAATGTCATACACAGAATATTACAATGGCGCTACTGGAAGTTTCTAGAAGGTTTCTTATAATGATTTAATTTTTATTTGAATCTAATTGGTACTTTAAAATTTTATCATTAAAGCTCCATAAGCGTTTTTTTATATTTAAACTGTTAATGTAATGTATATTTTTTTATTTATAATGACCAACAAATTGGCAAGAAATAATCTTTTCTTGCTTGAAAGAATAAAAAAATGTGTCAAGTCAATTTGTCACAAAAAGAATATTTCTTCGTAAGTCTAAAATTCGCCATAAAATTTTATAAATGAGCCTTTTTTTAAATTGTTTAAACCTTTAATTTTAAATTTTGTTCAATTTTGAATGGATTATTCGGATTCTCTTGGTAATTGATATATTATTTACATTTAAACATATAAAAGTATATTATTTAAACAGATAAACTTATGAATTTAATGAATTTAATATTAAATACAGTACGGTCTACAAGTCGTGGTCGCTCTGAAGTTAAGTTTTTGTGAAATTTTGCGCGCGATCACTCGGGAAGAAAATATTCAAAATTAAGAAAAACTCTACAACTAAATCAGCTAACTTCAGTTCGACCACAATTTGATGATCGTATTAGTCATCTTAATTTACATAATATTTTTAAGATTCGTTACATACAAAATGTAACCGAGTGCGATCGTGGTACTTGTACGAGCAGTATAAATCATTAGAGGAAAATCAATTAGATGCTGCGAATAGATTAAAAAATAGAAATTATCAAGAGAGGATTTTGAAACAAGAGTTGTATGAGCGGAGAGCGCGACGTAGCCTTTGCGACCAATTTGACGAAGTACGGAGTGATACTGGATTGGAAAACATTCACAACATACGTAGGATTGCGTCTTTAAGCTGTGTCAGTGATGACGACTTCTTCGAGAGCTTCAATGAGCTCCACGAAGAGTATGAACTAGACCCAGAACACGGTTACACGTACGACTCGAACACTAGCAAAAATGACTATGATTTCAATAAATGTATGGAAAAAAATGATTCTAATTTAACTAATTTCACGGGTGATGTACCTAATGATTTATACGCGACCGATGTTAAGGAAAAGTTAGACTTTGCCAATGAAAATATTAATTTAACGCTTAAAGAAAATATCGAACATTGGGAGAAACGTACAAAATTAGACGGTTCTGAAAATGTAATGGATTCAGACAGCTTTTACGAGTTTTGTAATTGTGATAGTAAAGTATTGTCTCGCGATCTCAAGGACAAACTGAGTGGGTCCACGGAAAATTGTGTTTTATTCATGTGGTCCAAATTGGTTGCCGTTGCTTACAATATTATAAAATTAAATCACGGTAAGTTAATAATAACCTTAAAATAAGTAATATTTTTTGTTGTTATTTTAGTTTGAATGTTATATTTATGTTAAATTTTGTGTTTCAGATAACTGCTATTACGACTGCAGCTCGCAATTTCTCATTGGAATATTGATGTGTGACGCTCTACGGCGAGGCATTAGTAGTATGTGTAGGTATTTTTATAACACATTGATATATAAAATTCCACTTTTAAAAAAAAAGGCCTTATTTTTTTAATGAAATAAAAGTCTTAAAAAGAGTATTTGCTCGAAACTATAAGGTCAAACTAAATTATTTAGTAATATAAAAATCTATTACAAGAGAAAATAGTTTAAATTCTATATTTTCTGCAGCAATAAAAATTTAATTTTAGGTTATATTTTGCAGCCGTATGTCTCACCAATTAAGTACGCAGCTAGCGATACGGCGATACTAATGGAAAATAAAGAAGATAACAGTATAAAAAATAATATCAATCGTAATAAAGATTTAAAAAGTACCAATGACACGAAGGTAACATTTTATTCTGCCATTCATTTTTTAAAATATAGATTGTAAAGAATGCTTAATATTTTATTTTTATCATGTTACAGATAAACAAATGCAAAAGAAATAAATCTCCAAAAAAATTATATCCGTTGGGAAGGAAATATAATTCAGAGCTCAAATGGCAGAATCGGTCTAAGAGTTCGTCCGATAGTTATTATCCAAATAAAATTAAATACCATGGGGCGAGCGAACCCTGGTGTAGTACAAATAAGCTTCGCGAGAAACAAATTAGTTGTAAATTATACAGTGAATGGCCAGATACTTTTGTTAAATGTGGTATTTTTGAAGAAAATAAACGTCAGTGTCGTTGTGTGAAACGTGCTGTGGACCCCATTTTGCAAATGGCTCGATATATCGATAGCATATTGCAAGATATTGATGAGATTAAAAATTTATAAGTTATGACTTTTATTTATTGACGAAATCCGTTATTATTAAGTTTAAAAATATATTCTATAGAATATTTTTATTATTCAGTTAAATTATTTAAAATATAGAAAAAATGCGTATGCTATTTTAAGTTATCACTATAGTGGAATGACCTAACAAATGTTATGTTAATTTACTGATCTGAAGTCTGTACCACGTAACGCAGCAGGTCGAGAAAATAAAAATTTTCGTTTTCACTTAACTTTCTGCTTTTGTCTATTCAAAACTTATCGAATCAATTACTTAAAAAAAATAAACGTATACAGTTCGGCTACATTTACTAGTCCACGATAGTATCATAATAAAATTGAAATACAAAAAACTAAGGTGTCGTTTAAAATCCTTTGAATTTATACTTTTATTTTAAGAAAAATAAAACGCCACTTAACAAATATGTAACTTTTTATTACATAATGTTACCATATACCTTAATAGGTGTTGCCATTACAAAGTTATTACAATATTTTTCAAATTATTAAAATCATTATAACTTTTCATACTTATTATACATTTGAAATTATAGGTAACTGTAAAATCGATCAAGGCTATTGTTTTATAGAACACATGATTTTTTTTAAATTTTATATTATGGCTATGATAGTTGTGCTAATATATAAAATGTACAATATTTATAGATATTTCAGTTAAATAATACACATAATATATATACATATATAGTGTTTAATATGTAACCCAATACAAAAAAATATGAAAATACGAAAAATACAAAATATTTTAAAAGTGCTAGCTATATTAAATATTATGAACCTACCACTTTTATATAAAATGATTAATATTTATTAAATATTATTATTATTTATTATAGCATATTTATAATTTATTTGTGCTGAACACATAGTTTTATTTTAAGTAGGTAATAATATAGACATTCATTGTTACAGCAAAATACTAGAAAGCGTCTTAATACTATTTTTTCAAATACACATCAAACAATATGCGATATGTATTCTAATGTAGATCAATAACAAGCTGTTTTATGAAATATTAATAAAACAAAATCCTTTTAAAAAACTTTCTAGGCTTTTGTTCATGGTTTCCTTTCAATAAATACCCATATTATATAGGTTGTGCAAACATTTGTAATCCGCCATTTTGTTACGGTGGCTATTTCGTATTAACAACAATATTGAATGTAATTTCATTGTCATCAGAACCGCAGTCGTTATCACAATTTTTTTTTCAGAGTTTTCAATGTTCCACATGCGCTAACTCACATACTAACTCAGCAAGTCAAATAAAAGCTATTCAAAAAGCACATAACCTGTATTTCCATAATTGTAGTCATCAAATATTAATATTAAAGTGAATTCGATTAAACATCAATATAGCCTATAACATATATCTATGTATATTTTTATTATACTATGAATAACAATATATAAAAATTGACACTACATACCTACGAGGGATCTTATAATATCATATTGTAGTTATAATAGAACTTTTTTTTAATTTGACGCTGTATCCCGCATATAGCAAGATAAGCAGAAAGCACCTAATTTTAAATTAATGAAACCACATCGTGTGTTAAATGGTAAAACTCAACGCCGCGCTCTGTCTTGTTGCCAGAAAGAGGAAATGAATATAATTCACTCCTCACGAGTGGAAATCTAACCCAAAACGGTCGCGATCACAGTCGACAGTGTCGTTACGCTACGACAGCTTTTATAAAATATTTTTTTCTTCTACATACAAAACCTGAATAGGCTTATAAATATATTTTTTAATGACCTTTTTATAAAGGTCATTAGCGTTATAAAGTGATGTAGCTGGCTTGCTAATAATAAGCACTTAAAAAAAAGTTCTATTATATTTTACATATGACATTTTAATAATAATTATCAAGATGACTCGTAGGATTGATATAAAAACTGACACAGATGAGTGCAAAGTGATAAATAAAACTTGAAAAGTATTTAATTGTTGATTATATTTATGAGATATTACAATTTTTTTATTAATATTGTGTTTTTAATCAATATAAATCTTACAATTTCTTAATGTTTCACTAATCATCAATATTTCAATTGGCTCTATCGGCTCTAAATACGTGGGAAGTCCCCTACTATTACTCTTTTTTTCTCAAATAATCAAATAAAATAAAGGATTTTTCTTAATAAACTTCACCCATTTTAATGGTCTATCTATTATATATTGAATTTATTCAAATTAAGCGATCTTTTCATATTTTTTAAATAGACACAACACTACAATCTATAGCTATATAAATATTTTTTTAATCAAAACACTTGTCAATACTACACTAAAATTACATTATTTTTGTTTACATACATTGACAATTAATTTATTTCAAGACGAACTTTAGACGTTACTATTATTAAAAAACTTAACTTCTTCAAAGTGAAATCAAATTAAAAAGATGACCTCTAAATGGGTCGTCTTTAAATTTGTTTTGAATGGTATAAACATTTTAACTTAGTGAGATTCGAACCCGCGCCTCTTGAAAACCGTCCAATAAGCCATACATTAGTGTAGGTAGAATTTTTGTAGGGAGAATTACATGCACTCATCTGGTCATAAATTGAGCTAATCTTTCAGTTTTTAGTTTTCTGGCGGGTTATCGAAATAGTCGATCTTGGGCTCCTGCTTCGCTGCTGCTTGACTGCGGGCCGCCCACGCGTTGTTCGATGTTAGCGTCGCCCAACCACCAGACGATCTGGGTATTAATTTAAAGTTATATTTAAATTTAATAAAGTGTGGCGTTGAGTTCCGCAATTTAATGCCCCGTGAAACTAAACAAAAATGTACTAATTGTTACTTTGTTATAAATAACAAAAATATTATAAAGCCAGAGTTTTTTTGTTTGATCAAAGCCCTAATCTAAGGATTTTTTTTCTTGCGTTGGATAGTCAATTTTTCGTGGAAGGTTATGAGATCATTAATCCTTCCCTTGTCACCCACTCAATACTTGCACGCGGGCAAAGAAAAAAAAAACAATCTTTCTTGTGGTATTTAGATCTAAATTCTAGTTCATTCATAAATTACAAAATATAACATATTTTAAATTATTGTTATCTCGCAATTGTATTATTTTATATTTCATTCCAACATTTCAATAATTTTATTTTACTACATAAAACCCTACTTCTCATATATATATATATTCTTTATCTCATCTACTCTCATAATATAATTTACAAAAAAGAACAAAGCCATACTTAGTAGCAGCGCTTGCGGAAGGCGGAGCACGCAGTACGGGTCCCGGCACGCGACGCTTGCCCGCTTCACGAGCTAACACTTCTAACACGCTCATTGCTGGTAACCATGACTGTAAATATTTTTTTATTGTAAACAAAAAAATTTCAAGATAGTGAAGTATATGTTGTACAAAAAAAGAAATACACCAGATGCGACGATTGTCGGTTTGATTGTCACCCAGTTTCATTTCCTGGTTGTGGTAACAACAAAATGCTTTAGGTCGACTTCCGATAATCAATAAGCAATATCTTGAAAATTGAGCGATAAGAGAATAACAACGTGGAGTTATAAAAGCCTGCCCACAGCCTTATAATTTTTTTTTTATGGAAAAAGCAAGGTCGACCATACTGATCACTTCACTTTAAGGTAAGTGATCACTGCCGCTCACAACCGAACACAAAAAGCAAAAATAAATCTACCTTTTCTTTATCAGCCGTGGCTACTACATTTCTATTAGGCTCCGCATCGTACGCAACACTTTCACAGCCAAAATGTTCACATAGCTCGTGAATGAACTGTCTCTTCTGACGGTTCATTGAGGGAAAAGAGTGCGCACGCGTCTTTTGCTTGGACTGAAATGTAAATTTATTATTATTAGTTCATTTGTCTTTATATAATAAAAACAAAATGAACAAAAACCGGAATGTATTAATCTATTTTATAGTTAATATTTTTTTTTTGTAGGAGCGATTCCCAGTTAAGGAATTGAATAACTTTTATTTCGTTGTGTTGGAGTAGGTCACACTTTTACAGCCAATGTTCACTGAGCTCTGTGAATCAACAATTTTTTATAATCATTGAGAGGAACGAGTGCGCACGCGTCTTTTTTTGAATCTCTTACGTCTCTACACAAACATTTGCTTGCTCAAAAGTGTTCGAATTATAATTTTTTATTTTACCTTAATAAAATAAGACTTAAAATCCTTTCGTACCTTCTTAGCAAGTTGCACTAGATCAGTCAATCGATCATGTACAAGTTGTGCAAACGCTGGATCTCTCACTGCGGTTGCGCGAACATGTTCGCTGTAGCGCGGCGCTAACTTTGCGGATACGTCCGGGTTACGTATCTGTAAAGCCAGCGCTAAACGCCGTGAGCGAGCTTCGACTAGACATTCCTCATCGCATTCTAGACTGTAACGGTTGCGAAAGTTGTTTAAATTCGTATTGTAATATTTAAATAGAATAATAGTAATAAAAATGTATTTTTTGGTTGTAGATATTATAAATATAAATTCTTTTTTTATGTAAGTTTTAATGTATATAATTAGTATATTTTTCATATTTATGATCCTTTGACAGTCCTTTATATTATTTTAATATAATATAATATCATTCAGGTCTCTCATTGTGATTGTTGAAGAATAAAATAAGTTAACAGATAAATAATAGATCATCTGATGAAATTATCTGCAATTTTGACAAATTGTGTCAAATTTCCAAGAGAAAGTTAAAATCAAATGTAAAGTTTCTTTTCATGTATATTTTTAAACGATTATTTTATTAAAACATTTTAAAGTTAAATACTATATCTTACGTTTTTAACATGTTCCCTGGACGTTGAGGATCAGACAAGTCAACGGTCCCACCCTCTTGCATTTTCGATGCGGCTAGTGTGCTCATCATTCTGAATATAAGAAATAAAATGTATAAAAAAATACAATCGTAGTGCAGAAATGCTTCACAAGTCAAATTCTACGTAACATTTTTCAGATCCTTCTTCTCTCTCTTCGTCTTATAAAAAAAGCTGTTTCACACTTCTTTCCGCGGAGCAGAGTAGGCAAAAGGAATCTAGTTTTAAGACACTTCTTTTCCCAATTTCCACCCAAATTTCGAGATCGATATTGCTCGTTGAGTGGTGGGGTTCATCGGCGAGCTTTTGCTTATCACTAGAGAATACAAAAAAAACATGCCTCTTCATTAGGATCAAACCCACAAGTGCTGGGGCACACAGTGGCAGTACTCACTTGGCGTAGTCCCTCGCGTTGTCGCAGCAGGCCCGCTCCGCGGCGCGCCTGGCGCAGGGGCAGGTGGCGCGCACGGGGCGGCGGCAGGGCGCGGCGCTGGGGCACGCGGAGGGCGCGGCGCGCGCGGAGCCGGTGTGGCACGGGGCGGCGCATGGATGACCGCACGACGGACGTTTCTCGGTACAGGGTTGGGTACATCTGGGGATATCATGTGCTTTTAAATCGTATTACAATTCGTACTGTAGTCATAGCAGGCTTTATGTTGAGTTAGTTCGATGTAAAAGCAAATTAAAAACATCGGTAATAATAAAATAGAGAACTCACTTGCCAGCATCACAGGGGCCCGTGTGGCATTTCTTAATACAGGTATGCTTCCCGCAAGGCAGTGGTTTTCCACAAGGCAGACCGCACGAAAACTGCTCTTGAGAACATGGTATGGTTTTACGTTCCTATCAAAAAATTAAACCAATATGTTAATATAATTTAAGCTGAAAATTTAAAATATATTTTTGTGACGAAAGTTAAACTGATTTATATATAAACACACGTAAGTATCCTTTTTAAAGTGTTTAAAATTAGAAACAAAAAATAATGATTATATATTAATCAAGACAATGAACAAAACAACGCATCAAAAAGTGTTATGTGTTCAACTCCCATCTATAGAAATTAATAATTATTTTTTCCCCATTCTGGTAAGAAAGATCATTTTGCTAAGTGGCTCTGCTCAATGCAATCTTTTTCCTTCACCGCACCTCGTGGTCGCCGTAGCACCGCTTCGTGGTGAGCACGACGCACGGCGGGCAGTCCCCGGAGTGGCACGCGTGGTGCGGGGGGTGGTCGCAGGCGCGGCGGCGGCGGCAGGGCGCGCTGCAGGGCGGGGGCTTAGTACCGCAGCGGACTGGGGGCAGGATGACCTCTGTACCACACTCACAACGGAGCTCTTCGAAACCTGGAGAGGAGATTGAATTGAATTTAACATTTATAATAAAAAAAAGGTAATAAAAGAGTTATTTCATGTCTAGAGAGGTACAAAAACTGATTTTCTTTATATGTTCTTTATTGAGTGTACTAACAGTGATTCTTTACATTTTCAAAGTGTTATTACACACTAAAGACAGAGAAATATTTTTTAGAAAAAAACCTTGTAAACCAAGCTATCAAACCAACTAAGCCGTATGTTCTCATCGGGTTGAGCCAAAAAAATTACAGGCTTGTTACAACTTATTTATTTTACTAGCATCTCTAGTTATTCTTTAAAAATGCATTTATTTATGAATTTTAGAACACATTTTCAAGTAATAATGTTTGTAGTTAAATGTCATTAAGTGACGGGACTCAATACCGGCCTTGATCTCGAGAGCAATGAAATAAAAACAATTCACTCTTTTAAGTTCGAAATCGAACTCATAACCGTTACTTTAACAGTTCGTTTCCAATTTTCTCCTGGCCTGTATAACAATGAAACATTGGACTACTCACTAACTCTGGGACACGGTGCACAATGCCCAGTATGGCAGAACTCCTCGCATCTGTGCAGTTGACAGGATAATGTGCGACCGCACACGACTGTGCAGCGGTGGGACGCGGCCGCACAGCATGCTGTGCGACAGCGGTGACGGCCGCAGGACAACTTCTGTTAACATCAAAATAATCTAAAAAACCATTTTAAATAATTTTAAAATGATAAATTTCAGGCAATCAAAATGTAAATGATTCACTGAATAATAAATTAATTACATTGTATAATTGAAAAAAAAAAACTACTAATAAAAAGTAAATAAAAATAAATTTTATTAAACTTGCGATTGTAAACGCAACAAGTCGTGAGTTCGATTTTCTCTAGGAGGAATTAAATATTTAATATTTCCATCTGCTCGCTCTGGTAACAAGACAGCGCAGAATTTAGTTCCACCCCTCAACCCACAATGCCTACAGAATTCAGAGATAAGGAAAAGGAAGCGCTTTAATTGGAACAGAGTGTTTAATACTTAGGTTCTTTCTAACGCGTGAATGTTAAAAAATATAACTAAAACTACCATACCTTATTACATTTCCTCTGGCACAACACATTATTATACATTTCTGGTAGATCAGCACAAGGCACCTCTCGACTGGAGTGGCCACACCGACACTGTAGTAGCGTTGTGTCGGGACACACGCGACACGCACCTGGTAGCAATTTATTTTTTTGTTATGTAACATGTTAATGCGGTCACGACGCAGGGCACAATGACACTTGAGTATTTAAAATATTTTTTTCCTCAATCATTTCCTTCTGCCTGCCATATCATAAACTAAACTAAAATTCCAAAGTGTGAACTTGAAAGAATAAAATAAATTACACAATATTTTTCTTACCATCATGACAGCTTTCCTTACAAAAATGTTTGTCTCCCGGAGGACCGCAGGGCAAAGGCTTAGTGCAAATGTTACCACACAGCGGTATCGGATCTGTGCATGACTTCCGTTGATCCTTATGAATTCTGGCAAAAAAAAATAGTTAATACTTTTAGTATAAATATCATAAAGATATCTACAATAAATATCGAGCAAAAAACTTCAACATTAGCTCTTTAATTCCCTTACTGTAATGTTTATAAATAAAATAAAAATGGTATGTCGCTATTTCAGAAGAAGTTAATAAACCATTAGAAGCCAGCATAGCTTTCCCACGTTTATCCAGCTACACACGTTGCAACTGAACATAATATACAAATTTTCGATATTCGACCAGAAAGCAAAGAAAGCACCCACCTGGTGCCACCACAGGGACAGCTCCTCACATTGTCGGGCCTCAGTGGGCACGGCGCGCACGGCGGCGCGTGGCACGCGGTGCGGCACACGTGCGCGCCGCACGCCAGCACGCGCCCGCACTCCGCGCTGCACGACCACGCGAGCGTGCCGCCCGTGAGCGACGTACAGGGCACGGAACGAGCGCTGGCTGCTGGGCAGTGGCACACTGAAACGTACAGATAGGACATTTTAAATTAGATGTAAACATTCTTTTTAGTGTTCCATAGCCAAAGGGAAAACGGTACCCTATTACTAAGAAGCGGAGTCAGTCGGTCCATCCAACATTAGACTGTGTCTATACAAATCTAGTGTAATTTTCACAGATGATGTAAGTCTGTTGCTGATATAGCATCAAACACTAAATAAACTGAATAAAAGATATACTTGAGATATAAAGATATAGTTGCAACATTAAAAATAAATAAATGAATAATACAATTAATCTATAATAATATACACATGTTTATGTAAAAAATTTATAAAGAAATATAATATTCTTGAATGAAGTAAAAACATTTTTATCTATCTTAAAATATACTGTATTTTAAAATATATTATATTACAAAATATGTCATTTAAAATTGCAGGTTAATTTTCTATACATAAATGTCATACTTTCTTTAATTATTAAACAAAACACCAAAATTACCTTGAGTAACAGTCTCTCCGCAAGGATCACAAGGACCCTCATGACAGTCCTTAGTACAGGAATGTACACCGCATTCAAGATTCTTACGGCACTCCCTTCCACACACTTGTGGTAACTTGCTGCTGCACAGCACTGAGCGTGTCTCAGCACCACACCCGCATTGCCTGTTTTATTTGAAAGGAAAATTGAAATCGAACCCACAACTGTCACACTGTGCCACTGTATGTCAATGACAAAATCAAAATAATTTGTTTCAAAATAAGAAGATACAAGCTTAATTTTTTGAATGTCAATTAATTTATCATCAACTTCACTATTATGAACGTTTCAATTAGTTTATTACAATAATAAACACATCTTACTTGCTAACAGTGGCCTGGCAAGGAGGACAAGGGCCAGGGTGACAGAGCAGTGTACACGGGTGGGGACAGTTTCTGGGTCTCTTGCAAGATTTGCCACAAGTGTGGGCACCGCTAGAGCCCCTCTGATACTCTGGGTTGCGGACTGTCCCACACATGCATCTGTACTCTGTTGGTACAGTTTGGTTTGTGTTTTGACAGGCTGGACAGCGCCATTTGCTTTCTGTGGAGTAATAAAATATTCATATTATTAATTTATTTGGAAATATGTAAAATTTTCTTTGTTTCATGAAATAAGTTTTTTTATATATGCCAATAGACACCAATGTTTTTCACTTTTGATGATTATTATACAATAAAATTTTCCTTTAATAATGTATAAAATTTATTATTTTAATTAAAGGCATTGATGATATACACCCATTGACATAAACACATAAAATTTTGTGGTTTCCTAAGAGATTTTATCATATGATGGTAGATTCTCCATGCAAGCATGTTGAAGTCAATTTTAATTAAAAAAAAAAAATCACACTCACCAACCATGCTACTCATAGCCCATTTTCTAGTACAACTTAAATGGAACACATGATAACAATTGCCGCAGTACCACACTGGGTCTATCTGCTTCACTCTCTCACAGCATACCAGACATTCTAAAGTCCCTTTGTCCAATTGTTCACTGAGACGTTCTCGTTGTGTCATATCTGTATTCGCTGAAGCTGTGGAAGCAATTGTATTTTAATATGTAGGTAATTTTCCGTGTTACTAAGTACTTAAGGGTAAGTAATGAAGAAGACAGTACTTCAACCAAGTATTTTTTCTCAAGATTATAAAAATATGACACAATATTATTAAATAATTATTAATTCCAAAAATATTACATACAATAAGGTTTTTGTAAAAAAATATTACCTGACGCTATAGATGTTTTGTGTCTTCCTTTCATAGGACTATTAGGCACATTATCTCTATTCCTTTCTTCTCTATATTGCAAATACGAATTAGCGTATTGTTCGTCTTCAACATAGCTACGTTCCACAGGTCTAACTCGTTGACTTCCGGCCCATTTGCGACCTCTTCCATGACTCTCCCTCCCATTTCTTACATCCTGACTTTCTTTAGGCATAGAGCTATTATAAAAAGTACGCCCTACATCAGACTCTTTATTTTTAGCCTTAGAATGTTTAGATTGGCCCCCTTCCAAGTTATTAGTCTCTTGGACGTGGTTTGGTTCATCTTGATAGCCTGTAGCTTCTTGATTGTATGAGTTCGAGTCATTATTACGATATCTGTGGTTATTACTGTGCTCTAGATGATCATGATTTCTATGGATCGGATCATGATTGTTGTCAGCTGAACGATTTTTGGATTTACGGTTACGGATACGGTGTGATTCATTGGGACGGTTTGTAGAGTCTTTGTTGTTCTTAGAGTTAGAGCTATAACTAACTGAGTCATTATGGCTATTAGGATATTCTTGATTACGATTCTTAGATTCGTATTTTGATTCTCTATTTCTGCTATTCAAATCTTGAGGTTTAGGTTTTTGAAATGAATTGTTTTCTACAAAAGATGAAGTGCTACCTTGTTGGGAACTCTGGGGCCTCTCTCTCCAATTTGTTGAACTTGATGGCTTAGAATAATTACTAGACGATTCACTTAATGCAGTATTTGATGAATTTGATTCCTGTACCATTTTCTTATTAGGGCTACTATCAGGTTTGTCTTGAGAGTTTTTAGGAACAAATTCAGTTGCTGTTGGTGTTAACTTTGATTTAAAAACTACTTCATTAGTATAATTGTTTTCATTTGAGTTAACTGGGTTAACATTATATTGATTTTGTGTACTAGGTTGGAAGGACTCTTCATTATTGGGAAAATTGGCAGTGTTTGATGCATACATATATTCTGACTGAGAACTCTGAGCTGTAGCTCCATTATGATAATTAGGTACATTGTTAAATTGAGTATTGGGATAGTTTTGATACTGTATATTGTTGTAGTTGGCGTGATTTGATTGAGGAACATTCGAAATATGCATTTGAGATAAAAATTCATCAAAGCTAACATACTGATTGCTGTGGTCATATTGCCTATTAGGATAGTATGATTGGTTTGCATATTGATTATTATATTCACCATTCCAGTTATTAGGAGGTTGATATTGATTATTGTAGTTGTATGAGTTGTTCCACTGAGACATAGTGATAATAGAAACTTAATAAATATTATGAAACATATAATGTACGGTTCTGATATGGCAGATAAGTAGTTAACGGTCTCTGTATATTTTAGATGGTATTTGGCCTTAGGCCGAGACCTGAGGCCTCACTATATTGCTGCTTAGTCCTCTGAAATGATTATAAAACGAAATACGTTATTAAAGATCCCAATTTAAAATTGAATTCACGACATGTGGCACAACACATAATAATCCTGCTTAAAGCACTACTTACCAACTGTGAATTTTATTAGCACTAAATGATAGATAGATGACAATAAATAAACCAAAAATAAACTAAAATAATTTAGCAACTCAAAAATATAATGAAATTACTGGGACTATGTGTCAAGATGATTCGGGTTCTATTGAATGAGGAGGGAGAAGTCAACGTTGACAATTCTTGACATTAGGCTAGATACAAATGGTTTGCACTATCAAGTTTTGCACTATCATGTTATTACTAAATACTTTAAATAATAAAAAAAATATGTGTATGTAATAATATATACATGTGTATTTTTTATTGATTATGCAAAAATACTATAATTTTTAAGGCTGTATTGTACTCACACTATTCTTTACACAGATAAAAAATAAATAACTGAAAAACCGTTTGTTAGTAACCATAAAGTATATTTCAAAACTCAACCAAAATAAGAAGAAAACGTGAAGTGTACTGAGCTTAACTGAGTAATTTATTTTTTATTAACCCGACTTGCTTGAATCATTATTTTTATTCAAAAATAGCCCATTAGTCTATCTGCATGTGGCGTGTTCTTATTTAAAACATATTAATGGACACTTTCATACACGGAGACTGAGCGCCTTACCTCTGCTCTGCCCTCCATAGTAATAAACTAAACCGTTTAAATGTTTATGTTTCAAAATTATCCTTTTCTTATTGGAAACATGCAACCTAATAATTAAATATTTATTTTTTTTTTAAATTAGTATTTATTGCCACGTAATCATAGTTAAGAATTATCTTCCGAAGGCTGAAATTTATAAATATTTCCCTACATAGATAACAATAAGTTTAAGTTATATGGTATATATATATGTATATACCATATAACTTATATATATATTGATCCCAAGTCAGCAAGGTATATTGAGAGGTTTTCACCGATTTTATCATTATGAGTACCTCATAAGAAGATTTCCTCGAAATAACTCACATTGAACACATCCATTCTTCCAAGCGTATAACTCTGGCACTTCACTCTTCCAGCCAGTGAAGGCAATCCAGTAAAAGCATAAATTAAATACTTAATACGTACAATATTAGTAAGTATTAAAACAGTCACAACGTAAAATACGTACCTCATTGATAAGACTTTGGTGTATTTCTGTTTCGCACCTCTGTAAAAAGAAAGCATTCCCTTTAGACTCTGGATACCTTATTACATTTTTAAGTAAATAAATGTAAAAAATTGTGTCTGCCTTTAAATGTATTCTTAATGTATCAACGTTGAATAAAATAAAATATAAACCGTTACTACTAATAAAGATATAAAGCCACGAATATTCAACATTACAACTTATTGATGTTGTGCAAAATCAAAAAACCATACACAAATTTATAACCTCCTCTTTTTTAAAATCCTTATAAACTCCTATCAAACGGAACAGGGAAGTCCCCATTGTATTCGGACTTAGTATAAGTTCTATGTTGGGCTTCAACCCAAAAAGCCTCGTTAGTCGGTCCCCTGGTTCCCATAACCATTTATTTTAATAAATATTTATTAAATCAGAGCTTGTTCTTAAAAATCTTTTGATTTACCAATAGATTAGTAATTAAAAAAGGAGTCTATGAATTGGAAATTCCAAACCTAAGCGAAAATGGAAATTCATATTGTCAGTTAAATTAATTAAACTGTTTAATAAAACAATTTCAGGTTTTTTAAGAAAAATCTTACTTTCTTTCGTATTTTAACCTTTATATTTTCATTTCTTCACTCTGGTGTTGAGGTGGTGGTGTCTTCACATGCAATGCCTTCAGAATTCGGCGGAAAGTAAGGAATGGAGTAGAATCTGGATTTAAGACTAGAATCCCTCCGCCTACCATGCTGTGTGTGTGAAACAGCGTGAAGCTGATTTAATTTTTTTTAATTTTATAGAAATTTCTTGTCCAAAAAGAAGAGATTAGCTATATATGAAAATATAAAAAAATAAATTATGTCCGATTTAAAAATAAAATACCCTCTGCATAATATCTATTTGTCGATGATATTCGTGAAAGTTATAATTATATTTCAACACGGAAACGTTAACTCATTAGTCATTACGTTATATAGATAGCATGTTTAAACACTAAATTATGTTTGAAAAATTCGAATTGATCGGTCTTGTGGTGTATAGTGTCATATGTACACCTTATTAAGTTATACGCATATAATAAAATATTATATTTACAACGAAGTATTTTCGGAAACGCCACTACTAAGAGACCAAAAATATATTAACTATTTTTTTAAAAAGATGTTATAGTATATACAAGTATCTACTGTTATAAATATCATGCATGATTTCTTTCCAAATATTGGTGTTAATTGTAAATCGCGTACCACTCTACGATCTACCCTTATTGTGTTTAATATCATTGAGGGTACATTATAGACTTTTCACCCTTTGGTGACCAGATTTGCATTCTTCTTAGTATCCTTGACACGTTTCTTTTCTGTTAATTTAGTTAAAAAGTTGTATAGACTTAAAAGGAACACATAAAATGGTAGTAATTGTTCAGATTTTGTACGTTTTGTACGTACGTACGTTGATACAAGAAAGTGGTGTTTTGTAAATGTTGTGGAATGGGCTGTATCGTTAGTTCACATCGTGTTGATACAGCTCCAATGTCTACAGTACGTAATATAATCTTTTTTCTTCTGTTTTATAAAATTATATTTTTTATTTCCATGTTTTTCATAGTGTTTGTTTACTAATGTGTTTATTTATGTAAACCTATTTTATTTAAAAGCAGTCCGTTCCGCTTAAGCATTATCCAGTCACTTTTCTTTCACTGTGAAAATAAGGCTTTAGGAATATTGCAAATGTAAATACAAATAAACTTACTCTTGGTTTTCCACACTCACATAATATAGACTTGCCATCATAGTTTATAAATTAAATAATTTTTGTAGTCCTCTATATTTTAGAAAAGTTTATTGATGTCTTATCGTACATTCAGATGTTTTCTCTCTGACTACCCCGCGAGGGATAAAGAGTGAAGCTAATTTAGTATTTTTTTTATTCAAATGTATGGTCTACTTGAATTTTGCATACTTTAATCTGAATTATATCAATAATGAGTATTGTTATAGCAAAAAACATGGCAAAAGGAGTTGGGCAAGGAGACGGTGCTCGCCGCCTTAACGAGACTGGATCAGGATATATTAAACAGTGAGAAGCTTTACCCCGCCCAGAGGCTGATAGTCGTGTCTGCTGAGCTAGAAAGCATACATCAGGTATTTTAGTTCAGTGAGAAAGTAAAGTTGAACATTTCTATTTGTGTTCTATATATTATATTGTTTCTACTTAATAACTGTCAATACACTTTTTTTATAATTTTTTTTATCAACTTCACTGTTGTATCGCGCACACATCAGGCTAGGCAGAGGGAACCTAGTGGTCAGACACTCCGTTCCCCACTTTCCGCCGAATTCTGGAGACATGAGTGGTAGAACTCAACGCCGCGAATAACTATCAATACATTTATTATATTTATATTTAGAATACAGCTCTACACTGTATATTTTAGGAAATAAAAGAATTCGAAGAAACTACGCCATCGGTGGCTAATATGAGTGGTTCATACCCAAAAACTATGCATCAGGTAATATATTTTTTATGTTCCGATTTTAAAAAGATTATAAGACATTAAAATTATTTTTTCGTAAATATATGTATATTTATTTGTAGATATTTGTCAGCTTAGACCTCTACAGACGACCTATGTTGGCGACGGAGAACGAAGATTTTGTAGCAAATGTTAATAGGAAGGTTAGATTTTTATAAAAAATATTTAACTGTATTGCGATGTTTCACAGTCACAACTATATAACATAAATCGGTGATCTTTTTTGATTAGTAAAATATATTTTCTAGGAAATGCGACAAATAGAACTAATGTGGCTTCGAACACGAGAAAAGCAATTGCAACGGGAAAGAAGAATGCTACACGCTCGATTGTTACGGATACGTTCTCTTTATACAAAACTACAACAGCTACTAGGTACGAAAAAAAAAAATAAAAAAAAAATAAACTGTTTAAAAAAATCTTAAAATGTAAATTACATATACTTTTTTTGCAAGTCTATCTATTTACTTGGACAATCAGAATACTTGGACACCATAGTAAGATTGCATAATATATTTATATATAATTCCAGATTCCATATGGAATAATGACCCACGTCCAGGCAAGCAGTTAGAAGAAGCTCTCTCTCGCGCCCACGCTCTAAGAGACGCTCTTGCCACAGTGAGCTCGCGGCTTCGCGCTGCGGCGGACTATGTTCATACGGCGTCGAAGTTGTTGGACGATGCGCTTCCGACATGGAAGTTAGCATCGATTGGAAAGTAATTGTTTTCTTTAGTTTTTTTTTATGGTCTGATTTTGCAATGATAGGAGTAAAATAATCCGCCAAAGTCTGAATAAGTCACATATAGTAGAGAAACGCAAATTATATGAAGCAGTACATTTTGTAGAATATTATGAACTAATGGAGGTATGGTAGCAGATGAAACTCTAAAAAAACAAACCCTATAAGTTAAAGTGATATACAAATGAATATAAATAAATAAGTAAATGGTGAAACGACAAATACTTAATTTAATAATTTGTGACTCAAAATCATTGCTTATTTTTTAAACCATAAGCTCTTTCTACTATAATTTGCACGCCTTTGCCCCTGCTCCACGCCTCAACTGCCTCACTGGCCTCAGTATATATTTACCATTAAAAATTAGCTACGCTCAATCCCGCCCACAGCACGTTTTCTGCTGAATTCTGGAGTTATTGCGTGTTGAGTGGTGGAGATCAACGCCGCACTTTGCCTCGATACCAGAGCGAAGAAATGAAAATATGAATTACTCTAACCTACAACTAGTCGCGTTTACAGTCACACACTTATGTCCGTGCGGCACTACTGACCTTTACTATTTATGTAGATATATATAAATTGAAAAAAATACAGTCGATTCGATTGACCTTTTTTCTTATAGAAGTCGGTTAAAAAAAATGAATATTGAGTGATAAAGTTTTACTCATTTTTGAGTGATAAAGTTTTACTAATTTTTGAAAGAAGCGGCTGGGAGCGCACCTCCGCGTGCGCAGACGCATCTATTCTTCTAATCCATGCGCGATGTGCGGAGAGGGGCGCGCGGCGAGTGCTGGCCGCGTCGGCGGCGCCGCGCGCTGCTAGAGCTTTGAGATTGGCTCTTGATTACGCTTTTACAGATACTATGCATGATTATAAGTAAGGATTTTTTTTTCAGCTTCACGCTTCAGCATATAACAAGGTAGGCAGAGGGAACCTAGTGTTAAGACACTGTGTTCCCCACTTTATGTTGAATTTTTTGAGGCATTGCGTGTTGAGTGGCGGATCTCAACCCCGCACTCTGCCCTATTAGCAAAGCCAGAAAATGAAAATGTTTGATATAATTAAATAGGTTATCCTTCTAATGGAAAGAAAACTACAACCGTTGCTTGTACAGTTACACGCTTGTGCCAGTTACGCGCCACGACGGGTTCTTTTGTCTCTCTCTGCTTCAGTTTAGTAAATTATTTTTACTCTGCATAGTACAAGAACTTCCGATTCCGAAGTGCTGGATAAAGTTTGAAGCTAAAATAAATATTAATTTTAGGTGTCAGAGGGCAACGGAAACTTTTTTACTTTTTAAGGAAGCATTAACACAACTTGTCCAATCAATACATCAGGTAAGTATTTAAATAACTATTATAAACTAAAAGTACAAAAAGTGTTTTCCAGCCCAGCCCAATCGAGGGCCGCAAGCCGTGGTAAGAGTCCAGCAGGAGACGCCCTTGTCGCCGTCGACATCCTCTCTATAAGCCACGTAGTGTTTGTTATTTAGTCAGGAATAGAGTACTCTACCCATTCGGTGTTGCTAAAAAAACCAATAGGGCTAACAGCATTGGCACTTTTTATATATTGGTGAATATAATTTCTAGTTTTACGATATTATAGATGGCATTAGAACGTGTTGTCTTTGATCTTGATTCTTTTAAAGTTTCTGTCTTAATTGCTTTTAAGGTTATGTTATGTTGGGCTAGCAATTATTAGAAGAAAAACAATATATAAATTCGTATAATATGAGTTTTTATTTTTTTTTATTTATCAGCTTCACGCTGTATCAAGCACACAGCAGGGTAGGCAGAGGGAACCTAGTGTTTTTTAGACACTCCGTTCCCCACTTTCTGCCCAATTCTGCAGGCATTGCATGTTAAATGGCAGAACTCAACGCCGCGCTTAGTCTCGACACCAGAGCGAAGAAACGGAAATATAAATTTAAGTAAATATTTCATCTCCTCGAGTGGGGATCGAACCCACAACCAGTCGGTTTACAGTCACACTTTGTGCCGCTGCACCCACGACTGGCCTCATGAATTTTTAAATTATAGATAAACATACATACATCTATTCAGTTACATGATTGTAACAGTAATATGAGACTAAATATTATTTTAATGCACGTTTTTTATAAATATGATACTTTTTCAGGTACTTTTGAATAATGTAGAAAATTTGACTGTAGCTGAAAAGGACTTATTAGAGAGACAGCGACAGTTGCGAGCAGCTAGGGTCAACGATATAGTGAAGAGAGGTCTGGCAGATTTGAAATATGAATCCGCTGCTTTAGACAATTTGAAAAATAAAGGAAAACTTTAAATTGGATATCTGTTTTTTTCATATATAATATTACAGTTTCTACAAGAAGGTTGTTTATTGATTAATTTTCTTATGTATATAAGTTTCATAACAACAGTACGTACATACGAGTATATATAATTATATGATCATAAGTCCTTACTGTTTATATTTATTTATTATAAAAAATTAGGCGTCAAGGAAAAAAATAAAAAAACAACTATATATAAAACACAATCAAATTTTATTAAATATCAAATATTGTATTGTCTAACACGATTCCTTAACTATCATGTTTCACATCAATATCATATAATGGCATAATTATAATACGGTTAATACATGTCAAGGACAAAGTAGATGAAGACACGACAGAACAGTTGAAAGTATAGCGGTAATACAACCAACAACAATAAAATTATTTATACAGAATGATAAGAATGTAAAATTTGATAGAATTTTCCTAATTTATATTGTCATGAAGGAACGAGAAGTAGATACTGTAATCTGCATATAAAATATAATAGATTTTATAATTACTGAAATTATCAAAGATAATCATAATTATATTTTAGTTGATGTAAATAGTTTAGAGTACCAAATAGCATGGGCTCTTTTCATTGATCGTTGCAGCGAGTATTCGGGGTGTGGGACACGTGCGGGGAATAACCACATACCGTATATAAATAGCCTACTTTCATTAGTCCATAGCCCGTATTCGGGGACTCCCCGAATGCTCTATGACGAATAAGTTAACGACCAATGAAAATTAACCATAAACAATAGAAAATAGTAGAAAGAAGTATGAAATGAGGGGAAAGAATGAAAGTACTGTATGTATTATGTAATACTAAAGGAGTAAGCACGAAGAACACACTCACATGATAAATACACGACACAATAAATGGGCTTATATGCAAAATCTACGTAAAATGTTACATGGTACATGTTTGACGCGAGTCAATGGGTAATATTAATAATAATATTAAATCTATCAATATATTAGGTTTGTGCGCCGAAGCCCTAAGAGTTCGATATCAAGCGGTAGTACCAGCCACGGGCTGTACCTCTACTGCGGACGACCTACTCGGTAAAGACGATTTATATTTATTAAAAGACTGATATGTGATTTGATGTGTTACGTCCGTTTTTTTTTCGATTTTGGTCGCTACTAATTAGTTCTGATGATCGGCAGTCCCTTATTTTTATCCTATTAATAATTGATTGTTAAAACAAAATGAAACGATAAAAAGACAAAATGCAGCTTATCATTTATTTATTGTGCAAAAAATACCTAAAATAGCGTTTCTCATATCAAAATAGAATTCATCAATAGAAATTATTGTGTTGTTAATTTTATATGTCATATGAAAATAATCCCTCCGTTTTTGAATCCAAACGATACGTGTAGCGTTCTCAAAAATCGCGTCGACTAATACTTAAGTACGACATTATATCCTAAGCTACAAACGCAGCTCACAGAGATATTGTCAATCAAAAAGCCTCTCCTTTTGCGGCTATTTCGCATGGGGAATTCGAAAAATCGTCTAAATTTAGCATAATTTACACGTCGTAAAAACATTGGAAGCACTCATGCGGACAGATCGCGGCTGTTACTCAACGTTGGTCAACGTATCAACACACCGTACACCGACTGGACTATTGATATGACACGGCAAGAGGTTGAGGTTGTTTGATAGGAACAACACAATCTTTGGTATAACGATGTCGGACATCGATGTGGTAACTAAATAACAAATCTATTCTAGGGTACAATAAATAACGAAAAAACAAACAACTTTGAATGTATTAGAACAGGTAACAGAAACGTAATTTTATTTGCAGGGCCCTGAGGTCGGCGATATCGCGTAGTCAGGAGAAGCGGTCGCCAATGTTGGTGAGATGGTTTACACTTTGGTAATGCTCTTCAGCTTCCTGCTTCTAAGACATCTGTGTAAAAAAATATAATAATATGTTTACAAAAGACAGTAAAATTATGTACAAATATATATGAAGCCACGATGGTACAGCGTGACAGCAGACTATGATTGACAACGAGGTTCGCCGTTGAGGATTATTTTTATTTCCCCGTTCCGGTAAGGAAAACCGAAGCGTCGATTTTGTCACTCCCACGACTTGTCTTGATTTTCTGCCCAGTTATAAGATAAAGGTAAAAATTAAACTGAAAATAAGTATTTATGTAAGTAAATTTAGTGAGTTACCTAAGCACTCCTCGGTACAGCATGTATGCGCCATACAAACTAAGGAATATAGTCGCCGTCCATACAACTGCCAACACGGAGGTGCTTCCCTCTGTTATGTTAAATATTATTTAAAGTTATCTATTCATAAAATTAAAAATAAATTAATCAGCTTTACGCTATATCCCGCATACAGCAGGGCAAAGCAGAGAGAGAATTCTGGAGGCATTGCGTGTTGAATGGCAAACTCAACGCCGCGCTTTGCCTCGAGACCAGAGCGAAGAAATGGAAATATAAATTTAAGTAAACATTTTACCTCCTCGAGTTGGGACCGAACCCACAACCAGTCAGTTTTACAGCCACACTTTGTGCCCCTGCGCCACAACTGGTCTCAATTATATAGAATAGTTTACAAAACTACAAAGCTACGAAAGCTTCGAAAATTGTGTATTATGTTTTTCGCAAAGAAAAACGTATAAAATTTTGAACGTAGCGGGATTTGAATCCGCGCCTCCTGGAACCGACCAGTGCGAAACCGCTACGTTAAAACTTTTATACGTTTTTTAAATAAGTATTTTTTTCTCCTAAGCGTGGAATAACACTTTAAAAATGTAAAAAAAGACATATTACACGTTAACAAAATTTTTTCACGATCGCAGGAGAAGATGAAGATACATGAATAGTTTGTATTTCATGAATTATGACACGTAAAAATTAAATAATAAAAACATTTTTATAGCTATGCGTACAAAGTAAGTTATGTAAGTAAGTACGTAGGTACGTTTAAATTTTCATATTATTTTAAATAGATATTTTATATATAAAATAAGGTTACCAATATATCCATCGTGGTACACGTTCCGTGAGCGGTCGAGCCAGGCGCGGCGCGGCTTGTCGTCGCGCTCCACCGCGAGCAGGTCCGGGATCTCGTCGGCGTCGCCCGTGCAGTTGGCCCACTCTATGGTAACGTATCTGTTGGGAATTAAATGTACACGATGAGAAAATTAATATTTGAATGGATATTTAAAAAGTTTGCAGTAGTTTTAAGTGGCAATGACATCAGAAATCGCCAAATTTTAACTAAATGATCTATAATCTGTCACTTAATAATATGTTGACAGTAGAAAAAAGTTACAATGAAAATTAAATAGATTAAAACAGTTGTTGCCATAAAAAAATGGATTCACAAGATGATAATGAGATTGTGCTACTTGAGGATAAAATACTAAAAAATATTTTCATATTTTATGATAAGCCCAAAATATACATTGAGGATGTGCGTGGTGAGTACCTGGAGGAGGTCCTGCAGGCGCGGCGCGGTGGCACGAGCAGCTGGCGGGTGCGGGAGCGCGCGCCGCCGCGGCACGCGCCCCACGCGCCCCACGGGCCCGCCTGCCCCACCTCCGACTCCTTGCATCCGCATTCCACTTCGCACTCCTCGTCCTCCTGTTTATATAAAATAGCCATGTCCTTTATTAGTACTGGTTAATAAAAAACATTATAATTTATTTCCATATATTTCCTGATCCTCTTACCGAGAAATGAATGAAATATAAATTATTTTCATTTCTCCGCTCTTGTTTGATAAAACGTGGCGTGAAGTTCCACCAATCAGCATCCTATTTGCCGAAATTCGTTGGAATGTGGAAAATGAAGTATTTTCACACTCACTCTTTTATTCCATATTTTAAGCAAATGTAAAAAAAAATTTACATATGCTTCAAAACATATTTCCTTTACCAATAAAAATCCGTAATGATTGAATTAATATTTATACTGATACATTGGTATAAGAGACTAACAACAGATAATATAAAAATACCCAATATTATTTTACTATATTTTCCTAAGTAACAACGTTCACAAATGCCCGAGCCTTTTACACAATATTATTCAAAAAGTGCTTTCTAAAAAAAAATTTAAAAAAAGGAAGCAATTTCTTTAAACTACTTTTTTATATCTTTTTTTAAACAAACCTGATGATGCAACGGCGGTGTAACAATACGGCCAGGTAGGGCCGCGGCGCAGCGCCAGGGCTGCAGGAACGCGTCTGAGGGCTCATCGGTGACACCGGTAAGTTCACATCTCGCGTGGGACAGCTTTACTCCCCATCCGCAAGCAGTGTCCGCTTCTTCACCCGATGATGTCTGTGGTAAAACATATTCATTGGTAATTGAAGGCTGTATGATATCAGATCTTAGCTTTTGTTAACGATTTATGTAGCGTTGTTTTAAATTATCAGTAATTATGTGATAAGTACAGTTTAAGAAAATAATTTGGTTACATTTTATATTCAAAAATGTATAAAGAATCTCAGCTTATTTTGGAATTTTTGATTGAATACAATTCAAAAATACAATATTAAAATCTTTCATTCTAGGTGTTACTAATATTTAAAAAAAAAAGTTGTAAAAAAATACAAAAAACATTTTTTTCAAACATTTTTCAATAAATTTGTAATAAAAAACACTAACAAAATAAAAAAGTAAGCTTATTTACTTGTACGTGGCATCCGAGCAGAGGTCTAGCTACGAGTCTGAGGCAGGGCTCGCGGGGGCAGGGCGCGCGCTGCTCGGTGGGCGGGCACGCGCGGCCCGGCCATACCGCTGATGTAAGGTGCTGGCTGTTAAATTTAATTCATTTATTATTATTATGATTTTTATTTAGCGTTACGCTGTATCCCGCACGTAGGGGTAGGGCCAGGGTAGGCACAGGGAACCTGATGTTAAGATACTTAAACTATATTAAGCATTTACGTTTCGCAATTTTCAACGAATTCTGGCGCATCTGCGTATTAAGTAGTGAAACTCAATGCCGAGATTTGACTCGTTAAAAGAACGAGGAAATGAAAACATTTAATATTTCATTCCTTTGTGTGGAAATCGAACCCACAAGCTGTCTCACGTTTGCACAATCGCGCCACGACTGGCTTCTGATTTCTGTGATGACAAATTATATTTATATACGTAATTATTTTGCAGAAATGTTTTAATTAGATATTGCTGCTTAACAGTTAAAGCTTTATTCTTTTATACTATTGTAGCTAATGGCAATTATATCAAAGATCCGCGCCCCGTCGCGATAAATTCACTTAAAATTTAAAGTGAGTAAGTAAAAGTTTAAATTCTAACAGTTAAACTTGTATACTAAAAAAAATATAATTGTAGATAGCACGGTTGACGAGTCGTGGCCGTCTTGAACATAAAATTTCTGTATCGTTGATCGACTCGTTGACCGTAGTGTATATAAGAAACGAACCCACCGTATCCGTCTCATGTGTCGGGCGCTGGAGACGTCCCCGCAGGCGCAGGCGGACGCGTCCCACGCGCCCCACTCGCCCACCTCGCAGTCCACGCCGCACGGCACGTAGCACCACGACTCGCGGGCCTCCGATGTTGTGATGTTCTGGTTTTTGTAATTAATAGAGTTTTTTTAATAAGTTATTTACTTATGGACAGTTTTTTTTATATTCAATTATCCATCTGGACTTATTCAACGGAATTCAACGATATGTTTTGTCTTGTCAAAAGGTGGGAAGTGGAACTAAATAATTTCCTGGGTGGGGATCGAACACACAACCATCGCGTTCACATTTAGATGCTGTTTCACCGACTTTGAACATAGAATTTGATTAAAAGAAAAAAAGAAAGGTACATAAAAATATCTCAATTATAATTTAAATTGAATATTATTACAACAATGGGAATAACATTATTATGTTTCTCTTTTATAGTACTCGGATTCAAAAGAACCCGGTCCTTTGGAAGGCTTGCGTGGGGACACAGGTCCAACACGTAGAGGCCCCTTAGAGAATGTACAAAATGAGAATGAGAAAGCATGAGAAGCATGAGAATGTACATTATTATTATTATTATTAATTTATATGATAGCATTTAGATTTTTTTAGCTTCACACTGCTTTCCGCGTATAGAGGTAATTAAAATATTAATGATTGTATTTCCCCGAGTGGGAATCGAGCCCGCATTTATAATTTCACGCCTGTGCCCTTGAGCCATGGCGGCATCATTAACATTTTCATTTAGTATATAACTAATTGTAATTCTTAAGTTAATTCTTGTTTTAGAATAACATTCTAACAGTCTCTATTGATAGATATTTATGTTATTTATAAACTTACAGGACAGTATGAGTCGTTAACAAACAGTCCATCGCTGCGGAGACAACGCACGGATCTCTTTTTGGTCCCTTCTCCGCAGGGGGAGCCTCCTAGACGGAGAAAAATATTGTAAACATTAAAATAATGAATATAGTACTGAGTAAAAGAGCTAATAATAAATAAAAATAGTTATCGAAATTGTATTAAACTTAACAAAACATAAAATATGGTACTCCGTTATGGTAACGTAGACGCCAACGAATCCACATCGAAGCGAAAAACTTACAGTGGCAGCTTGTGACCCTGTGCCACGGCAGGCACAAAGGTAAATAAAGTAAACTTAATTATGAAGAAAAAAAATTATAACAAAATCTCATTTTATATTATTTTTAACATTTTTACGACGGCCACGACTCGCTGACCGCCCTGTATTGTGTACACACCTAGCGGCTGACAGTCATCCCAGGGCGCGACATGCCAGGAGTAGGAGTGCGGCGCGCAGGGCTCCGCCGCCACTAGGTGCGGGCACGCGGCGCCGCCGTCGTCCGCCGCGCGCAGCACCACGCGGGTCCTGTCGCGACGACCGCCCCATTTTGTCTGTGATATGTTATAAATATATATTGTTTTTTATTATTAATATACTACATATATGGGCAGAGAAAATAGTGTTGAGACATTTGATTCTTAGCTTTAGAATTCGGAAAACTATGTCATATAAATTATTTTATAGACCATATTTATCATTTATTGACCATTTATAATATAATCCACAACAGCTGCAATATACCGGCGTCAAAAAATGAAGAATAATGGTATAAATACTAGATATTTGTCTAGTAACGCCACCGCACCTACTAGTTAGTTCTGGTTTTTTAAGTACATATACATATATGGGTTAGGAACTTCAAAACTCGAAATACATAAATATTAAAATGGTGTTTTTACCTGTTCACAAGGACTCCACTCGGACCAGGTGCTGACGACGCAGTCCGCGGGGCACGGGGCGCGGCAGGGCGCGTCGCGGGCGGGCGCGGGGCCTGCACCGGACGTCTCACACGTCATATCCTCTAACTTACTGTCTCCGCCGTCTGTGCACCTGGAGGATGATAACAAATATTGCATTTTAACGTTGGACGGATAATCTATTTATTACCTTTACTCTGCATCTCATACGTAATATATAGAAGGGGATCTCACTCCCTCGAGGAAATATTTCATATTATAATTTGTTCGCTCTGGTGTCGAGGCAAAGCGCGGTGTTTACATGTTTCCAGAATTCAGCGGAAAATGGGGAACGGTATGCGGAGTGTCTTAACATTATATTCCCTCTGCCTATCCTGCTGTGCTTGGGACACAGGGTGAAGCTGAAAAAAAAAGAACATCTTACGTGACAGTCCGGTTAATAATAGCTCGGCCACATAGCGCCCGTCGCGGCGCACACACCGACCATTCACTCAACATCCACCTCGGTTCCGGCACTTCGCAAGTGGCACGTTGGAGGGTCGCCCCGCATTCACGACCTCCCGCCGAACCCTCTTCTATCACCTCTCTAAATAAAGCAGTAGTAAAACTTAAAATTAGTGTATTGCAAAAATTTTAAAACTAGACATATTTTCTGCTTGATTTTCAAGGACGTCTTTTGTCAGTAAAACAAGACTATTTTGAGGTGGGCATGGACTACTCTACATCACATTGGTGTCTAGTACGTACCTGGTCCTAAACCTGAAGGCAGCCCTGGAGCCGGGCTCGGCGGCGCACGGCCCCCACGCCACCCACGCGCCTGCCGCGCAGTCCCGCGCGCAGCGCACCGTGCACGTGCCCCGCAGCAGCGACCCGAACTCCGAGTCGTACGTGAACCCATCCGTCGCCGCCTCCCGGACACGACGCGGGCCTGGGTGTGGGTACACTTAGTATTACATAGGATTTATTCGCACATGCATTTGCATAGGAGTTGGAATCGAACCCACAACCATCGCTTTTACAGTTGGGATTATTTTTGTTCTTTTTAATATAATGTTTAAGTATGTGAACACAAATCAATATAATTATACTTTAATATATTTTTACCAGTTAAAGGATGGTATTTCTTGCAAACGTCCATAGGCACATCGCGACGTCCCACCAAGCATCGAGCAGCTCTTAGTGACCTTCCTTCACCACATTCAATCCTGTAAGAAAATATTTTTTATTATGTATATGAAACAATCAATTTATTACCAAATTTGATAACTAATAGTAAAAAAATATTATTTATTAATATTTATTACCCTGGAGGTAAAATGCAGTCAGTATCAGAAGGCAATAGTTCAAGAGTAACATTTTTGCAAACGCATGATGGTATATCCGGATCTGAAGCGTCGAGAAATCTGAAAAAAATGTTGATTAATATTATTAATGTATTGTAATAATATTAAAAGTAAGCAAATTTACACGAGAAGTTAGACACGAGAACTCTTTGAACATCATAATAATTTGAATAAAAATATATTATTAATATTTATATTATGAAATTAACTGCACTTAAAAAATGGATAAATGTAAACATTTGCTAAATGAGATTTTAGTTTTCATGCATTTATGGTTTGTATATAAGTAGTGTAATAAAAAAACTCACTTAAGTGGATCAGCACAAATAACGTCACATGTGAGGGTCACCATGCTGTCACACGAGACCTTGCAGGCGGCGACGGCAGGTGGCACTAGTGCGCCCGCGCACGCACCCGCCTCTACGCGGTGTGAGTCAGATCCGCACCAGATACCTACAATAAAAAAAAATTAAGAACGAAATCATCTTCACGCTGTATCGAATAGGCAGAGAATTCCGCGAAATTCTGCAGGCATTGCGTGATGAGTGCGCGCTTCTTTGAGCAAATCAAATGAAGTAATTTAATATCTACTCACTCCTTATCCTATACCCGACTCCACACCGCTGTCCCGGCGGCAGCCTGCACGTGCTCCACTCGCCCGCGACCCACGCGGCGTCGCGCGCGCGACACGACCGCGCGACCGCGCACGGCCGCGTCTCCTGTAGCGGGCCGCAGTTGGGGCCACCGCGGACGGTGCGCACGCGCACTTGTTTGCCGGGATCTGAGTAATTTATTATTATTTTTTTTAATATAAATAGTGCTATTCACTTCTTAATATATATAGGTCCACCAACAGAATATACCGTATCTTTTTTATCATGTAGCATAAGAAGTACACAAATTACATAAAAATATACATTGTAGAGCATTATTCCAGTTAGAGACAGCAATTATACAACGAGCGGGCTACTGGACTAGGACAAATCTCTTTCGTAGCTTACTGCAGTTAGAAACACTACGGACAGTGCGAAATCCATACACATATTTGCTTACTGAAAACTAGGTAATTATTAAGAAAATTTGTTTACATTTTTTACAATAAAGCAAAAAAAAATATACTACAATAATATAATATAATAAAAGTAGTAAAATATTATTCCTAAAGAAAAGCATTAAAAAACAAAAATGTGACAAGTGATGAACAGTATTTTTTACCAACAAAGAAAAACACCTTAATATCTATATAAAATATATTTTAGTAATAAATGTTTGACATTACCGCAAGTATTGGGGCACGGGGACCAAGGCATCCATGCTTCGACGCGGCAGCCACGCTTGCAGCGCACCGTACACGCGCGGCGAGACGCCGGACGACGTAGAGGCGCACATCTGTTACGTATCTCGTAAATTAATATATTTTAAAAATTATAAAATTATATTGAGGCCAGTCGTGACGCAGGGGCACAGAGTGTGACTGTAAAACCGACTGGTGGTGGGTTCGATCCCACTCGAGGAGATGAAATATTTACTTAAATTTATATTTCCATTTCATCGCTTTACCACTGAGTTCTGCCGCTCACCACGCAATGCCTCCAGAATTCGCAGAAAGTGGCGAACGGAGTGTCTTAACACTAGGTTCCCTCTGTCTACCCTGTTGTGTACGCGATTCAGCAAGAAGCTGATTGATTTATGTTGTTTATAGATTTTTTTTCTTTTACTGTTAGCTATGTGCTTACAAGCAGTGCAGGATAGGAAGAGAGAAACGTTTATCCAATGAGGAGGAGGACGAACCCAATTTTTGTAGGAGTTGCGTGTTGATTGATGAAACTTTCTCTCATGACCAGAGCAAGGAAATTAAAACGTTAAATATTAATTGCCTCAAGTGGGAATCAAATCCACAAACTGTTGCGTGCCATGACTGGCTTCATTGTTTACAGTTCATTCAAAAATTAAAATAATGCAAAGAGACAAAGCACAGTGCTTTTTTCCACCACTAAACATTAAATGTATCGAAAATTGGCCTAGCAAATCGCAGAGATTAGAGGAACTAACGTTAGAATCTCAGTGAAATTATTATTCTTACATAGAGTGCTAAAATTATCGAAAACCACAATCAAAATGCAATTAATCAAAAACCCTTTTATAGAAGACTAATTTGATATACCCTTTAATAAACTCAGATATTAATTTAAAAAACATTACATTTTACAATAACCATCTTCACTTTCGATAAAGATCACCTCTAAGTCTTTCTATTTTATCTTATATTTTGCAAAATTTTTTTTCTGGTGGAATGTGTCGATCTTTTTAAAATCGCCTTCCCATCGTGTAGCTGGACCACTCTTTCACTTCTTCCATTATGCGGGTTTCATTTTGTTGAGACGTGTCCACTTTTCTATAAATTAACAACTAAACAATAACTAAATTTTACGTACAAAGCCTCACGAACGACGTCAGCATTATTTTGCACGCACATCACATCTCTGTTCATTTCTCCCTCCTCGATACAAGGTTCCTCATCGTCGCTCTCGTTGAATGGTTCACCATCCTAGTAAAACGTTAATTTAAGTAATTTATTTTGAAGTATTATTTATATGTTGTATTTGGTTTATTAATGTGGTTTATTTTAAATATTTGACGTCTTCATGATGCAGGGGCACAAATGTGTAGCTATAAATACGACGATTGTGAGTTTTTTTTCGGCGGAAAGTGGGAGTGGAAATAAAGCGGACTGTTTTAACAGTTGGTTTCCAGGTTTTCTTTGATCATCTTGCTACGTGCGGGATACAGCTGTGATTTTTCAGATAGTTTTTTGAAAAAATATATTATAATATATTTTTTATAGAAATACTTATTATTATTTCGTCAACACATTCACACATTTAAAGATAATAAAATATACACTCACCAAAAGATCGGTGTAATTGGAAGATGGCATGAAGTCCTGTCGTTTCCTCTCGCAAGGTCCCCACGGCGTCGCGAGCCACGAGTAGGTGGCGCACGCGTGCGTGTTGCACGTCTCGTTTTGAATCAGTTGGTCTTCAGGTGGACATGGCCAGCCATCTGCATAGATAAAAGTTATATAATATTTTATTACAACTTGCTGTTGTGTATTTTTAGTTTTAATTTGGTACCTCCAATGTCACTGATGCTTATTATGTTGCAATGATTTAAAACGAAGAACAAAGTAGAAGTATAGGGTTAAGTTTACATATTTTTTTTATTTTATTGATTTTTATAAAATTCATTCCTTTAAAAAATGTTAACCCAACAATATTTCCCGTGTTAGTTATTTAATAAATATTAATCTTCACAGCATATATATACTTCTTAACTTCTATAAATATTATAAAATAGAAACGCTTTTTTTCTCTGTCTGGCCTTACTAAGCGATCTTCCTCTAAACCACCCAACGGATTTTGCTGCGGTTTTCACCATGAGGTAGAGTATTTCTCAGAGAAGGTTTGTGTATGATTTATTATATATATATTTTAATGTAATTTGACATAAATATGATAAATGTGCATAAAGTCCTACCCGTTGAGAAACTTTCACGCATGCGCTGCTTTAATGGTAAGTCCTACATGAAAACAATGTACTAGAGTATTATTCCTCTTAATAAGATCTACAAAAAAGTCAGCGACAGCATATTTGTATCTTCTAAGGATAACATACAGTGAGCATATTTCTGTCTAAAAATAATAATTTGGATATATTTTTTATTGTGAGGGATGTTTGTCCATAATGATATCAATCCTTATCCTTTAAAATACTTTATTAATTTTCTACGTTAAACGAAGATAAAATTTGCTTTTTAAACTAATTGGAAATTATGAATAGTTTTAGAGAAAAACGCATTTAATTGTTGACACATCACGCCCGCTATAAACCGCAGATTTGGCTCATGTTTCGTTTATCCCTTACTCATAAAGCATATAAAAAAGTATATTAGTTACGTTGGCCATTTAATGGAGATGAAAACTGTCTTTTATTGTTTTTCATTTTAATAAGTACTTTAGAAGTTGTTACAATATCAAAATATCCTTGCTGCGAAACGGCTCACCACACGCCATGCGTCCGCCGCGCCCGTCTCCCCGCCGGTCTCTGAATCGAAGTAGATTTAGATGCGATTTTACGTATTGGATAATTAGAGTTTAATGTATTATTTCAGCGCGATATATTTGGTTTCATCTTTTTTGATTAATAGAATAGTAGGTAGTCTTTCGTGTAAGTTTATTATTTTTTTACCTTTTTAAACATTTCCTTTTTTAATTTAATTGCCACGAAAAAGTCGTTCATAGGTCGTAGAACAAGAAATGCAAATAACAATCGTTTAAATCTTACTAATAAAAGCGTAGAGGAGACGGAAATTAGACGGCAATTTAAATATATTTTCTTATTGTATGGGATGTGTGTCCATAATGATATTAATCCTTATCCTTTTAAATAAGTTATTAATTTTCTACGTTAATCAAAGATAAACTTTGCTCTTTACAATATTTCGAAATTACAAATAGTTTTAGAGAAAAGCTATATCATCCCTTAGTCTCAGTATATAAATAAGTATATTAGTTACGAGGCCAGTCGTGGCGCAGTGGCACAAAGTGCGACTGTAAAACCGACTGGTTTTGGGTTCGATCCCCACTCGAGGAGATGAAATATTTACTTAAATTTATGTTTTCATTTCTTCGCCCTGGTGTCGAGGCAAAGCGCGGCGTTGAATTGTGCCACTCAACACGCAATGCCTCCAAAAATTCGGCAGAAAGTGGGGAATGGAGTGTCTTGACACTAGGTTCCCTCCCTCTGCCTACCCTGCTGTGTGCGGGATACAGCGTAAAGCTAATTTATTTATTTAGTTACCTTTTGGCCATTTAATATAGATCAAAATGTTGTTTACTGTTTTCATTTCATTTCAATAAGTACTTTAGAAGATTAGTACCACAGATTTAAAATTACAATTACGGTACTAAAAAAATCTTGCTGTGTAACGGCTCGCCGTCCACCACCCGTCCCCCCGCGCCCCGCAACCTTTTGCTTATAACCATGGATCCGCCGCACCCGCCTGTCTTCTTTCCCCCGGGGCATGCAAGGAAGGCCTGCTCATCATATTGTCCAAGGCTGGGAAGACCCCGCAGCCTGAAGGATACCGATCTATAACCCTCCTTAGCGCGGTCGCTGTTCGAGAAGATATTCCTCTCACTTCTCCACGAAGCGAGCAGCTTGGCAAGCGGGTATACCACTCTGGTTATAGTACGCCGCAACAGTGATCAACCGAAAGGAGAGTGCAATAGTAGTCTTTTTCGACGTAGCACGCATTCGACTGCGTCTGGCACCCGGGCCTACTTCATTAAGTGCTCAGAGCCGGAACCCCCCAGCACGTCACGCATGTCTTTGCCTCCCTGCCTGCCTGCCTGCCTGCCTATCAGACGTAAGACTATTTCCTAGGGACTTTCTATCCTCCTCTAAATCCGACTCATGAGCCTTGTATTGAACCTTGGTCGTTTAAGATGGGCCTCCCTCAGGAAACCGAGGGTCTCTCCTGACTGAGTTGACCGCCTAGATGGCATTTGATAATCCTTCCAATTCCATACTGTCAACGCCCAGATGTCGTTCGGAGCTACTACGGAGATGGACGAGAGAATGCTTCATTTCTGCGCCTGGCTCTATAGCAAAGTTAATTTAGAAGCGTTTGCACGCATTTTGGAGCTATCCAATAATTATAATGTAGTTCAACGCGACATAGTTGGTTACATCTTTCGTTTAAGTATTTTTGGGTAAGAGAATAGTATCTAAGTGTGCTGTTGTTTATAATTTCTTTCGTTAAAGTTTTCTGTTGTTTGTGTCATTTGTTTAAGTTTGTTTTTTTAAACATTTGGAACACCCGTATTGGAACTACGAAAATGCGGGTTGCATTAAGGTTTAAATAATTTTCACATTGGTAATTTTAAGTGTTTTGCAAACATAGGTATATTACATGAATAATTCAGTAACTAAAGCGGGCGAAGCCGCGAGCGGGTCGCTAGTATATTATAAAGCTGAATGGACAATCTCATATTGTTTTTTAGGGTTCAGTGCCTTTCTAAGAAAAGAAAGGAACCCTTATAAGATCACTTTGTTGTCCGTCCATCGCTCTATCTATACTGGTTATCTCAGGAACGCTTGGCGATATCGAATTGAAATACAAATAGTCTTGAAGACAGTGCAGAATTTGGTGTTAAAGCCGTTAGTTTAAGTGAAGTATCAGATAAAAGGGCTCTGGCTAAGCTAAGCCTGAATTTCACAAAAAGCTCGAGACCTCTAATTTTGTACGGAACCTTCGGTGGGCGAGCTCGACTTGCGCTTGTCTGGTTTTTATTTTTTTAAATATAATTAAAGTATCTCAGTATAACGCGACAAAAAACAGATTAACCAGGTTTATAAGTACTCTAAGCCTAGGTTGTGTCATACACAGCTCTTAGTTATTTCCATATCATATTCAGGACGAAGCTATACATAAAAGCATATAATTAAAAACTATATATATAACTTACTCGGAGCAGCATGTGCCAGTATATGTCGTCGTCGAGTCCGGCTGGGTCGAGGGTGTCCGGGCGCGGCGCAGGGCGCGGAGCAAGGAGACCAAGATCCCCACGAGGATACCACACAGTCACCGGCGCAAGCAATCCTGCATCTCTCACTTCTTGCTGGAGCTCCACTGCCACACCAAGCTCTTTGGGCTTCCTTCTATTGCAAAGATCAATGTTAAACTTTGAAAACAGGGTAGGCAAAGGAAACCTGTAAGTATGTGCGCGACAAATGAACGAATAACTCAATAATCCCTTTTTTATTGAAAAGAAACATTTTAAGGATAGTTTGATGAAAATTTGGCTAGGTTCTGATCATGGGATCTAGTGGAAATTGGTTTAATTTTGTTAAAAAATTTAATTATTTAAATAAAAAGGCTTTGCTCACTCCGCACATAGCAAAAAGTAAGTAGGCGGTCTGTCGTAAAATACAATATAATATGTATTCAAATAAATAAATAATGACCATGCTGAACGAGGACACCGTGTTAGAGTAGTATAACTTTAGTTTATTTCCCTTGTGAGACGGTGGAAGGTACAAGCGTGAAATAGTCCGTGGGTTGTTTTCTTATACCTATATTATAAACAAATATTTTGTTGTTCTACAAGTGGATATATGTTTTTGCAACTTTGAAAGCGAGAACATAAATATCACATTATATTTTTTACTCGAGTGCGGTAAAGCTCAAAAGGAGGGTTATGTATTTAGCGCGTATGTATGTAGGTTTGTTTGTTCCTTTGTACCCTTGTGACTATTATATAAGTGTTGGATTTGTACTTGACATATTAATTCAGTTTTTTTGTTTTGTTTATAATTTAATTGTTGTCTATGAGATTTGAAATGCAATAAAGATGTAAATTAAAAAAAAGTTAAATTTTAAAATTTATATAAAAATTTATACGATAAAAAATATCCGGGTAATAAAACTTAAATACTATTTTCTAATAACGCCATTTAGACACAGCAGGACAGCATCACATTGACATTCATGTGTAGACGTATTGTTGTAGTATTGGTCTTTACTCGAAGGAATAAATTATTTTTTATTTACTCGTTCTGGCAAGACAAAGCGCGACGTTGAGTTCAGCAACTGAACACGTAAAAAAAACTGTTTTATACATTTAACTTACACCATCATGTCCAATGCATCTCATCTCCCTCGTGCGTCTTCCAGGTCCACAAGTAGTGTGGGGCTGCGTCAGAACACAGGGGCCCCACGGCAAGGATTTCCATGAAGCACATCGTGGTGTGGTACAAGTGCGTTTCTCTTCTAAGGGAGGACAAGGTGCCCCACCACCAGAAGCAGCTGCTGTCACACGACGTCTACGCACGCTGTAGCCTGTTTTTTTATAAAATAAATAAATATAGTACGGTCGACGAGTCGTGGTCGCTCTGTTTACTTTTGCTAACTTTGCCTTTCTTCGTTTTATACAATAATTATATAAATTTTCTGATAATACACAAATAAAAAAATATATACACCTGTCGTGGTCAATTGCTGGACCGGAAACAATGGACATCCATCTGTAGGTTGGCAAGCTCCCCACTCGCTCCACTCCCCTACTTCACAATCACGAGGACATGGCACCTGAGTACATAAAAGTAGGACAAAAAATACATAAAATATAATATTTCCAGCCTTATTTAAATATACCAATTACTAGTTTTTTTCTAGCTTCACGCTATATCGCGCAGGTAGCTGAGTAGGAAGAGGGGTCATGGGATCCTAGTATTAAGACTTTCGTTACTATTAAGACATTTTCGTTTGGCGCATAATTCTGGAGGCATTGCGTGTCGAGTAGCGAAACTCAACGTAGTGCTTTACCTCGTTACTAGAGCGAATAAATGAAAATATTTCTTATTTTATTTCCTTGAGTGAGAATCGAACCTACAACGTGTCGCGTTTACAGCCTCGCACGCTCCCAGAATTTGAAGGAAAGTGGGGAGCGCAGTGTCTTAACAATAGTTTCATTTAGTGTACCCTGCTACATGCGGGATATAGCGTGAAGGTGAAAGAAAATAACATATACAGATAACTAATAAACTAGACTGTATGCGTTACTAGAGAAGTTATGTAAATGATCATTTAAATATTATTCAATCACCTCGCAAGGCTGCACCAGTGTGGGCATTTGCGCATGCGCACATTGCGCCGGATGCAATGCCCTACCATCAGCTCTAACACATGTAGCTTCCCTCCTTTGAACACCACCGCCACAGCTGGATTCAGTATCTTTTTCACTTTCGTCAGATTCGTCATCATCTTCGTCGTATATGGCGTCATTGTCGTCAGCGTCATTTTCGTCGTCGTCGGCTTTTAATTAAGAGTATTGATATTAATTTTATTTTAGAGTTCATTTTACTGATTTACTAAATACTAATAAATACATTGCGGCGTTGAGTTCTGCCACTCAACACGCAGTGCCTCCAGAATTCGGCAGAAAGTGGGGAACGGAGTGTCTGTAACACTAGGTTCCCTCTGCCTACCCTGCTATGTGCGGGATACAGCGTGAAGCTGATTTATTTTGTTTAATAAATACATTGTAATGTAAGATAACATAGTTGTTAATTATTATATCTTGTTTCAATTGCTCATTAACTAAATTCTTTTCATCCAAATGCATAAATAATCGTTAAACAACACGTTTTCTCAAGAATAAAACAAAAATGTGAAAATTTGGTAAAACTAAATATTGAAATATAACAGAGTAAAACTAAATTACTCAATTAGAAAGAGAACCATCACTACTTTAGTTGTAAATACATACGATTTATTTATACTTTGTACATTGAGGCCGGTCGTGGCGCAGTGGCACGAAGTGTGACTGTAAAACCGACTGGTTGTGGGTTCGATCCCCACTCGAGGAGATGATATATTTACTTAAATTTATATTTCCATTTCTTCGCTCTGGTGTCGAGGCTAAGCGCGGCGTTGAGTTCTGCCACTCAACATGCAATGCCTCCAGAATTCGGCAGAAAGTGGGGAATGGAGTGTCTTAACACTAGGTTCCCTCTGCCTACCCTGCTGTGTGCGGGATACAGCGTGAAGCTGATTTATTTATTTTTATTTATAAAGTATAAAGTCTAGTCTTACTAGGTGCTGCGGCAACAGGTTGTTCGACAGCAACTCGACATGGTCCCCAAGGGCCGGGGGTCCAGTGCGCGCTCGCCTCCAGTACTGCCGGTCTTACTTCTTCCACCACATCACACTCCTTTCCACCACCTTATTATAAATTTATCACTTTTAAAAAGCAATTTAAAACCACTTTATGTTGATGTAAATAATAAATAATTGTATGAAGAACATTATAAACGTTATCTCAACGAAACGTAAGTAAAACATTTTCTAGCACAATATATTAATAAAAAAATAGAGAATTTTAATTTTTTATACTTTATTTTTTTTTACATAACATACAAATATTATTTAAAATTGAATAGTAGTTTAAATTTATTAAAATCTGTTAGTTTACTTCTAATTTAAATGTTTACCTTGCGGAAGTCTGCGCAGTCGTCGCGTTCGCACCAGAGCGCCATCCGATCTCGGTCGCCATGGCAACCACTCAGCTAATACACAGCTTTCACGCATGACGCACACGCGAGTTGTTCCGATATTTGCTATGGCGATGCCACAGTATCTACGAAATATTAACTATCATTTAATATCTTAAGAAAATAACTAAAGAAATATGATGATATGAGGCCATTCTGATAGGTGGTAGGTTCTATTCCCACGTGAGAAAATAAAATATTTAATATTTTCGTTTTCTTTGCTCTAGTGTTGAGGTAAAAGCACGGCGTTTAACTCCGACACTCAATATGCATTGCCTCCAGAATTTAGCGGAATGCGGGGAGCGGAATATCCTAACACTAGGCTTCTTCCTCCTCCTGCTAACCACGAGATACAGCGTGAAGTTAAAAAAAAGAAATAAAACTTTGCATATAAATATACCTTGTACATATAATTCATACACATTAATAAATTAATTTAAAATATATTTTGTACGTGTAAATACATACATACATACATACATTTTAGATAAAAGTGATATATGAATTCTTGAGAACACATTTCTATAGAAAATGTGGCACATTACTACATTGGACGTGTCATGTTGCCATTTCATTCTTAATAGTAACAGTAAAAAGAACCTCCAGCCAAGGTACTTAAACTGGCCTAAGAAACTATAATATTTTTATTATATTATAATATTTTATACATAGTGTAACTTTATTACATAGTGACAACGTCATACTGAGGATAAAAGAGGTTCATGAAAATGAAACAATGTTGGAAATAGTGACATTAAAATGGATAGAAGTGGTAATCGATCAATACCCGACGGCAATGCCCCAGTTTAGACGATGTGCCATAAAAATGGTGCTCGCGAACGTGCTCGTGCTGATCTACTTAGCGCGGTTTAAGATGAATATTAAGATGCTGTTCCTTTGGAGACATATCATATGAATACGTAATATCTTTGTTATTCAAAATGTTGGTTTTAGTAGAGACTATTTATTTTTAAACTGAACTTACAAACACATACAAATAAGTGTATTTATAATAACACGTAATTTGTTGTTTGTGTGTCAATAAGCGCCACTACAAAAATTAGCGTCAGCAAAAAAAATAAATATCAAATCTATACTTATAATAAAACTGTAACTCATTACTGTGTGTTATCGAAGATATACGAAAAAAATATCATTTAGAAAATTTATAAATTATGAAGTAGAAGTCAAAACAATATTTTTAAAATTTTTGTTTGTGCGTTTGTTCTAGACGAAGCTTGTTCATCATTAGAAGATTTTGATCAGTTAGTTTTATAAGAACTGTTTGTTTCATCCAGAATTTCATGAAATGCCAACGTAATATAAAAATATGTTTTCAGCTGGATACATATATACAGATGGTATTTTGTACTCTTGTGAACTTAACATATAAAATATTATTTGTTATATATTTTTTTGCTGATGCTATTTCGACATTGTGGTTACCTATTTGTATCTATTTGTAAGTTCAGTTTTACAATGGATCTTCTATAAACAAGAGGTGATACATCATTGTTGGATAGCTGCAACAATACTGATATCAGTAATAAAAAAAAATAAAAGTAATATATTTTATACAATAAGGTCCTATTATATTCTGAATTCTTAAGCTTTTGATCCTAAAAATCGAAAAACAATACAAACTGAAATAACGTGTGTTATATAAGCCCTGTCTTCCAATAACTAGCGAACTCCACCACAGAGAGCAGTTTCCTAAGAATCGTTTCTATAAAAATAAACTTTTGTTTGCTGGTTGGGTTTCATTACAGCCTCGATGTGGATTTATTTCCTGCTCCGGGATCGTCCACTCAAAACTTTAGTTTGTCCATAACTTTATACGCTGAATATTAAAAGTTTGATCATTTCCTAACATATGCATGAGAACGATATCAAAAGAAAAAAAAAACTAATAATTTATGGATATATGGTAAACTTTACATAGTAAGAGAATGAGTATTGTTATGTAATACATATTGAAGTCAGTCGTGGCGCAGTGGCAAAAGCGTGCACAACGTCACCAGGTTGTCTGTTCGATTCCCTCTTGAGGAAATAAACAAATTCAAAATACTATAATACGTACAGTTCTGGGTTTACTTTGTTCATATGCTTAAAGATATAGAAATTACTTGTATAACCGTTTTACATAAAACGAAATTGTCAAATACAAAATACAATGAGTGTGTATTTTCTTTAAAAATATAAATGATCTTACAAAGAGGCCAACGTGCCGCAGGAGCACAAGCGTATGACTCTAACATGATGGTGGTAGGTTCGATTTTCACTCGGAGAAATGAATTATCTATTAATATTTTCAATTCTTAGCTCTGGTACCAAAGCAAAAACAGTTCTCAACACGCTGTCTCAAAAATTCGGCGGAATGTGCGGAAGGGAGTGTCTTAATATTAGGTTCCCCTAGCCTTCACCGTGCAGGAAAGCGTGAAGTAAAAAAAAACTTACAAAGGCTCGACAAATGTTCCGTCCTTTTTGCGGCATTGCACTTGACGTCTTTGCAGGCCCAGACGGGGTGTGTGCACCAAGGAGTCAGATTCTAAGCGTATGCTGAACCTACATAACAAACCAATACAAATATTTAATTATTCAATTGATTATCTGTAAAAAATAAATTGTATGATTAAAATCTGGGTTCGATTTCCACTCGGGAAAAGTAAATATTTAACTAACGCTCTGGTGTCGAGGCAAAAGAGCGGTGTTGAGATCCACCACTCAACGTGCAATGCCTGAAATATTCTTCAGAAAATGGGAAACAGAGTGTCATAACACTAGGTTTCCTTATGCCTACTCTGCTACATGTGGCATACAGAAAAATCTGTTAGTCATTCATACTTACTGTCTGTAGAAGATTTATTAAATTATTTAAAAAATAATAATTTGTTATTCAATACCGCAATACAATATTAATTAAATGATGTAAGGAAGAGGTTTTCCTCCTTTCCCTAAATGCCTTTTATTATAATTGACAAATGTCTACATCTATAAAATTGTTATATGTCAAATAGAAATTAAAATATTACATTAATATTAATCATTAATTCACAAAATGAAATTAAGTTAATGCGCGTTTAAGTGCAGTGGGCTTCAAATTGTGAACGGAGTGGTTTACACTCACTCGGAAATATATTTCTTTTTCATTTCCGCTTTCTGATAAAACTACGTGGTTGGGTTACATCACTCAAAAAGTGGTCTCTATATTTAGAACTTTTGGCCCTGTTTTGTCTATGCTTATAAACGGATACTTACAGCACATATTTTTCAACAGGCTTTGATCGATCTATCTCGATGGCGCAGTTGGTCCAGCGGCCGACGTACACCGCGTAGTCGCCTTCATTGATTGTTGGCTCTAAAAAAAGTATAAATATTATATTAATCAAAATATTAATATAATATTTTTCTTATAATCAAATCAGCTTCACGTTGTATCTCGCACACAGCAGGGTAGGCAGAGGGAACCTGGTGTTAAAACACTTCATTCCCCACTTTCTGCCGAATTCTGGAGGCATTGCGTGTTGAGTGGCAGAATTCAACGCCGCGCTTAGCCTTGACACCAGAGCGAAGAAATGGAAATATACATTTAAGTAAATATTTCATCTCCTCGAGTGGAGATCGAACCCACAACCAGTCGGTTTTACAGTCACACTTCTTGCCACTGCGCCACGACTGGCCTCACCATACACACGTATATACATATGTACCATGTAATATATTATATATACGATACTATCTTAAAAGTAGTTAAAAACGGATATAACATCATTACACGAACAACATTACTTTGCTATACTGCTTTGTGCGTTTTATGGGCGCTACAAGGCCTTGCATTTTTACTTAGTATAAAACAATGTCGCATATTATCGATATAATATTATCCACGCGGTGAATTTTAATGCGGTTTCCTCTTTTTTTGCAGGTAGGAAGTGACTTAACAGCCTTTTGAAACAATCGGGACACGGCCATTCGATGGTCGTGAATTGGAGAGAGGTTAGAAGATTTTTTTTATAATTTATAGAGCAGTATGAGTTCAAGAATATCGTTTATGAGGCAGGACAAGTGAAAGATGACGGCTGTTGAATATTTTGAAATATTTTTATTTTGATCGATTTAGTCATCCTCCGACGATTTCTCTTACAAGCCCAAAATGTAAACCAAGTAGAGAACTCATGAAACAGATGCAGATTTAAAGAACGCGTTTTTTTAAATAAAGAATGTTTTTATGCAATAAACTCTTCAGTCTCTACAATGTGGTAACGACCCGTAAATAAATGTCAAAAGATCTAAATCTAGTTACTCGTGTTTTTGGTTCAAACGTTTGTTTGTTATTGCCTGTTTTCTTCAAATATGATGATTTAGTTCAGCATATGAATGTTTTTTGCACTATTATTATTATTTAAAAAAAAATCAGCTTCACGCAGTATCCCGCACACAGCAGGGTAGGCAGAGGGGACCTAGTGTTAAGACACTCCATTCCCCACTTTCCGCTGAATTCTCGAGGCATTGCGTGTTGAGTGGCAGAACTCAACGCCGCGCTTAGCCTCGACACCAGAGCGAAGAAATGGAATGGAATTTCATCTCCTCGAGTGGGGATCGAACTCACAACCAGTCGGTTTTACAGTCACACTTCGTGCCTCTGCGCGCGACTTTATTATTATTTTTGTGTTTAAATAACATTTAACCGTGGCTAATTCAATATTTTTTAATGCTAAATAATATTATGATAAATGTATAAAAATAAAAATACAAAATATACGCGATTAATCCGGTTAAAATAGTTTCATTTAAAACTGAAGTTTGTCAATTTATAAAAGTTAATTTATAATTGTTGGTCCACTGGAAGTCCCCTTCAGATTTTGATTGCGTGTCGAATATCATGCAAAATAATTAAAACGATGCCTTAATAATCGTATCTTTTGATTACTTTTACTTAAAAGATTAATTTTTCTGTGCTTCAAGAGATGATAAGACTTAACATTGGATATTAATGTCAGCTTGGTACATCCACGTGATCTCGAGATAAATGGTCTTGATAGACAGACAAACAGACAAAGGTTCCGTTTTTATCTTTAGTGGTACGGAACCCTAAAAAAGAATCATCTTACTTTATAAGCTTTCGATTTCGATTTCAGCTCAAAAGCTTATATGGTAATCATGGCTAAAAGTTCACGTTTGGAATCTATCCAAGGAAATGTTTTGGCTGTAGTAAGGAAATGCATTATTCGTGTAAGTTTCAAAATAATTTGCTATGAAAGCGTATTCAAGAACATTTCACGTTCATGCTTGCTATTAATATCTTTTTAGTTTTCTGGTTCAATTTAAATTGGATATCAATATCATAATTTTAATTTTTTAATCTTTTATGTTTTGCGAGATTAATGAAAAGAATCTAAAGATATTTGAATGTCATTAAAAAAAACCTTTTTTATTTAATAAAAAGCTTTCTCTTGACCATTTTTAGGGTTTCGTATATAAAGAGTAAAAAACTGGTCCTAAAACTCCGATGTCCCATTGTGTGTCAGTCGCCCAGCTGTATCTCATGAACTGTAATAGTTAAACATATTTATTCATAATTAAACACATTTTTATAGATCATATATTTTTATTACCATTCCAACAACAAATAGTAATGACAAATAAAATATTTAAGGGGGGGCTTCCACTAACGAGTTTTTTACTCGTTTTTGTAGATGGTACGGAACCTGTTGTACGCAACTCTGATTCACACTTGGCTGGATTTAAAGATTAAAGAAATTTATAAAAAAAATGCTATATACAAAGACTCTAATACCAAATAATAACAAGCGTATAATAATTTCGACGTAGACGTTAATTTAATTGGCTCGGAGCGCTTACTAAGAGACACCGGAATAGAGTACCGCTATATTAAAATATTTGTACGTTCTAAATAATCAATGTGATCAGTGATAAATCACTACGGTCTTCACTTACCGCTAGTTTTAACCAATGCGGAAAATATATATATGTAGGTACAAATTCAACAAATTTGTAGCATTTTGTATTGATAATACAAGTTTCCGCAAGCCACAATCCACAGCGATTCAGACACAACACACTGCATTACAATGGTGCATTTGCGGTATGTCTTAATTGACTATAACTATTAAGATGTGGTTTTCATTAAGGTCACACCATATTTTTTTATATTTTTTTTTAATTTTACATATCAACTCGACAAGGTGAGCTCTCCGCCTAGACACCTAATATCAAGACAATCTGTTGCTCTCAATTTTAAGTTCATTGTGTGTAGTAATGAAACTCAACGTAGCATGTCTTTTTACAAATGAGGAAAATAAATTTGTCATTCGTCATCGCGCACATTGTTATTCTCGTCTTAAGGGAACTTTGGAACCTAGTAGGTTCCAAAGTTCCCTCCATACCCAGGCAGAGTACCTACCCTTTTCGTACGGAATAGAGCGTGAAGTTAAAAAAAAATACTTTTACTACGACACGATGGTACATTTCTGTTTTTTTTTTTATACTGTTTTTCTATAATATATATATTTGTTTACTGTAAACAATGTGTTACCTTCATATCGTTTAATTGTTACTCAAACAGACCGTCTTGTAACGTAATTCGATTCACTTAGTACCTCTAAAGTAGTTAGCTGCTCAAACGTACCTCAAGTTTCACGGCAGTAATTCATTTTGTAGTATAAACTTACATATACGTATACAAAATGTATGTAAGTATGTGTACTCGTGAACATTTAAGTGGTGTAAAATGTATTGTTTTAATAACGTTTTCTATCTCAAATTGCTTAAAAATTAACTATGGAAGTGTCTTAATGTCTTAACTTTCCCACTGCCAAGCTGAATATATTATACTAACTTTTACTTGTGTTGTTTGAGGCCAGTCGTGGCGCAGCGGCACAAAGTGTGACTGTAAACCGACTGGTTGTGGGTTCGATCCCCACTCGAGGAGATGAAATATTTATTTAAATTTATATTTCCATTTTCTTCGCTCTGGTGTCGAGGCTAAGCGCGGCGTTGAGTTCTGCCACTTAACACGCAATGCCTCCAGAATTCGGCAGAAAGTGGGGAACGGAGTGTCTAAAAATACTAGGTTCCCTCTGCCTACCCTGCTGTGAGCGAGATACAGCGTGAAGCTGATTTATTTATTTATTTTACTTGTGGCTTTGCTCACATAATAAAATGGCAATAGCTAAGGGTTGTTTTTCATGTACATATGTTAATTTTCGAGTTAACTTTAATTGTAGGCCTTTGTGGGAACAGAATAATGTATATTACAAAAATATTTTTTCACTAGGATTATTAGTCCCTGAGTTCAACTAAACTTTATAATGTTCGTATAGAGTTAGTGTCTTAAAATGTCTATTATATTATATATGAAAAGATATCAGAGAAAATATTATTTTTATGTTTTGTGTACCATTTTTGTGTACCATTTATTGTAATTTTTAAATATAAACAAGGTTATAGGATATGAAACTATTTTTTTTTAATTAAGTAAAGTATGAATGTAGAAAAAAAAATTGTTCACTTTTATTCCTTACATTCTTTTAATAGAAAATAATTAAAGCTTCCGTTTAATAAACTACAAGATTTTTCCTTTTTCAATGGCTTCATTTAATAATCTAAAACAAATTTCAATCAAAGCAAAGCTGCACAAAGTCTTACGGAGCACGACAAAATTAACGAATCGTTTGTAAATTTTCTAAGGATTTCATTTAATTAATGCGACGCCGCCGATAGCTTGTTTTTTTGTAAGATATTTTTGTGGGGCGTTCGAGGGACATTTTCTGTAGAATATTTTTATTTAGTTTTTTTTATTAAGTTTGGCAAAGGCAATTTTACTTAGATACTCCAATTTGTAACTTTACAGCAGCTGTTACTTAGACTAGGTAATCTTTATAGCACCTATTTACAATTACTGTTTTACTTCGTGTAGTTTTTAACTGCCATAGATGTATCAAGTAAAACTTAAAACCTATATTAAAGACAAAAAATACGAAAAATTTATAAAAATTTAATGCTTAACCTTCACTCAGAAGCAACTGTCTGATGATGTCTTATTGTATTTTTTTTCGAGTTGAGGTTAATGCTGTTAGCTCTACTAGCTTTTAAAGCGACACAGGGTGGGACCGTCATATCGTAATACTTGCTCTATTTAATTTTCTGATTGTACGCTGTATACACACATAGAAGGAACCGGAGAACCTTTTAAAACACTTCGTAACTCTCATCACCAGAACAAGCTAGTGTAAATCGAACCCACAACCTATCACGTTTACAGTTGCTTTATTACTATAAAATATCAATAGTATATCTAATATATAAGACGACCATTTTCCATATAATAAACACGTATATAGTTCATCTCTATATTGTTCACCTTATTGCAACAATTCTTGTACATATCTCTATAGTCTCGTAGCTCGTAGCTCGTAGCTCGTAGCTCGTAGCACACGGGTAACATATTACTTGCATTTGTTTGCGGTTCCTACACGTAATATAAATGACGAAGCGTGCGTTGGGATTGTTCTGACATGACGAATGGCTCTCGGTAAGACCTATTAGTCGTATAAGCTTCATAATAGCTGTTATTTATTTATTGTTTCCATTTCATTAAAATATATATAAATACAGTTTCACGCTATATCCCGCACACAGCAGAGTAATTAGAGGGAACTTAATTAAACATGTTAACATCATTTATTATTTGAAATTGTAAATGGTATATTTTATTAAAGGTGTCTAGGTAACATTGGTTGTTGTGTCTTTTTTCTTTATGACTTTACAGAGATGTTGAGGCATATTTTTAATATTTTAAAGAATTATTCTACACTTGAGAGAGAAACATACTTTCTTAGAAAACGTATGAAAATTTGAACGTAGCGAGATTTGAGACCGAATATTATACGTTTTTTATCAACCTACATCAAAATTATACGCTCTATACGTTCGTTGCAACTTTTTTATCTTGACAACATGTATGTACAAATCTCCGCTATCTAAAGTTAGATTTAGAATTATCTCTTGACAAGAGAAATGCTGTTTATTTATTTCTTCTAATACTTGAAAATGTTAAATATTTAACAAATAAAAATAGGTTCTCGGAAAATGTAGGCGAGCACTAAGCGAGGATTTCAAACCAAAATATCCTTTATTTATGTCAATCAGAATTTATTTAGCCAGTATTTTGTTCAAGTAAAAACATAAGACGACCTCAGTTTTTATTTTCTATGTGCCGTTGAATGTGTCTTCGAAATTTACATATTAACGTGATTGCTACAGCTATCTGGCATCTATTTGTATTTGACTATAGTTGTATGGAATTTTAGTTAGAATTTTAGAACTCGCAAGTTAGTGGGCTTTTTTATTATACGAAGCGTGTCGTAGGTTCACACAACTTACAAAGTCTTGAATGTTAGGGTACAATGGGGGATGAACGACTTAACACAAGATTACTTATTTTTAGGTAAAGTGTCAAGGTATATATAATATTTATAATATTGTAAAATAAAATTATGTCGTTTCTAAAGAAAATATTATATGGTATATATAATATTTTCTTTAGAAACGACATAATTTTATTTTCATTTCCAAGTATTATCGACTCATAAGGGGTTAATGTAGTGAACTAAGCGATATAATTAATTCCCTAATTCGCAACAATTTTTGGAAAAAAAGGAAAATTAAATAGAAAAAAAAAACCTTCTCTAAAATCGAAATCAAATTGACAACAACAGAAGGAAAAGAGCGTCTTAACACAAAGCTCCCTCTGCCTAACCTGCTGTATGCGTGATACAGGTGAAGCTAAAAAAAAGTTTCAATTTAAATTTTAATAGCATTACATAGAATATTGATGAATGAACGAACTAAATAACTTTACCATTTACATACTGTAGCGTACATTCGAAACGAATTTTCCAATAAAGTGTAAATTGAACTAAAGTCGCATGACTGCACCGCCCAGTGCCCCCCACATTGGACGAAATTTTCATTTTGAACGATATGGTGATAGAACAATAGGTATCTAAACACAATCACGAAACTTAGCTATTACATTGAACATTCGTAATTGAGTTACAGTGCGTCCGACGAACATATTGGATTTAGTAAACAAACGCTCTATGGTCTATGTTAGGTTAATTAATAGTAGATACATTGTGTTTGTTTATTTGTAATTTCTAAATGTACGGTAATATGTTATATTTAATAGGATTAGGTATTATTCCTATTTAGTTTAGGTTTTATGTTTTGTAACTTTTTGATTTAAGTTTCTTTTTTTTTTTTATTTGAATTATGATTTATAATTAACGAAAATCAGTAATATCATATTTGTGTTGACCATGTTTAAGAATATATACTGAATTTACTTAAATAAATATTATAAGAATTGATTTAGGGCCTGGTTTGAGAAATGCCAATTTTTTTTGGAGTTTTAAAAGATGCCTAAATAACACGAAAATTTAACTATAGAAAAATCCAAAAAAAATTGCTGAATTGCGTAAACCTAAGACGGGTAAGAACGGGTACCCGTTCAAATTTTAGCACATAATTTTCTGGCAGCACATGAAATATTTGTACTATTTTATATATCTAAAAGGATAAATATATAAAGCGCGGCGTTGAATTTCGCAACTCAAACTGCAACACCTCCAGAAATCGGTGGAAACTAGGGACCGAAGTGTCTTAACACAAAGTTCCCTCCTTCCCTGCTATCGCTATAGTTATATAAAAAAAATGAAAATGCTAAGAAATGAACGTATGAAAATCAAAATAAAAGTAATAAATGCATGCATATGCATACACGTCCCGCCATATTGTGTTTCGTGACAGGGCATTTCCAAATCCATTTAGCATATTCATGGACACCACGCGGATGTAATCGAAGCGCAAGCCCTATGACTGTAAATTGATTAACTTGATTTAATGATGATACCTTAGAACTGATATCTCTCTCCACTCTCTGGTTAAAATTATTTTTTTTTACTTTCGAAAATATTATAAGTATTTTTTTAACTGCATATATCAAAATTATAATATTTAAATTAGGTAGGGAGAGATAATATGGGAACCTGGGTGCTGTGCATTGAGTTGCGGAACTCAATATCGCAAAGGGTTATGCATCGGGCTAAACCTTTTGCGAAGTTGAGTTGAGCATGGGGAAGATAGCACTGGTTTCTAATTTATTATTTTTAATATGATTTTATTGCTTTTTTCTGAAATAGCGACACCACCATTTTGTTTTGTCTCTAACCCTAAGGGAGTTATGGGTGCAACAACGCTTAACGATGAAGTTTATTTTTTCGATATCTGTCAAAGATATCTTAATAAAATTTAAATTAAACATGGATATCTATAAGTATCGCTATTTCAGGTAAAAAGCAAAAAAATCGTATCCAAAATAATTAATAAGTAGTTAGTGAAGCTTTCCCATGCATACCGGGCTAGAATCTTTGTGTTATAATGTATGTTTAATTTCCACTTCCCACTTTCCGCCGAATTTTGGAGGCATTGCGTGTTGATTGGCGGAACTCAACCGCCGCGTTTAGCCTCGACACCAGAGCAAAGAAACAAAAATATTAAATATTTCATTTTTTCGAGTGGGGATCGAACCCACAACCTATCGCGGCTATGTCACAGGTTTATTCCTCAGCGCCAAGACTGGCCTCGAATAGTACCTAATTGTATGCTTGATATACCTGTTCCAATAATAAATTCTACTCTAGATAGACCACTAATATTTTTTTTAAAGATGATGTTTTTGGTAAAACTTCCCATCTTGAACATGAACTTTCATTTTAAAAAGAATAAACAATTTCAAATTTTCGTTCCGCCTGTCACATTTTTATTAGGACCACCGCCGAAGTATTCTCGAGTCTCGACTTTTTCGTACGGAGCAGACTTTACTGACTTTACGGACAGACTTTTTCTTACTTTTCAATCTTACTTTACAAGAAAGTGCGGAAAAATAGAAGTCTTATTTAATTTTAAATTTTTAGTGCTAAAAATATACTAATATTTGAATATTATCTATATATGAGTACATATATGAGCGTGCAGCAGAGGCACAAAGTGTGACTGTAAAACCGACTGGATGTTGTTTCGATTGTCGAAGAGATGAAATATTTATATACACTTATATTTCCATTTGTTGAGTACCGCCACTCAACACGCAATGCCTCCAGAATTCGGCAGAAATTAGGAAACGGGGTATCTTAACACTAGGTTCTCTTTGCCTAGCCTGCTTTGTGCGGGATACAGCGTGAAGCTGAATATTATATTTTAATTTTTAAGTCCTGTGGTTAACTCAAAGAGCGGCGTTGAGTTCTACCACTTAACACGCAACATCTCCGAAATTCGGCGGAAAGTGGGAAGTGGAGTGTCTCCTAGGTTCCCTCTGCTTACCCTGCTGTGTGCGTGATACGGCGTGAAGCAGATTTTTTATATATATTATATACGTATGTATGCGGAATTCTTAAGCTATAAATCCCATATACAAAATAGAGAATCCGTTTGATGTTCATTTGGAACAGACGACGGTGGAATGCGGGCAATTAGGCGTCGTACATAGTTGGAAGCACTCAGTGTGTGAGAGAGGCGTGATCAATGACGATACGACCATCACGGTAGTATAGACTAGATTACAGCAATGCGTGTTCAGCCAACTGTTGACAGATTATCTACTTTGTATAAGTAAGCGGTGTTTATAGTTTTAGTGGTAGTATTTTGTTATTGTTAATAATGTAACATAGCTGTAAATTATTTTATTAATAAACATAATTCATGATTTTTAGGGTTCCATATCTATTAAGGAAAAAAGGAACATAGGAATAAGGTCACTTTGTTGTCTGACCTCTCTGTCTATCAAGACAATGCTTATTATTTACACAGAAATCTAAATATTGTAAACAAAGAATTGAGATTTAAACCTTTCACTCAAATCTACGGTCCCTTGATTTTTTGAAAATAAAACGTATTTCCACATTTAGTTAAAAAAAGATATCGCAAAGGAAATCCAAATTAATACTGTATTTCCGGTTGACCTATGATTATAAAATTCGGCATCTAGCATCTACAGTTACCTAGTTCAAGTTCAGGAAAAAATATGAATACTTATTTATTTTTGGTTATCCTAAAAAATAAAAGCCTTAAAAGGGGGTGCAAAATTTGAAATAAATAAGCCGTATTAATAATAAAGTTCAAGTGATGCATCAGATGAAGGGCTCTGGCTAAACCAAGCTTGATTGTCACCAAAAACGTTCGAGAACTCGAATTTTTGTACGGAACCCTCGGTGGACAAGCCCGATTCTCACTTCTCCGGTTTTTTAATTGATTTTAATTATTTAATATTGTGTTATAACCACTGTTATACGGCCTATAAGTGGCGTAGCATGTAGTACGTGGCGTGTAGTTCCGCAACTCAACACGCGATGCCACGAATTCGAAATTTCGAACGATTCGGCGGAAAGTTGGGAATGGAGTGTCTTAACTCTAGCAAGGCAATTGCTACAGACCTTGTTAGAGACCGAAGGCATATATGTAATTTTTGCCGTTATTTAAAACAAATAATGATTTTAAAAATATTAAAGTTAGATATGTAGATATAATGATATGTAAAAACACATTAAGAAGAAAAATATAGAAACCCTACAAAGTGTATGCAAATCAAGGAAATGTTTTAAGAAGTGTAAAGCACTTAGTGCGGCGAGCCGTGAACTGTTATAAGTGAGGTACGACTTTGAGTTAAGACTCAAAGACTGCACACCTATTGCTTAGATATATATGCAAGCTTGTTCCTACAACTGGGAGGTGATTAACATCGGTAATGAATAGATAAATTAATATAAAAAATTAAAACAGCTTTATGCTGTATCCCGCACTCAGCAGGGTAGGCAGAGGGAACTTAGTGTTAAGACACACCGTTCCCCTCTTTCCGCCGAGTTCTGGAGGCATTGCGTGTTGAGTGACGGAACTCAACGCCGCGCTTTGCCTCGATTACACCAGACTGAAGAAATGAAAGTATCTAATAGATATTTTTTTTAATTAATTTTCACTGTATTCCGCGTATAGGAAATAACAAAAATAGCCAAGTCAAATACTGAGCTTGATTATATATATATATGGATCTCTGTTTTTTTTCTTTAAGACGAAAACGATGCAGTGTTAGCAAATATCAACAGTTCTAGGTCAGATGATATATAAGAATTAAGTTATAGTGAGATAATTAATAGTTAATTATTAAGATATAGTTCAGCTGGTCACAGCCACAAATTGCTGGTTTTAATAATATGTTTACATATTAATAAGCAATTGAGTTAAAATAAAGATTTTTTCAATATTTTACAAGATAAAGTAATGGCTAATATTTTCCATATTAATAAACTTGCAAAATTTCATACATGTACATAAAGTCGACAAACAACTTGGCTAGATCGCTTGCGAGTGTCTTGACAACAGACTTGACAACTTCATCAAAAAATAAATATTTTCTATTCAGTAGGAACTACGACAAATACAAATTTACATAAAAAGGCAACGATCGATACACGCTTCAGGTATTTCTCTAAATCTATTTCGTTTTCAGGCAGTAGTCATTTCAGAGGAACCACAACCGACAGGTCTTGCACGTTGAGATTGGCATTTGTATTAAATTCCCGTGCGGTCTCACATAATGCAATCAGTCTTCGCATTGTGCTGAGGCCGAGGTTGTATTCGATTTGGAGGAAACTTCAAGCTTTTCTAACATCTGCAGTTGTCACTTTGAGTATAATAGAAATTTGATAGGGCAGAATTTTTTTAAATTTTTTTGTAGATGGTTCTAAGAAGAAGAACAAGAACAAAAATATGGCACACTATATCAATTTAAGATTTTTTTAAGCGTCACGCTCAGGGTAGGCAGAAGGAACCTAGTATTAAGACACTAAGTTCTCTGTTTTTCGCGGAATTCTTGAGGCATTTAGTGGCGGACACTAGGGCGAAGAAAATGGAAATATGAAATATTATTATTTCTCTTATGAAAGCCTTAAGTATAAATTTCTCGTAAGATCTGTAAGAAACTAGAAAGATTTGTAAGAAACTTTTCTTCAAGAAACGATTTTTTTATCTTGAAAAATATATATTAAAAATATGACCTTGTATGCCTTCCGCCAAATTCTGGAGGCATTTCGTGTTGAGTGGCAGAACGAAGAAGTGGCGAACTTTGCCTCATCACCAGAGCGAGAAAATAAAAACAATCAATATTTTATTTCTTCTACTGAGAATCGAATACACAACCTTTGACAGTCACACATTACCCCTGCGCCACGACTGACCTCTTTTCTACATATTTATATAAAATCTCATATTAAATATTCTTGACATAAAACGAAAGAACAACAGAATGGCTATTTGACGTGTACAACAAGGACGCCGTTTCAAGGATGGAGTGGCGACGTAGTATTATTTCAATGGAAGGTCAAACGTCTTCGCTCGTAATATTTTATGCTAATGCGTGTTCGCGACCATGGATGGTGCAGATAGCGGAGAGTGATGGGGGAAATCGGGACGGGGCGATCAAACTGAGCGCCTGAAAGAATAGTTGGGACGCATATTGAATTTGTAAATCTTTCACGATCCGAACCGAATGGACACGTAAAATAAATATTTTATTCAAAATGTTGCAAGTCGATGTTTAAGTTTGTTTTTTTTGCCACACGACTTATATTTTTATAAAATCACAAAAAAATCAGCTTCTTAGGCAGAGGGTATCCAGTGTTAAGCCTCCATTTCCTAATTTCCACCGAAATCTGGAGGCATTGCGTGGCGGAACTCAACGCCGCGCTTTGTCGACACCAAAGCGAAGAAATGAAAATGTAAATTTAAATAAATATTTCATTTCCTCGAGTAGGGATCGAACCCACAACCAGTCGATTTTGCAGTCACACTTTGTGCCTCTGAGCCACGACTGGCCTCAACTTACTTACATCTTTATAACTGCAAATATTCTTATAAAATTATATATTATAGATTGTTAAAACTTTATTATTTTTATTGCTACTATACCGACAGTTTGTTAGAACGAAACAAAGTTTAGTTCTTCTAGGGCTTGAAAACCCTCAAAGTGGTTTGTCGACTGTCTTACGATATACTGTTAGATTTCCGAGAAGATGTAACATAAAAAAGGCTTTCAAAGTTAGTTTTTATTTTTAGTCCTAGTTTTATTCGTACAGACGTATATATAGATATTATAGACTCCATATTCGTGTTGAAGCAAATCACAAAGAATATCCAGGAAAAGTATTTTCAGTATGCCGAGAGCACGGAGTCGGTGTTCCGGGTAAATAAAATATATCTGTAGAGTTCCATATTTTCTCGACAACATTGAATTTCATTCTCGAAGGAAAATAACGCCAACTTCAAAGTTAAGAGGAGAAATCTACAAAAAGATGTAAGTTTAATACAGATGTGTAATACGAGACATGAAAAGTCTCAATTTCGTTTCATGTTTCGCTTAGTCAACAGTTCTTAGAAATTTTATTATATGAAAATGAAGCCGTAAAATATAGAGAGACTGTCCGCGTAAACGTTTTTTGAGTAATTGAGCTAAATTGCTTTGTAGTTATTTTAAATGTTCATTTTTAAAATATTTATTAAACAAACTTACTTAAAGTCATGATTACATTATTTCTCGTTAATAGATTTAACATTTCTTTAATTGCATTCTTTTAAGAAATATAAAACGGAGCCGGAGACTTCGTGGCGTAGGGGCACTGCTGTACAACTGTTGTGTATTTGATTCCCACTCGAGGATTTTAATTCCTTCATTCTGGTATCGAGGAAAAGCGCGTCATTAAGTTTTGCCCGCAAAACGCAATATTACCAGTATTTGTCGGAAAGTGGGTAACAGAGTGTCCTAACCCAAGGTTCCCTCTGCCTATCTTGCTATATACGGGATACAGCGTGGAGCTGATTTGCTTAATAACTCTTTAAAATGTTTTATTATCGATAAGTTCAAATATTTCGTTTTACATTCTTTTTCTCAGCTTCACTTTCTTCTTTCCTTCGTTTCCTACTTTCCACTCAACTATCGAGATATCGCGAGCTGAGTAGCAGAACTTAGCGATACTCTCACACGAGCAAAAATCTTCTTCTATATCATCACATAAAAGAAGAAAAAGAGATATATTTTTTCTCTTTAACAATCGCAAATACACACAAATTTATTATATTATTGTTATTTCTATATAAAAAACACAACAGATTTTACGATCACGCAACCCCTTCAGCCGACGAATCCATTTAATAATGATGTATTCCGCGTACGAATAATCGGCTTAATATAAAATGGCTGAGAGCGCACGAGGCAATCTTTTCTGCAATATATCGCGTTAAAAACACCACGTTTTCCTTATTTTTATTATTATTCACTTGCCTGTTCCAATATATATATGGAAGGAAGTGAACTTTTTGTAACGACTTTATTTGAGGTTTAGACATTGTTATCGTTTTTGCATATGTTCGACATTATGAGTGAAGGCAGTAAATGATATGTTATCGTGGTGGAGTTGAGCAACGTCTGACTGTAAGGGTGTTGTATGTGGGTTTGATAATCAATTAGGAGAATTCATTATTTTTATTTCCCTGTTCTGCTTAAATATACACGTCAAGACACAAGAGTTTTGAGTGTCTTAACACTAAATTTTCTCCGTCTACTCTGCTATATGTGAGATGTGGATATACTGGTGATAAATCTTTTCACATTTTGTTGTTTTTTTATTTAATATTGTAGAACACATTAATACAACCAAACAGATATTTATCTTTTTCTAGGTAAATTCTGAAGTTTAATATTTTTTACTCTTTATAAGCGCGCAGGTTGTGGGTTCGATTCCAAATCGGCTAAATGAACTATTTAATATTTACAGTTCTTCTAGATAGAAAAACTCAATAGAATTCGGTGGAAAGGGGGAAACGAAATGTCTTAATGGGAACGGAGAATCTTAACACAAGGTTCCCAAGTTCCCTACCCTGGTATGTGAAGGATACAGCGTGAAGCTGCAGAATTAGAAAAGTTAATTGAAATAATTTAATTACTATTAAAAAAGTAATTGACGTCTTTTAGTATGTTTTTAAGCTGCTTTATTAATGTTGAAAGCAATTAAGCTTATGACTGTCCCATATAATAAGAATCTCATTTTAAAATCTTTTTTATGATTAAAATTTAACCTCATTCATATAACTTGAATGTACTGTAATTAAACAAATCTTAAATAAATCATATATAAATCAGTATCCCGCACACAGCAGGGTAGGCAGAGGGAACCTAGTGTCAAGACACACAGTTCTCCACTTTCCGGCGAGTTCTAAAGGCATTGCGTGTAGAATGGCGGAACTCAACGCCGCACCTTGCCTCGACACCAGAGCGAAGAAATAAAAATATAAATGTTAGTAAATATATGTAATATTTGTCTATCTATCTCCTCGAGTGTGGATCGAACCCACAACCAGTTGATTTTACAGTCACACTCTGTGCCCCTGCGCTACGACTACTGTAATTACTTAAAAGCATATATAAAAAATAAATAAATCAGATTTACGCTGTATCCCGCAAACAGCAGGGTAGGCAGAGGGAACCTAGTGTTAAGACACCGTTCCCCACTATCATAAAAGGATATATACGGATATAATATTAAAAATAGGCCAAAAGTAAATTGAACTCTTAGCATGTATTTCATACATTACTCTATAAAATAGGCCCACTTTTATTACGACCTAGCTACAAAATAATTTGGGGCTATGTTATTTTTACTTACAAGTAAAAAAAAAACATGTTACTGTTGACCTACAATTGCATTGAGTGTGAAAGTTCTAGAATATGTTCTTTATTCGGCTTTTTAACGCTTTTTATGATACAGTATGACTAGGCCAGTCGTGGCACGACTGTGAAACTGTAAAGGCGACAAGTTGTGGGTTCGATTTCCACTGAAGGAAATGATTTTTTTTATATCTTCTGGTGTAGGGGCAAAGCGCGGCGTTGAGTTCCGCTGCAATGTTCATCACACAATGTGGAAACTCTACAACAGGCACACAGGACATAGTGTTAAGACGTTTGTTTCTCATCTTTCTATCCAATATTTGAAATATCGCATATTGAAACTGATTGAAATTATTAAGGAAATAGAAATAATTTAAATATAATGATTCCAGTCAAGTAGATCGATCCCACAACCCTCATGTTGACATTCCGACGCTGCATCCATTGCTCCTATAGATATATGTAAAAATAAATAAAATTTTGATTATGACAACGTGGATATATGTATAATAAAAAGAAGGGTTGTATCTTGAATCCTCATTTAGAAAATTAATTAATTAATTAATTAATTTATTTATAATTTACATTTATAATGGAGGAATTTATAATGTAGTCGCTATGTATACTTTAATTAAGACAAAATTTATACATGTATGATAAGAAGAAGGGTTGTAAGTTGAATTCTCATTTTGGAAATATATTTATAAAGGTGGCGCAGGGGCACAAGCGTGAGACTGTTAACTCGACAGCTGTGGGTTTGATTCTTACCCGAGGAAGAAAAATTAAATTAATTAATTAATTAATTAATTAATTAATTAATTAATTAGCTTCACGCTATATCCCGCACACAGCAGGGTAGGCAGAGGGAACCTAGTGTTAAGACACTTCGTTCCCCACTTTCTGCCGAATTTTGGAGGCACTGCGTGTTGAGTGGCAGAACTCAACGCCGCGCTTTGCCTCGACACCAGAGCGAAGAAATGAAAATATAAATTTAAGTAAATATTTCATCTCCTCGAGTGGGGATCGAACCCACAACCAGTCGGTCTTACAGTCACACTTTGTGCCGCTGCGCCACGACTGGCCTCAATTTTCTTTTATCGCTATGGTAACGAGGCAAGCGGCGGCGTTGTGTTCCGTCAGCCAATGCCTCAATGCAAGAATGGGGCGGAAAATATGAAACGGTTCTTAGGTTCCCTCTGCTTACCCTAATTTGTGCAGGATACAGCGTGAAGCTAAAATCGAGATAAAATTATATCTTTTTTGTATAATACTGTATATTTAAAAAAGAGATTAATGTATAAATATATTAATTTATATATGCTTTCTAAGTGAATTATTATGAAGAGTAATTCATAAAGTTTACATACATTCAGCACACGCGAGACATTTTATACCAATGTTAATTTAATTTACGACGATAGTAGGCTTTTACGACATCCCATTAGTTGGTGTAAGTAAAATATATAAGAGTTATTTTGAAATATATACGAGACTTAAAATTATCAAGATCGTTTTAACGTTTTTATTTATATTTATGTCGCTATAAAAATATATATTTATCTTTTATATGTATATTATTCTTCTTTAGCTTTACGAGGGAACCTAGTGTTTTCTAACTCTCCGTTCTCTCCGCCAAATGCTAAAGGCATTGCGTGCTAAGTGGCAGAACTTACAATAGAGTGGAAACGTTGCAAGACGAGTCATTAAGGACCAGGCAATTAGAAAGAAATATTATGAAAAAAACCATATATTTTATGGGTAGGGCTCTATACTAAGCTGCCTTCTTTAAATTTTAGGAAATTGCAGTTTTTATTTAAATTTAATTTGATCAATTTATTATTGTCAATTTAAATTTACAAATTTATTTTACAAATTTTCACCAAACACGACATGTAAAACGTCAAATTTAAAAATAATGATTATTTAAATAACGCGCCTCTTACAATCCTATTAGGAAAGGCAAAATTATAATAAATTTTATATTTAAAATGTCAACATTTATAAAATAAAGCTAACATTCATCCCGAAAAATAAATCAGGGATGAATACGATGTAGGTTAATGTAATTCGAGTGGTTTATTCGTGAAGCATATTTTTACCATTGTTATCCCGGTCTCGACCCCGGCGGCCATTTTTATTTTCGTCCCCATATATTTCGTGCTCGACCGTTGAAATGGCTAGTTCTGTTGTTTGTATTAAATTGGCATAACTGGAATTGAGGGCCGTGTGCTTGGTGTTAGTGGGAATTGCCTGTATGTGATGCCTTTAAAGCTGTTTTATCCGTATTTTATTCTTCAGTTAGTTCATTCTAGTATTTTAATCTATTTATAATATAAAAATAAAATAATAAACAATTTTAATTTAATTTGCATTTCTCTACAATCACATTTTAACTCAATTTACGTTTACCACACTTTACACTGTAGTGCTCAGCCACTTCCGTTCCTCACTTTCCGCCGACTTCCGTTAAGTTGAGTCTCAAGCGGAAGTAAACGCCATATTAAACATTTCATTTTACTAATAGAAATCGAATCCACAACCATCGCGTTTACAGTAAGACTCTAGTGCTCTTGCGCCACGAATGGCCTCATTCTTGGGTATATAACGATAATTATCTTGGCGTTAGTGTAGTAACTCTGAGATAAGATTATAAATTTATACAAAGATCTTAGTTGAGGATGTTTATAGAAGTAGAAAAAAAAATTCAATAGACTTTATTAAAAAAGTATAAAACAAAATTTATTGAAGCCTCTCTATAATAATGAGAAAATTTTGTATAATAAAAGATGTTGATATATTTTAAGATCTAAGCGTCTGAATGTGTGTATGTATAAGATGGGTCAATTTTTCTATACTATTTTGCTTCGCGCTGATCTCGCTCTTAGCAGGGTAGCCAGAAAAAACCTGGGGATCCGGTGTTCAGAGATTTCGGAAAAAAAAATGTATTTTATTCCCCTGAGTGAGAATCGAACGCACAATCGTCACGCTAATGCGCTTGCCATCACATCACGACGACCTCATCTATATGCGTGTATCTATATTTATAATACAGATAAACCATTACTCCAGTTATATAAGTCACTCTGTTCCCTAATTTCTGCTAAATTGCGTATTGAGTTGTCAAACTCAAAGCCGCGCTTTCTGTTGTTACCGCAGCGAGAATATGTAAATATTTATTATACCGAGAAGAAATTGAACTGAAAACAATCGCGTTTACAATCAAATTCTGTACCGGTGCTTCACGACGGCTTCAAAGTATTACAATTTTTTTATCTAAGTAAATAATACTATTGTTTTATTTATTTTGTTAAGATTAGATTAAAGAACCACGATAAATTATATCTAGAAGAATCACGTAGAAAATTAAGTTTATAAATCAGAACAGCAAATGAATCCATGCGGATGTTCCGCTTCCACAGCGATACGTGATTCGCTTACGACCAGGTGGAACAACACGACACACATACAAATGACGAGAGAGGTAGGCCACTCTCCTTATCTTACAAATCATAATCTCGCACCTGCTGTATACTAATTACTATACAGTATTAAATATGCACACTCAGTGAAAATATACTCCGTTATTTTAACCCGAAAAATTACGGTGTTTCCTACGTGACTTCTTTTTACGTTGGTTTATATTTATATAATGGGGAACGGGAGTTGATGAAAATAATTCACTCTCTTTTACAGTCAGTCAGCTGCTTACTTTCAAAGATTCGTAAGAAATATTATCCTTATAATGTATGTAGCAAAGCGATATCATTCAATGTACGTCTTATTTTTAAACGTATGAGTTAGAAATTTGGTCAAAAAATCTGATCATTCAGAATATAATAGTTATGGGTTCGATTCTCACTCACGCATGAATTGTTTTCTTTCCTCGCAATGGTAACAAAGTGAGGCCAGTCGCGGCGCAGGGGCGCAAAGTGAGCCTGTAAACGCGACTGGTTGTGGGCTCGATATCTACTCGAGGAAATTAAATATTTCTTTAAATGTATATTTTCATTTCTTAGCCCTGGTGTCGAGGCAAAGCGCGGTGTTGAGTTCCGCCACTCAACACGAAATGTGAAAAAATGGGGAACGGCGACGAACGACGGTATTAACACTAGGTTCCCTGAGCCTAGTGCGCTACGGTAACAATGAGCACGTGGTGTTGAGTTCCGCTACTCAACACGCAACGTCCTGAAAAATAGGCAGCAGGTGACAAATACAGTATCTTAATACGAGAACCTCCCGCCAAAGCTACTTTATGCAGAACATAAAAAAAATAAAGCCGAAGCCTTAACAAAAATTAAATGATAAATAAAAATTAATTTGTGTAACAAAACGGAAAATGTCTTGTTGTTTATTCAATTCCGTTCATTTGATAAGCCAATGTATTCCTTATCATTTATCAGGGGCTTAATTCGACGGCACATCAATTTCCATTTTCTTTTAGACAATATTCTTCACGCCGATTACTTCTAAGGGGAGTCGTTCGTGGAATATTATTATTTTATTTTAAGGCTTTATTTATAAAATATACATTATAGAAGTGTATTGAAATTATTTTTATATATATATGTCTTTTCTATACCATCTATGTATACTATATAATAAAAAAGTGACAAAGTTTGTATGTACATTAAATATTTTTTACAAAAAAAAAACTTTCAGGGTAATACGAAAATAGTAGCAAAACATGAAGTTTTAATTTTTTACCTGTCCGTTTGTACACGCACATCTCTTGAACTGCTAGACTAGTTTAAATGACAGACAAATTTGAATGCCACTAGCACCATATAAACAAATAAAAAAAAAAATAAAGCTCTCTACTTACAAGGCTTGTAATTAAAAAAATCCATCCCGACGTTCGCTCTCTCAAAATAAGCCTGTAAGCCTTTAATATTACGTAGCGATAATATCAGTGGCATTGTTCGTAGCTAATTTCGTAGAGCCGCTACGAGTCTACGGGAACGTCACATGTATGCGGCTTGTAATTAAGGTAATTCTGAGTTCAGATGAGCTATTTATTATTTTTGCGTAGTGAATCTTTTTTCCATAAATTATGTTTTATTAAAGTGGTATTAATGTTTAAATTAATGCAAATATCTTGAGTCACTATTCTTAACAAGTATCTTTTTTTTTTCAAATAAAAATGTTGTAAATATTTTTTTTGTAAAACAAATAAAATAGTACATACATAAGTAATTTCTCAGAATTCCGGTGATACAAAAAAAGCCTAAGTACTATCACAGCTGTGATTTTCACTAATCTTCTATTGAACAGTAAAAAGGGCAGAAAAATAAGTAGTAAATTCGAAGTTTAAACTGCCTGCCATTTTCCGCTGAATTCTGGAGGTATTGAGTGCTGAATGCCGAACGTGCCGAAACTTAACGCCGCAATTTACCTCGACATCAGAGTGAAGAAATAAGCAATGAATCAAATAATCAGCTTCACGCTGTATCCCGCACACGGCAGGGTAGGCAAAGCTACCTAGTGTTAAGAACCCCCGGTCCCCATTTTCCGCCAAATTCTGGCCCCATTGTGTGTTGAGTGGCGGAACTTAACGCCGCGCTTTGCCTGGACACCAGACCGAAGAAATATAAAGATAAATTTAAGAAAATACTTCATTACCTCGACTAGAAATCGAAACCCTACCTAAACTACCTATCCAAACTACCTCCCACAAGCGAGTCACGGCTGTTTTGCACACTGACCATAATATAATTAAGTTCCAACTAACATTAACAAACAAAACATATCAATTAACTACAACAATACATATTCAGCCATTAAAATGAAACGATTCAAAGTGCCATCGAATCGAAGCGTAGCAATATTGTAGCAAATATTTTGAATAATGCTAAGTAAACACCCTTTATTGGAAACGCGATCGATCGATTATGGGGTGTTGAAAGCTGGGGGTGAATACTCGCAACGCAGTCTCTATACTGTGGTAGTGGTCTGATATGTATATTTGCAACATAAACATGTGTATATACACTTCTTTAAAGTAGTGATTGGTATTGTAAAATTGATGAAATGATTCTAGTCAGTAAGATTTATTTTGTGGGTTCGATCTCCACTCTAGGAAATGAAATATTTATTTACATTTATATTTTCATTTTCTTCACTTTTGTGTCCGTTCCGCCACTCAACACGCAATGCCTCCAGAATTCGGCGGAAAGTGGGGAACGGAGTGTTTTAACACTAGGTTACCTCTGACTACCCAACTGTCTGCGGGATATAGTGTGAAGCTAATTTTTTTTTAAGTTTTTTTTGTTGTCAGTCGTGGCGTAGAGGTACAAGTGTGTGACTGTGAACGTGACGTGTGGACTCCAGGAAATGAAATATTTAATATTTTCATTTCTTAGGTCTGGCGCCGAGGCAAAGCGCGGCGTTAAGTTTCGCCATTAAACACGCAATTGCCTCCAGAATTCGGTAGAAAATGTGGAACGGAGTGTCCTAGCACGAGCTATTTTCTGCTGTGTGTAGAATGCAAAAAAAATATTTTGTGGAAAGTAGGTCATTTTGACATTTATTAACTGTGCAGAAAGAAAAAAATATGTTGTATTAGAAACTTATATAATTTAATAAAATTTTTAAAGTATAATTTATGGAGTCGTATAATTTTTAAGCCTCGCTTAAATTCTTTTACAAAAAGTAATAAAAATAAAATATTGTATTTATATATAATAAATTCCGAGCCAAGAGTTCCATACTTATACTCTTGAATTAAAAAATAAAGATCATAGTGATTTATGTTTTCTTAATAGTTAAACAAATTGTGGTGGCGTTTACTGTTAGTGGCTAATTGTAAATTGATTAAATTAAGATTTTAGAATTACAACAAGTATATAAAATACCTGGAGAAAAATTAAAACAAGAAATAAAAACAAGAAAAATTTATACATAAGTCCCAAAAATACCTCCACTAGTTCGCGTATCTTAAATTGAAAATTGCTTGTAGACGTTTCACTTTATTCCATAAAATAATAATTTGAGGTCAGTCTTAACGCGGAGGCACAAACATGCGACTGTAAATGTGATAGATTGTGGGTTCGATTTTGATTTGGATTTCGGTTAATATTTTAATTTTCCCGCTGTGGTAACAAGGTACGGCATTGAGTGCCGCTCAACACGCAATGCTTTTAGAGTTTAGTTAGGAAGTGGGGAACGTAAGTGTCTCAATGGAAATGGACTGTCTTGACACTACGTTCCCTACTGCTACCCCTGCTATGTGTGGGAAACCGAGTTAGATAAAAAACATAAAAATAGTTTAAATGGGGTCAACATTTCCTTTATATCTTTTACTAAAAATTAAGCGCAATTACTAAAATAATACAAACTTTTACTCTCAAAATTACATGAGTTTGCTTATATTTAAAAATAACATGAATAGTTTCCCATTGCGGCATCGCAATGTAAATGCTTATTTGCTCTTCTCTAAAAAGAAAAAATACTAACAAAATTTAAACGCTATCTCTGAAAGAGAACGCTTTGCAGTAAGTTTAGGTTTTTGTTTTAAAGCGAAATATTACATTTTATACGAGTTAATTAAAATGTACCTTTGATATTTCAAACGTAGTAATATATTTTTTTTTATTCTCAATGTGTATTAGTTTGCCTTTGGCGTAAAGTATTATACTTTTTATTTTTTTAACATGGCAATACAAATAAAATTAAAAAAACTATTTTTTATAGCTTTATTTAATGACGAGACTTCTAATTTTTGTACGGAACCTATTAATAATAAATGATTAAGGAGAAAATATGTTGTCTCATCACTTATTATGCGTTCAGTGATTATTATATATTTATTATGAGGCCAGTCGTGGTTGTGGCATGGCTCAACACCAGAGCAAAGAAACGGAAATAAAAATTTAAATTAATATTTCACTTCCTCGAGTGGAAATCGAATCCATAACCAGATGCTTTTAGTCATATTTTGAACTTTTGCTTAGCTTTGAAGACTACGTGCGAGGTTGAGTTTCGCCCGAATAAAAAATCAATCCATCTTGGTGATATGCAGGATAGCATGTAGC